>OX451385.1:1104013-2304013 GCA_949629135.1 Eremobia ochroleuca | reverse complement strand
GTTCATTTTCATCTATTACAGAGGTGCACTGTAGGCAAGCCATTGTCAATAAACTAGAATAAGTATGAGTTAAAATCTGTTAGAATAAGGAACAAGGGAAGAAAAAATTACATAGAAATAGCATTTGAACAAAACTACAAGTAAATGCACGGTTATGGGACATACCTGAAACTGAACTTGTTATTGTAAATAACACACGACGGAACCCAAATCACAGGCGAATCAGAAACCATATAACAAAGCCGGGGTCAACAGAGAAGCAATCGATCAATGTCCGTAATAGTAAACTGGGTCGCAAAAAAAACAATCACTGAAAACTCCAAAACACGTCCAATTCAATCCTACAGCAAAGAAAGACTCCACAGATAGAGGTTTGCACCGGAGCAGTGAGTACCGGAGAATAACCGGTGATTTACCGGTAAAAGTACTCGATTGAAATAATCGGTAATTAACCGATTGATCTCCGGTGATCGAAGCATCTTATTTTTTTTATATAATGAATATACACAATTAAAAGACACATTCAACAATCATTTTGAAAAACTGTATGAATGATAGCTTATTGGAATACGAATCTGGAACTGTTTGTCGAATTTCTACTATACTGCATCCCGTTTTTAGAAACAGTTTTAGACTATTGCAAAATAAATTGGCTGCTCAAGAATCTATAAAGGCAGAAATAAATAATATTTTCCGGATCCGAAAAATATCTCAAAGCGCAGAAGAAATAGCCACGTCAAGTGAAAATAGTACTAGAGAAACTGGTCGCCCGGATTTGCTTGGATTCCTAAAAAGAAACACCAGTAATCTGCAAATAAGCAGATATGACATCCGCTACGGCAATGGATTTATTCAAAATGTATACGGAAACACAGTATCCTGAAAAACCTGGCCACAATTGGGATGAAGTTGTGCAATTCTGGAAATTTAAAGCCTTTAGACGAAATAGCCTTTAAATACCTAGCTGTGCCTGCTACTTCTGTAAGGTCAGAGAGAGTATTTTCGGCGACAGGACAAATACTAAATTATAGAAGAAACATGTTAAGCTACGACGCTGTTGAAATGTTGTATTTCTTAAATCAAAATAAGCATTTGTTGTCTTTATAAAACTTTTTTTTTTAATAAATGATTATTTATAAAGTACTTATATCAATTGATTATTCTTATTTCTTCATTTTTAATGTATAAATTACATAAAGGAACAAATTTTCTTCAATCTCCGGTGACCTCCGGTTTTTCACCGGAGATTGCCCAATCACCGGTGAATTCAATCGGTTGTTAAAATCTCGCTCCGGTGCAAACCTCTATCCACAGATAGAGGTTTGCACCGGAGCAGTGAGTACCGGAGAATAACCGGTGATTTACCGGTAAAAGTACTCGATTGAAATAATCGGTAATTAACCGATTGATCTCCGGTGATCGAAGCATCTTATTTTTTTTATATAATAAATTTACACAATTAAAAGACACATTTAACAATCATTTTGAAAAACTGTATGAATGATAGCTTATTGGAATACGAATCTGGAACTGTTTGTCGAATTTCTACTATACTGCATCCCGTTTTTAGAAACAGCTTTAGACTATTGCAAAATACATTGGCTGCTAAAGATGCTATAAAGGCAGAAATAAATAATATTTTCCGGATCCGAAAAATATCTCAAAGCGCAGAAGAAATAGCCACGTCAAGTGAAAATAGTACAAGAGAAACTGGTCGCCCGGATTTGCTTGGATTCCTAAAAAGAAACACCAGTAATCTGCAGATAAGCATATTGTGTTAAGTAACGAACGATCGCGCGGAATACCTACGTATCTAAAGAATATCAAAGTTATTAATAACGCATAATGCAGTGTCAAAAGTGCAAGAAGAAACTGGCGAGTAATGGATCCCATTTCCTATGCCAAGGTACTTGCCAAGGGACATTCCATAGGAATTGTGTAAAAGGGTTGGCGGCAGACATGAAAGCAGGAAGAACAAGAACGTTTTGCAATAACTGTGAAGATGAAGAATCGGAGGAAGAGGAGCAAGAAATGGAGGGACAAGGGTTCGAACATATACTTAAAGATATACAGATTAAAGTCAATTCGCTTCCGGGGCTTCAGAAACAATTAAATTCCATTATAATTGGAGATTAAACGAACTTACCTGAAGTGAAGTTCTATCCAAATTATACGAGTTGCTTCGTCCGAAGAGATTAAGATAACAATGTAGTAATACGTCTAGGGTATCGCCTTTCATCCACTAAGTTTGAATATTTTTTTTTTTTTTTTGTCGGTACTTTGTCTTCCTGATAGTTATGCCTGTACCGCCACTCATTTAGTTGAAAGCCTGGAACCTTTTTTAATATTTCACTTTAGGTATGGGGTTCATAGGGTTGGGAGGGAACTAATCTCTTCGGACGAAGCAACTCGTATAATTTGGATAGAACTTCACTTCAGGTAAGTTCGTTTAATCTCCAATTATACTTCGTTGCTTCGTCCTTCGAGATTAAGATAACAATGTAGATTTTGAAAGATGGTGAAATATTAAAACACTGAATTTTTATACTTAGGTACATGTATATTAATCAAACCTTACAAGTAATAAAGTAATTAAATTGTAGTTTTTCTTTAATTAGGGGTAGATAAATTTAAGTTATTAATTTTAAGTAATTAAATCTAACATCGATCAGAGGTTAGGATTGATAAGGCAAATTGATCAGTTTGTTCACATTGAATGTCTCTATGATAATATCTAGCGAAAACATTGGAGCTACCACTCCACCCAGCTGCTTTTCGTATCGTGTCAATATTGACACCAGCTCTATGAGCAGCTGAGGTGGCTGCGTGTCTGGTGGAGTGGGCAGAAAATACTGAAGTGTCAATTCCGCTAATTGATAATATATCTTTTATCCACCGACTGATGGTATTTGTGGTTACTGATTTATGTGGTTTTTTAATACTTATAAAAAGGCTATTGGCATTGTTTCTCAAATGTTTTGTCCTATCAATATATTCTATAAGAGCCTCAGCGGGACATATTTCCGGTCGATCTTTGTAAAATGGAATATTTAAACAAGGTTGAGATAAACCAGGTCGAGATGTTTTTAACAAATCGTTTATCTTGATCAATATAAGATTATCAGTGACGTTCATATTTTCTAATTTGATTTTGCTAATGGTTTGCACCCTGTGTGCAGTTACAAGTATGAGCAAAGTTACGGCCTTTTTGGTTAAATGTTCGAAACTTAAATTATTATTTGGGTACCATTTTGATAAGAATTCTAAAACTATTGACGGGTCCCAAGTGATATTATATTTTGGGGCTGGAGGACGAAGTCTGTAAAAACCTTTGAATAGCCTAGCAACGCGATCATCAGACCCTACTCTCGATCCTAAGATCAAAGACAGAGCGGAGCGATGACTGTTTAAAGATCCGTATTGTAAGCCGGAATGAAATAACTCAGTGAGAAAATACATAATCATCGGAATTGACGCCTCATGTATTTTGATATTGTGAGTCTTACAAAAGTTTACCCAACGTCGAATGGCAACGTCATATTGTTTTATTGACCTTTCAGATAAAGAAGCTATCATAATATCTAAAGATGATGGTGGTACTCCTCTGTTTCGTAACGCCGTCCTGATAACTTCCCTGCAATCAACGTGAGCTTGGGGACACTGTTGGAAATAGACAATAACACTTTATCAGAGGGTCTAAACTGAACTAATTCTGAACAGAGAAGTTTTTGATAAAGTGGAAACCAGGGTTGCGTGGGCCAAAATGGAACCACAATAATACCCTCCGCCTGGTCGTATATAAGTTTTCTTAATACTTTTAATATAACCGCAAAAGGAGGAAATGCGTAGAAACAAAGATTTGACCAATTTAAAGTAAAAGCATTCACAGCGCATGCTCCTGGGTCTCTATTCCATGAGACGTACTTAACACATTTGTTATTCAACCTTGATGCGAAAAGATCAATTTTTGGTTGCCCAAAGGCTCTCACAATCTTTTCAAAAGCATGATCTTTAATCTCCCATTCGGTATCGGGGTGAGATTTTCTAGACTCAGCATCTGCTATTTCGTTATCTTCCGAGCTTATGTATGAAGCGAATACAAATATACCACGAGCTTCACACCACTGCCACAAAGATTTTGTGATTTCAGTTAAATGTGGAAATCTTACTCCACCCATACGGTTGATATACGAAATAGCAGTTGTGTTGTCAACGCGTAGTAACACCTGACAATTTTTTAATCCTTTTGCGAATGTTTGTAAGCCCAAGAAAGCAGCCAGGAGTTCTAGACAGTTAATATGTTTGTTAGACTCTGTGTTACTCCACTGGCCACTGGCGGTCTCCGCACCGCATGCTGCCCCCCACCCTTTTTTGCTAGCGTCTGAAAATATTTCTAGACAGTAGCTGTCCCGTCTAATAGGATTCACTGCGGTATCAATAGATTTTAACCACCAGGAAAAATCGTCCTGCAAATACTGTGGTAAAGACATGTGGCTATCATAATTACTCGTTTTACACAATGCAAGGTATTTGCATCTTTCCATCTGCTTGGTGTAAAGCCAACCGTACTGAATCGCGGGGCAGGACGAAGTGAGGAGGCCTACCAAGCGAGCAAACTGTCTTATTTTACAACGAGATTTCAATTGAAACGATTGTAACTCTTGTTTAATTAGATTTCGTTTTTCCTTAGGAAGGCTAACATGAAATTCTTTTGTATCTATCACAAAACCAAGGTATTTGCAAATATTACTCGGAATCATACAACTTTTTTTTAATGTTAATTATGAATCCTAAGGACTCTAAAATATGTTTTGTCTGTAAAATATTATCTAAGCAATCTTGATAATTATTAGAAATGATACAAATGTCATCTAAGTAGATAGATGACAGATAACCTAATGATCTCAGTAAACAAATTACCGGTTTTAATAGCTTTGTGAACACAAATGGAGCTGTGTTTAAACCAAACGGCAAAACATTGAATTGGTAAATTTGACCCTCGTACCTAAATCGTAGGTACTTTCTATACGTCGGGTGTATAGGTACTAGAAAATACGCATCCTTTAAATCAAAGGTGGCCATGAAACTGTTTCTTGATACTAATTTTAATGTTGTTCTTAGATCTTCAATTTTGAAATGTTCTGTTACGATGTACTTGTTTAGAGACTTTAAGTTTAAAATAAGTCTGTTTTTGCCATTGGGTTTTTTAATCAGGAAATAACTAGAAAGAAACTGTCCTTCACATGGTTCACAATGTGAAATAGCACCACTGTTTAGAAGGTCAGTGATGGCCACCTTGTATTTAAAGGACTCACATGAAGTTAATGCAGGTAAACTTGGTTCGTGTAACTGATAGACAGGTTTAGTAAACGGTATCTTGTAACCTCTTATCCACGATAATACAACGAGGTCATTAGTTATCAATTGCCATTGATCATAAAAGTAGGATAACCGACCTGCAAAACGTACCAGGTCTAGCGCCGCGGGGCTTGGCGCTGCTGCAAGCGCGGCTGCTGTCGCGGCTGCTGCTGCACCGGTCGCGGGCGCGGCGCCGGCGCTGTTCTCCTCGCTGTTCCCGCTTGCCGCGCTGTCGGGAACGGAGGCGTCTGGTTTAAAGTCTGGACAGGGGCCTGTCTCGGTCTCTGCGCTGGTGCAGGTCTTCGAACCTGTGTGTTTATTTTAATCTCAGCGCCTGATTTTGATATAGCTTTTGCAGCTTTTAGAGTATCGGTCAGATGTTCGCCAAATAGAAACTTATCGATTTCTGTATTGAACAGTTGATCTTTTATATCTTTCTTGATTGTAGAACATATAAAACTGCGCCGTGTCATGGACTCGCTGTGTTGTGAGTCACACATCAGTCGACCGGCTTCGATCAGTAATTTTATTACCGACTGATCTTTATAACCTGCAGAAAAGAGTATGCTTAGGGCTTCACTTATACAAGATATACTTGCTGCGACCTGCACCTGCTTATTCTCTAAAGCTTTGTCTTTTTTTATTAGCATCTCCGATAAGGCGGCCTTTATCTCTGGATTTAACTTGGGTGCATCAATCTTTGTGCAGTTTTTTGGAACCAGATGCTTATCAAGCAGCTCCTTTCTGGCATCCTTGGTCAAGCCTGTTGTTGCGATGTGTTCCCAGCGAGCAGATAACTCGCATCTAATGTCTGGTCCATATTTTTTATCCTTTGATGGAGTTTCGCCCAAGAGATTCAGAATCTCTTCGTCCAGCTCAGGAAGCGTTACTTCAACAGGTAGTTCCGATTCCCCTGCCTGTACTGCTTCTGTAGCAGGAACATCATGTATCGTCGAGGTGGACGTACCCGGTTGTGGCTCATCTGAGTCAATAATCGGAGATGACGCGACATCACCTTGAACTTCCATTTCAGCTGGAATAGAAAATGTACCAAATGTAGGTATCGGATAGAAAATAGCGCGGTGATAGTCCTCAAAACTATCCACAACACCAAGTTTATAATCCATACCGATATTCAGAATTACGAAATCGAGTGATAACATTTTGTTATGTAGGTACGTGGATATGATCACAACTACCAATGTTCCTAGTATACAACTAGTGGTTTTAGAGCGGCGATAGTCCTTAAAACTACCCACAACACTATGTTTTAGTCCGTACGGATATAAAATGCAATTATTATTAAGTAGGTCATTAACTAAAGTGAAGGCAACATTCCTTTCAAATGTACACAATCACTAGTAGTATATACCCAATGAATTGGGAATCCAAAATTATGTGAAGGTAACATCCCCATAAGATGTACACAACACTATTTAAGATAATATGACATCATGTCAGATTATGATACGGATATAGTCCGAAAAACTATTCACAATATCTTCCGTTTGTAAAAATAACACTTCAGCTTACCTTCATGGTCCGATAGTACCGGCGACATAATAATATTCGTCGACGAGCTACTACTCTCGGAACAACTTCGAACACGCGACCTTCTGTCGCGTTTATTAAGTTTCCTTTCGAGTTTTCGAATCTTCTTTCTTAAATAATCACTGTCGTCGTTTTTGTGACTACGTTTTGGCATCTTTTTGCACAATTCAAATGAAACGAAGAAAATAACGTGGTGATCGGCAACGCACTAAAACGCGAATGAGTGGCGGTACAGGCATAACTATCAGGAAGACAAAGTACCGACAAAAAAAAAAAAAAAAAATATTCAAACTTAGTGGATGAAAGGCGATACCCTAGACGTATTACTACATTGTTATCTTAATCTCGAAGGACGAAGCAACGAAGTATAATTAGCATGGCGGTACTTTCAGAAAAATACGACACTATATTGGCGGAGCACGAAGAATCCAAAAAGAAGATTTTAAAGCTCGAAAAATCCATTGAAAGCGTCAATAATAAATGTGTGTACTTGGAAAAATGTAACATAGCACTCGAACAAAAAGTGCACGAATTTGAGCAATCTACACGAAAACATAATATAGAAATTGTAGGTATCGAGCAAATGCCGGATGAGAATGTTATGGAGGTAGTTAAAAAACTTGGAGATGTATTGGAGGTGAACTGTGAGGATATCGAATGGGCGAGTCGTCGACAGCAACGTAAAACAAGCGGCAAACCAGCCACGATTGTAGTAGGATTCAAGAGTACGGGAACCGAACATCGGAGTGCATGGTTAGCGAATCGACGGAAGCTAATGAAAATAAACAGTGGTATTATTACGTCAGGATCGCAGAAAAACAAAATTTATGTTAACGAAGATCTAACAAAAACAACTCGTGAATTACTATGGAATACTAAGAACCAACTCAAGGACAGGTATAAGTACATATGGGTTGTAAACGGCAGAATACTGGTGAAGAAGGAAGAAGGTGATAAATCACTGTGGGTTAGGTCGGAAGGTGATATTCGTGATCTGCTAATAAAGTGAAAGTGATTCAGTATACCTACTATAGTATAGGTAATTAAGTGATGTGTAGAACTGATAACATGAATAACATAACAATAACATTCCCGTTCTTCGATAGTACAGAAATAATAACAGATGAGGGTCAAGTTAGGCCGGTATGTGTAGATGATATACATAGCTGGATGTCAACATTGAGTAGAAACTACAACTTTTGCTTATTTCACGTTAATATAAGGTCAATAAAGAAAAACTTTAACGAGTTACTAGTTAGTTTAAATAATAATTTAAAATACATTGATGTGATAGTTATTACAGAGCCAAATATTAACTTTGAATGTTTAGGTTTCTATAAGATTAGTGGATACACATTAAATAGTTTCACCCGCACCGGGCGGACCGGGGGAGGGGTGTTGGTTTACGCGAGAGAGGAGCTCACGGCTCAGGTGATCGAGTCGCCTATATTTACTGACATGCGTTCGGCGGAGTGCGTTTCCATTACTTTTAAACACGCAAACGAACAGATTTACTTAATATCCATTTACAGACCACCTAAGATAAATAATCAGAATAAAATAGTGCAGTTTGTTGACGAATTTCGTAATTTGTTAAATAATATACCCCATAATACTAAAGTAATTTTTTGTGGAGACATAAATATTAACTTGTTGCAACATCGGGATAAAAATGTATCCTTATATGAAGATCTTTTAGCTGAATATGGGCTTACAAAATGTATAAGCCAAGTCACACGTAGCGAAATAGTTATGGGTAGCTTAGTAGAATCGTGTCTAGACCATATATTTATTCGAGCACCTCTTGCACATTTTGAATCAGCTATAATACGAACCAAAATATTACCCAGATATCATTACCCAGTAACAGTAGCGGTAGAATGGGAACGCGCTCCAATTGATAGCCTCAACACCACACCCGCGAGTGCGACTGAGCGAGCGTCACATTCGCGCGCGCGCAATGAGTCAATGCAACGACGTGTCCTGGATAATCGCGCGGTGCGGGAGAAATTATCATGTATAGATTTCGATGATCTCTTATTAATTGATTGTCCTATTAAATTGTATGATTCTTTTCGAAAAATATTTACTGATATTTATGAGTGTTGTTATAGGAATAAAACTATTAATAAAGGTGTCCGAAATAATAAAACCTGGATTACGAAAGATCACAGGAAGTTGTTATTAGAAAGGGACAGACTGTTCGCAATATGGTGTAACGATCCAAAGAATATGATTAAACGTTTAGAATACACTAAATATAGGAATAAATGCAATAAAATTATAAATAAATGTAGAAATGAATATGACAGGAAAAGTATAATAGATTGTAATAATAATATTAAAAAATTGTGGGATAGAATACATGTAATGTTGGGGAACAATAAACAATCATTAGATAGCACAATATTAAATAATTTTAGTATGAGGCAAGGCAGTGTAAAAGATATTTGTGATAAGTTCTCGTCAACATTTACGAAGGAAATTGAAAATATTAAGCACAATTGTGATGTGATATGGATAGACAGAAGCACATATGTAAAGGAAAGGAGTATGTGTATGCGATGGCAACCGGTAAATAGTCAGGATGTGAAGAAAATTATTATTGGAATGAACGCAAACAAATCACCGGGAAGCGATCTCATACGCATGTCTGATCTTAAGTATTTAGTCAATAGAGTGAGCCCCGTGCTTGCACGTTTAATAAATTTATGCGTAAGTACATATACATGCCCCAGTGAGTTAAAAGAAGCCATGGTGCGTCCTATCTTTAAAAAAGGTGATCGTAAAAATATGTCTAATTATAGGCCCATATCTATATTGTCAAGTGTAGACAAAATTTTAGAAAAATGTATAGTTAATCAAATAGGTAACTACCTCCAAAAAAATAATATTATTACTGAATGCCAACATGGTTTTCAGAAGAGTAAAAGTACGAACACCTTATTGTCTAAATTTTGTGATGAAATTAATAATAATTTGAATAAAAAGCAATTTGTAGTAACAGTATTTTTTTATTATAAACGAGCATTTGAAACTTTAGAAACAAATACATTATTGAATGCAATGGAGGAGTGTGGGGTGGGGGAACCGCTTAATAAATGGTTTCGTGACTATCTCACCAAGAGATATTACCGCGTAAAGGTGGACGGGTCGTACAGTGACGCGAGGGAGGTGAGATGCGGGGTGCCGCAGGGCGCCGGATGCGGACCTGTATGCTACCTAATGCACGTCAACAGCTTGTGCGGAGTTATACGCAATTGCTCGGCATACATGTTCGCGGATGACCTGTGCGTGCTGCGTGCCGGCACGGACCTCGCTGAAACTTGTCGACTAGTTCAGAACGACGTAGACCGTGTGGTTCAGTGGTCGCATGACAACGGCATAGTCCTAAACGCGGAGAAAACTAAACAAGTATTAATACGCTCACCATATTTAGTCCCACATGGTGACCCTCCTCCATTGTATACGCATGACTTTGTGTGCATACATAGAAAACATGTAAACTGTAATTGTAAACCTATTGTACGTGAAAAATGTGTAACGTATCTCGGACTGAAGGTGGACGAGAACTTCTCATTTTCAAACCATATAGAATATTTATGTAATAAACTTAGAATATTGCTCGGTAAATTCTACCACCTTAGTTTTAAAGTACCATATAGCACACTCAAGTGCCTTTACTTACAGTTAGTTGACCCAATATTGAGCTACGCTCTCGACTGCTATGGACTCACATTCAAAAGTAATATAGATAAATTAGAAGCACAACAAATTCGATTTTTGAAACTACTAGTCAGTAAAAAAACAAAAAACAAATTTAGAAACAACTATAACAAACTATTTAAAATTTGTAAAATTCTCCCTATCAGTTTAAAACATAAATATCTTCTATTGGTAAACAGTCATGGCAGTTGGGAGCGTCACTCGCGGGTTACTCATAACCACGGAACTAGGACAGTATCAGCAGGGAACTTTAATGTACCTAGAGTAAGTAATTACTTTGGCGACAGAATGCTTTATAAAAGAATACCTTATCTTCTCAACCAGTTACCTGCTGATTTAAGAAGACAGGATAAAAAAGGCAAATTTGCCAAATTACTGAAGTTATTCTTCCTTGAGAGTTTGTAAACTATATTCTTTTGAATGTAGTTTGCGAATTCTCAGGGGATGACTAATGATAGTTATGTTTAAATTAAGATTCCGCACTGTAAACAATAGATAGTAGCTTTGTGTTCCGTTCCTACAGACAAACCGTGGAAACGGTTTTGTGGGGCATAAATTAATTATAATGCAATGTAATGCTGTTTAATAATAAATAAATAAAAAATAAAAAAAAAAAAGCAAAAAAAAAAAAAAAATACAGTCGAATTGATAACCTCCTCCTTTTTTTGAAGTCGGTTAATAAGCAGATATGACATTCGCTACGGCAATGAATTTATTCAAAATGTATACGGGAACACAGTATCCTGAAAAAAGCCACAATTGGGATGAAGTTGTGCAATTCTGGAAATTTAATAAACATTTAAAGCCTTTAGACGAAATAGCCTTTAAATACCTAGCTGTGCCTGCTACTTCTGTAAGGTCAGAGAGAGTATTTTCGGCGACAGGACAAATACTAAATTATAGAAGAAACATGTCAAGCTATGACGCTGTTGAAATGTGGTATTTCTTAAATCAAAATAAGCATTAATTGTTGTTTTTATAAAACTTTTTTTTAATAAATGATTATTTATAAAGTATATCAATTGATTATTCTTATTTCTTCATTTTTAATGTATAAATTACAAAAAAGAAACAAAATTTCTTCAATCTCCGGTGACCTCCGGTTTTTCACCGGAGATTGCCCAATCACCGGTGAATTCAATCGGTTGTTAAAATCTCGCTCCGGTGCAAACCTCTATCCACAGACTCACAGCACAGACGTCACTTCTTAAAACTATCAAAGTCGTTAAACGCCATGTCAAACACAACTGTCATGGCTGCCCTAAAAATAGGGTTAACTTATTAAAAAACTTTTCAAATGATCATTTTTGTACGCCTGTACCCTTCTTCAAATTAATTTGTCATTATTTTTATAAAATTCCCCTATTTTCATCCTATTTATCTATGTAGTGTACATATTGGTAGCCCAAAATCAAACATCTCCTTTGTTGTGTGGCCCTTCTTATCATTTCGCGATCATTGCGAATACCATTCGCGCAGTTTATTATGCGATCTTGCAAATCAGCCTCGGTTTCGATAGGGGTGTTATAAACTCGTTGCTTCATTGTCCCCCACAAAAAGTAATCAAGTGGCGTCATGTCAGGCGAACGTGCAGGCCACCCTACGGGCCCTGCTCGGCCGATCCACCGGTTAGGGTAATGTTCATTAAGGAATGCTCGGACATTTCCAGCGTAATGGGCAGGACATCCATCCATTTGTACATACATGTGTCGACGTGTCATCAACGACACATCCTCCAGGAGTTCATAAAGTTGCTGCAACAGCCCTAAAAAGCTTTGGCCGGTCAATGTTCGTGGCAATATCACCGGGCCAATTAAATGGTCATCAATAAGGGTTGCCCAAACGTTTACTGTAAATTTCACTTGAAATGTCGATGGGCGTTTCAATTTTGGGTTTTCGCCTTTTGGGCACCACATATGTAGATTTCGGCAATTAGTGATGCCATCTCTTGTAAAACTTGCTTCGTCCATCCATAGTATCTTTGCTGGAAAATTTGGATTTTCTCGTATCTTCCTCTGGATCCAAGTCGACATTACGCACCTTGGCCTCCAATCTAAATCTTCATGCAGATGCTGTATCTTCTGATAATGATAAGGATGCAACCCCTCTTTTCTTAAGATGCGCCACGCCGTTTGTTGTGAAATTCCGTGACGCATAGCCAAACGTCTAGTGCTGGTAGTTGGATTAGCATACAAATCATTTAGCACTGCTTCTTCGACAGCGACGTCAATTATAACTCCCGGTTCGCGGTGATCTCTGTTGGCTCCGAGTCCGGTAATGGACAACCTTCGGTGGACTTCTTGGAAGTTGCGAGCAGATGGTACTGGCTGTCTGTTCGGGAATGCAGCTATGTAAGCTGCACGTGCAGCGCGGGCACTTCCTCTTGCCATTCCATAATGATAATGAATGTCAGCAATGTGTGCCGGCGTGAAATCACTTATGCGCGGCATTTCAAAAAAAACAAAAAAATGTTACTAACACTTAGGTTTTAAGTTAAACTTAATAAACATAAACAAAAAAACAGAAATAAACGTTTTATTATATATTTCGTAAGAAATCAAACGCGTAGCACGAAAGAAACGAAAACAACTCGGTAAGCGATCGAAAGTACAAGTAGCAGCGGCGAACAGTTCGGAGCGACTGACTCTCTCTATCCTAATTTCCTTTGTTCTTTGGGCCCCGTATCCCCGTACCTCAACCCGCTCTCATCTACAACAATAACACACAAAAAAGGGTCTCTACAGCCCACGCCAAACTTTGTGACCGCCTTGAGTATAGTCGCGAGTCCGAACTTGCGCACAGTCGAGTGGGCAATACGTAATCAACCAAACAATTTTCGTTTTCTAACATTTTTAATACTTATTATATTATGTCAATTTATTTTTATTTGTTGATTATAAAGTTCGTGTTTATTTCATAGTTTATTTAATTTAATTGTGTTACAATGTATGTGTTATTTGTAAAACAAATATGTTAGGTAATAATAGGATAAATGTAAATAAAAAACATTACTATAAAAAAAAAACTATATTCACAATGGGGCCACACCTTCCATAAAAACATCTCCCTTACTAGTGGATGGTTCCGCATCCGAATCACTCTCTTCCCAAAAATCCAAATCTTCTTCATCTGATTCATTATCGCTCACGTGAATTATTATTTTTTCAGTTAGGTTATCTATGATGACATCACTTTTCTTATATTCTTCCTCAATATTAATAACTTTGTCGCATAGGGCAGTCCACTCCTGTTCACCCATACTATTTACTTTTTCCTCCACTAGTTTCATAATATTAGTTATATTATTTGTGACATTTTTTTTCGCCACGTAACCTTTTATGGATGCCCAAGCCATTTCTATGGGGTTCAAGTTCTACACAAATGTCCTACACAAATGTCCTGTCCTTGGTATTACTCGTCGAATCGTTGAGCTCCTTAAGTTCTGAGTTGAGCTGCACGGTTACTGACGAATGCGTGCACTGACTGCACAGGTCCACTCAATCTGTGTGGTTCTTTCCTCAAAAGACCACTTCAGACACAAATCTACATAGTCCTCAAAGATCAAAGATTATGTCCGGATTTTTATGTACACATTGACATTGATGAATTTTATATAAACAATGACATGGATATTTACTTTGTAAAGTATCTTATTTTTTATTATTATTATTATTGTGAGTGTGAAGACTATGTGGGTCATTTCTTTTTTCTGTTTTCCTTCTTAGTTAGTTTTAATCATGATCTGGCAGTTTGAGTAATTTATGCGGCCTACCCAAATGTCCTTTCATTGGTATTGTTCGTCGAATCGTACGGCTCCTCAAGTTCTGAGTTGAGCTGCACGATTTTTGACAAATGCGTGCACTGACTGGACAGGTCCGCTCAATCTGTGTGGTTCTTTACTCAAAAGACCATTTCAGACACCAATCTACATGGTCTTCACATGATCTGACCAAGATTATGTCTGGACTTTAAAAGAGACTGTGACCTCTGAGTTTGTTTCGGCCTTTCTTCTCAGAGTAGTCAGATAGGAAACGCCGACCTCATCTAGTTTAAAAAAATATGATTGACATGTAAAAGTGTTTGTACAAACCTACTTACAGAAAATAAATCATTTATCATTTATCATTTATCAAGTCGGGATGGTAAGGTGGAAGCCGTAATATTGTGTGATTGTGTTCTTCTAAAATTTTATCAATATTAAATTTTTTGAATTTTTCTTTATGTATAGAAATTAATTTGTACAGTTCTGGTTTCAGCATGTCAGAACTGCAAGGGATATTTTTTGCCGTAAGCCATGCCACCATTTCTGCCTTTTTGCTATTTGACGTCGGCGCTGCATCCTCTAATTTGTTATGATAGGGTGCATTATCTATCACCATCACCGACCTCGGTGGGAGATTCGGCAAAAGTTGTGTGCGTATCCATTTTTCATAATTATTATAATTCATGTTATCATGGTAATCTCCGGTTTTCGTACCTGCTTTAAACATCAAAAGGCCGTTGGGTATAAATCCTGATTCGGATCCAGCATGTACAATGACGACACGTTGACCTTTTGATATCTTTTTTTTTAAACCTTTAGTGCTACCATCACTCCATGCCTTCGAAGTGGTATGCGATGAATCGACATACGATTCGTCAGTGTAAACTATCGGTCTTCCTTCTGCGCGATATTTCGTTATTTCACGCAAATATTCAATTCGCTTACAGCGAATATTTGTATTTTCAATTAATAATTTGCGATTGTCTTCAGTTTTTTTCCATTTAAATCCCATTTCATTTATAATTCTCCTCAAACTCGTTGCGGATCCTTCAAAATTTATATCTTCTTTTAATTTTTTTAAAAGTTGAGCAATTGTCGGCAACTCTTTCTGTGTTAAATGAAAATTGTGGATACATCTTTTGATGACACCTTGGTCAAAATTGTCGATTCCGGTTACCTTTTTTACCCCTTGCCTCTTCTTTCCGGGTGTACGAAAAACTGCTAATAAATCGGAACTTGGTTCATTAGCTACCGATATAATACGTCGTACAGTTCTTTCTGATACTCCTGTAGCGGCTGCAGTCCGTTTATGTACTGCCTTCAAATCGTATTTAAGGCCTTCTTCAGCTTGTTTCTTCATAAATTTATAAACATCGTAGACCATTTTACGAGCCTGGCGTCGTAAAACATTACAACGTCCGGTAGGCATATTTATAAACAAATAACAACGAGTAACTATAACAACAAGTAACAATAACCAAAAACTATAACAACAAATTAACGAAACGATCGAACGAATTCTGAACGCAACAGTACTCTCAGAGCTCAACAAGTGCGTGATTCGTGTATGGACGTAGCACTCACACTAAGGCGCGGGTGCCAGCGCGCGTCGCGGGTGAGCGGTGCGGGCGCGCGGGGTGTGGCCCTGCCCCCAAGCCCTTGTGCGTCCCGCTAATACCTGATTTTGTGTTCTGCCACAAAGTTTGGCGCGAGCTGTACCTGGCAATGAATGGAAGCAATTAAAAGCGCAGCTGTGCGCTCGCAGCCGGTCGGATTCGCTCGGAGCCGGTGGGATGCGCTCGCAGCCGGTCGGATGCACTCGCAGCCGGTCGGATGCGCTCGCAGCCGGTCGGATGCACTCGCAGCCGGTCGGATGCGCTCGGAGACGGTCGGATGCACTCGCAGCCGGTCGGATGCGCTCGGAGCCGGGTGGATACACTACAAAGGCAGTACCAGTATTCCACGCAGTCCAAGTTTTGGTTTCGGTGTTAACGTGTGCTTTTCGGAACATGGATTTAGATAGCTCCGATGAAGAAATATATTTGTTAGCAAGATTTTTTGAAGCAGAACAAAACAAACGAAAGCGCAAGCGGAGACAAATATGGGCAAAAAATATTTGGAAAAATCGATTAATCCATGGGGAGTTTCACACCATTTTCGAGGAATTGAAGAATGATAGCCTTAAATTTTATGAGTATTATCGTACGGAATATTGGCAATTTTTGAAATTGACAGATTTGTTAAGAGCACATATAACAAAAAAGACTACAAATTATCGTTGCGCCATTACAGCCGAAGAAAGATTAACGGTAACTTTAAGGTAAATAAAAAACAATTATTTTATAATAATCATCTTATTCAGATCACAAAATCACAGCCGTCCATTTATTAAGCATTGTTAATGTAATTAAATAGTACAGTGTTTCATTATTATTATTATTGTTTGTGTTTATTAATTATTTTGTGTGCTGGTATCGTACCCGTAAGTAGTCTGATCTGGATAGTTTTGAGAAATATAGGTTTCGTTTGACAACTGTTGGTAAGTAGATTGATTAGAGGATGGCAACTGTTGATAAGTAGATTGGTTAGAGGATGGCGGTGAATTTATTGGCAAAGAATAATTCAAATCTGCACTATTTTCATACAGACTTAATTCAGCTTCATTAACAATGTTAAACACGCGCCTTTTAATTCGTGCTTGGACTTCTTTTGGAAATGTTTCCACTGTATCTGACATAGACAAAAAAAAAATGCGTAGTGCCTTGTCATAGGGTGTCCTGTTTTTTTTTTCTTCAAGGTATTCTTCGAAAACCGTAGCAACACCTTTGTTTAAGCGTGGTCTCTTGTTCGAGTCGGAAGTACTTGCAAGCGATTCAACTTCGGAATGGTCAGAACGTTTAGATGATGTCGATGGTGGTGGTAGTGATGTGCCAGGCTCCGAATCATCCGATGATAATGTAACATTAGATATTTGGTTCCGATTGCGAAAAAACGGTACTATAAAAGAAAGTTCTTTTTCAAATTTTATTAATTTGGACGTAGTCGCACCATCGCCACTCTTGCCCTTTCGGTTATAATAGGCTTTTCTGAAGTTATCTCGCAGTTTCTTCCAACGATCCATGCACGGCTTAACTGGAAAGAATAGAAATGAAAAAACTAAAAACATTACCCTCCTTTGGTCCATTGGGTAAATGGACATGTAGTCAGTGGACTGTTTTTTTTTTAATTTATACTTCGTTTTGGTACGGCAATCTTATATTTAGATTTTTTGTTTGTTTTGTTTTTACAGATTCCTCAGTACTGGTTGCAGTTTCAAAAACTTGTCATTTAATTTCCGAATGGGAATTTCTACAGTTCATTCAATAATTCACGAGACAATCAGAGCAATTTGTGATGTTTTGATGCCCTTAGTTATGCACATACCAGATGAAGAAATGTGGGAAAAGGTCTCTCGTGATTTCTTTAATATTTGGAATTTTCCTAACTGTTTGGGCGCTATAGACGGAAAGCATGTCAGTATATAAGCACCAGCTAATAGTGGAAGCTTATACTATAATTATAAAAACTTTTTCAGCACAGTGTTACTAGCTGTGGTCGACGCAAAATACAGTTTTTTAATTGTTGATGTCGGATCATATGGTAAAAATAGCGACGGCGGAATTTGACAGAATTCAAAATTTGGAAAAAAACAACACTAAGAAGTTAAAGCAGCCCCCAAATAAACCTCTACCTAATACCACTGAAAGCTTACCACATGTTTTCATAGCAGATGAAGCATTTCCTTTGAGCAATAATATATTCCGGCCGTATCCGAGAGAACAAACAAGAACAGAATTATCAAAAAAAGTATTTAATCTGCGTTTAAGCAGGGCAAGAAAAGTCGTAGAATGTGCATTTGGAATGCTAACTCAAAGATTTGAGATTTATCAAAAACGAATGAAAATTCAACCTAAGTACTGTGACTTAATTATATTAGCAACTACATGTTTACATAATTTTTTAATAGAAAATCGGACGCCAGGACAAGAGAATGTTCTTCACAGCAATATGAATTTATTAACAGCGATAACAGACAATAATGATGAAAATAGTTCTAATATCGACGCAGGTATAACCACAAGGTATAAATTTAAGGATTATTTTTCAGCAAGTGGTGCTTTAGATTGGCAAGATCAAGTGGCCACTCGAGTTTCTTAAGTTATATTTAATAAAAATTGTCCGCTACTTCTTGAGTAGGTATATTGTAACGTTCAGATACTCAAACGATATTTTAAAGTGAGGGCGCATTTAAACTCATGTTATTCCTGTTTTGACTTTGAATTTAACAAGTCGCAGCATGTTAACCTTTTGAACGCCAATCACTTGTATACAAGTTCGAGATTTTCGTGCCCTCAGCGCCACTACTTGATTAGAAGTAATAATAGTATAAAATAAATTTACGACTTTTACAAGACCTTTTATTTTGGTTTTATGGAAAATTGCCCTGTTATAAGCCATATTTTTAACTTTTTCACACATAATAAGTTCTTGTTTGTTTTATATTAAATAGAAACAAAAACGCCAGAAAATTTTTTCGTGCCCCCAACGCCAAATACTTGATATAAAGTAAGCCAGTGATGGGACACGATGAAGACATCGCTATATTTCATCTCGTCGAAACGATCATAAATACTATTATTGCAAGAAAATGACGTGAATAAATAATATTTTATAAATGTTGTAAACTATAAACTACGTTTTATTCACGTTAATCAAGAATAAATAGGTTTTCTAATCATTGTCGATAGTGAAACACCGTTTGAAAAACCCATCCCTACAAAGCGGCTAGTTTTCCGTGCCCACAACGCCACGAACTTGTATAGAAGTAAATCTGTGACGTCATAAGCGGACGGGTTTCAAGGTCATAGTGACTTTGTGTATTTTAGTGTAGTGCAATATTTACATCTTGCGTTGGCGCACATGTTCTTACAAAAAATGAGTGACGGTGAATATGACGAATTATTGCGAGTTTTACAAGGTGTGGAGTCTGAATCAGAATTTGATATAATAAATGAAATAGTTCGTCGTCTTGACATTCCGTTAAGTCGTCAACTTCCGTTTCAGGAATGTACTTCCGTTTTCTATTAGTTTCTAAAAACAAGAAAAATCATTGCTAGTATTTTGCGACACCTATACCTACCATTATGGTTGTAAAAATACCGTATAATACCCTAGGTATTAAACAGGTATTTTACCATAACTTACGGTATTATTGGTATTTTATGTATTTAATATTTTGATTAACTTTTTAAGATCCTGCGTTATTACGAAGAGTTGTAGTTTAATAAATAAAATATATTTGAAGTTTCGATTGTATTCTATATTTTAAAATGACTAATTCTAATATAATAATCTAATCTAATAGTCGTGTACACGACTATCAGATCAGCGTATTAGGTTTCTGCTTGAAGGCACCCAGAGCAGTACCGACAATCTACGAAGATCATCATTATCATCATCATCGTCATCATCATCATCATCATCATCGTCATCGTGATCGTGATCGTGATCATGATCGTGAGCGTGATCGTCATCGTCATCGTCATCGTGATCGTGATCGTCATCGTCATCGTGA
Organism: Eremobia ochroleuca; assembly: GCA_949629135.1. Lineage (NCBI taxonomy): Eukaryota > Metazoa > Arthropoda > Insecta > Lepidoptera > Noctuidae > Eremobia > Eremobia ochroleuca. Next base: position 2,284,001 of record OX451385.1, on the reverse strand, counting down.
TCGTGATCGTGATCGTCATCGTGATAGTCATCGTCATCATGATCGTCATCGTCATCGTGATCGTGAGCGTGATCGTCATCGTGATCGTGATCGTGATCGTCATCGTCATCGTGATTGTCATCGTCATCGTGATCGTCATCTTCATCGTGATCGTCATCATCATCGTGATCGTCATCATCATCGTGATCGTGATCGTGATCGTCATCGTGATCGTGATCGTCATCGTCATCGTGATCGCCATCGTGATCGTGATCGTGATCGTCATCGTGAGTGTCATCGTCATCGTGATCGTCATCGTCATCGTGATCGTGATCGTCATCGTCATCGTGAGTGTCATCGTCATCGTGATCGTGATCGTGAGCGTGATCGTCATCGTGATCGTGATCGTGATCGTGATCGTCATCGTCATCGTGATCGTCATCGGGATCGTGATCGTGAGCGTCATTGTGATCGTGAGCGTCATTGTGATCGTGATCGTCATCGTCATCGTCATCGTCATCGTCATCGTGATCGTGATCGTGATTGTGAGCGTGATCGTCATCGTGATCGTCATTGTGATCGTGATCGTCATCGTGATCGTCATCGTCATCGTCATCGTGATCATCATCGTCATCGTCATCTAGTGATGAGCAAAGCAAGACCAAGACCAAGACTGGGACGTCTTTGTATTGGTCTTCGTGTTGCTTACTCAGTCTTGGTCTTGGTCTTGCTTGTTCGGTCTTGGTGTTGGTCTTGCTAGTGTATAGATAGTCTTGGTCTTGCTCAAATACTTCGAGTCTTGATCATGGTCTTGGTCTTGGATTTTGCTCATCACTACTTCTATCTCATTCTCTCGCACGTTAAATCCTATAGATGTGTGTTTATCTCTTTTTACCGTCGCTTTTTCGTTTCATTGATTTTCTAATCACAACGATGCTAAAGAAGTGTTCACTTCAAAATACCATTTCATGTTTTATATCTGTGCATTTCCACCGTATTTTCAGTATTTTAATTATTACTCAGATAATTTACTTAAAAAATACAAAAACAATCGATTTATACATAAAATACCGTGGCAAATGGTATAATACCGTATTATACGGTATTTTTCGTTTTATACGTTTCAATACAAACGGTATAATACAGCACTTACATCTCTACCTACCATTAACAAATAAAGATCTGTATCATCTGCGTAAAACAGTCACCCTCTATTTTAATTAAAAAAAAAAAAAAAAAACACGTAGAAAACCACGTATAACTTCTATTGATTGTATTTGGTTCTATTTGTTGTAAGTAAACGAAATAAATTATGCATGAATCGGTTGAGGTTATGCACGTGTAACTCGACCACAGTGAATAGAAAAAAGAAAAATACCATAGACATCGACATCTAGACATCCTTATATCAGAAAGGATTTTGACGTGCCTCGAGCGCCAACGACTTGATATGAAGTAAAAGGATTACATTTGGAGACAAATAGGGATGTGCCTGCTAGAACACACGTCTAATAAATTTACAATTCTTTTCTTTTATTATGGCAAATATATATAGGTTTTCATATTGATTTTTTTAATGAAATAAAACAAAATATGAAAATACGGTATCAGTTTTTATTTAGCTTCGTAAATTGGTGAATAAACATTAATTTCGACTTATAATATTATTTGTCGATAGGACATTAATCCCATCCCTACGTTTTACTATAGATACGTTATACATTTGTAGCGTGGCGCTGGAGGACACATCGCGTATTATATAGATGGGCGTCGAAAAGGTTAAGAAGCCCTTACTTTAAAATTTGTTTGAGTATCTGGGGATAGGTGTAAAACAATAAAATTTTAGTACTTACTTACCACTTATTCCGAGACATTTGCTAATTTCCTCCCATGCATTGTCTTTAATTACCCGATCGCTATAAGATGACTTTTAATGCATACCCTTTTGAGAACAAATTGTACACAATCAAAAATATGCTGAGACAGGGTAATAAACCTCTTTCACAATTAGCAAAACGAATAACTGAAGAAGCAATGCTTAATGTAAAGACCACTTTAAATAAAAATTCAGAGTATAGTGGCCCGTTTGTAACACAAAGTCGAAATCGCCTAACGCTTCATTTTGATAATCTTGTTTTATCACCTAAACTACAAGACAGATACTGCCTGACAAATGACAATGATATTGTAGAAGTTAAAGAAATTCAGTCATTACCTGAATTCGATGTTATTCATATTCATGGTTATAAAATGAAGAACAAACTCGATATATTTCTGCTTCCGATTAAGTCATCGTATCTAAATATGTATTCAACTGAGAATAAAGCTGACAATCGTGAAGAAATTTTATTATTAGCAAGAGATGTACAATGTAAGCTAGTGTGTATTGAGCATGAAAATTCACTATATTTTTTTCCTTTACTTCACACAGTTTAAATTAAAATACCAAATTAAACGCAATAATGTCAATCACATTTCTTTTATTGTCATCACAAAACAAAATCAACTTAGCTTTTCTTTAAATGGATCATATTCAAATAAAGAACTATTTATCACACATAATTCTCACAATTGTGTCTTTTACTTAAAAGTTGACGCTTATGATGATGACCTTTAAAGCAACAAAATTGTCCGATAAAGATTTATGAAATTCAGCTTAACAATAAGTTTATTGTAAGGTAATATAAAATGTGGTACCTACTTATACCTACATATTCACGACTCCTTGTCTGTTAGCTTAGGACATAGTTATAACATATTTACTGATTATTGGCAGTAATACCCTACTTAGAAATTGACACTAAAAAAATGATAAAAATATTCAAAAAAGAAGATAATGTAGCAAGGCGCCAAAATGCAGATTTGGAGTGGGTAGGTAAGTATACATACATACATAATCAACATATAATGTTCCCACTGCTGGAACACAGGCGTCCTCTCGGTGAGAGGGAGGTAAGTATGACATATTTTAAATCTTCATTTAAAATTTAAAAAATAATCAACATAATAAGTGTGCATAAAGCTATCCAGTAAACACAAACATAAATTATATGAATCAAGATCTACCTATCAAGCGATGGGTTATTTAAAAATCACAAAATACGAATAGATGTCCGTTGAAACACAATTCAAATAACAGTCATTTATGAAAAAAAAAACAAACATCAACATAAAGATTCTTCTTCGTTTTCGATTGAGAAGTGGCCGGTCGCTTCTTTCTCGATGTCACTAGTTGCAGCTGCATTTGCTATATTATTTTCTTCGTTATTGATACTTTCTGAATCCGCTACCGTGCATCCGGAACTTGCCACATTTTCTTTGTTTTCATTATTGTTACTATCAGATATTTGTTCTTGTTCTTCCGGCTTATCAAGTCTTTTGTCAACATCATCTTTCTTTTTGTGTTTTTTGTCATGTTTTACACGTTTTCGTGTCGTTGATGACCTCTCAAGCTTAGCATTTTTTCTTTTGTTTGAATTCTTCAGAACGCTTTTGAAAAATTCTTCATTTTCTTGTATTGTAAAAGTGCGATCCCAAAAAAAGATCATCTCCCAAAAAAATGAAACTACATTTTTGTAGCATTTTAAACTTATTTTAATACCGTCAGACCGACTGCTACCACTCCAGGAACACTTACACAAAAAATTGCGCGTGAACATAAGATCTATTAGCGTATAGGCACAGTTTATTCCTTTCCCACCGGAACACACTATCGAATAAGTTTCTTTTAATTGCTCTCTAGCCGTTTTTTCGGAGAGTAACTTTTCTATTTTATTTAGTTCTTCAATACTGTTGATTGGTGCGACACTGAATGGTATATTTTCAGCACGGGTTTTTGATATACCCAGAGAAACAACTTCAGTTCCATTGAGTCTGTTGAGTTGCGATTGCACATTACCAATTTGTACTGAAATGCTAGACATCTTGAGCATCATTTTTTTTTGATTATCGATTATTGTTGCTATCATTTTATCTTGTTTTTCTAATACCTGACGAATATTGTCGAAATTTTTATCGACATCACTACTTTCTTGAGTTTCATTGATAGTAACATTGTTTTGGCCTTCATTCATCAAACAGAAGGTACCCAGGATTTCATCACCTGAAGACGTCAAAATAATTTGTGACGACTCGTTGACTTCATTAGTTACAGTAATTACTGATGACGATGAGTTATCAGGTACAGTGAAGTCGGGTTGGTTGTGAGGTTCACCACATACGGGGGAGGTCTGCATACTGAAAAAAAAACTTAATATAAATCAATGTTTTGTATGTTTTTTTTTTTTGGTTATCACTTTCATGTTCTGTATGGCGCTTCAGTATACTCTGCTAACAAAACAAATATACCTTGTATATAAATTAGATAAATATTTAGGTACATTTCGTATTATTATAATTTCATTATGATTAAAATCCTGTCTTCGTACTGTTTTGTTAAAATTTTAGGTATTGTATGAATACATATAGTATTAATTTATCACACGGTCACGAAATTTCATTAGAAAAAATATCTCCACTGTACCTACACTTAGTTGTTTACCTACATAAAAACAGTAAACAACAAACATACTAATAAAAGTATAATATAAAGAATTTGTACCTACTCTTAAATTGTAAAATAAGGTTTTGGACAGTTACTACGGATCCCTAAATTCATTTGCCCACCATGTTTAGTTTACGAATTGATTTGACTAAGGTTAGAAAAACATAAGAAAACACGGTTTAATTGAAGTATTTTGCTTCATTGTGTTCTAACACTACTAGCACGATACCTTAAACTAGAATATGCAACGTTTTATTTGATTATTAAAAAAGTTTTATGTTACTCCATATCTAATAAAATATTTCTTTTCAGTAAATAGACAACAGACAACGGGCGCTTGAATAATTTGTTAATAATACATATACTTATTCACAGTGTACTTACCTTCGCAGTAAAAAGTCAACTTCTGTGTCCACTAGGTTGAAACTAAAAGATTATGCATTTAATTACATTTTCACAAACGAATGGCGGCGTTTTGGGTCCGACAAATATTATGAACATACGCACTGTTCGCACATAAAAACGAGAGGTTAAATTATGTTGACGAAATAAAAAAATATACTTAGAAGTTAAAAATGTTAGCACCTGAGGTCGTTTTTATAGCTTTCGTGCGTCTATATTAGAGTTCAAAGCGGTTATAATCACCTATTTGCCACTCTCTTATCACTTAAAAATATAGTTAGCGACATATTAGTTCTACCATACCGCTTAGGGAGTTAGTATTCACCTATTTGCAGCCCTTTTAGCACCCAAAGTGTTAATAAACGATATTTTATTCTATTGTACCATTAAGGCAGTGAATTTTCGCCTATTTATCACGTTTTTATCCCTTGTAGTTTCAGTTATCGCTATTATAGCTCTCTTATTGCTTTATTATACCTCTTAGCCCATTCTGTAACTCTGATTTACCGCCATTAAACAACCTAAGGTGATAAAAAAAGTGTGCCCATTTCGGGGGTATAGTAGAGATATAGCGCGCTCTAACTCCGAATGCGTAACACTTATTTAAAACTTTAGGATCTGGTTAGCGCTTTAATAGATTTACTGTAACTCTTGTCTTAGCGCCTAATGTTAGTTGGGTGTGTAATGATTATACATCGGAATCACCCCCGAGGGGTTATTACGAAAAAAAAATTAAAACACAGCTAGGACGTTGTTTTCCTCTCACGAATTCGCTAAAAACTACAACGTATCGTAAAAACAAGCACTTATTCAAATAACAACTTACCAGAATTCCGAGAAAATTATGTTGAGGTTATTGCGAATCAACAAAAATGGCGCGAAAAACACTCTTTTAATCATTGAGATGGGATATAACAGGAGATGCCCTGTTATTCTATACACGGTTGTAGGTAGGTGCCAGAGCAGCCATCTCTGTCGCCAAGTTTCGTGGTAGTTCAGCTGTCAAATGGTTGTTTATTTTTTGTATTATTGAGATTTGCGAGAAAATTACGAGGACTTTACCTTTAAAACTGCATGTAAATGTTGAAAAACAGCAATTCAACATGCCTGTGTGTTGTATTGTGAAGTGTGGTGCAAGGAAGAATGAAAATCAACCTCAACTTTCTTTGCACAGGTTAGTAGCCGGTTTTCATGCAATAACACATACAATAATAGACATTCGATGATATAATTGTAACGCGATCATGAATTTATGACTAAAGTATTGATATTTGGGTGAATTTCCGTATAACAGACCTTTTTATTATTTTGTTAATTCATTCGTTTGTTTACAATAATATGTCATAATAGAATAGTGTTGTACCGTTGCCTAATAGTTTCCGGAACTAGTTCCTCCGCTGGAACGATATCGGTATATTCTGCTATGTTAACATAAATAGTCCTGCGTCTTATTAGCTCCGATTGACCTTGCTAGGTCCGGCCCGTGGTTCACAGCACCAAAATCAAAATATTTTCTTTCACATAAACCTACATGGGCACTTATGAAACGTCAGAAGCTAGATGCACGGTTCCAAATGGTGGTTTCGTATGCAGAAGAACCAGCGAGAAACTCCACGGTTACTCTTTTAAAAACAATTGGCTTTTACAATGTCTTCTATTTTTTTAAGTACCTGGTACTTGTTGACAGGCCTACACTGTCCTCCCCTACCTATTAACATTGTAAAAGCCAATTATTTTGAGTAACCGTGGAGTTTCTTGCCGACTCTTCTCCATAGAAACCACCAATTGGAACCGTGCACATAGCTTCTGACGTTTCCTATTGATTTTTCATATATGAAACTAAAATATTAATACTAATTTCATATTTTATATTTGAACGATAATTGAACGTTATATTTGTTAATCATTATCATACCACTAAACAAAGGCAAAAAAAATACTTTTATTTTATTTTTACTCCACCACTCATTAACACAATAATATAAGCATCCCATCCCATTCACGGAGAATGTGATGGGAAGCTTATATTATTCATTCACCCTAGTGATTATCTTGTTTTTCACTAGGGTCCGCATACCTAACAGAAACTACTGCTCTCTGGCCTTCCAACCCAAAGGTATAATATGCGAAAGCACCTGTTTTTGGGCATATGGATACATATCTCTTCACGCTGTTTTCCTTCACTTTAATACGTAAACGTGATGCAATTAAAAAGTGTTTTTTAATTCTGTGCCGAAAAAACACTTGGCATTAATTTTATTTTCAGGGAAGAAAGTTGATTGCGATAATTTGACAGTTTCGGGTAGCTTGATGTGCTGGCGTCTGTACTTATCGATAAATAGTTCATATGAGTCTTTTACGCATAACAAAAGATTAGAAATAAAGTATTTTCGCATAGTGTATTTTTATGCAAAATTATAAAGTATGTTTATCGAAAATAAACTAGGATACGTTACTATAAAGTAGGCAACCTTAGTTAGAACGGACTATAAGTTAGTATACTATATTATGATCCAAACGTGATAACTAGTACGACTCGTATTTAGTATCGATACTCGTTATAGTAACACCAATGTTCCTTGATTGATACAACCCTAGCAATGGCAGCCATTTTTTGAGACAATATGAGTTGTAGGTAGGCACCCTTGTTTCGTAGGTATTTCCAGTCCATATATATATGTCTATGCTTTTAATGGAAGTTGACGTTACGCACGTAATGTTGACACTATTTTTGTAGCTTCTCAAAACGACTGACGCGGCAAGGACAATAAAGATGGCGTCTAAATCAATGTTGCCAATAGGAAAATATGGCTACGAAAAGTAGATTTTTTGAACTTTCGATATATACCCATTTTCTGAATTACCCCAGTGCACCTTACTCTTAAAAAAGAGAAGAGCGATTGGTTCATATATTAGAAAAGCATACACGGCTCACTAGCGCTTCCAACGGTGAGCTGTTAAACAATCTGTAACCGCGGGAATATTTGAAATACTCGGCGCAACAATTTGAAATATGTAAGGTCACTATGCTAGGTTATATTTGACAACTGTAAATAAATCGCAAAATTACCAGCTTTGGCCATTATTATAATAAATCATGCAATCATTATTGAAACTCGTAAACTACATTTACAATTACGATTACATATTTATTGTAATAATGACCAAAAAAGTAATTTTACGATTTATTTACAGTTGTCATTTTACTGATTTCCAAAATCCCACAACAAAAGTTATTTGTTCTGGGGTTTTCAAAATTAAAGCATTACTAACTTTACAACCCTACAACACTTATGATATCATAAATAAAACAAACATATTTATAAAGATTTTTTTTTTTAAATTATTTTTCTTGCTAAAGATTGCTTTGAAGCTTCTTCAAGGAAACGTCTGTTTGTTTTTACGCAAAATCTTTTGATGCAAATTATAATTGTCTCTTTTATTATTTTCTTTACATTTCCATCGTCATGAATTTCACATCCCTTCAGGCAGTTTGTAGGTATTGTTTCACATAATTCAAATAATTTCATTTTAATATTTTTCTCATGAGATTTTTTTTCTAAAAATTCATTTACTAAACTTGCGGCTTTTTCAACAAATTTTACAAACTCGGGTTGTGCATATTTTAAACTGCATTTTTCTGTTCTATATTCTTTAAACGATGTAAAGATATGGCATACCTCAGTGTTCGGGTCAGACAGAAATATTTTCTTGCACAGATCACAATTTAAATCCAGCATTTTAACAATAAACCCGCAAACATACAGGCTTGCATTTCACCCGAACACTGAGGTATGCTATCTAAGTTTTCCAAGGGTTCAAAGTCACCCACCGGAAAAGAAGAAGTACCATCATCAATGCTTGATGAAGATTCTTCGCTTTTTCCTGTTTCAGGTTCTTTTTTTTTTGTGATAAAAATGTTTTAAAATTGCTTAGCATGCTGTTTTGATCATCAGCACAGTTTCGGTTTCTGTTGTTGTTTATTAAATTTGTTGTGATGCTAGTTTTTAGCGCTGCTACCAACTGCACTGATGTGGGATTTGGATTTGAGCCACAATTATTCCTTATGCATCCAAAACAATTTTCCAGAGGGTCTTGATTTAGTCTTCGCGGCGATAAAGTTTTTACATTATATGTTTTTGAATTTTTATATATTCTTTCTATGGCACATAGTGTCCTCAACCAGCCATCTTGTGAAGGAGGTCTAGATTTGGCCCCCAAAAATTTCATTTCTTTGAAAAATTTTTTCGTTATCTCAAATATTTCGGAATAAGGGCTGGTTGAGGACATGTTGGTCAGAAAAGGCTTTCCCCTCTTTCTGTCTGGTGTGTCCCCATTGACAGCGTCAAATAACTGATCCATATTGGATACCACCGTGGCTGTTGATGCGGCATTTTGCGGTAACTCATCTGAAATTGAAAAAAAGAATGTTCGTGAAAGAAGAAACATGATGCTCGTGCGTAACCACGAGTACGGCGACGTGTTTTGCGCAACTTATGTGCATATTTGTATTTCATAAAATGTAGTATAGTAGTTGAAATAGTTTTTAAGTACGCAAGGAAAAGACTAATTAGGTATACTACTATTATAAAAGGCGTATATTATAATTTCTTACATTTAATTATTAGGTAGTAGGTATATGTACTATCATTAATTTGTCAGACTTGGGGCGGATCTCTTTGGCGATCCAGCGTGAAAATGCCACTAGCAATTTCGGGCACATTCGGGCTTGGACTTGCCATTTTGACGTTTTTCAATTGTACGTCCTTATAGTATGTTTAAATTGGTAGGTATTATTATTTGTAATAATCACTATAAGATAGTATGTTTAAATTGGTAGGTATTATTATTTGTAATAATCACTATAATTTTGTGATTGACTTTACATGATGAAGTAAAATATTAAAATAGAATTACTACACATACTAGCTTTTGCCCGCGGCTTCGCCCGCGTGGATGTCGAAAAATATCCAACGGGAACGTACTACCGGGATTAAAAAGTAACCTATAATAGGTTAATCCAGGTTGTCAACTACCTGTGTGCCAAATATCATCCAAACTCGTTCAGCCGTTTTTTTTGCATCAGACTCGAATATTCAATGTAAGGTTTGACTTCGTTACTATTTTATTTTACTTCGTCTGCGTAGAGTGTAAATTATTTTTTTTCTAGATAATTATTAATTATTATAACAATAACAATATAGAGCTTTTTTCATGGCTAATTGTCCTCCACTACGTGTGATGTTTAAGGAATACTTTAAAGAAATACCTACTGTAAAGGACCGGTATCTACCTAAACCGTCTTTCTTTCACGGTATTTCTTTATATAAAATGTTTTTCACTAATTCGGAAGCGGACACTAAAACAACTAGGCTAGTTGGAGAGCTTACATGTGAGCAAGCCACATAAAACTGGCCGTGGGAGAAATAGTGTTGCCGCAAATCAACTCCAGAAAACTTCAGTTTGTCCCTGTAACTTAGATATTAATAGTCATCGCGAAACCAACCTTGGTTTGCACCTACATAAGTCTGTGACACGGAAGACCCGGCGGATTATGGGAGTTTAAAAATTCTACAGGGTAAGTAACTGACTCGTCCACTTATACTTGGCTAACTAAAAATACAACCCTATAATTAAATAAACAAAGAAAACTATTCTAATATGACTGTAACAATTAAATTAAAAACGAATTTATATTTCTACTTAAAATATACAACCTAAAAATTATAATTATGCCTACTTTAAGTTAGTAATAAATCGCTTCGAATCGAATAAGCCGTAAAATGCAAAATGAACACGACCCTCAACGATGTTATGCCTGCGTTCGGATCGCGATCGCGCACTCGGCGATGGCGCGTCATTGCCTGGCCCGCCCCCAGACTATTATAATTATACTTCGTTGCTTCGTCCTTCGAGATTAAGATAACAATGTAGTAATACGTCTAGGGTATCGCCTTTCATCCACTAAGTTTGAATTTTTTTTTTTTTTTTTTTTTTTTTTTTTTTTTTTTTTTTTTTTTGTCGGTACTTTGTCTTCCTGATAGTTATGCCTGTACCGCCACTCATTCGCGTTTTAGTGCGTCGCCGATCACCACGTTATTTTCTTCGTTTCATTTGAATTGTGCAAAAAGATGCCAAAACGTAGTCACAAAAACGACGACAGTGATTATTTAAGAAAGAAGATTCGAAAACTCGAAAGGAAACTTAATAAACGCGACAGAAGGTCGCGTGTTCGAAGTTGTTCCGAGAGTAGTAGCTCGTCGACGAATATTATTATGTCGCCGGTACTATCGGACCATGAAGGTAAGCTGAAGTGTTATTTTTACAAACGGAAGATATTGTGAATAGTTTTTCGGACTATATCCGTATCATAATCTGACATGATGTCATATTATCTTAAATAGTGTTGTGTACATCTTATGGGGATGTTACCTTCACATAATTTTGGATTCCCAATTCATTGGGTATATACTACTAGTGATTGTGTACATTTGAAAGGAATGTTGCCTTCACTTTAGTTAATGACCTACTTAATAATAATTGCATTTTATATCCGTACGGACTAAAACATAGTGTTGTGGGTAGTTTTAAGGACTATCGCCGCTCTAAAACCACTAGTTGTATACTAGGAACATTGGTAGTTGTGATCATATTCACGTACCTACATAACAAAATGTTATCACTCGATTTCGTAATTCTGAATATCGGTATGGATTATAAACTTGGTGTTGTGGATAGTTTTGAGGACTATCACCGCGCTATTTTCTATCCGATACCTACATTTGGTACATTTTCTATCCCAGCTGAAATGGAAGTTCAAGGTGATGTCGCGTCATCTCCGATTATTGACTCAGATGAGCCACAACCGGGTACGTCCACCTCGACGATACATGATGTTCCTGCTACAGAAGCAGTACAGGCAGGGGAATCGGAACTACCTGTTGAAGTAACGCTTCCTGAGCTGGACGAAGAGATTCTGAATCTCTTGGGCGAAACTCCATCAAAGGATAAAAAATATGGACCAGACATTAGATGCGAGTTATCTGCTCGCTGGGAACACATCGCAACAACAGGCTTGACCAAGGATGCCAGAAAGGAGCTGCTTGATAAGCATCTGGTTCCAAAAAACTGCACAAAGATTGATGCACCCAAGTTAAATCCAGAGATAAAGGCCGCCTTATCGGAGATGCTAATAAAAAAAGACAAAGCTTTAGAGAATAAGCAGGTGCAGGTCGCAGCAAGTATATCTTGTATAAGTGAAGCCCTAAGCATACTCTTTTCTGCAGGTTATAAAGATCAGTCGGTAATAAAATTACTGATCGAAGCCGGTCGACTGATGTGTGACTCACAACACAGCGAGTCCATGACACAGCGCAGTTTTATATGTTCTACAATCAAGAAAGATATAAAAGATCAACTGTTCAATACAGAAATCGATAAGTTTCTATTTGGCGAACATCTGACCGATACTCTAAAAGCTGCAAAAGCTATATCAAAATCAGGCGCTGAGATTAAAATAAACACACAGGTTCGAAGACCTGCACCAGCGCAGAGACCGAGACAGGCCCCTGTCCAGACTTTAAACCAGACGCCTCCGTTCCCGACAGCGCGGCAAGCGGGAACAGCGAGGAGGACAGCGCCGGCGCCGCGCCCGCGACCGGTGCAGCAGCAGCCGCGACAGCAGCCGCGCTTGCAGCAGCGCCAAGCCCCGCGGCGCTAGACCTGGTACGTTTTGCAGGTCGGTTATCCTACTTTTATGATCAATGGCAATTGATAACTAATGACCTCGTTGTATTATCGTGGATAAGAGGTTACAAGATACCGTTTACTAAACCTGTCTATCAGTTACACGAACCAAGTTTACCTGCATTAACTTCATGTGAGTCCTTTAAATACAAGGTGGCCATCACTGACCTTCTAAACAGTGGTGCTATTTCACATTGTGAACCATGTGAAGGACAGTTTCTTTCTAGTTATTTCCTGATTAAAAAACCCAATGGCAAAAACAGATTTATTTTAAACTTAAAGTCTCTAAACAAGTACATCGTAACAGAACATTTCAAAATTGAAGATCTAAGAACAACATTAAAATTAGTATCAAGAAACAGTTTCATGGCCACCTTTGATTTAAAGGATGCGTATTTTCTAGTACCTATACACCCGACGTATAGAAAGTACCTACGATTTAGGTACGAGGGTCAAATTTACCAATTCAATGTTTTGCCGTTTGGTTTAAACACAGCTCCATTTGTGTTCACAAAGCTATTAAAACCGGTAATTTGTTTACTGAGATCATTAGGTTATCTGTCATCTATCTACTTAGATGACATTTGTATCATTTCTAATAATTATCAAGATTGCTTAGATAATATTTTACAGACAAAACATATTTTAGAGTCCTTAGGATTCATAATTAACATTAAAAAAAAAAAAAAAAAGTTGTATGATTCCGAGTAATATTTGCAAATACCTTGGTTTTGTGATAGATACAAAAGAATTTCATGTTAGCCTTCCTAAGGAAAAACGAAATCTAATTAAACAAGAGTTACAATCGTTTCAATTGAAATCTCGTTGTAAAATAAGACAGTTTGCTCGCTTGGTAGGCCTCCTCACTTCGTCCTGCCCCGCGATTCAGTACGGTTGGCTTTACACCAAGCAGATGGAAAGATGCAAATACCTTGCATTGTGTAAAACGAGTAATTATGATAGCCACATGTCTTTACCACAGTATTTGCAGGACGATTTTTCCTGGTGGTTAAAATCTATTGATACCGCAGTGAATCCTATTAGACGGGACAGCTACTGTCTAGAAATATTTTCAGACGCTAGCAAAAAAGGGTGGGGGGCAGCATGCGGTGCGGAGACCGCCAGTGGCCAGTGGAGTAACACAGAGTCTAACAAACATATTAACTGTCTAGAACTCCTGGCTGCTTTCTTGGGCTTACAAACATTCGCAAAAGGATTAAAAAATTGTCAGGTGTTACTACGCGTTGACAACACAACTGCTATTTCGTATATCAACCGTATGGGTGGAGTAAGATTTCCACATTTAACTGAAATCACAAAATCTTTGTGGCAGTGGTGTGAAGCTCGTGGTATATTTGTATTCGCTTCATACATAAGCTCGGAAGATAACGAAATAGCAGATGCTGAGTCTAGAAAATCTCACCCCGATACCGAATGGGAGATTAAAGATCATGCTTTTGAAAAGATTGTGAGAGCCTTTGGGCAACCAAAAATTGATCTTTTCGCATCAAGGTTGAATAACAAATGTGTTAAGTACGTCTCATGGAATAGAGACCCAGGAGCATGCGCTGTGAATGCTTTTACTTTAAATTGGTCAAATCTTTGTTTCTACGCATTTCCTCCTTTTGCGGTTATATTAAAAGTATTAAGAAAACTTATATACGACCAGGCGGAGGGTATTGTTGTGGTTCCATTTTGGCCCACGCAACCCTGGTTTCCACTTTATCAAAAACTTCTCTGTTCAGAATTAGTTCAGTTTAGACCCTCTGATAAAGTGTTATTGTCTATTTCCAACAGTGTCCCCAAGCTCACGTTGATTGCAGGGAAGTTATCAGGACGGCGTTACGAAACAGAGGAGTACCACCATCATCTTTAGATATTATGATAGCTTCTTTATCTGAAAGGTCAATAAAACAATATGACGTTGCCATTCGACGTTGGGTAAACTTTTGTAAGACTCACAATATCAAAATACATGAGGCGTCAATTCCGATGATTATGTATTTTCTCACTGAGTTATTTCATTCCGGCTTACAATACGGATCTTTAAACAGTCATCGCTCCGCTCTGTCTTTGATCTTAGGATCGAGAGTAGGGTCTGATGATCGCGTTGCTAGGCTATTCAAAGGTTTTTACAGACTTCGTCCTCCAGCCCCAAAATATAATATCACTTGGGACCCGTCAATAGTTTTAGAATTCTTATCAAAATGGTACCCAAATAATAATTTAAGTTTCGAACATTTAACCAAAAAGGCCGTAACTTTGCTCATACTTGTAACTGCACACAGGGTGCAAACCATTAGCAAAATCAAATTAGAAAATATGAACGTCACTGATAATCTTATATTGATCAAGATAAACGATTTGTTAAAAACATCTCGACCTGGTTTATCTCAACCTTGTTTAAATATTCCATTTTACAAAGATCGACCGGAAATATGTCCCGCTGAGGCTCTTATAGAATATATTGATAGGACAAAACATTTGAGAAACAATGCCAATAGCCTTTTTATAAGTATTAAAAAACCACATAAATCAGTAACCACAAATACCATCAGTCGGTGGATAAAAGATATATTATCAATTAGCGGAATTGACACTTCAGTATTTTCTGCCCACTCCACCAGACACGCAGCCACCTCAGCTGCTCATAGAGCTGGTGTCAATATTGACACGATACGAAAAGCAGCTGGGTGGAGTGGTAGCTCCAATGTTTTCGCTAGATATTATCATAGAGACATTCAATGTGAACAAACTGACCAATTTGCCTTATCAATCCTAACCTCTGATCGATGTTAGATTTAATTACTTAAAATTAATAACTTAAATTTATCTACCCCTAATTAAAGAAAAACTACAATTTAATTACTTTATTACTTGTAAGGTTTGATTAATATACATGTACCTAAGTATAAAAATTCAGTGTTTTAATATTTCACCATCTTTCAAAATCTACATTGTTATCTTAATCTCGAAGGACGAAGCAACGAAGTATAATTGGAGATTAAACGAACTTACCTGAAGTGAAGTTCTATCCAAATTATACGAGTTGCTTCGTCCGAAGAGATTAGTTCCCTCCCAACCCTATGAACCCCATACCTAAAGTGAAATATTAAAAAAGGTTCCAGGCTTTCAACTAAATGAGTGGCGGTACAGGCATAACTATCAGGAAGACAAAGTACCGACAAAAAAAAAAAAAAAAAAAAAAAAAAAAAAAAAAAAAAAAAAAAAAAAAAAAATATTCAAACTTAGTGGATGAAAGGCGATACCCTAGACGTATTACTACATTGTAATCTTAATCTCTTCGGACGAAGCAACTCGTATAATTTGGATAGAACTTCACTTCAGGTAAGTTCGTTTAATCTCCAATTATATTCTCTATGGCCGCCCCTCACCCCCTCCGCTCTGCGCGCTGACGACTCATAGTAGGCATTAATGGCGTTCCATGGCCAATCATATCGTGATAACTCCTAAACTATTCGTCCAAATTGCTTAGTGTAAAAGACAAAGTTTATCTACATTAAATACCGAAAGCAATGAATGTATTATTTTTTATAAAAATCAACAAAGTACTCTAAAATGAGCATTGCAAAATAGTATTAAATTTAAATGTATTTATGGCTCACTATTTTGGATGTAATGGCTTCCACATAAAAGATAGATAGATATATGCTGTCGCGGACTTTTATTTAGAACTATTTAAGACAAACAGTCCCACGAACTCTCAACAGTTTAGGCAGCGCACGGCAATGTAGCTCTCAGATGGGAGGACTTTTTACGACTTATTTGACACTTATCGTTGTATTATGGCGAAATCACATAAAACCTTTATAAATTGTAGCCTATGTGTTATTCTGATGTATAAGCTATATTACTGTGAAGTTTCATCGAAATCCGTTCAGTAGTTTTTGCGTGAAGGAGTAACAAACATCCATCCATCCATCCTCACAAACATTCGCGTTTATAATATTAGTAGGATTATAAATAATAATACTTCAAGTCTTTACGGCCAGCAGTTCACGCTGTGCATTTTCCATCAGTAAATCATTAGTGTATGATATCAGATATCCTAATCCTTCCTAATCCTAATATCCTAATCCTAATCCTAATCCTAATAATAATATTATAAAGGCGAAAGTTTGTGAGTATGTACCTATGTTTGTTACTTCTTCACGCTCAAACGGCTAAACCGATTTAGATGAAATTTGGTATGGAGGTAGCTTAGATACCGGAATAGGACATAGGCTACTTTTTATTCCCGAAAAATTTTTTAGATTGTTCCCGCGGGTAACACCACGGGGCGCAGCTAGTATTATTATAATGCTTACTTTGAGCAACTTTGGCATATAATCCAGCTGCGACCGAGTGGCTTAAGACTTGAGCCGCTAATCGCACTTTCATTTTTTGTTTCCCATTTGGTTGGAGATGCTGTTGTGTCAACGCAGGAGCAAACACGAAGTTTGGGTTGTTTTTTTCCAGGTTGTGTAATTGTTTTTTTATGTAAAGTAACCAAAAAGTACCTAAAATGTAGTTATTAAGTGAATTGTAAATACAAAGTATTGAATAACTGAAAAATCCTTACTTCTTACCGTGCACGCCACTACCACATCTTGAATTTTAGTGTTTTTAATAAAAACAATAATAAACTTATTTTTAATAATAAAGCTGTTTTATTAATAATATAATATCTAATTACATTACATTGAACATTAAATTAACATAAAATTAACTAGACATTTTCAAAATACTATCAATAACTTATTATTCATATTTATATGATCAATTAAATATAGAGTACTTACATAAAAGTTTAATTTATAACTAGGAAATGTAAATAAAATTTCACTAAAGCTTAAAATGTTCTTACTTTACTTATAACCTATTCAATAAACATCTCAGCATGGCTCTTCCTTGGATTATTGTCTCCGTGCACTGACGATTTATGTCTCTTTTTTGGCGCCTAAGCCACACTCCATTATTAGCGCACCACAACATATTTAAAGTATGCATTTTAAATGCTAGATGGCAAATATAGTCCAAAATTATGGTAAATAAATATTTATAATTCTCGGTCTTAACACACTAACACAGCTGTATCATAATAGGCGTCATTTGTTTATCGTTAACTCTTGGGTCTCGGCAATCGCTAAGCTATCGTTCAAAAACTTCGATATCAATTTCAATTGAAAATATTTTTTTTTTCAAACAAAGCTGTCATTAGCCCCAAACTCGTAAAAAGATTGTCAAATACCAAGAGAGTATTTTCTGGCACATCATCTGCAAGATCTAATACCACCCGGTAACCTAAGTTTTCTTCGGATGTATTACCAACTTTACCTGTGTAAAATTGGAACTGGAACAGATAGCCACTTTTGGAGTCGCACCTGGCACAACACTTGTACCCCCTTTTTATGGGTTTTTTGGGCATATATTGGTATATTGGTATTCACCTTTGAATTTGATCATAGATTCATCTATGGACTGTGTTTGAGATGATGTGCAAGCTTCAGCAAAGGTCTGATTTAGTTTTTGAATGAGTGGTTGTATTTTACACAGTTTGTCATAGTTGGGGGATGTTTTTGGTAGTTCTGTTCTTATGTCAGATATATGAAAATTTTCAGTGATTTTTTTGAACCGTCTTAGGGTCATGACACCAGAAATAATTGGGTTTTTATAAAACACATCTGTGGACCAATATAGCTGGCTATCAGAAATTGGATTGATTGTCATCAGTATCATCATACCTAAATATGCAGATATCTCTTCCTTTGTGACATCTTGCCATCCATGTGATCTTTTTTCATTTGCATATATGTTTGTATTTTCTACAATTAAGTTTAGCATAGATTCCGGAAACATGTCCAAAAAGTAATCTTTTCGGGTACTCCTATTAGTATATATTTTTCTTACTTGCAATGGCTTGTCAAATGAAGGGATATTCAAGTCTCCAACAAATGTGGTCCATAAACGCTCTCTATTTTGCATCTCAGAATAACTTGGTCTCGGAGTATTTGATGGAAAGTTTCTTCTTTCAGGAGGCATATTCAACACAGGCTCCTGCAGATTGGACTGTGTATCTATTATGTCCATTGCTTCATTGTTCATTTGAATTTGTTGAAATACAGTACCTACATTTAAGCTCCTGGTAGAAAACTGTTCATCAAGAGGCTGAATAACTATTTGAGAGCTTGCACTGGCAACAGGCACTCCATCAGGAATGTAAGCATGTGGGGTACATTCAGACCTGTTGACAAGTACTTGTTCATCTGCATATTGCACAGTTTCAGCTGCGTCTGTATTTATTTCACCTGGAAAAATACAGGTACTATAAAACTAAGTAGGTACTGAAAAAATTCTATTCTTACCTAATTGTTCAATACATATCTACTTACAACTCAAAATAGCAATCAAGTCCTCTTGAGAAAATGATTTTTGAATTTGGTCTAACATTGTATTCATATGTGATCGTCTACTAATGGATGTTCATCTTCACTAAGGTGGTCAGATTGGTCGTCTTCTGAAGACATCAATATTGACAGTGCCCTTTGCACATTGTCTCCCTTTGAGAGATCTAGTTTTTTTCTCTGAAACACATAATTATGTTAGTTGTATATTTTCGTATTAGCTAAAATTAGAGTCTGTTGTGGTCTAAAGTATTATAGTTCCCACATGTTTTGAAGCTCAATATTTACACTGATATTGAAACAATCACAAAAAAAAAACATTGATATCCGTAAAACAACTCAAAACCTACAAATAATACTAAGTCAAATAAACTTACTATATTTTTCCGCGACATTATAATTTTATTTTGTATTTGCACTATAATTTTTGGCTCACAACTCAACGAAAACAAACAGCTGGTTTTTTGACTGCCCACAGATCAAAAATTCTGTTACGTTCCGTTTCAACTTTGACATTAGGGCAAAGTCACATTGTTTGTTCGTATAATAATTGACATATTGTGGGATTCATGTAACTTTTGACGGCTTACAGACTCTTAAAATGACCACATGGACATGGATGACATGGATGGACATGGATGGTCTCATTTTGTTAATTATTTTTTGTAACAAAATACTTTTTAACATGTTAGGGCCTATGCACACCACGTTTTTTAAACGCGCTTCCGACGCGCGTTTGTAGCGATACAGACGCGATACGCACGCAAGTCAGACGCAGCCTGTAGACCTTTGCACACCTGTATAAATACAGACGCGCGTGTGTAGCGATACAGACGGGATGCAAACGCGCGTGTGTAGCGATACAGACGCGCGTGTGTAGCGATACAGACGCGATACAGACGCGCGTGTGTAGCGATACAGACGAGATGCTAACGCGCGTGTGTAGCGATGTCACACACGCGCTATTTTGTGAGCTCACAAAATAGACTACATATTTGTTCCCAGGCATTTTTCTTTAGCACTTTATTCGAATAATCCGGCAATCGTGAATTCCACAATATTGGCCGGTTTTGAATTTCAGTTATGCAGTTTTCTGTGTCGAAAGGCTCCATTTTTTTGTTCCAAAGACGTGCGGTGCACCAAATCGCTCGATTGCTACTAGCGTAGATTCACACTTCCCTTTCCCTCGTTGCGGGGGAAACCCCGTCCGTAGGGAAGGCGCGCGCGCTAGCGCTCGTATCGGTGTCGCGCGTTTGAATCGATACAGACGCGCCGATGTTGCGCGTTTTTATCGATACAGACGCGCCGGTGCCGCGCGTTTGTATCGATACACACGCGCTGGTGCCGCGCGTTTGTATCGATACAAACGACAACAAACTGCTCTGCAGAATAAAAACGCGCCGGCGACGCGCGTTTCCAAAACGCGCGTCGACGGCGCGGTTAAAAAACGTGGTGTGCATAGGCCCTAAAACTAAATGAAAATATGGAAAAAAAAAATTATGTATTTTTCCTCTATACATTGTCTGTCACAATGATCGACTTTCATTTTTTTAAATAATTATGGTTTTTAGAAAACTCGACGAAGTGACCGATACCATCGTAAAGTGCAGATTTTCAGCTTTAAAATGATATATAATTTTTTATTTTTAATGATAACGACAGTCGAGTTGTTTCATTTGTGCGGCCTGTACCAGCGCGGCGCGCAGGCAGCGGGCGGCCGCCCGACGTCATCGTCAGGCCATCTCCGCTGAACCAATCAGAGCGCGTTACGACCATCGGAAGATGGTCACGCAATACCGTAGCGGACCAATGGCGACGCGCCACCACACACGACGGGACAGCGGCAGAGGGGATCGCTCGGGCTCCGCGACGTGTAGCGCCGAGCGACTCGGTCACTTGCTTCGACGCCACAGAGTACTATAATATTGTAACGTTGTAGTCAATTATTTTAGTAAATACGTAAGCATACCAAAATTCTGGTACTGCGTTTGTTGACATACTAAAGTGGTTTTGAGTCTGGGACGCTGACGAAGGCAGTGATTTGATTAAGTCCATAACATCATGAATACTGAAACTACGATCATCTACAGTTTTGTTTTTAGGGGTCTTATTAATATTAGTTACATCAGTGTTAACATTCAAATTACCATCCATGCTGCTAGCACATGATGACTGACTTACGGTTTCCCGACTTCTTCTTCGACTCGTCCTGTGGTGACGGGATCCCCGTCTCACCTCGCTACTGCTGTGCTGCCGTCGTCGCTGTCTCGCCCTCCGCGAGTGTGCAGATCGCGAACGCGAGCGCGACCGCGAAGACCGCGTTCTTTTTCCCACACGCCGCGACTCAGACCGACGCCGCTTCCGACGCTCAAGGCTCTTATCAGAACCCGCACGTCTCCGTGGCGTACGGCCTCTTGAACCTGCGCGGCTCGAGGAGCTTGAGCTGGTCCGCACAGGACGCGGACGCCGCGTACTAGAACAGCTTCTCCTGTGACGCCTGCGCAAACGCCCCGCGCGGCTGCGGCTGAGGCTGCTCGACGGCGTTGCTCCATCACGCGTTTGAGAAGCCTCTCGATCAAAAGCTTTACGCATTCTTACTTCTTCACGAAGTCTCGACATATTATTTAGGTCTGTTCTTATAAACGGCCTAAGTGGACGTGATTAGAATATTGAATAATATTCGTTTCAGATCCCACTTCTGAACTATGAGATAGTCAGAAGTGTATCAATGAAACTATTAACACTCAATAACAAGTCAAATATTTATTCATCCTTAAAAGACACTGTTAACAACTCATTTCGCGAACTGATTTTACAAATACTTCCCTAAATCTTAACTTCTAGATTTCTACACTTTTTCACCGGTCGGTATTACTCCATTTATTTTTGAGAGCCTTCAATATGGCCGACCGCCGTCAAGTCCGACAACTTCAAAGTCAATACACAAATTTTATTCCACAAATAAGTGTTATTATATTATTTTTATAAAATAATTAATTTAGATCT
The DNA here is from genome assembly GCA_949629135.1 of Eremobia ochroleuca. Taxonomy (NCBI): domain Eukaryota; kingdom Metazoa; phylum Arthropoda; class Insecta; order Lepidoptera; family Noctuidae; genus Eremobia; species Eremobia ochroleuca. The sequence continues at coordinate 2,261,921 of OX451385.1, read as the reverse complement.
TGCTAATTAAATTATTTTTAATATTTTCAGACGAAATAAATAGCAAAAGCTTACAGAAAATACCGTGAGGAAACCAAGACTTATATAATAATCAATAAAACCCGTCTTGACCAAGCGTGGTGATTAATGCTCGTGCCTTCTCTGTATGAGAAGAAGCCTTTGCCCAGCATTAGGACAGTAGTAGGCTGGCATTATTATTTACTCTATCACCTTGTCAGTCCATCAGACTCTTAAGAGTTCGATGGCTAAAAACACCGTCTGTCAAGCCGACTCCTGGATTCTGGTCCGCTTCGACGGCGTCACGGCGACGATAGATTTTGACCGATACTCCAGTGAACTATACCTAAATTAAACTTGTACAGTGTAGTGTAACAAACAAAGATAGCATAAAATCACACGTGAAATCTTCAAAACTTCAAAACTCAGCATTGGCTGGATATTACGAGAATATAACTGCTATTTGCGACCGCGCACCGATTTGATGATATTACATTGAAGAGGGATTTATTTCCGAATGATTTTAACTCTCTCGCCGAATAAGAAACAATTTAATTTTAGTTTTTGATTTACAGTTTTTGAGGTTATAACAGCTGTCAAACCTTATCTCACAACTGTTATAACCTCAAAAACTTATTTATTTAATAGCATTTTTCCCTGGCCTCTAAATGAAAAGATGATAAGTTATTGTGTTATTATAAACAATAATTGTTTTTATACAGCACTAGTTGTAGATAGACGCGACCTGTAAAAAGATTCAAGTGACAGGTCAATCAATGTATGGAAAGTGGGCATCATTCTTTGCAACAATTTGGAACTTTCCTAATTGCGTCGGCGCAATCGATGGGAAACATGTGTGCAAAGCACCTCAAAATAGTGGTAGCATGTTTTTTAATTACAAAAAAACTTTCAGTGTAGTACTACTAGCAGTTGTAGATGCAGAAAATAATTTTGTTAGTGTGGATGTTGGTTCCTACGGTAAAAATAGTGATGCAGGAATTTTCTCAAACCCTCAATTTGGGAGAAAGTTTATGAATGGTACACTGAACATACCCCCAGTAAAATGTTTACCTGGTACTGCTGATTCTATGCCACATGTATTCGTAGGTGATGAGGCGTTTCCCTTGGATTACAATCTCATGCGCCCTTATCCAGCTTAGCAAGCACGCAATAACGATGAAATCAAAATATATAATTATAGACTTAGTACATTCAATTTTTTGTACTGGAACGTTGGGATAAGGCCTATTTTCTAAAATATTTTTGTAAGTGCTGGAGTCACCGTCAGCAATAAGTGTGTTATATATTAAATTTCTTTCTGCTATTGACACCTTGAATCCTTCAACTAATATAGATTGCTCCATGCTAGTTGATGATCCCGAGTGATTTTTGTGGCAATCATGGACTCGTGGCGCTAATCCTTTTTTATTCGCGCGAGCACATATAACACAATACTTATTTCTAACCCCGATATGAAGTACTTTTCCAGTATGCTCCCCAATTATTGCGGCCACACCTGATAAAGCCGAATAATTGGTTTTGTATGACCGTTTACTCCAGCACGCATCTGCTTCTACTGGTATCATTGCAATACCCTCATCGTTGACGTCACCCCGTGATTCTGCAGCTTCTATTTCTTTTTTAGCAGCTTCTTGCATAGTCTCTTCTGCAGTGATACGCCACATCTCAGCCACATCTGCATGGATTGAGCTATACAAGCGGACTGGCATGGTTGGTAATTCCATAGATGCAGTGAGTTCATTTAAATTGGAAAGACCAATTCCTACCATTAAGGCTCCTGATACCACGCCTGTATTGACATTTAAATTTAAATTATTTTCGTTGCATGTTTCCAATTTAAAAACCAACCCACACATACAACATTTTAATTCGAATTTTGAAATGAGTCCTTTTTGTACTTCCTTTACAATTTTTAAACTATTCAATCGGCAACCAAATTTTTCGCCATGTTTGTCAATTAAAAGTAATTGATTCATAAAAAAATAAAATCTATAATTCGTCTTCCATCTATATCCTGAAATTCCTGAAACAATGAAAACCAGCAATGTAGATACCTAGTTTAAAAAGTCAAATATGTAGCTGTATTACGAGTAACAAGAAAATACTCACTTTGTTATTTGTACTTGTATCAGATTGATCCTGATAATCTATTGTTAAATTAAATATGCTTTCATTATCGTGTAAGAAATAAAGAAGTCCATTAATTATGCGGTAGCTCATAGATCATTTAAATCTTCAGAAAAGAATATAGCTATTAAACATAATTTAATATACTACATGATATTAAAACGTAATCTACGTATTACAAATTATAAGAAATAAAATATTATTATCGTGTTATTTGTATTTCTGTCAGAATGCACTGTAAAAACTGACTGGGTCAAATGTGCTTTCATTCTCCTGAAAAAGTAAAATAGTCCGTTAAATATACATATATAATTATGTGGTACCAGTATATATCGGGTGGTGACGACATAACGACATTAAATGAAAATACGATCCCCACTAGTCAACCAAAACACTTTACCATGATCAAATTAGGTATTACATCAAAATTCAAAAAGCTAATTTTTCAAACAAAGTAAATGCGAAACTAATCAAAATTTAAAACAACATATAATCTTGTCTAATAACCTCATCTGACCTTGTGGGCACTGCACGTGAGAGCGGCAACGTCGCACCCATGTAAGTACAAATCTAAAAAAAACGGTCAACCGAGGCACCGAGGGTTCCGTACAAATTTGTAGGTACGTAACTGCAAATTTACGGCTGTCGCAATTTTTCCTGTATCTGTGCTATAGGACGTTGCTTCGTACCAAATTTCAAGATTCTGAGTTCACGGGAAGTACCCTGTAGGTTTTGATTCCCTTGCGAGTGTCAAAAATTTGCGGAAAGCGACTTAAACGGCTGTATCTTTTGATTGTGTTGGCTTAGAAGTTTTATTTTTTCACAGCTCCAACGGACAGTAAACCTGAGTATTTGATATAAATTCCAGCTTGATACCTCCACGCGTTCCTGAGAAAAGGGTTCTTGACAGAGACAGATGGACGGACGGACAACAAAGTGACCCTGAAAGGGTTCCGTTTTTCCTTTCGAGGTACGGAACCCTAAAAATGGCGCGTGGCATCTATCCCCGCTCCGCTCGTCGCTTGCCGCCCGCCAGCCCGCGCGACTTTTCTATCACTAGGTTCACGTTTTAAAAACACTTAATTAAATTTTTAATTGCTGAAATTGTACACCATTCACTCTAACACACATGTGACAACATCTTGTGATATTGTTTCTTTCTTTCACTAACATTTCGCTACTGATAGCTATTGCTTTTAATTTATTAAAAGCGTCAATAATTCTATCTCGCAGTTCCTCCACGCATATTCACATCACAAGCATAAACCTCATTTTTAATAAATCCCCATGAAAAAAATCCAGTTGTGTGAGGTCCGGTGACCTCTCTGACCACAGGGCGAGGTCCATATCGGCCAATCCACTGCTGTCCAAACATATCAGTGAGGCAATCTGGCACTCACCCCAGAATGCATTGATATTTTAGGACAGAATGTGCATTAAAGCTCCGCACTGTATGAAATTTCCACAAAACCAATAAACCTCTCTTACGCATCGAAATTAAAAAAAAAAAACAACATGCGCTCACAAGGGTAGCACGTCACGCACTAGACAGTGGGCCAGGAGCAAATTCCAGGAAAAACCCTAGATGTATTTCTTTTCTTTTCTTGCACAATAAATCTTTTGAATGCGGAAGTGATTAGTTACGAACTATTGTTGCTTAAACTTAGGGTGCGTTTCTACAGAAGCGGAGCTGGGCGAAGCGGAGCAGAGACGTGCAGGAATCGACTTGAAATCCTAAACGCGTCACTCGTCTCGTCTGTGATTGGACGATTCCTACACGTCTCCACTCCGCTCCGCGCAGCTCCGCTTCTGTGGAAACGCACCCATACTTTGTTTAGACAAAAACGTCGAACTGGCAACGTTGCTTTCTTTTGTTTTCGAAACGAATTGCGCCTCGGCAATCTTTGTTTGTTTATGATAATAGGAATTTTATCGCTATGGTCAGGTCTAAATTTAATCAGTAATACAATACAATATCGTATTATTTGTGAGTAGCGAGCCGCACCATTGCATTTGGTTTTGTTTTAGCAAGTAGGTAAATGTAATTGTTTTGATGTGAATGACCAATAATCTGACCAGGATATGAACGTTCATTCCAAGTGACAAGAACGTAATCGTCAATAGTCAAACGATTTTGGAGCAACTTTTTTGAACTTGGAGACATAACGATAGAAACGGGACAATATTGTGTTTCTTCGATAGCTGCAACTACCTGAATTTGCGGCAATTCTTCTACAATTACTTTAGATGACTTCTCCAATGGCTCAGCAAGTGAAGTTTGCAAAATTCCATTTTCTGTTGTATTTATTTCTTTCAGGTTTATTTCTGCATGGACCGCATGGTCACACGCCATTTCCACTTCATCATTGACGTCTGCAGTAGAAATTCTAGCCTTCGTGTTTTTGTCAGATATTTCCACACCATCTAAATTTAGAACCCTCTTAGGTGTACTTTCCCTTTCTTTATTTTTTTCTACTACATTTCATCTTCTTTCTTCATTTTTTAGTTTTCTTCTTAAATCAGTAAGCGGTATTTCTTCGTCATCACTCTGACTTTCAACGTCACTTTCTCCAGTTTCCGCGTAAGTCACGTCACTATCATCAGTATCACTTGAAGTAACTGAAAATCGCCTACGTCTCTTGACGTTTTGTTTCCCCCCAATCAGTTTCTTTTGTGCCTTATTTGTATCATTACTTCTTTTACCCGCTTCTTTTAATTCCCTTTTTTTTTAAAGTTTTTTGTTTTCTTTCCTCCTTTGCCACTTCTTTTGCTTTCTTTTCCGAATCTTTCTTTTCATGGAAATCTCTCCAAACTTTACTAGTGATTGCTGATGGTATTTTTTCTTTAGATATTCTGCGTTTTTTGTGTGCCAAAGTTTGTGGCCAACACAGAGCCTTTTTAAATGGTGACGGCACTACCACACCCTTCTCTTTTAGCATATGTTCTCCAAAATCTGCAGATGTTGATGGCTTAGGGATAGTTGGTGACGTGTCTTGACTAATATTAGAAGCAAAAGACGTCGAAAGCATGACTTTAGATGGAGTTTTTTGAGCAGCAACAACTTCTATTAGATCTTGATTTTGGGTAGCAGTTTGAGACCTTTCTACAATGTTTTGATCTACGTCTTCTTGCATCTCTCGGTTTACAGGGTCTACATTCGTCTCACTATTCATAGTTTCTGTAGTTCTTTCCAAACTGATGACTTGGCACAAATGTTTATATTTCGCCCAGATGGTGTACATTGTCAAATCTTCGTTGGGTAACTCGGCAGTCAAGTCTGTACATGGTAAGTAAAAACACTTGTTAAACGTGTCCAGTTTAGACTGTGTAAATATTTTTACGATTTCCTTTTCGAGTTGACACAGAAAAGTTTCTGGTTGTGTCGAAATAGATGGGTTTTTTGTGGTTATTGATCGATTATTGACATTCAACTTTGTAAAGTCTATGAGATCAGGGCCAAATGGGAAAAGTCTTGCTCTTCGAAAACCGTTCTTGATACAATCAGCAGTTATATTCTCCAAAGCACATTTTAAGATTGGAGCAAAGTTTTCAGTCTTCCATTTTCTAGTCTGTTGTCTCCAAAGCAGTTTTAGTGGCCTAAATACAGCCACATCCATTGGTTGTAATAAGTGGGTGCTATTTGGATACAAGACGATGATTTCGATTTGTTTATCAGAGCAGAAATCCGATAAATGTTTTGTCAAATGAGAAGCGTGGCCATCCAAAGATTATAGGCAGTTTGACTTTATTTTCTATTAACCACGGGTAAAAGATGTTAGCTACGTATTCAAAAAATGTACTCCCGCACATCCAGCCGCTTTCCGATCGACCGATGCCCCAGTCAATAGGAATGTTTTCTACAATGTTTCTTGGAATGCTTTCATAAGAAAAAACTACCATCGGCGGTGCAAGCTGACCGGCCGCGTTAGCAGTCAAAAGAGCTGTAAGGTTTTCTTTCTCGTTTCCAGATGTTGAGTAAATGTTTTTGTCTCCTCTTTTAACTAACACACGACCTGGCTTTGGGTTAAGGAAGAACGCACTCTCGTCAGTATTAAATACTCTCGACGGGTCTCTTGATGTGGTTAAGTTTTGATAAACACGTTCTGATATTTCTGGATGTCTATTTAAAAATAAATCATACCATTTTCTGCCAGGTCTGTCATTAACAAATGGATTTTCTCTTTTATCAGCTTTAATGATAAGTCGAACAGTGTCTAGTAACTGCTCTTTCCCTACTGAGCAATGTCTTTCTGCCATTGCAAACAGCCATTGAATTAATAAAGCTTCTTCTCCACTGGAGAGAATGGTAGACGGGCCCATAGAACAACTAGCAGGACTTTTTCCCGTCACTTTATTCCGTAAGGTCATTCGCGGAACACCATATTTCTTGGCTGCTGATGAACAGCTTTCACCTCTTTTCACCGCTTCTATAGCAAGGGTCATTTGATTAGGTGTTTAGGATTTCTTGGGCACCATTCCTTTGAAAAACATGAAAAAATAACAATGATTACCATGCATTATGTCTGTCTTAAGTGATTATGTGCTAGTAACGGTCACACCAGTGATGGTGTGACCATTACTAGAACCGTCACTTGTACGATTGCGTAACAAAAGTCAAACGCATGATCATTATACTTAGAGTCTAAATCTGATGAAAGACTCTAAAAACGCTATTGTACCAATTATGATCACTTTGACCATAATTGGTACAAACCGTTTTGAAAGGTTCCAGTAAAGAACACGTCAGTTAAAAAAATATGTATGAAATAAATTGGTGAAATTATGTTGTTATTTGTATCCCAATCATCTTAACATTCATATCAATGATAGGGTATAAATCAAACACTACTCTCCATGATAAAAACAACTCAAAATAAGTACTCACCCCACTAAAGAGATTCACAAAAAATTAATAACTTTGCGACGCGTCTAGTTCACATGACCACCATTTTGAAAATGGACGACGTTTAGACGTCACATGGCATTTTTGACAAGCTGAGTGTCTGGTTTGTTTTTGAGTGTTGCCATTTTCCCCACAACATTTGTAATTCTTATTTGAAAGGTTTTTTTTTTCAAGTGACCATTATTGGAGCGCTTACCATTACTGGTACAGTTACCTTATTATAGTTTAGTAGGAAAATAATTTTGGAGTAAGGGGTTGCAACCGCTATTTTTCAAAAATGAATAAAGCTAGGGGTTTCAAAATTGGCCTAAAACTATTTTCAACAACTAGCAACTTAATAAAGGCACTAATGTCAAAAAAGCCGCCAGTGCAGATTTCATATGGAAACCCGGTGAGACCCTTTGTGATCAGCAAGTCTGCTAACGAAGTTATATTTAATTTTAAAAACAATTCTTGGGCACATTTCTTTTCAGAAAAGAAATGGCCATGCTTTGTATTTCTTTAAAGAAGTATTCGGTTTTCTCACTGGCATAGCAAAGCCATTTCTTTTTTTGGTACTCTTTGGCTGTAATAAAAGAATTGTTTTTATTTGAAGTGTTATCTAATAATTCACTCTTACAATTTTTGCAACCTTTGACAACTTTTTTTAGTCAAGACCCAACCACAAACATAGTTGCTTTGCCCAGCATCATTTTCATGTTGCTGATCAAACCAAACTTCATTGTTGAAATGAATTGTATTTTTTTCTTTTAAAAAAAAATATAAATTTTGCAGGCATTCGTTAAAATCCTCCTGGCAATTACCTCTCCCCGAATGAGGAGAGCTATAATTATTTAAAAGAAGCGCTTTAAACGCCCCCTCAAAACTTACTGTATTAGGCGCTATATTTCTCACTCCATAACTCCTAATGTTTCCAAAGAAATTTTCTAAAGGGTCTTGATTAAAGTTCCTGGTCATCATAGCATCGAGTCTATAATTACAAGACAACACTTGCCAAAGGAGTTCCATACCCTCTATCGTTTTAATCAAATTCGTAACAGACGGCACCACTTTCTGAACCAATCGGACTTTGTTTCCAACAATATTTTTTTTGACAAATTTGATGGTCCTTAGAACTATTTTGGCTTTTTTCCACAGCTCATGATGAGGTGTGTTACGTTTTACAGGTCCTTTAAAAACTTTGCCATTCGGTATGGAGAAACTGTTTACATTTAACCCTTAAATGCATAATGTTGCCAAATGGCAACAAAGTGCGTCATTTAATTTTTTTAAGAATGTGATAGCTGTGAGTTTCTGAACGCACCTCTTTTTGTCAAAACAATATATATACTCTATGAATATTAATATTATTGTATAATTATTATATATTTATTATCTAAATTCTATAGATAAATAGCTATACAATAGCATTTTTTGCAATACGATAAAATAAATCATGCATTTAAGGGTTAAAGAGTCGAACAAATCGTCGATTAGAAGGGTCAAGTCAACTAGTTGTCGGCATTCTATAGGCAGATCGCCCTTTGCTGTCAAATGTTCAGTCACAACAGCAACACTGTGACTGAACAATTGTGTTGTCGACTTGACCCTCATTTTTTTTATTTTACCTGGATTAATGTGTTCTTCTGTGAGCTTATGTAAAAGTCTCAGCTCTCCATACGATTTATCGGCATCATACACCATTTTGAAGCAGGGTAGAGTGGTAGCCAATGAACCACCAAATGTTCGATGAGCTCTAGCGCGGTTGGTATTGCAGTCTAAGAAAATATTTTTATCCCGACACGTAGGTTATTTAATAAGCTACCACATTGCGTTCTAAATTTTGGAAAATATTTGCTATTGCCTGATTAATACAGGTTTTTTTAAAACAAGTGAAATGACACGATGAACCGGGGGGGTGGGACCGAATGCACCAGGTGGTACACAATGAATCATGGTAAACCGATGATAATTGTTTGTTTTAAGTTGAAAATAAATAAAACTGTTAAAAGTTTCAATATTTATTAGGTTTAGGCTCATAGCAATCAGTCTTAAAACTTAATTTATAATATTCATTAACTTTTAATAAGTTTTATGAAGTATACGAGAGGTCAATATCACGCGAGATCAACTTATCAACTTTAGAAAAACTTCAACATAACAATCATAAAAAAGCATAAAATATCTTCGAAAACACTAATTAAATCATAAAATATAAAGATCCAAATCAAACATCTTAGACATAATCACCTACGGTGCAATAACATCACTTATGCAAATGATGTAATATTTCAGGAGAAGCGTTTAAAAATTCTTCATCCTATTATAATGTTCTTCTTTCTCTTCTTGACTAAAGAAATTAACTGGTAATAAACTACAACTTTGAAATTCATATTAAAGTTAAAGCGAACATCTCACAATTTTGTAATAAAATAATGTAAACTTTATAATTTACAACCCTCCCAAATTGCATAAGTGACGTTGTTGCACCGTAGGTGCGATATGACGTTATTAATATCTTAAATTAGGTAGAGACATATCGATAGGGTATTTGTAAGTGGCTTGTCGACGTGTCGTGCCATTCATATTGGGAGGAGATAAATTGTATTTTATGTCTTTTGTATTCACAGCTGCTGTATCAGGTTCCAGAGGTAACGAAAATGTCTGAGTGAATTTGCTTTTTAATTTGAAAAAAGATACATAATAATCGCCGTCTTCTTCCTCCAATTCTTCCAAAAATTGCAAAGGTTGCAATCTTTGGCTGCTTTTCTGATACTCAGTCCCGACAAGTGTTTATCTATTCCTCTTTGGATAGCTTCTCCAATGTGATTCCCTTTTTACGGGCTTCCTGCCCTACCGTGTTTCGTCCCATGCTGAAATAAACAAATAGTGTATGATTCCATAGAGAATATTTATTTGCTTTTTAATCCTGGGTGTTGCCACTTCACAAGCTATAGATAACTTACCTAAATCGTTACTACTTACGTAGGTAATTACTGATTTATGATTATGGTCCCTTTACTGTCATGTGGATTATCTGACAGATATCTGTCTGACACCCAGGGTGCAAAAAAAAAGAGTTTTGACGTTCATTGGTAGTGGTGAACAACATTCCTCTTCCAACTAGTTTGCATTCAAATGCCATTAAATTTTAACCTTTTAACCGCCAGAAAATCCTGCAAAAAAATGTGCCCCTAGCGCCAATCACGTATTTTCAAGGTCAACTATAGTGATGTGGACCAATCCCTACAGCAAACAAAATTTTAAAGGTAAAATTACACGTTTTTACGAAAATCTAATGATAAATGATAAATGATTTATTTTCTGTAAGTAGGTTTGTACAAACACTTTTACATGTCAATCATATTTTTTTAAACTAGATGAGGTCAGCGTTTCCTATCTGACTACTCTGAGAAGAAAGGCCGAAACAAACTCAGAGGTCACAGTCTCTTTTAAAGTCCAGACATAATCTTGGTCAGATAATGTGAAGACCATGTAGATTGGTGTCTGAAATGGTCTTTTGAGTAAAGAACCACACAGATTGAGCGGACATGTCCAGTCAGTGCACGCATTTGTCAAAAATCGTGCAGCTCAACTCAGAACTTGAGGAGCCTTACGATTCGACGAACAATACCAATGAAAGGACATTTGGGTAGGCCGCATAAATGACTCAAACTGCCAGATCATGATTAAAACTAACTAAGAAGGAAAACCGAAAAAAAGAAATGACCCACATAGTCTTCACACTCACAGTAATAATAATAAAAATAAGATACTTTACAAAGTAAATATCCATGTCATTGTTTATATAAAATTCATCAATGTCAATGTGTATATAAAAATCCGGATATAATCTTTGAGGACCATGTAGATTGATGTCTGAAGTGGTCTTTTGAGGAAAGAACCACACTGAGTGGACCTGTGCAGTCAGTAACCGTGCAGCTCAACTCAGAACTTAAGGAGCTCAACGATTCGACGAGCAATACCAAGGACAGGACATTTGTGTAGACCGCATACACCACTCAAACTGCCAGACCATGATTAAAACGGAAACAATGACCCACATAGTCCTCACATTCACTAATGTTTTTTTAATTCATTACCCTCATAACAATAGTAAGATTAAAATTACCCACATCAAAAACCTATAACCATGTATGTACAAAGACACTACCAAAGCCAAGATAGAGTTTAGTTCATAATTCTACAAAATTCGATTTTTGGAATCCCTATTGTTGCATTTATGATGATAGCAATGATATGTAACAATATGATGGTAACAATGCAGGGCGTCGCATTAAGCCTATCTCTTGGACTGGCTCTATCTAAAAGCGACGTGACCAGGAGATCGTGGTCCGGACTCGGAACAAACGAAGCCCCCGTCTCTCAAACTCCAATAAGGGGATGGGTAGTAGACCTATGTCAGGGGATGGTCATACCACTCAACGTGGACGCACACATGATGACCGCCATTAACGGGAATTTCACAGTTAGAGATGAAATAGACTCGTATTACGGGACTCATCCGGGGCAGGACACATGGGGAACATCTATCTGCCTGCCATACTCCGCTTTTCTTCAATGGGCGTCTAAGTTCAACGTCGACATGGCAGGCAATTATGAAGCGGCAGATGGCGTAATAACTGCAGAGCTCGAATCCCCACACATACTGGTAAAGTGGGACAGTAGTCACTCCGTTGCATGGCTCGGCTCAACTTTGGACACGTTTGCTTACTGACTTTGACTCATCACACAGTAATTGGAGTCATCGGTTATTTTATTTAACCAAGTCGGATAAGAATGTTGAAAAGAATGAGAAATCTGCAATTATTTTACTTAATCATATTATTTGAACTCTCTATAAACAATAATAAATTTAGACATTTTCGAGTACCAAAAGAGAGCAAGATAATTAAAAAAATCAGAGCAACACTTGAATAAAGTGTTGCTATGACATTACATTTTACTAAAAAACAAATTGCATGAATGTAGTTGTTATTTGAACCAAAGCCAATGAACAAATTAACTTGTATTCAATAAGTATCATTAGCAGCTCTTTTTTATTTGTCTTCACTTATTGCACAGTAGTTATGTTCTGCTAACACATGACATACAGCAACACTGTTAATTTCATCTGAAAAATATAAAATTGCACAATGTTAATACATTTGTTCCCACAATCAAGCCAACAATCTATCCATCTGTTACAAAACAGTTCATGTATAACTATTGTAATAAAATTACATACCTAATACATCAGTAGAAGGTTGAGTAGCAGTACAGGCTTCCTGTGGCAACACTACAGCTAACATCTGATTTGAATTTGTTCTTGTTATTTTAATCTTAAATATTTAATTTCGTATGTTTTTCAAGCCTATTTCCAATTACTCATCAAGTAAATAGGATAATAATCAATTTTATTACACGGCTCATCCTGAAAACAATTATCTTACATGGTAGTATTCGTCTCCAACGAACTCGGTCGCGTAGTTTTTTAGAGTTCTAAAACATAAAAAACAAAAATTGAACGCAGCTAGTTATATCTAGCTGTCAGCAGTGACGTTTAACAAATGTCAAATCACTTTTCGACTTCGCGCGCTCGCGTTACCGCGTAAAATATTGTGTGTGGTGGAATTTGTGTGTTAAATTATTTAACTCACGGAAATATACATATTCTATAAATAATAATACCATGTCTAGCTCAGAACAAGACCCTATAATGGAAGAACTGTACAGAATCAAGAAAAAACTAAAAAAAAATAAGTCACAGACGCCGCCGACGCCATCGCCGCCATGCTTCGTCTACATCTCGGAATCGATCTCGATCTAAGACAAGGATCAGATCACATTCGACGAGTCCGTCACAGTCACCCTATCGTGATAATCACTCGATGTCACCTCCGTTGCCCCCCACGGCTCCTCCGGAACAATCAGGAAAGGAAAATGTTGGTAAGTACCTACTTTTTGTTTCTAGGATACAGAACCAGCTAATTGGACTCACGTTGTGAAAATCTATGGAACGAGATTCCTAAATACGCCATTCGTACATACGAATTGAGGTGTGAAAAAGACGACCTTGACCGCCAACCGTGCTAGTACGAGATACTTCCGCACGAAGATCAGATTTTGATACGAGATATCAACTCTGATATACCCTACCGTATTGTGCGTGACACAAAGCGGTAGTCGTACGGTCCTAGCAAACACTACTAGTGTATTGCTTTAGAGTTACAGGAGGATTATCTGCTATTTCAGATCCTGTTACTATCAATGTGGAGAAGGGGGACGAGCCTGTAATTCCAGAGGCCTTACTGGTTGCATTGGGTAATGACAAACCCTTAGAGGAAAAATACGGGCCAAATATCAACAACCTCATTGGCTCAAGGTGGGAAAACACCATATTAAATGATGCTAGTGAAGAGATAAAAGATGTTGTGAAAACATACAAAATTCCCAATAACTGTCCACTTTTAGAGGCACCGGAGCTAAACCCAGAGGTCAAGGCTGCTATAAATGAAGCAGCCTATAATCGGGACTAGGTGCTGAAAACCAAACAACAACATTTGGGCATTGCTCTGACTTGTCTGGGTCATGCAATGACCAAGATCTTAGCTGGGGATGAGGTGTCAGGAGCCCTAAAATTGCTCAGTGATGGCACTAAAATTTTAACATCTCTCCATCATGGAGATACTAATACAAGGAGGCAGTTACTAGCTCCTCTTCTGGACAAATCATTTACAAAAATGGCTGAATCAATACCAAGAAATAAATACCTATTTGGTGAAAACCTATCTGAAAAAATTAAAAATAACAAAGATATAGAAAAATCAGGATTTGAGTTGAGAAAACCTAAGCCTACATTCAACCGTCCGGGAAACTGGGGAGGCCCTTCACGCCAATCACAACAGAAGACACAAACGATGCGTGGAGGGCACAAGCGTCCAGCAGTACGTTCACAGACAAGGAAGCCTTACCAACTTACCAAGAAGCCAATGAAACGGGCACCTGTGAACCGCCCTGAGAGGGACTACCAGCGTGCTCGCCCACAACGCTGATTCCACAACAGGTACAGCATGCAGGTAACCTGGCTAGGTACTTATGTTGTTGGCAGATTATTACAAATGATGTGGTTATACTAGATTGGGTCCAAGGTTATCATATACCTTTCACATCTGCACCATTCCAAACTAGAATTCCATCCAATAATTTCTCTCAATCTGAGGAACTTAATATTAATAAATCAATTAATGATTTATTAAAACTGGGTGCTATTACACCCTGCCAACCAGATAGAGAACAATACATTTCAAACATATTTTTGGTACCTAAACCTAATGGCAAATTTAGATTCATTTTAAACTTAAAGCCTTTAAATAATTTTATCTCCACATCTCATTTTAAGATGGAAGATTTACGCACCTCTACTAGATTGATACATAAAGATTGGTTTATGACCACTATTGATTTAAAAGAATCTTACCTTTTAGTTCCAATTGCTGCAAAAGATAGGAAATATCTTAGATTTAAATTCAAACAGTTGTATGAATTTACAGCACTGCCATATGGTCTATGTACAGCACCAAGTGTGTTCACAAAAATATTAAAACCTGTGATGTCATACATTAGGAGGTTGGGCTATGTAACAGTTATATATTTAGATGATATTCAATGTATAGCAAGGACATATGAAGAATGCTTAGCTCAAACTCATCATATCATACAGATCCTAGAATGTTTAGGTTTTATACTTAACCATGAAAAAAGTAGCTTAATCCCAAGTAGACAATGTAAATTTTTAGGTTTTATTATTAACTCTCAAAATTTGACAATAAAATTGCCATCTGAAAAAATAGAAAAAATTATTAACTTAATAAAGCAGTTTATGTCAAAGAATAAATGCAAAATTAGGAACCTTGCTCAACTACTTGGAACATTGTCTGCAGCCTGTCCGGCAGTTACTTATGGTCGACGGCATACCAAACTTTTAGGAAGGGAAAAGTTTTTAGCCCTACAGTCGTCCAATGAAAACTTTGAAAATATATGAATATTTCCTCAGAATTGATTCCTGAACTAAAATGGTGGCTGTGTAACATACCTAAAAGTAGAAAATCATTTACCACACAAAAAATTTGTTTAGAAATATTCACAGACTCTTCGCTTACAGGTTGGGGGGCTCATTGCCTAGGTGAATCAATTGGGGGACTTTGGAATTCAGTTGAGAATGAGCAACATATTAACTATTTAGAAATAGTAGCAGCTTATTTTGGCTTAAGATCTTTCGCTAAGAACTTGTCAAACTGTCATGTATTACTACGAATAGACAACACAACAGCCATATCTTGTATTAATAAAATGGGTAGCGTACAATTTATGCACTTAAATACCATTACTCAAGAATTATGGCAATGGTGTGAGGATAGGAATATATGGGTGACAGCTTCCTACATAAAATCCAAAGAAAACACGGAGGCTGACAGAGAATCTAGGAATTTGAATCATGATACAGAATGGTCCTTAGCAGACTATGCTTATATAAAAATTACCCAACACTTTGGAACACCGGAGATAGATTTATTTGCTACTAGAATAAACACCAAGTGTGAAAAGTATGTTTCTTGGAAAAGAGATCCAATGGCCTTTGATATAGATGCATTCACATTAAATTGGAGTAAATTTTTATTTTATACGTTTCCCCCATTTTCAGTAATAACTAAATGTTTAGAAAAAATTAGAGATGACCAAGCAGAAGCAAACAACATCGCCTGAGCTCCCATCTTACCCTGGCTGCAGGACACTTCTCCGGACGGCACTTCAGCTGAGATTACTCCCTCAAGCTTCCTTGGAGGTAATGCTTGGGTCCTTAGCGCCAGGTACCCAAAAACAGTATGATTACTGTTATAAAAAATGGTGGGCACACTGCCACAATAACAGTATTGACGTTTATAAAGCTTCAATACTACAAATAATAGGCTTCTTGTCCGAATTATTTAATAATGGCTGTAACTATTCTACATTGAATACACACCGCTCAGCATTGTCCCTGCTTATAAGCTCTGAAGTTGGGAGGGATGAGAATGTGAAGCGGTTGCTGAAGGGAGCCTTTAGACAGAGGCCATCTCTTCCTAAGTACACAGAAACTTGGGACCCTACAGTGGTATTAGATTTCATTAATAAAATGCCATTTGTCTTAGATTTAAAAGAACTATCAAAAAAATTAGTTACTTTATTGGCCCTTACTACTGCCCACAGAGTTCAAACTCTGGCATCAATTAAGGTGAAAGATATTCACTTTACTGCTGATTGTGTCATCATTAATATCTCTGATGTTCTGAAAACATCTGTTAGAACTAAAAATAGCACTACCTTGCGCTTACCTTATTTTGTCCAAAACCAGTCAGTGTGCCCAGCTAAAACTTTAAAATTGTATATGGAAAATACTAAGGAAGCTCGAGGAGATATGCCCTATCTATTAATTACCACTAAAAAACCTTTTAAAAAAGCTACACCGCAAACACTAAGCCGTTGGATTAAGGAAATTCTTACAGATAGTGGCATTGATACTAGGATTTTTTCTTCTCATAGTACTAGACATGCATCCACATCTAAGGCAAAAACAGCAGGGGTGTCAATTGAAATTATCAAAAAGACTGCCGGCTGGTCAGACAAGTCTGCTATCTTTGCCAGACATTACAATTTACCAATAATAAGTGGCAGAACCGACCTTACCTTTGCCAATACTATTTTAGAATAACTTTGTTAATTTATTACATTTCTCAAGAAGGTTAATGAGGACTGAGCTTGTACCTTTTAGTAATGATTATCTATGGTTAAGTTTGAATAATTATAACACAATAGTGATAGATTGCTATTCATTGATTTCTTTGTTATTTTATTTTAATTATCATCAGAATGTGATATTTGTTTTAATATAATTATTAGTCATTAAAGTTAAGCTTAATACAGTTAGTTAAATATTTTTGTTAAGTTATAACAACTAGATTATCTGCTTATTTATATTTAAAAACTTGATACATATTTTGATTGTACCTTGTACCTAAATAATACAACATTTTAAAAGCATTAACGGATTTAACTTAGATGATCCTTTTACACACACACATGTATAGATGTTGCCATTACCTATCTCTGAACATCTACCATGTAAGATAATTGTTTTCAGGATGAGCCGTGTAATAAAATTAGGAAATCAGACTAACTTACCCTAAGTGACGTCTGATGGTAATTTTATGAACGGCTCATCCTGAAAACAATTAGCTTCCCACCCTGTCTCATACAAGGTATCACCCACCCATCAAGTAATGGCAACCCTTGTTTGTTACTCTAAAGAAAGTGATTTGACATTTGTTAAACGTCACTGCTGACAGCTAGATATAACTAGCTGCGTTCAATTTTTGTTTTTTATGTTTTAGAACTCTAAAAAACTACGCGACCGAGTTCGTTGGAGACGAATACTACCATGTAAGATAATTGTTTTCAGGATGAGCCGTTCATAAAATTACCATCAGACGTCACTTAGGGTAAGTTAGTCTGATTTCCTAATTTTTTGTATTAGATTCACTTACCAAGTGCAAAATAAGTGTAAATATTTCAATGTGAATGAGTGACAGTTACCGGCTCAAGTGAATTTTGCATTGTCATCTTGTTATCAGGTACAATACTTAAATATTTTACTTGCTTTTGTTTGTTTGCGTCCTTTAATTACAAAATAAATTACATTATTCACTTTTAATACGGCTACTTGTTGATGCCAATGACCTTTGAACGTAAACATAACCTTAGTTTGGTTGGTTACAGAACTTCTTACTTTATTAAATTTCATTTTCCTCTGCACTAATCCTCTTTCAAATTTCACAACTACCTAGCTCTTCTAAATTGTTTTCTCTTCCTTATAAAAGCTATACTTCGTCATGATTATGACTCGCAGCGCCCGTGCTCGCCTCGAAGAGTCCAAACTCAGTGAGGCTTTGAGCCTATTAAAGGCGTCAAGGGAGTCCTGTGACCAACTTATTAAGGAAATAGATGACAATGAAAGAGTGCTCTTTGATGCCAATGAAATGAATAGGAAGTTGAAAAATGAAATGGCTCAGTTATATATTCAATACACTGATGCCATAGAAGCCCGGGATAGGCTCCAGGTTGTTGTGGACGGGTTCAGCCAGTGTAGCATAGAGTATGAACAAACTCTTAGCCAGAAGCACTTATTGCAACAGCAGCTACATGAGGCTCAAAGTCAGATTACAGAACTTGAGACTACAAATCATAACATCACCGCCTCGCTGAATCAAAGTCTGTTCAATGAGCTGGTGTCTATTGCCCCGTCAATGGTTTCTGCCATAAACCCTACTTACACTATTGATTTGACAGATGATGATGAATCAAAATCATGTAATTCAGTGAGGGTAGTCACTAGTAAAAACAAACTTAAAAAATACATAAAAGTTAATAAATACATTGTTAAAACGCAAAAAATGGTAAAAAGACAAAAGTTCTTTATAAAAAATGTTAAACTTAACAGGGAAAGGTTAAATTTACTTAAACAGCTAGATATGTATTCCTTTAATTTGGAGCAAAGTACTAGGAAATACGACATTGACACACAGGACTTGCAATCTCAACTGGACCACCTACAGGAGAAACTAAGATCAATGACTAACAAATATAATACCTCTGAAGAATTAATGAGGGAATATGTGTTGGCAATGAATGAGCTGGTGAACTCACAAACTAACAGCTGTGATCGCTGTCAAATACCATCCCATGTGCCTACGCCAGACCATTCATTGTCAACATGCAATACCACATTACCGGATCCTTGTGTTGATTTGCCAATTCCTTCTGTTAATAGCTCCTTTATACCGTGTAAACAAATTGTAAGCAATGATATTGTACTATTTTGTGATGAGATTGGAAAGGACTTAGGTCACTTGTTGACAGATGAATATCCGGGACACTCTGTAATAAATTACTGTATGCCTGGTTGTTCTTTATTTGTTTTCCAATCCACATATTTTAGAATATAAACGCGTAATCTCCATAATTATTTCGAAACAAATTAATTGGTGGTCTTCCTGATAAATTGTGAATGTGATTTTGTGTAAAACCTCAATGATAAAACAATATTAGCGGTATTTTAAAAATCGAGGCGGTGACGTGAATTTATTAAAATTGTTGTAGAAGTTGTCTTCTGTTACACGTGCTTACAACCTAAATTAAAGATGTATATTATGATATTTCAGAAACGAGGTATATCGGTGGCAATTTAACGAAAGACAAATTCGTACATCGTACCATAACAAACGTTAACTTATCCCAGAAGCTTAGCTACCCATTCGAGCTTTTATTTCATTGGAATAGCAATAAGTAAAGAGGAAGAACAAAAAGCACACTTTGAAGCAATATAAATCAATGGATTAAGTATGTTGTACCTAAGGACTTCGACGAACATACACACCATACTTAGATCTACGTATATCATTGTCTGTTCAAGGTAATGTCAGTATTATTTTCTTTTTATGTGTTGAACATTGGATGTGCCCATCATAGGTTTACCTACCTAAATATTGTATCTTCTAAGATGTGTGTTAACCCGTGAGAAGGCGCGCCTAATTTTCTTACACGAGTAGGCGCGTGCGAGCAAATTGCTCACACTATCATAAATGTTTATATTTTTAGTGTTTCTATATTTATTGGCTTATAATGTATTTAAATAAATAACACAAGGTTTAGTAAGTAAGAAAACAAGTATTTTAATCAAAACTATTAAACATAATAGCAACTTCTAACGCAAATAACAAAACAACCTAGTATTAATTAATTTTTTTGGCACGTTTCATAAAAATCACAATAAAAACTGTTCCATAACAAAAACTAAAAAGTGTTATTCATCCATTAAATCTACACTAATGTGCCTCTCGAAACACACTGAACACATGTATTTTACATGTTCGGTGCAAAGTAATTGCTGGGCGCGTGATGAGCAAATTGCCGCACGTTGGTACACGGCCTCCACAAACGCCTTGCTGCGCGGTCGCAACGCCACTGAGCGGATCGAGAATTGCGTCAGGGGAGAGGGGGTGAATATTTAGGAAGGTACTTAAGTGCTTGAATTGGTGTGGCATGGGAAAGACAAAAAAATTTTGAATTAGATTTTTGTGTGAGCAAATTGCTCATAGCGCGCCTTCTCACGGGTTAAGCACAGCAATAATCTATCTCTATATCTATCTATATTTATAGCAAAGTAAATTGGAAATCACAGCTCTTATGCTCTTTACAAATTAAGGAACACTGTCAGTCAGTCTGCACTACTAACTGCCTAACATTTATATGTTGCTCCAATCTTATGCTACAGCATCATATTCTGGGCCAACTCTGTGGAAAAAGAGTGTGCTTCTAGCGCTCAAAAACATTGTAAGTGGATTCATGCAGACCACATTTTACAAATTTTAAAATATTAACTTTCCCTAGTGTATACATACCTATATGAAAGTTTAATGTTCATAAGATCAAATCCAAACTTATTTGAATTTTGCACTAGGGCCAGACACAAAGAGAAGCTGCATAGGTTCCATAGCCAGTAAAACAAAGCTTTTGCACCAAAGCATATTTTGTATGGACCCGCACATCTTTAATAATCTTCAACCTTTTCTCAGAACTATGAGTTAACCCTTAACCAGGCCCAAGAGAACTACACAACTTACATAACTTTCAACTATTGATTCTATATACTATTATAATTGAAGACATGAGTGGATGAAGGGGTTATGTAACATTTTTAGAAAAAACTATTTTTTACGCTGAATGAAGGTGTTATGTACCTACAAACCATATTTAATTTTAAAACAACGCGCTTTAAGCTTAGTTTTAGAAACACCAGGTGATGAAGGGGTTATGTACCGACATAAAATAACAATCACAATGAATGAAAGTGACATGGGCACTTAGCACATTCTTTCATTTGAAATAATTTAAATTTAAGTCTTTCTTGCGTGGATGAACGAGATAAGTGCAAGCAAACGCGCGGTTGCGTTGCGTTGTTCTGGATGAAGGAGTTATGTGCTGTACTTGTCTCTTTCTTTCATTTCACTTCGTGTTTAATAGCGCTGGAGCACGGGTCACGTACGCATTTCGCGAGTGTTTTGTTTATTATTTTAGTTAAACTAGTGTTTAAACTTATTTGTTCTTATCTACAATAATGTCAAGGGCTAAAAGACTTGTAGACGCTGCTATAAACTCTCCTACTTTGCGTGATTTAAATTGTGATTTCTTAACTAACGACAATCGTAACCTCGAAATCTTCGAATAAGTTTTTTCTGTGTGAATAATTAATTGATTTATCTAGTATTATTTTTTCTAGATCACCATTACAATAATGGAACAAAGGTTTCTATGTTTAGATTATCACAGGTGGTTATTATTACTGGCGGCAAAAATGTTACTTACCTATATCTAATTTATGAGATTTTTATTTCCATGGGTAAGCAAAGAACGACCTTCGTACGATATTGCAACTAAATAGTGCACGCCTTGTCTCATGATAGCGGTTTGATATAGGCATAATTTATTCACCGATTGCTTGATTTATTTATTCTGCTAATTTAACATACCTAATGTGTTAACGTGTTTGTGTGTGGGTTTGTTACTTATTACGAAAGCACTGAGTGAATGTGTTTTTCGAGTATGAATACTCTGTGGAGCAAATTTTTAGCTTGCTTTCATCACAGTAGCTTATTAGAGGATGAGAAAATAATTTTGAAAAAATCAGAGTGCTTTGACCCCTTTCGCACGTCATAACGCTTCAAAATTAACCTTAATCCATTCCATAATTTCTTGTTTGGCTGGCGTGGTTACTTTTGCATTTCGCAGCATTACCTACGTATTTGTTTTGTGTTTATTGTTTATGGTGCTGATGGTGGGACAATATAAAAAGTAAAATAAATTTTTACATTCCGGTTTTCGCTTTTCTTTTGCAGATGGGAAACAAAATATATTGAAAGAAAATGTGCCATCAACTTCAAAAGTTCACAACAACATTGTAAATTATGAGGTCCCACAATCTTCTCGTCTACAATCACCATCTATATTTGTACAGAAGACAGCAGATCAAGTTACCCCACTTTGACCTTGAACCCGTTATGAGCATGAACCGCGAGAATCGTGCGAAAGAGATAAATAGCTTTTGTCTGTTATTACTTGTAATGTTTCGTGCTGCAGCGCTGCGCAGCCTGCCAGTGCGTACGTGACCACAGAGTACATTTTTATATATAGAAATAGAGACCAATCTTCGATGTCAAAATGGGTAACCACTGACAGCGCCATCTGTAATCCATGCAAGACAACTTTTCCATTATATACATAGTTATACTATCTATAGATCGTTGGACGCTATAGCATTCCTCCACTACGTGACATATATTTTATAACTTGTATTATGTAGTGGATTACATATCCACTACATAATAGAACTGAAGGTATAATATAAATGAAACAACATATTGGATGAAAATCTAGTTTATTTGTATTTTTATAGCACTCATTCAACTTTTTAGCTTTAATTTGTAAAGTGTCCTCATCATCATCAACCTCTTCTCCCAGCTAATATTTTATTAATATTTTTACAATAATTATAAATCATGCACCTAATAACAATATTATTTAGATAATCAACTACTTTCTTTTTATGTGTTTCACATTTTTCTAAAATCAAAATTAACAAAAATACTAATGGCTGTATTTATTATTAATTTTAAATTTGATTTTTCAATATTTTCTTTTGTTATTTCATTGATTAAATCTTGGATATTTGAAATCAGCTCTATTAACTTCTTGCTGGGAGTGCAAAGCCATCGTCGACCTGCGTATTCTCTATATTTTATGTATTCTAATTCATTTTTTGACATAAAATCGTCACAGCAATCTGTGCAAGATTTGAAAATTTTAGTTTTTATTTTTTTCAAAAAATATCCACTCATGTATTGTAAAGGCGCAACAATACGGGGATCTCCTTCCTTTACCTCTAGAGGTGTAAAATTAAAATCAAAGTATTTTGCAAAATCAAACGAGCAGGTCGACGTTGCTTTCGCATTTTCGTTGATGATGAGAGAGTACAATGCATTACAATAGTCTTTTTCGCAGTTTCCGCGGGTGTGGACACTGCTTATATTATTTATTAATAATGTGGCGAATGCAGACTCGAATTGGTCACATGTCGGATTAGTGTTGCGGCACCCTTGGCTTCTCACTGCTCCAAAGAAATTTTCTAAAGGGTCCTGATTCAGGTGCCGCAACCATACTGATGACACGTTAAAATCTTTTTGGAGCTTTTTTAATAGGGTTTGAATTCCATTCAGTGTCCACACCCAATTAGTAACTGAGGGAATTGATTGTTTTTTAGAATCAGTTGATAAAAATTTCATTGAATTAAATATTTGTACACACTCAATCCACATTTTGTGATGTGCAGAGTTCGGCGTTGCTGGACCTAGTAAGGGTTTGGCGTTCTTATTTTTCTGGTGACTTCCATTTACCGAGTCGAAGATGTTGTCCATGAACAGCAGCAGATCAGCAGTGTCCTTGCACTCTGTGAGAAGTATGTTCTTATCTGAAAAAAAAAACAATTACAAGACAGGTCAATTATCTGTAGATTTGAATTGTATTTATTCTTGCATGCCAATTTACTTACAGTAATTTTAAATAAGTAACAACAGAAAATCATCAAGTAATTTTCCGAAACATGACTGATTACGATACTTGTGATATTAAATTTCGTTAAATGGTACATACAGAAAAATGTGTTACAATACTAATATAAATGATAATAACAATTGAGATTTATGTAAATAATTATAACCGAAAGTATAATAATCTCAAATAAATTTTATTATATGAGAAATATCTTCATTATGTAAGTAAAAAAAAGCATAATAAATAACATTAATAGCAAGCCTTGATCTTTTAAAATAATACAGATCATAAGTCAATTTACAGATCCAAATTTCCTTAATTATACCTACTTACTAACAAAAACAATAAGAGTATTAGAGTATGTTCTTATTAATTTTAAAATATTTTCAATGTTTCTAAATACATAGATCAAATCAAATACAAAATCAGTCATAATTATTCTTCCCTATTCCTAGACTTGTAACCTAAACCAACAAACTTTTTTATTTTTTGCATGTATAAAAAGAAGGGAAAATACTGCTAAGGGCCGACTCACATATGGCGTATAGCAGCACAGAGCATTTTTCACTGTCAAACTATTATCGATATTGTCGCCACTAAAATAATATCTAAAATCAATTATCCTACTTTCGCATGTAGTCGCTTCGATGCTTAATTGTTATGTTAATTGATTTTAGATACTATTTCAATGACGACAATGTCCATAATAGTTTTACAGTGAAAAATGCTCTGCACTGCGCTCTGCCATATGTGTGCCGGCCCTAAAAGTCGCTATGTGTTTCAGACGTATTCTAATTATAAAATAAAACAAATATTACCTGCTAAATATCCCATATTAGACGCCACAGTACGACTGAATATTTGTGAGGCCAATTTCACTTTTTGTTTGTTCATTTTGAGAGGGTTGACGTGATACTCTGTTAACTTTGGGATCAATCTAACGCCTTTATAACCAGGGTTTTCATTAAGGAGTAATTTTAAATGCGACCATTTTGCGGTTTTTTTTACGCCATTTATGGTATATTCTAAATTTTTAGTCATGAGGTTGTTTCTAATTCCTTTGAGAAGATGTGGGGGATCATACAGTGGTACAATTTCTTGACCATTTATTAAAATTATATTTTCTTTCGGATTTTCTCCTTTTCTTAAATAAATTCCCCTGGTCTCATCCAGTAACAGGTTGAGAGCCTGTCTATTATTAGTACCCTGGTCACATACAGACGCAACCACTATGAACCCTGATTCTTGCAAGGCTCCTATCACTTCCTTAATTTGTCTAGCTAGTTCAGGTCCCTTAGTAGCACTTGACGCAAATGATAAGGATACTGCCTGCTTATAATTGTAAATTAGACCACGTACCATAAAAACTTGGGCGTGATCTGCAAATTCACTTTTCCTGCCTTGCCCATTGTCAACAAGACCAGTGATTTTATCTTTTCTCTCATTATAAGTTAAATTATGCTTCAAAGAAACTTCGTCAAACATAACAACACATAGCTTTTCTTCTGTTTTCATGTTGTCAGCTTTATTTTTCAATTGAGAGAAAACATTTTTGTTAATCCCAGGCTTTATGTTGCAAATTTGCACTAATTTAATAAGTGTTTGTTGAGCAGGCAAAATAAAAATTTTTCTCAAAAATCTGTATACTTTGGGACTTTGTTTAAAAATCGATAAGGAAGCAATTTTTTCTTTTAAAGTAAAACGTCGCCCCTTCTCATTTTTGTGGTCCTCTCGACATTGCATATTAATTAATAATTTTCCTGTACTCGTACAATTTTCTAGTATGTCAAATACTGCAGGATTGGACGCAATTCTTTTTGCTGCTTTTACATTGGCAGACAGTTTTTTAACTTTATTTTTCATCTTGCTTATCTTGATCCTTGCAGCAACAAGTTTTTCGTGCAATTCCTTTTCTGTATTTGAAAGGAATACACGATTTTTAATTTTTCTAACTGTTCTTATTCCTGCTGTAAAAAGATAAATTAAAACATGTTATTAATTTATTAAAAAAAAACTTTTTGGTTTATACAAAAGTAAATGCTCAAAAAAAAAAACAAAAACAGGTCCGGCAGAAACGAGATGGATCTCAAATGTTAGTAATAATCTACACTATTAAAATACATAATAAAGAGGTAGTTTGTTTTTTTTTTTGTTTGTCTCTGGAAGTACTGGTCCGATTGCTAAAAATTTTGCAATTTTTGCTCAATATTTGTTCATTCTTCAAACCCAAGATGTCATGACAGCCAATTGCATACAGCCAAGTGTTGAAGCGTTCTCTATCGAATACAGGATTCGGGAACCCATGAAGTACTTGATGCATACCTTAAATAAATAATGAAGTTTTATTATTGGAAAATGATTGAACTCACAAACATAAATTTTGCTGTATTGTCAAGATAACGACATTGCTGCAAAGTTGGTGAACTTGCAGTCAAAAAGCTACAGCTGTAAAACTTAAAAAAGAGAGAGAAAATATCGATGGCTCCTAAGTATACTGAGTCAACTATACTTCTAATAACTTTACAGGAAGGCGATATGAAGAGCGAATGGTTATATTAAAATTGTTAATACAACCAAGAAAAAATAACTAATCAAAATGAATGAAATATAATAAAACCTATCATCTGGACAAAATAAATTTCATATTATTTTATTAATTTCTGAGATAATGTAGATATACTAGTATACGGCGATTATTTGTTTAATAAAAATGGATCAACTACCACTTATATTTTTATACGTCGCATTATTGAATCTACGTTTTTCGGAAAAATTACGTAACAAGTGTGGCAAAAGATATTTTTATTTACTTATTGGATTTTTTACATAGTATAGTTTCTTTCATGAATTCATATTTAGTTAAAATATAATAAGTTGACTCACTATACATGGACATAATTTTAAAAGTGAACCATCCTTAAATTGAGTCAAGTGTGGTACAATTTAGTTAAAATAATAAAAAACGCCTTTATTGTTTAATATTTTAATTAAAGAGATCTCGAAATGGTATTGGTAACATTAACACAACTTTAGGATATCTATAAAATTAACAAAAATCAACAATACTAGACTTAATAAAAACAAAGGCTTAGGTTGGTCTAGTCTTAGAACCAAAGGTAACAAAAATACAAAATATTGATTGTATCAATTGCACGTTTCTGTAAAATAGGAGAATTATTTATTAATTGTTTGAAATCACAATAATTTAGGAATAGTAATCTTTCATAATTACTTAAAAGAAAATCACAGTAAGTATACAATTCTTAATATCCTTATACTTAGTATTTATTGCTGAAAATAAAATCAATCTCAAAAATTAACTTATGAGGTAAGTACTCAATAATTACGAAAAAAAAAATCTAGAAAAAGAAAAAAGACAAATTATATTTTTAATTATTCTGAATCGCTTTCAACTCTATTGCTGTCACTTTTAATTAAATTAGAAAAAAACAAGTGATATTCCTTAGGTATCACCAATTTGTTGCACATGTCCATTAAATCTTTGTGTTTATTTTTATCTATTGGGATTGGCCTGTTGTAAGCTGGGCGAAGATCACTAAAATCTATATTAGGGACAGTTTGATTACGCGTTGCTTTAGGTTTATTAGCACAGTCAATACTTTTATAAGAATCTTCAATGTAACTAGTTTTATAAAATAATTTGTAAGGATTTTTTGGCTCAATTTTTATTTCAGTGACTTTATTCCATTGCATCTTAGATCCATCAGAGGCAAAACTCCAGTTGTTGACCTTTTTAAGCATTGTTTTGAAGTCCATTACAATATCTTGAGACACTTCGGTGACCTTATAAGGTTTATCGTCGGTTTTGGCAAATTGAAACGCCATGTACCATTGGGCAGGTGTATATAGTATTTTGTCTTTCGTCTGTCTTTCTATTAGTGCATGCATACTATCTCCCTCATTTTGGGTGTGACCAACAATCAGAAAACGATGACTAATTTGTATTTTGTATTTATAACTTGCCATCATATACATTAAAAAAACGATTCTGTTCCGATTCTGACCACCGCAGTTATCAGACCAGAATCGGTAATCTTTTATACCTGCCATAACTGTTTGTTCAATAAATTTAAAAACACAGCTAGCAATTTCATTTGCTCCTCTTTTAGCAGTTTGTTGGTGCCAGGAAAAGCAATAACCCTGACGAAGTCCTAGATCAAATATAGTGAAATTATAAATGGTAAGTTTTCGTTTATAATAAAATGTGCTTACGTTCCCATGGGGTACATTTAAGCACTTTTGGAGATCGTAAGCGGCTGTTAGTATTTCTGGGTTTTGTTGCGCTAATTCTTTGTCTTCTGCTTTCAACTGTCTTGCTAAATCTTTTTGTTTCAAGTGCTCTGTCTGTTTTACTGTTTCTTGTTCTGTGTGTTGTTTATTGTTTTCAAATATGTGACATTCTTCACATACATCTTTTTTCGGCTTGTGGAAACTAATGTTTATGTTTTTGTTGATAATATCACGATATTGCCGCACACTAGTTACTTTATTTGTGTACTTATTGGGATCAAACCATTCTTCATAAAATCTAAACATTTTAGGAAACGATAGAGATCCGTCAAGATACTTTTTGTTGGAATCTTTACGAGTATAATGTGATTCCACAGGCGAAAAACTTGCAACATGATCAAGTACACTACGTTTCATGTCATCGGTTATTTTTTTCTGATGGTGAACATGCTTTCCTCGCTGATCGGACTGTACAGCTCCTTAACCTTTTTCTAGTTTTTCTAAAGCTGTGTATAGGAAATTGAAACTTATAGATAACGTATTTAAAAACATGGTTTTGCATACAGGAATATTCCTTATAACAACGTTGTCTGTTTCATAAATAGGTAAAGTGTAAGAAATAGTACTCAGTCTTTTAGTATTCTCCTTGTCTGTTGTTATCCTCTTCTTCATTTCTTTGGTAGCATATTTTGTCAAAAAGTCCCACTGCCTGGAATGATCTCCAATGTCCCAAAATGTTTTAAATATCTTTGATCTAGTCTCTTCGGATATTTTTTCATAACATTTCTTTCTACACGTTGTAGGACATGAAGGTTTCAGTAGTTTTTTATTATGCACTTTTCTATTTCTACTAATATATTGTAAGCCTCTATTGACATTTCGTTTCCTTATCTCATCCTTCCAGTCCTTAAGACAACGTTCTCTTTCTCTACCTTTGCTTTTTTTAGTTCCTGAAATTCGTTTGCGGCTCCGAGAAGTTGGAGTAGTTACTGGAGAGTCTGTGTCGTTAACGTTAGTTGCGGGCGTAGAGACAGGATCATCAAGACAAAGAGCATCATCGCAAATGGGTGAAGGACAAAAATCAAAGTAGGGTGATGGCATTGGAGTATCATCGTCTGATTTTTCATGATAGTTAATGGTGCTAGGCTTTTCTTTGATATTCGACTCAAGAGCTTCTGAGTTTTTATAAAAAATATATGGATTAGGAGTGTTTGGTCGAGAATCTTCAATTACTGATGACGGTGAAGAGTTAGTAGGTAGCAAAGTCCCAGTTTTATTACAAGGTTCTTCAGTGAAGTGTTTATTGTTAGGAGTCGGTGAAAATTCGGGAATATCATTCGGAAAAATAGAAGAGTTTGATGGCAGATTTTGTAATAAGATATCAGTATCTTCCAAATCAATGTCATCTAATATTGATAACTCTTCGTGGGTAAAATTTGCATCTGAAGGCAGTGGAGAATCTGAAAGAAAAACACACATAATTACACATTGTAATAACTACAACTCATACAATCTAAAAATAAAAAACTAAAACTAGCTGTGCAGTTATATCCATGTAGTTCTCGTTCCTATGGAATTACCAGGACAAAATTTATTTTATGTATTTCCGTAAGGCCCCTTCAATCTCTGTACCAAATCTCATTAAAATCAGTTTAGGCGTAAAAACGAAAAATAAAACAGACAGCCAGTTAGATAGACAGAGTTACTTTTGCATTTTTAATATTGGTTAAAAGTTAGGATCTTTAATATTTTTAATTAAATAATTTAAATTATTAATTGATTAACTTAATAACAATGTTTTATCCAATTTTGATTCGTACAATCTGTTTAAATAAATCAACAGAATGAGTCCAATTAATGCTTCGTAAAAAATGTTCAACGTATACTGATCTATCTACAGTTATACAAGTATACGTGGTTTACTTACAAAATAGAATAATAATCAAATTAATTATGCACTGAACTATTTTTCTAAACTAATAAATAATAATTTAACTCCATTTACCTCTTTCCGCTTCATTGTGAACATTATCACCAGCTTCAGAAGTATTTTCCTTATTATCGTCATAATTATCATATTTTTCATTCACTAAATTAATGATTTTTCGAGACCTAGCACTCATCACCACTTTCTATTCAATTATGACGCTAAATTTAAATAAAAATAACACAAGAAAAGCAACTATTTCTTGATAACAAAAAGCACACAATTACGTCCGCACCCCGCGCTATTTCGACGTATACTGAACCAGTTTAAACTTGCACCTAAATGAACGCATTCGCGTCCCGCGTATATTGGTAGCAAACACTTGACTCAGTATACTGAGTGTAAAATAAATAAATTAGTATACTTGATCCAGTATACGCTATTTTTTTTTAGTTATCTATGGAGATATGAAATTTATTTTTTACAGGTAAATAGGAAATGATTTAATTGTTGTTAATACACTAAAAAGTGCAATTCTCAAAATTTGTTAGTTGACTCAGTATACTTAGGAGCCATCGATATGATAATCTGACAGGTTTTCTTTACCTAAGTTAACTTATAGCGCGAAAGAGGAGAGATTTGTGTTTCTGTTTGCAATTAATAAACTCGTAAACTAGGTACTGGACCGATTTTACGAATTCTTTCACCAGTAGAATGCTACAGTATCACTGAGTGACATAGGTAGTCATGTATTTTCACGCGGACGAAGCCGCTGCCACAAACTCTCAAGCCCCAAGAGGACACCAGTGTCCGCACACCTATTGTGTTTCTAAGCATCAAGAGGACACCGGTGTCCGCACACCTATTGTCTTTCTATTGTGTCTCTAATTACAGTATTCGAAAGGTCTGACATACCTCCACTCTCCTTACACCCTGGAACACAGCAGTGCCTGCCCGAAGACATGGTACTAACTTCACCCACAAGAGTCCTGTCTCAATTAAACACAAAAAACCTTCTCTGTTCACAATTATGGTTTACTCGGAGGAACTGAAGCTCAACTCGACGAGAAATTCACAACGAAACACAAAAAGGAGATCACAAACAAAATATCGCAAAATAACCGGCGCAAGCTAGTTATCAACAGACATTCATTTGTGTGTGCACAGAGTACATTTTTATTTTGGAGGTACATTAGTGTGACCAGGTTAGCGGTTCACCTGAATTGTAAAAAAAGTTAATAAATATTTAGATTTGCTAAACATACTCTCAAAAACTTGTTAAAAGTATGGTATGTAATTTATCTAAAAATTTTAAGTGTACAATAAAAATAAAACTAGTTCAAAACATTAGTTTTTGTGTAGTGACATCTATTGGCACTTTGGTGAAACTTAGCACTAAACTGCCATCTCTTATCCATACACGGAATATCATCTGTCTACGTCACAATGCAACCCGACCAAATTGAAAATATATTTAAACTCATTTTGAGCAGGGACTATTATATACTTCGTCATTTTGTATCATTGTAACCATTGCTGTCCCAAGTATTTTGTACTAAGTTTGAAGCACCTGGTCCCCATAAAATCGACGAAGAAGTCACACAACACAACGCATAAAACTGCATATATCAAGCTTTCCGGCTGAGCAATCTCATTACTCACGTAACAAAAATATATACAAACGTTATTTGTCACCACTTTTAAATGTCACAAAAATGCACGAACTTTATTTAGCGATGTGTGTAGAGCAGAATTTACCGGAAATATATAAAATTAAGAAATGTAAATATAACAAAGTATTTGTTACTTACTGAATTTAATATCTCTTTTGGATACCCCAAGAGCGACACATGTGCCACTTGTGATGCTGGAAACTACAATGAAGTGCATTATTAAATTATCACGCCGCGATTGAAGCCATGGCTACTGATAGAAATAAACCCAAAGAAGATATTGGATTGTTATACCTCACAGTAGACTTACAACAGACCATGCCACTTCCCAAAATACCGACTTCTAAGGCTTTCTATTTACGCCAGATTTGGTTTTACAATTTGGGCATCCATGTTGTTGACCAGACCAAACAAAAAGCTGTCTGCTGCACATGGACAGAAAACGTAGCTGACAGAGGTAGTGTTGAAGTTGCTAGCTCTCTACTAAGATTTATTGAAGTGGATCAATCTTGTCGCAATAAGCATCACTTAGTAATATGGTCGGACTCGTGCGCTGGACAGAATAAAAATTTCAACATTATCCCCTTACTGCATGGATTGTTTGATTGGGATGAAAAAAAAATATGACGTAGTATGACCCCAAGAAAGACCATAAAAAAAAGAAAAAATCTATCTTTAGTATTTTTGAAATTATTAAAAAAAAACTATCAATGCCAAATATGGCATTGAATACAGTTCCTGGTTTATTATCAAGTTGGCCAAATATGTCATTGTATGCAGAAATAGCTGGCGAAATAAAAACATGATCATTAGGAGAAAGTTTACCTAGGTACCGGGTATAGCAAGAATACTGGCATAGGCTGATGATAGTTTGCATACGTGTAGGGAGATGGAATTAAATTAGAAAAACGCTCAAATTTATATGTTTTATTTTAATTCTTAAGAATAATAGGAACTTTGGGGTTTATTAGGAACTTTTACATAATTCTAGTATACATAATGTTGATTACTGTACATGGTATTCCATATAGCAGTTTCTTGTTTTATTCAAACATAAATGGGCCTTGCATTTCAAGCACCATATGTAGGATTTTCCCTTGCAATCAGGGTTTTTGCAGACTTGGCGCTCGTCTGTCCATTCTGGGAAGTGATGCATGCCATCTTCCGCTACTTCTCGTGATGGCATTTCTAAGCGTTTTCTGCTTTTCTTTGGTTTTGGCTCAACAGAAAAAGATGGTCTGCCTCTAGTGGTTGGTGTATAAATACGGGACCCTTTCATGGTCAGCACTTCTGCCACCAATAATTTGAAATCCAAGAGCGGCATGTACGAGTCTTGGTTCGAACGTCTCCAAATCAACCAAGAGTTTACCGCAATGACATCAATCATGTGAAAAAAAACTCGCATGTACCACTTTTTGGATCTCACTTTGACCCTGTAGTAGCCTAACATCGAGTCAAGCGTATCAACCCCACCCATGTGACGATTGTAGAGCAAAATTGCTCTTGGACATGTTATCTCCTCATAGCATTTTTTCTTTCTGTTGAATCTATTGACGGTATCAGAGGGATTGATACCAACGTAAGTCGAACATATATTGACAACTTCGTTGTCGAGCCAACTTACAACATTGACTGTTCTGTCATCAATAGTCGCTTCTACTTCCACTGCAGATCCTCTACCCTTCTTTAAAAGTTCTTTTTTTGTCGGCAATTTGGCTCCTGGCAATCTGTTGGCTCTGACTGTTCCCAAGGGCAAGATTCCTTTCTTATCCATTTGGATCATCAATTCTACGCTAGTAAACCAGTTGTCAAAAAACACTCTGTAATTGAGATTTTCTGGAACTGTTTGGGTGAGTCTCAAGACAACATTGCTGCTAGTTCCAATGTTTTGTTCACCATCTGGGATGACATCGGATTGTTTTCCCGCATACAGATCAAAGTCATAAGAAAATCCTGAAACGCCGCTTAGCACATGAACTTTGTATCCCCATTTATGGGGTTTCTTAGGATTATACTGCTTTAAGCTACTTTGCCGGG
This sequence comes from Eremobia ochroleuca, assembly GCA_949629135.1. NCBI lineage: Eukaryota > Metazoa > Arthropoda > Insecta > Lepidoptera > Noctuidae > Eremobia > Eremobia ochroleuca. Next base: position 2,228,305 of record OX451385.1, on the reverse strand, counting down.
TTTTTGTAGGTATGATTTGTTCGTCAACTGCAAGATATTGTTCTTTTGGCACCGTTAGTAGTCGGTCTATGACTTGGGACAAAAAGGGTCTTATTTTTTTAAGCTTATCATATTGAGGGTTTTCTGGCTGAAGATTAGACGAATTGTCGACAAAATGAGTAAACCTCTTGAGTTCCTCAAATCTGTTGCAGGTCATGGTCTTCTCAATAGGCTCAAATCCCATCCCACACCTCCAGTAATGTCGAGTTGTCGGATAATGAACCACAGACGTGTAAATTAGAATGCCTACAAATTGTCGCATTTCTAATTCTGAAATATTGGCTTATTTTCCCTTTTCATTAGCATAACGATTGGATTCATTGGTAATAAAAGTAAACATTTCAGTCGTGGAAAAGTAATCGAAAATTTGTGATGGTGTATTCAAACCTTTTATTTCATCTGTGAGGCTAATATCTCCTAGAAAAGCGTAATTATCTTCACTATATTGCCGCTGACCAGTTTACAATTTATATGTCTTCTTAGAAGTTTTCTCTTTGTTACCCCCCCTCCCCTGTCGACTTGTTGAAGGATGATCGCTTTGGTCTTCCAATTCAATATCTGACTCTGAATCTACGTCACTATCTTCATCGGACTCAGACAAATATAACGGGTCCTGTCCTCGATTATTTCTCCATTCCGTATCTTCATCAGAAACCTCTTCTTCACTCATATCTGGAATGTTGACTAAATGCACTTGTTTCCGTCTCGGCATTGTTGTTCGCAAACTGTTGGGAAAAAAGCAGCGTAAGGTGCAAAATAAACAAGCAAGCAAGCCTAATCAAACCAAGGAAACAAAAATTAATATTGTGCCCACTTCTTCAAAATGTTATACAAATAATATTTCTTAGTTTATACAACTGCATACTATCCCAAATATGGTTTTCTTATTTCTGTTGTCATTCTGCATACAATCCCATATCTGCCAAATAGTTTTTCCTGCGACTGCATACTATCCCATATATGGGTACTAACTTCAGCAACAAAAATATTTGCAATCATTCATGCGAATCTAGTTTTTTTTTGGCCGGTAGGAAACAAACTGACAGTTACGTCAGTTACATAAAATCTACTAGTGCTGGACACCAAATTTCTTCACAGACGTCGAAGCATATTATCGCTTTTTGATTTAACCCTTTATAAGGCAGAAGGTTCCAGAGGAATGAAATAACTTTTGTTTATATTTTATGGCGTGTTTTTATTTATATAAAAAAATAGACTTACATTAAAAACTCTAACTATTTTGGAAAACTTAGAAAATATGGTGGTAAAAATGTTCCCACTGCCCGTCAACGACTACGCATACCAGCGAAGAACCAGATGTTATATATGATGAAAATTAGAGAAACAAGGCGTAATGCAAAGCGGGACATTGCATTTACTGCATTTAATTTTACTTCTCTTATCTTTCGCTTTTGTGCTGCAGAACTTACATCGTCGGTAGGTCTCCAACTCTGCTGGCATATGGTCACCTACATTTAGAAACCGCGATTCTACAGGCACAGAATTTACGCTTTTTTGATAGCTTTCTGGACATGCTATGCGTGATTTCTTGCAAACGTATGTGGGGATGCTGGATTTTCTTTTTCGGCTGGTGTAGCCTCCGATCAGTCCTCTTGCCACAGCCACCCGAAATTCTAAATTGGTGAGTTTTTCTACTCTTGATGTTATTGAATATAAAATGAAAGCGTTTGTCAAGCATGCGTCCACTAAGAAGTAGAATATTCGCAGCCACCAGCGTTTACTTCTTCGTCCAACGGCATATGTCCCCTTTACTTGGTCGAATCGGTCGACACCGCCCATTCTTTTCGTGTACTCTTTTATAACCTGAGGGCAGTGAACAGCCTCCCTGGTGCCATCTTTTTGTTTTCTTTGTACAGATGTTATTCCTATTTTAGGACGAAATGCGGTAGTTAGCAACAAAACCTCTTTAGTATCCTGCCAAACAGTAAAAGCTACGTCCTGCTTCGTTCGCCATTTGAACTCACCTTTTTTCAACTTTAGGCTTTTGTTCCTTCCAGTTCTATTAGTGTTATTTTTTATTATGTTAGGTAAAATTGCTCTATATCTTCTCACCGTTCCAGTGGCATAAATATTTTTGTCATATAAGTACTGCATAAGAGAATAGTCACAAAAAAAATTATCGAAAGTAACGTGTACTTTGAACTCTTCTTCTGTCAATTTACTTGATAATTTCTTTACAACATTAGCCCCCAATCCTTCTTCTGTTCCTTGTCCCGTCTTGCCTGTGTAAATTTCATAATTATACAGATATCCTGTACTACTATCGCAACAGCACCACACTTTGTAGCCCCTTTTGATAGGTTTTAGTGGCATGTACTGTTTTAGGCTGGATCTTCCTTTGAAGAGGATCGTGCTCTCATCGATACTCTGAGAAGATGAGTTAGAAGCATTGTTTTGAAACGAATTGCTGAGTAAAGATAAGAGAGGACGAATTTTAAATAGCTTGTCAAAATTGGGACTTTCTCTGTTGGGTTGTTGACTATTATCATTCAGATATATCGCTTCCAAAATTTTCTTGAAACGCTTCACAGACATAACATCAGCCACTTCATTTACTCGAAATCCAGGATCTGATGACCAATATAGATCTATTTGGGGAAGAATGTGATAACCCATTATAATAAGAATACCTAAACATGCACTAATTTCTTTTTTATCAATGGGTTGCCAATTCTTTATGTTTTGTTGTTCTGCATACAAGTTTGTCTGAGTGATAATCAAATCAAAGACGTCATCATTGAAAAACTTTCCGAAGTGCGCTACTGGACGCGCTCTTCTGTTCAATAAATACTGTGGTTTTATTGTTACCTTATCGAATTCATCTGGATCTGGCCTAGAAGTCCACATATGCTTTCCCCATGACTCATCTTCACATTCAGATTCATCACTAAATTCTACCTCTTGTGGTTGTGGTGATTGTATTCCCAAAGGCTCTCCTTGATGTGAGTTTTCTACTGAAGTTGGTGGCGTTGTTGTGGATGTACCTGTATCTGATCTATTACTGGGGGTGGAATTCAAATGAGCAGGAGAATTTGGTAAAACATCATCATCTGATTCCAGTATTCTTTGTATGGTGTTGATATTGAATTCATCTGCCTCATCAGACTCGAACCCGTCTTCTGAACCATCATCCGGTATGCCGAAAATATCCTCCAATGCCTTCTCTATGTCGCCTTCATTCAAATTGCGCTGCATTTTTCATGGATATCTAAAACAAGTAGGTACTAATTCAACTAACATACATTACACGTCACGGGCGGTGGGAACAATTTTCCCACCAAAAAATTATCCTTAGTAATAAAAATACGATAGTGATTTCTAAAACATTGCAATAATTTGCAATAATAAACACAAATACGTAAATAAAAACAAATACTTACTTCTTTTCCAATATAAAAATACAAATTTTCACGGAGATGAAAATTTTCTTTGAAATTGGCGCAATTTTTGTGACAGCCAGTGCCGCCAAGAAAAAATATGACAGATAACGTCAGTTTTTTTTTTAATGAATGACAAGATAAGTATTTCCTGTTGCATGTGCAAAAAAAGTAGAAATCCTACCATGGTTCTTGCAGGAGGAAAAATAAAATATGTTGGTGGTAAAAATATCACCTCTGCCTTAAAAAGGGTGAGTTGCAAGAAGAAAAAAATGTGTGCGTTACTCCAGCGGAATGTTGTCGCTTTTCAGGATTTCGGCTTGACAGAAAATTAGTACCTCATCTCGTGTAATTGTGCCCGAAATTAATAATTTGTGCGTCCAGCCGATCCAAAGATATTCACGAAAAACAGATTCCGCTGGAGTAACGTTACTGCAGCGACATGTTTTTTTATCCGTGGTCGTAGCTGAATACAAACTAGCTACTTAGATAGATATAATTTGTGCCTAATTGTGCCCAAAAAATATAATTGGTGCGTCTTGAGGTTTCAGAGTTATTCAAGATTCCGCTGGGGTAACGTTTAGCAAATTGCTGTATCTCTTAAACGGCATGACATACAACTACGATTTTTTTTACTACGGTGGGTCTTAATTTGTGCAGTTTTATTTTTTCTATAATCGACACTATTGGATAATTAGATTTTTTTTCCAAAAACCCTAAAATCGATCCTCGCGCTTCAATAAGAAACCCTAGAAACTTACCAATTATGGTGATTTGTACCTTACTCAAAGCATCATGTGAAATTCGATGTTTATATTCCAACTCCTTAGAGAGTTATTCCATTTTAATTAAAATCTGGCCACGATATAATGTAACGCTCCAATACATGAGTTATTATTAAGTGACTGATATTATGATTATACTAATAATTTTTACCCTTATTAAATTGTTTATCCTTAAAGTTTCAGCTGAAAAAACCTTCTAACTACTTAGATATAAGAAAAAAACGATAGGAAAAGAAATCACACGATTAACCGAACAAATTCGAATTACTACATCAAAGCGGGCTTACAGTACATTGTGCCAACCTTCTTAAATATGTAGTACAACATTTCGTTTTTTGAAACAGTCTCTCACAAAAGTGTTATAAAACAACAATTTATTGTTTTGTAAAACACGTAGGTATTACGTACACACAGTGTGTAAGCCATAAATGATATTAAGGATTTGCAAACCTTTTAACTCTCAGTCAAATGTTAGTAAGTACAGCAATCTAATAAAGACCAAAGGTTTATTTGACGAGAAAGTGTATTTTATTGCCAAAAAAATTAAAAGAAAAAATACCGTTTATAGATTTAGTTTTTAATTGAAATAAAATAGCATGATTGATACCTCTGTAAAATTTTGTTTTATTATTTAGGTACCTACTTAATAGAAATATTCACAAATTGATCAAATTGAGGAAAGTGGATGTCTATATTGTCTATCTCAGCCAATTCTAAAATACATCTACCCTATGCTATGCCGTCAGAGCGACCGGGATAATAAAATATTACCTACTTGGGGGGAATCCCCAGTTTTTCGTTGCTTCATTCGAAGTTGCCTTATGGAATGGTTTTTTGTAAACATTCTTCAATGAAAAACAATGGTACCAACATTCGTAAAACGCACTTTTAGTTCGGTTCGGTGTTAACTTTGTTTGACACGAGTAATTGGCCGCCAATCTCGTGTGTGGATAGCGTGTGGGCATTATCTTTTTCCCAGTAATTCAAGGAATTGTGTGTATAATTACAACGCGTGTAATTTCGGCTGGACACGTATTGTCCAGCCGAAATTACACGCGTTGGTTTTGTGGTACATTGTGCTTATGGTCACGTAATGGCGACTGGTCGGCACACTATGATGTAAATATGTGCGTGAGGCGAGTTTGTACAAATGGTCCAGCATACTTACTGTGCTTCACTTTCGATATGCGTGGCGCGGAGTCCTTTTTTTATAAGTCTATGGTGGTAAAAGTGCATATTCGTACATAATAATTTAAGGCAAGTGACGTCATCAGGCCATACGAACCAATATCGGTATGGAGTTATTAATATTTTTTAAATCTACTAAGTATCAAACTTTCGAAACATTATGTCTGTAATAAACTGGACAGTAAGCGGGCGAGCGCGCACTGCGGTGCGTTTACGTTAGTTCTGCCGCACGTGTCACTGACTCTGGCAGGGCCACCATCACGGATTTTAATTTTGAAAACGCAAAAAATTAGTCACTAATTAGTCGAAATTAGTCGCCAAATATCAGAATTAGTCGGTCACTGGTTCAAAAGATATAAGGGTTTATAGGTGGCCCTGCTGGAGAGACTCTCCCCAGCAGGGCCAAATTTATATCTCAAAAACTAGGGCACCTAGCGAAGATCTGTTTTCTCCCATATTTAGTCGCCAATTAGTCAGAATTAGTCGCCAAATATCAGAATTAGTCGGTCACTGGTTCAAAAGATATAAGGGTTTATAGGTGGCCCTGCTGGAGAGAGTCCCCAGCAGGGCCACATTTATATCTCAAAAACTAGGACACCTAGCAAAGATCTGTTTTCTCCCATATTTAGTCGCCAATTAGTCGGAATCAGTCGCCAAGTTACAGATTTAGTCGCTGTGTAATTAAAAAGATATTAAAGAATTCAATTTCCCCATCCAGTGGTACAAGCAAGTACAAAATACTTTATGTATTTTCTAGATAGTAGGTATCTATGACGTCTTATGGAGGAATGTTTGTTTCGAATTAAATAAATATAAACTTAGTCTATAATTTCAACCCACTATAGGAAAGCTGTATTCATTACTTATAAACAAATCTACAATAATGTATGATGTAATGTGTATGTGTGTGTGTGTGTAATGTGTGTATGTGTAATGTGTGTATGTGTATGTGTAATTATTTATCCAACACAATGTGCACTTACCACTTAGTCGCTGGCAGATAGATCGCTGCGCTCCGTTTCATTTACGGTAAGTAAGAAAGAGATAGATGCGCGTGTACAGACGAGCTGCTTAGAACGAGTTGCCCGTCACGTAAAGGGGCAGCGCAGACAGAGAGGAATAATCCCCGCAAGGTCTCGGGTATTTTCTTTACGGATCGCGTATGTTCGAGCTTGCGCGCGACCTCGCGAGGCTGCGCGAGTAAACTGTTAAACAAACTGTATCTGTTCATAATATTGAATAAATAGGTATTTGTAACATTTTCTGAAAGTACAATAATTTTAAGGTAATAAATCATTTTATATTTCGACAACAGAAGTTTTATTATTCTAACCTAAATTAAGATAAAATAAAAACTCAACCCGTCCATACCCACAACACAACACTCACAATCACCTCAAAATACACACAAACACAACACACATCAAACGAACTTTTAGAAAATTCATTTTTATAAAATAAAATTAGATTACAATTGAGGAGCGTCGGAACGAAAACCGATATATCGAATTTACCATATTTTTCACACATTAAAAAAAAGCTTGTAAGTTTTTTAATGTTACAAAAGTGGAAAATGATAGCATGTCAATTTGCAGTTAAAGTGACATCGATTGATGTGTGAAACTTGACGGAGGGTAGATACTTAATTTAGGGAGATACTTGGCGGACAAGTATGGATATATCGGTTTTTGACGCGATCATTTGGATATATCGGTTTTTGACGAAACCAAAATGGATATGTCGGTATTGAACTGAATTGAATTTGAACCGACCATTGTTGAATTGTGTAAAACTTAATAAGAATTATCGGTTTTTAATCCAACAGCAAGAACATGTTGAATTTAAAAATATATTTGCCGGTTTTCATTTGACCACAGTATTTTGATATTTTTTTTAAGATGGATGTAACTGTTTTTTAATTGATTTCTTTCCTGAAGGGTGTATAATTACACATTTTGTAACAGAAAAAAAAATAATGTCTTAATTAAGACATATCGGTTTTTGTTCCGTCGCTCCTCAATTGACAATACGTTTTCAACGTTTTAGTATTTTAAACATTTTACTAAAGGTACGATATTTTTTTATTATTCTAACATTAATTAGAGGTTAACATTGTAAACTGGTAAAACAGTTGCATGCGACTGTACATCTTGACACCAAATAGACCAAGAGCAAGGTTTAATGTTTTCGAAGAAGTTTAAGCCACTCTAAACTAGTAATTAAAAACATAAAAACATGAATTTAATTGAGAATTTATATCTCTGCGACATTTCTTAAGACTTTAGACCGATAAAACCAAAAGTATATTACACATATTAATAGAAATATTTTTTCTTGGTAATTTTTCGTGAACTCTTCGACCTAGCTCTTGGACTATACCTTACTAATTGAACTCATTATATCTCCTAAACTAAGACCCGACTAAATCTGTAACTTGGCGACTGATTCCGAATAATTGGCGACTAAATATGGGAGAAAACAGATCTTCGCTAGGTGTCCTAGTTTTTGAGATATAAATGTGGCCCTGCTGGGGAGACTCTCTCCAGCAGGGCCACCTATAAACCCTTATATCTTTTGAACCAGTGAACGACTAATTCTGATATTTGGCGACTAATTCCGACTAATTGGCGACTAAATATGGGAGAAAACAGATCTTCGCTAGGTGCCCTAGTTTTTGAGATATAAATTTGGCCCTGCTGGGGAAAGTCTCTCCAGCAGGGCCACCTAAAAACCCTTATATCTTTTGAACCAGTAACCGACTAATTCTGATATTTGGCGACTAATTTCGACTAATTAGTGACTAATTTTTTGCGTTTTCAAAATTAAAATCCCTGATGGTGGCCCTGCCAGAGTCAGTGACACCTGCCGCACTGGGGGGGGCCTACAGTAACAAAACGCGGCATGACCGCAGTGCGCGCACTTCAAAGACATTCCATACTTCACAGATTATGCGTTAGAAAAACGCACCGCAGTGCGCGCTCGCCCTTAGGTCACTTCCTACTCTCTGATAACTCTCTATGTCACATGTTTATGTAAAAGTAAATAAATAGTTACCTAATTAAACTATTTGTACGCACCTGTACCCATCAAAATTCAATTATAATACTACCAATTTAAGAAGGTGGGCATAATGTACTGCGAGCCCGCTTTTATGTAGTAATTCGAATTTGTTCGGTTAATCGTGTGATTTCTTTTCCTATCGTTTTTTTCTTATATCTAAGTAGTTAGAAGGTTTTTTCAGCTGAAACTTTAAGGATAAACAATTTAATAAGGGTACTAATTATTAGTATAATCATATTATCAGTCACTTAATAATGACTCATGTATTGGAGCGTTACATTATATCGTGGCCAGATTTTAATTAAAATGGAATAACTCTCTAAGGAGTTGGAATATAAACATCGAATTTCACATGATGCTTTGAGTTCATGCAAGGTACAAATCACCATAATTGGTAAGTTTCTAGGGTTTCTCATTGAAGCGCGAGGATCGATTTTAGGGTTTTTGAAAAAAAAAATCTAATTATCCAAAGGTGTCAATTATAGAAAAAATAAAACTGCACAAATTAAGACCCACCGTAGTAAAAAAAAATCGTAGTTGTAGTATGTCATGCCGTTTAAGAGATACAGCAATTTGCTAAACGTTACCCCAGCGAAATCTTGAATAACTCTGAAACCTCAAGACGCACAAATTATATTTTTTGGGCACAATGAGGCACAAATTATATCTATCTAAGTAACTAGTTTGTATTCAGCTACGACCACGGGTAAAAAAACATGTCGCTGCAGTAACGTTACTCCAGCGGAATCTGTTTTTCGTGAATATCTTTGGATCGGCTGGACGCACAAATTATTAATTTCGGGCACAATTACACGAGATGAGGTACTAATTTTCTGTCAAGCCTAAATCCTGAAAAGCGACAACATTCCGCTGGAGTAACGCACACGAAAAAAATTGTGCCAAATTTAAATGAGGTGACAAAAACCTTTGATGCCCGATATGTCACGCTATGCAGTAAGGGGTTATAGTCTTGTACCAATACATGATTTTGAAGGGTTACTTTAAAATTATTGACCACAAATTTCCTGAAGTCGGTCATTCCTATTTGAACTCTGATAGAGATTTTGGCCGCATCGAAAAGATCATGCGCAAGCATGAGGCAGTTTATGCGCCTGAGCAATATCGAGAGATTATAGGCAAAGCATCTAGAAACAATGTTGTTATTGACATGACGGATCATTTTCGTAGTATCAACGACTTCGCTGAGATAGGGCGGGGTATTATAAATATATGATGCACTGTGATGAAAGTGGTTTTATTTTGAGGACTATTTTACTTTCAAATATATAAAAAAAAGTAATGAAAGTGTTTTTGATAAACATTCATCTATCAACATTGTTGTTCTGAGGTTTGGTGAAAATGTATCATGCAGGGGTATATGTATATGTAAGGTCACACAAAGGGTGACCTTACATATTTGGCACATGTACTTCGAACGGGTATCCTTCTGTCTCGTACTACAGAATCCGGACCTCTTTCTAGTGGTCATGGGTTCCAAGTAATGCTGCCCTTTGTAACCCAGTCTTAATTCATCTGGGACGCCAAACACTCCTCCTTTTTTATTTTTCCAAATTATTGGGTTGTCTTTTTGAATATTTATGTACTCAGACTTTAATTTTCTGGCCAAACGCAAACGAAAATCTCAATGTATGTTTTTCCTTGTTTCATTTTCATGTTGATATATGATAATTATAAGCATTTATTACAGCACACTCAAATAAAAACCAAAACAATCTTGGCCATTTTTTTTTTGGATCTGCGTCCAATGGAGTATGAGCTACGGTAATGATCAAAATGATCAACTCCACCCATGTTTCGGGTGTAATCAGCAATAGCAGCTGGGCAATACATTTTCTTTTTTTCGCCATTCTTTTGTCTTCTTTCTATTAGTTCTATTTTTCTAGGGTTTACGGCTGTTGTAAGGACGGTCACGTCTTTAGTATCTTTCCACTTAACTACCCCAACAGGGTGACAGTATCTGTATGTGAATTCTCCTGGTTGTAGTTGTTCTTTCTTACTTTCTTTTTTGACAAAATCTTCAGGAAGTCCTTTTCGTGATAGTCTAACAGTACCAATAGCAAATATTCCTTTGTAATATAAATATTCCAAAAGAGCGACAGAGGAAAAAAAATTGTCAAAGACTATCAATGTGTCCTTTGGTACGTTAACACACAGATTTTTCACCACTCTGTAACCCAGTCCTTCACTGTCGGCATTTTTATCTTTACCTGTATAGATCTCACATTGGTAAAGGTATCCTGTTTTCGCATCACATCTACACCACGCCTTGTACCCTCGTTTAATCGGTTTTTTGGAATCACAACCTTTAAACTTTATCATGCTTTCATCGATTGATTGTGATTGAGAATTGGTAGCGTTTTCTTGAAAATTTTTATTTAAAATGTTCAACATTGGCCTTATTTTTTTAAGTTTATCATGATCTTTATGATTTTGTGGTAAATGAGTAGTAATATCGCAAACGTGTATATTCTCTAATATTTTTTTAAATTTTTTACAAGGCATTGTTCCAGATATTTCCTGATTATTGTAAAATGGGTCTGAATTAGAGTATAATTCGATATCTGATTGTGGGGCAATTCCCATAAGAATCACTATAGCCAAGAATGCCTTAATTTCATTACTGTCTACATCCTTCAAAAACTGGCTGCCTTTTAAGCTCGCATACTTGTTGGTGTTTTCGACAATGAGCTGAATTCATCAGGGAACATATCCATAAAATGGTCAAATGGGGTACCTCTGTTGTCGTGTTTTGTAGTAGGTTGTAACTGTCTACTAAAATCACGATCTTCAAAGTAACCTACTTTTGTACGCCACTTTCTTTGCTTCGCCTGTAATTCAGCATAAGTTGGCTCACAAAGTTGATCATCGTCGGGAACTAAGGAAATGGCCATCTCTTCTTGTTCAACCATAACCTCAGGAGTTTGCTCACAATCTCCCAGACTCTGAGACACACTTTCTCTGTTGGTATGTGGAAACTTAGATTTCGGCAGATGTTGAGATGAAGTTGTCGCGGTGTTATACGGAAATGTATATTCTGGTGAAGCATCGGGTGAAATCGTCCTGGCACCAGGTAGCGTAGGTGAAAGCTGGGAAGGACCGAAAACAGCATTGTCCAGATGTGCCGGTGTCTGCAAAAACTGGGATGTGCTGGCCACAGGTTCTGGTGTGTCGTGTGCTGGTGGACGCTGAGACATAGGTGAAAGCTGGGAATGACCAGAAACAGCACTGTCCAGATGTGCCGGTGTCTGCAAAAACTGGGATGTGCTGGCCACAGGTTCTGGTATGTTGTGTGCTGGTGGACGCTGACACATAGGTGAAAGCTGGGAATGACCAGAAACAGCATTGTCCAGATGTGCCGGTGCATGCAAAAACTGGAATGTGCTGGCCACAGGTTCTGGTGTGTCGTGTGCTGGTGGACGCTGAGACACAGGTGAAAGCTGGGAATGACCAGAAACAGCATTGTCCAGATGTACCGGTGTCTGCAAAAACTGGGATGTGCTGGCCACAGGTTCTGGTGTGTCGTGTGCTGGCGGACGCTGAGACAAGCAATCTCTGCATGTGCATATAAAAGTAGGTAGTGTGTGCTTTGGTGGACACTTAGATGAAGCTTCTGTGTCGCTCTGTGATGGACCTAGCATTGCATCAGCAAGTGAAGATTTCGATAAAAGATGTGATTTATATTTTTTGTCGACATGCAGAACCTCCTGGTCTGAATTTGACAAATAGTGGTCATTTTCTTGTAACAGTTGTGCTTGTGCAGGACTACCCTCAAGTATATGCAACAAATCGTCATTCGAAATACCTTGCATGTTGTCCAAAGCAGTGTCCATAACTTGAGAATAGTAATCTTTAAGACTCGCCTCGCAATCGTCATCCTCGCTACTCTCTTCCGACGAATGCCAATATTGGAGGATGTTCTCAATTTCGTGGTCTTTAACGGTTTTCTAAAATAATATAATCATAATCAGGCAAAGGTAGCATAAGTCCCACAAAACAAAAACGTTAACAGGCAACGGTCACATTTGTCCCACAACATTTGGGAAGATATTGTGACAAATATTTACAATAATCTACAAAAAATATGTTAAATCCACAAGAAAAACAAATAATCTACAACATATCCAAAAATTACACGACTTACCTTTTGTTTTTTCGACATTATTAATAAAAATGTTCACCGTGCTACGAAAACAGAGGCGCGAAATCAAATGGCTGTCACTTTGACAATTGCGTTCGGATGCACAGTTTTTTTATTCTGGACCCATAGATAATATATTTAGGGTAGCCATTTTTATAAATTGTGGAGTTTATATTACCAGAGCCTGGAATGGACAACGAAAAAAGATGTGGGACCGAATCGTACCGGGGCCTGGTTAAGGGTTAAGTACATAATTAAATGCTTTTAAAAGAAACTACATGAAATAAATGCTAATAATCTTTGTGAGAATTTCTAAATGACAATACATTGAATCATACTATTTCATACTATGACTAATTTGTAATTTTACATAAATATTATACTAATTTAATGTTAACGTATTGCATGATAATTTGATGTACTTATTGTATTTTAACTATGTATAGAACTTATAATATGAATTTTGTATGCCTCAATGATGGGATATAGCAGACATACCTGTAACTAACACAACATCTTATGAACCTATGATCCACGATAAATTATTTGAATTTGAATAACAATGTTACACACATATTGTTTGTTAGGTACCTACTGGTGAATACGCAATATAGATACCTAAGTCACCATCAAACATGGGTACCACACATACCTACCCAACCCACTACCTACAAATATATGACCTCAACTGTTACTAATGAGACACAATTACTTTTTCTATTGTTACTGACCTTAATAAGGCTTCCTAAAACGTGAGGGGATGAATATTTACTCAGCAAATTATAACAACAAAGTAAATTAAAGAAAGTAGCTAGGCAACTGAAAGTTTATCTAAGTTGTCAATTTTATTGTTGTTAATATTATTAGTAAGAATATCCAAGTCAATTATTCACTTTAAAATGCAGTAAAAAATGCCTATTTAGTAGAAATGTATGTAATATATATCATAGGCCCCTCCTCCTTTTTATCTTTTACCGAATAAATAAAATTTCTTACTGAGGATACAATTATCTTCTCTTTATCTTTTCTTTACAAGTATCTTTGTGTAGATACTTTTTAGTTAAGGATGCTTTATCCATACTAGAATTGTAGGCACCTAATTGTTGTTTATAGCAGTATATTGCTGTTCTAATATGACCATAGATTTTGCATTGAAGTGTTTGTTGTAATATAATGTGCGTATGTGTTGTAATATAATGAGGATTTACTTTTTTTTTTTTTCTTTCAGGTGTCAGGCTCAACTACATTATTCAAGATGAAATTAACTTTCAAGTAGTATATAAATTATCCATGATGGCTGTCACAGGAAGATTTCAGATGCCAAATTCCACCATTCCATACAAAATATTTGTTCCAATTTATTCTTGCCTCATGTCCAAATATTTCATGTTAATTGTGAATAAATACTATTGTTAAGGTTGTAATAATATAAATAAAACCAGTTTTTTTTTTTACCTTATTTTATGTGTTTCTATTTACCTATACCTAATGAATGACAGTTAATTTAGCTAAACACCACAATTTTCTAATTAGTATCACTATAATAATCACTTGTCTTTATAAAAAAAAAGGCTTAGTAAGTATTCAATTATTAAATTTTTCATAACAAGCTATTTTGACCTTTTGTACCTTTACACTTCATAATTAAAACATTTTATATCAAAGCTTACAGTGTAATCAATTAACACAATAGGTACATAAATGTTTATTTCGCTGTCATGCAAGACTGAAGACTGCCATGCAACAGTTTTCTAAAATACAATGATTGGCTTTTATGAAAAATCTTGAGTTTCTACTTTTGTATTTGAGAAGCTTGAAAAGTGAAGTAGTTGCAGCAGTGTAGCAGTGGCTGAAGCAAACAGTAATGGGCAACGTCATTCATGCTGCCTTCATGTCTTCGTAGGTGAAACACCCTGAGAATTCTGAAATTTTAAAACAAAATTAAATTATTTTCAAAATAAAGTACTTAAACTAAGTTATGTGGCAAACTAGGCATACCTATCAACTAGGCCTTCATCAGCCCATGGCTGAACAAAATCCATAGGCCTTGTCATTGCTGTGCATTATTGTTTAATTTCTTCTTTGTTTAGGGCCAGTTATACAGTCTCTGAATATTTTTATTTAATAACACTAATTAATTAGAATGGTAAACATTGGTTGGGCATAAAAAAAATGTATGATGTGACTATGTAGAAAGTTCGCCCAAGGAAATATATTCATAATTATGTGAGTTGCTGCTTGATTCTTAACTGTGTCATAAACCTTACCTTCAATGATTAATAAGGCAGACAGGTTTTCCATTCTTTGCAAGAAAATCCATTGTGTCAACTAGATTGATGTTAGTAGGGCAGTGTTCCATTCTTGTATTTTCAGCTTTAGCACTGTCCGCAAAGATATTATGATTAATAAATAAATGAATAAAATTTATTCAAAAATATAAGGACAAACATTAAATACAGTTTTTCTTAAATATAGTTTTGTAGTAAGTGTTGAAGTACACGATGGTTATTATAGTTTGTTTCCATATCTACCATAGTTTACACTCTAGTATAACCGGTCATCCTCAGTGAATACACTTTGTTTCCTTCAACCTTGACATTGACAGAATCATTGATAAAACGATGGAGCCATTACTATAAAATTGGATTGGATTCATAGAGGAAAGTAATATACAGTGTGAGTCTTCATAAAGTGTACATATTAAAAAGGGTGAAAATATAAACAATTTTATCGACGGAAAAAATGTCAAAAAAAATCTAAAAAAAAAAATTGATTTTTTTATGGGCTTTTAATTTTTTTTATTCTCGTCTTGGTACCCCATGCAAACAAACTGTTACTACTTTTAAACTAAACGTGATATTAAAACAAAACAAAATTAATAATGATGTCTAATAATAGGCCGAGCTAATAAAGCCATAATTTTTTGAAAAATAAACCTCATAAATTAATTATTAATGATTTTTTGAAGAAAATTTACCATTTTTGTACGAATTTTTGCAATAAATGTAAAATTTATCAAAAAAATGTCCTCTTTACCCTACTTTTTTCTTATTTTATATTATTCTACATCGTATTAGCTATTTTTTGGTAAAAATCCCATGGTTGTAGCTAAAACACAACATTTGCTATCAGAGGCTAAAAAAGAGGCTCACCGGGTGTGTTATTAATTCGAAAGGATAAATTACTTTCTTATGAAGGCTATGTGATTCATAAAACAAAGAAGCGTAGGTTAGTTAGGTTAATCAAAATCATTTATTATTTCACATGAAACTTAAAACTAATGCATTAATTGCTCAAAATGTCCGCCACGCTGTTGTAAACACAAAAACGCGCGAAGGGAAATTTGTTGTGTGGCCCTTCTTATCATTTCGCGATCATTGCGAATACCATTCGCGCAGTTTATTATGCGATCTTGCAAATCAGCCTCGGTTTCGATAGGGGTGTTATAAACACGTTGCTTAATGAAAATTACCCTAACCGGTGGATCGGCCGAGCAGGGCCCGTAGGGTGGCCTGCACGTTCGCCTGACATGACGCCACTTGATTACTTTTTGTGGGGGACAATGAAGCAACGAGTTTATAACACTTATTAATTTTGTTTTGTTTTAATATCACATTTAGTTTAAAAGTAGTAACAGTTTGTTTGCATGGGGTACCAAGACGAGAATAAAAAAAATTAAAAGCCCATAAAAATTCAATTTTTTTTTAGATTTTTTTTTTACATTTTTTCCGTCGATAATTTTTTTTATATTTTCACCCTTTTTAATATGTGCACTTTATGAAGACTCACACTGTATATTAGATTGGAGTCAAGCTCAGTATAACCTGTCAACCTCAGAGAATATACTTTGTTTCCTTCAACCTTGACATTGGCAGAATCATCAATAAAACGATGGAACCATTACTATAAAATTTGATTGGATTCATAGAGGAAAGTAATATACAACGTGTAACGTTAAATGCGCAAAACCTGAAAATAGTTTGATAAGAATAAGGAGCAGAATTAATTGAACCACTTTTTAATATAGGTCACATTTTCCAAAAAATCTTCATTAAAAACGTTGCCGTGTCTATTTATTAGTAGGTCAAGCAAGCCAATGTCAGCGCGGCGCAGCGGCCCGGTGACGACTCCTCCTTCGATAAAGCGTCGTCGCAGACGCAAGAAACGATCAGAATGGCCAGTAAAACTAAAACAGCACATAAAACCTTTACAAATTTTTAATGACTTATTTTCTCTCTGAAATAGGTCAATTGTATTAAAAATAAGTTGAGGTGTCTGAGGTTTTGCGCATTCAACGTTACACGTTGTATAAGGTCCCATTAAAATAGATGGACAAATTTTAATACAGGGTTCAGTATGTCTAACCAAAGATATCCAAGCAAAAAAAAAACAACGATTATAGTGATTTTATTTTGACCGAAAATAATGAATTGGTCGGCACCACAGCCGGCACTCTAGAATAAACACATCCTTATGGGTAGGTACTCGTAAGTAGGTACACAGCCAGTTCTGTTAGGGCCGACACATATGGCGAGGTGCTGCGCAGCGCGGTTGTCAGTGTCAAACAAAAATCAACATTGCGAGCCTTAAAATAAAGTCAAAAATAAATAACCTAAGACGCGCACCTTTTTCCGCTTAGAACCGCTTTCGAGCTAATGGAAGTTTATTTAATCTCAACCTTATTTCAACTACAGCAAGGTCAATATTTGTTTGTCATCGACGACCGCGCTGCGTTGCGCTTCGCCATATGAGTGCCGACCCTTAACATCATTCTGTATTTACGCGCAATTCGAAAACAGGCTACTATTGGGGGTGAATAAACTTTCCTTGAACACATGATTATGAACCGTCTAGGTACGAAAAGAAAAGAATCTAATTTCCCATTACACTTTACCAGGCTTTGGACTGTCTAATTGCGTGCTGAACTCAAATGCAGTAAGTTGTAAACAAACAAGCGCGCAGTGGATACAATGTAGTGTTATGAATCTTTTTTATTTATTTAAAGTTCGATGACAGTAAAAAACTGAATCAGGCGTGGTTAAAAATTAGAATCATTCTGCGAAAACGATCCAGGCCTATTTGCGCAGTCTCGCTGATTATGTATACTTCGTTTCGTACTTTATACCTAAGTAAAAAACCAAAATAAATCGAAGATTACTACTGACAGGTAATAAATAGTAGTAATTTGTTCAAACTAATGGTCACCCCAAATAAATGGTAACACTGCAAAACATTCACATTGTGCGTGTACGCTTTGTCGTGATTGGACTTGTTCGTTAGAATTAGATGTTTCTGTGGCTAATTTGTTTGTAACTGAAATGAAGAGGATAGATAGGATTATGTCTTGTGTGTTAGATGATCGAAAAGGTATTACAAGAGATCTAGAGCCAGGTAAGTTTAAATTATTATTTAAATTTATTTATAACCTAAAAGTTAAAATGCTTACTGGTTGACTATTGTTACGTTATAACTATTGTTGCTCGACAGATATGTATGTATGTATTTATGTTATAAAATTGAGTAGAACAAAGAAATGTCTAGTTTTTCAGTTCAGCAAAATTCTTAAACGTATATTTTACATGCCAGTTCGTTAACCTAACTCATATCACACGTATCACAGTGTGTAGCTTTTACATGAAATCAATATTAAAAAGGCTGTAATGTGTATATCTTTTTTTTTTGTTTTATAGTTGTGTATTTAGTTTTATAGCTGTGTTCATTATTTGACAGGTGATAATGATGAGCTGAGAGTGAATGCTCCAGATAAGACAATTAATAATAGTAAAACAAATGAAGGTATGAGTTCATAGAACGTTAAAACTATTGACACACACTTTTGTTGCAAACTTAAACACGCTTTGCTTTGCAGCTGTAAGCTCTGTCTATCTTTTAAATGATACAGAGTCTCCGGCAGCTCCAATGTTTCCTCCTTTGACTCCACTGATAATAAACAAAAAGAAGGCTGACATTTTATATGAGAGTAAGTATTAAGTGCTTACATAATTATTTTTATGAATTCACATTTATGTTAATTTTGACATTGAGATCACTTTGTTATTCTACAGATGGTAATAATGAGCTAACAATGAATGCTCTAGATATGACTTGTAATGGTAAAAAAAATGAAAGCATGAGTTCGTAGAATGTTAAAATTATTGACACCCTCGCTGTTGTTGCAAACTTAAATACGCTTTGCTTTGTTTTGCAGCTGAAAGCTCTGTCTATCTTTTAGATGATACAGTATCTCCGGTAGCTCCAATGTTTTCTCCTTTGACGCCACTGATAAAAAATAAAAAGAAAGCTGACAGTTTAGATGAGAGTAAGTATTAAGTGCTTACATAATTATTTTTATGAATTCACATTTTTATTACTTTTGGCAAAGTCGTTATATTTAAATACTTAAATGTATTTATTTATTTGACAGGTAGAGAACAAAACTCGTCTCCTGTACAATATATGTCTCCAAGCACATTGGACCTGTTCCAAACTTTAAGCGGAGCACAGACTCCGATACAACAAGCTACTGAAAACTTAGACGAGGTGAATAATTTTGAAGAAATAGGAATTAATATTTCAAATAATGAACACCTTGTAGAATATTCCGGCTTAATGAATAATGAAGATATTATACGTGACTTCAGTTCTGATACTGATACAGATTATATACCAGATAGTAACTCAGACTCGTCTGATGATGATAATAAAGCAGTGAGATCTAGGAAAATCAGTATTGCAGCTATAGTCCACCGTGATGATACAAACAACAAAGGTGATTTGACTACACATCCAAAAGATACAAATGTGACATACACATCTGAAGGCTCAACTGTAAGAACTTTGCTAAATGAAAATATAGAATGTAATCCTGATGAAAATATAGAAATTTCCAATATTGATTCTAATCCAGATAATATTATAACTTCACTTGGACGTCCAAAAAAGGGTCAAAAAGGAAACATCCAGATTTTACTGTAGCTCAGGCCAAGACAAGAAAGTACGTCAACAAATGTTATGTCACTAAGAAGAAGCTGGTTGAGCCAAAGGTGTTTATCGACTACTCTTGCTCATGTCAAAAGAAGTGCTACCAACTGGTTTCCACAGAGAAAAGACAGCACGAGTTTCAAAAATTCATCACTCTAGGGTCTTATGAAGCTCAAGCATTATATATTTCTAATACGGTAAAAGAAAATACAAAAGCTAGGTCTTACACTGTCTTAAAGGGTAACAAGAGTGGTAAAAGAAAACCAAGGCAGTATACACGGATTTACTCGATAAGTGGCATAAATGTTTGTCGAGACATGTATGTTAATAACTTTCAGATCACAACTAAAAAGGTTGACATAAGTTTGAAAAAAAATCGCAGTGGAAATACCTTGCAGGACCAAAGAGGAAAGAAAGGTGGCGGTTGGAATAAGACGAAAGAACATGAAATCGAATTTATTAAAAACATTATTAGCAAATTGCCACAATACGACTCACATTATAGGAGGGATCAAAATAATGGTTGCAAATACCTTAAACTGGGAATGACTCTTCAAACTATATTCGATTTATATTTAGAGGAATTCAATAAAATTAATACCGACTCTGAAGCACCCGAAAAGCCAGCATCGTTCTCGACGTTAAAGCGAATATTCTACAATAAGTTCAATCTTAGATGTAAGAGCCTAAGAAAAGATACATGCAACAAGTGTGATACTTTATGTATCAAGATAAAAAATTGTGCATCAGATGTTGAACGCAGACAATATCAAGAAGAGAAAGAAGCAAACTTGAAGAGAGCTGAAGATTTAAGGAGAACTATGAATGATGATATGATGCAAGCAAAAACCGACCAAAGTTTAGAGTGTCTCACATTTGAT
Organism: Eremobia ochroleuca; assembly: GCA_949629135.1. Taxonomy (NCBI): domain Eukaryota; kingdom Metazoa; phylum Arthropoda; class Insecta; order Lepidoptera; family Noctuidae; genus Eremobia; species Eremobia ochroleuca. The sequence continues at coordinate 2,207,814 of OX451385.1, read as the reverse complement.
ATGGAGAAAACATTACCTTTGCCCCGTATCCCGACAAGTGTTGTCTTTTATAAACGACAACTTTGGTTTTACAACTGTTCAGTACACACAGGATCAGATAATTTCGGTCATTGTTATGTGTGGGTCGAGGGTGAAGCGGGCCGAGGGTCTCAGGAAGTAGGATCTTGCATTACCCATTACATAAAAAATAAATTGGACCCAAAAGTGCAGCATCTTGTGCTCTGGAGCGATTGTTGTGGCGGTCAAAACCGTAATATCAAAATAATATTAATGTTAAAAGTCGTTTTAGATTCTCATCCCACTTTGAAAACCGTAACCTTTAAATATTTGGAGTCGGGACATACATTTTTGCCTAACGATACTGACTTTTCGAAGAGACCATGCTGAAATATCACGAAAGGATCTATACTGTAGAAGAATATATTAATATCATAAAAAAATGCAAAAGGAAAAACCCGTTGCAAATCTACCGGATGAAAAAAAATGACTTCATGAGTACAAAAATACTAGAAAAAATACAACTAATCGAAAACTTTTTATAACAAAAGAAAAAGTAAATTGGTTAAAAACAAAACAAATATTAATAAATAAAGAAAATAAGTTCGATATTTTCATGAAAACGATTGATAAAGAATATTTCAACCAACTTAATATTGCAAAAAAAAAGTAAAGGTAAACCTATTGATATATGTCAGAATGATCTCATTTTATTGTGGCCTAACGGCAAAGAAATCCCTCAAGCTAAGGTTGATGATTTGATGTCAATGTTAGATCTTATTCCAAGAGATTGTCATGATTTTTACAAATCATTAAAGGGAAATAAAACCATTGTTGAAGACATAGATGGCTATGATGGAGAACTAGATTTTGTCCCCGAGGAGACTGAAGATTAAAAGGCTGATTCTTGTGGAGATAACCATCAATCATCCTAATATTTAACGCCACAAGTGCCAAGCTAAAAAAACCTCTTTTTACATATTAATAAATGTAAGAAGACCTCTTCTTTTATGAATATAGATATAAGAAGTTTTATTTTTGACTGTGTTAATTTTTAGAGTATTATTTTATTTTGTTCAAGTGTATTGTAACATTTAAGGATATGGACCAGTCAATATCTTTATGTAAACAGATGTCCTCTCTATATTGATATTGACGACATCTTTATTTTTGTATCCTAAAGAAAATGGAAGACTGAAAGCTGATTAAGGTGAAGTTATGATAATTGAAATATAATACAAAATTAGAGAAGTTGTTTACTTTGATTATATAATGTCTAGATAGAGCATCAAATGCGCGCAAACGTGTCAAAAAATACCAGCCAACTGTTGGCTTATAAGCTCTTACCCGCCGATTAGTGCTGATCGTGCCGCTTCGGTGTCACTACGTATTACGCGCGCTAAGTAATAAACAAATAACAGCAATAAAATGACGGTATGTGCTATTAAACTGTGCCGGAATTATAAAGGAAAGGTAAAAAATACCAAACACATCACCTATCATCGGTCAGTAACCAAAAAACCATATATTTATTTTTTGTTTTTATGATTACCAAATTACGCCGTATTTTATCAGTGTTGCCACTTTCTTTTTTTCACTCTCCCAACTTAACGTAATTTTTTGTGGGTTTATTAGTTGGTTTCTTGGTTTATGGTTACGTTTATATTATTTAGTTGGTGTACTTTTATTAATCGATTTAAAAAGTGGTGGACTTTTTCAATTCGCCTATACTTCTTTATAATAATTGAATGATCACGTATAACTTTTTTGTTTATGAGCCCATTTTAATGAGTATTTTGCATTGGGTCCAATAAACCGATTTCAAAGGTGCCAAGAGTAATTTAATAAGATTCATTTATTAAGTGTTTCTTTATATGATTTTGAAATCGATGCCAAGTAAAAATTGTTATTATATTAGCTGGGTAAATTATTTACTTGGTACCGACTTAATGTTCACAATTTAGTCATTATTAATAACTGGCACTGATTAATAGTATTAAATCATCAAATTTTATTACTCCGATAAAAGTTATCTGACTATTGAATAATCAGCCCTTATCAAACTTCATTATTTGATGAGTAAAATATGGTGATCAAGATAACATGTTTTTTTTTAGAATACCCAATAACCCTATTATCAGGAATCGATGGATGGATCACATTCAAAAAAGCCGCGGAGATGCCAACTAAAACCACTGTAGTTTGTTCCGATCACTTCCGCAGCAAGTATATGTACACTGTCAACAAAACAGGGTGCCGTAGACTTACAAAGAAAGCAGTGCCAAGCAAGGTGAATTTTCTTATAAACTTATAAAATTGTTCGTGTGACTTAAACCTGTTTATTTGTAATTAAAAATACATTCCTAATATTTGTGATCTTTCATTTCAAATTTCCAAATACAAACTGCCTAAAAAGTTAAATATTGTAATACTAGTTTACATAACTTAGCTGATTTAATACAACATTCACACATACCACTCTAATTAAATTAAATGGTGTTTTCATTTATTTAAGAAAGCTTAATAAAAAGACACTACTAAAACTGAATAATAATAATACGAGTACATGCACCTGAAACATATCTTATTTAATTAGTCTACTTTTTTAATATGTGATTTGTGGGAGAATTGTAGTAGCTGGTATCATTATTCACACACACAGAGACATATACGCACAATGTAAAACACCGCCTGCACGCACACATGCTTGAAATTGTTGGCTCGTTTTATTTGTTTTGATTGTAGGGCGACGCTCCATCTAGACATTATATAATCAAAGGTTGTTTAGTTGGTTTTGAGATTTTGTTTTGTTGATTTTGAGATGTTTATGTTGCCATATTTAAGATAAAGGTTTAATTAAAATTATTAAAACAAAATAAATGTTTTTTATTTCATTGGAATAGGTTTTTCATTCACAATTTATTACTTGGGGCGTTTTAACGAAATTAAGACTAGAGCCTACGCTATGGAAAATGTAATTTAACGAAAAGGATCCAACCATATGAATTTACATATAACTCGGAAAATACAATACTACGCTTGATTATAACTATTAATAATAAAAAAGTTTTATTATTCCACACACAACATCATGCTTTCAATTATTTGTTAAGTTGTTTTTGAGATTTTGTTTTGTTGATTTTGAGATGTTTGTGTTGCCTTGTTTAAGGTTAAGGTTTAATCAAAATAATTAAAACAAAATAAATGTATTTTATTTCATAGAATAGGTTTTTATACACAATTTATTACTTGGGGCATTTTAACAGAATTGAGACTAGAGCATGCGCTGTGGAAACTGTAATTTAACGAAAAGGATCCAGCCGTATAAATTTACATATAACTTGCAAAATATAATACTAAACTTGACTATACTATTAACAATAAAAAACTGTTATTATTCCACTTAGTACATCATACTTTCAATTAATTTTAAAATGAATACCAATGAAGAAATATCTTCCAAACTTCAAACGTCAATATCTCCAAAGTGACTTTGTGTGGATTGGATCCTTTTCGTGTAACTACGTCCAATTGTTGAACGTGCCTACCGTTTTGATCGATGCACTTGCGAGCGCGTTTAATTTCTTTGCACTTTTAAAAGAGTGTCACTTTCATGTCATCACAGTGATGCTATTTTATATTTTGATTGTAATCAATTCATTACTGATTACAAACTGACAAATTATACTATGTATTTGCCACCTAGTTGTAGGAGACAAATTGCTAATCTTTTAGCATACAATATACACAGTGACACCGGTACCTGTAGGGTACCATCGATTACTGTTAGTAGTGGTACTAACACTACTTTTGATACGCCTTGTAGTTTAAACTATTAGGTGCGACAACGGGTCAGCCACATATGTTGAATGTTGTACATCAAAATATGCAGGGTCTGTCCGGCAAAGAGCTAGAGTTAAGTTTGTTTATGGAGAACTATGATGTTCAGGTGTTATGTTTGACTGAACACTGGTTGAAAGAACATGAAGTAGTGTTTATCAATGATGATAACTTTACCGTACAGAGTGCATTTGTGAGAAAAAGTGCTATTCGCGGTGGCTCTTTAGTTCTTGTTTCAAACAAGTTAAAATGTAAACAACGTTTAGATTTAGTGAATCTTTCAATCGAACGCACTATAGAGTTGTCTTGTGTTGAACTTGAGCGATACGTTATAATTTGCGTTTATCGACCCCCCTCTGGGGATTTTATTAGTTTTGAATCGGTAATGGAGGATTCTCTCAATAGGTTGAAATCAAGTAACAAAAGTATTATTTTATGCGGAGATTTCAATATTAATATTTTAGATGTTACTCCATTAAGTATTAGACTTCTCAATTTGTTTAGGTCTTATAATTTAATTAACTTGTTTTTTGAACCTACTAGGATCACGGCATCTTCGTCAACCTGTCTTGATAATATATTTAGTGTTTTTGATGCCAAAAACAAATTAGTCTTAACTGACTTAACGTCCGACCACTGTGGTTTATTAGCTAGCTTCCCCATGCCATTACATAAACAGCCGTGTAAAATTGAATGCAGGCCTTATACAGCTACCCGTTGCAAAATGTTTAAAAATAATATAGTTCATAGAATTACACCATCTATAGTAGAACACGAGAATCCTAATGAAATTTATGGTGCCCTTTTTGATGTTGTGCAAAAAGAGTACCAATCTACTTTCAAGACCAAAACTGTTAATATTAATGGATCCTCCGTTGGCTTTAACCAATGGGCTACGCCGGGTATTTATAAAAGTAGAGCGAGACTATACGAGTTATATGGTTTGAAAAAATACAGGTTTGACACTCCTTTCCTAGAGTATGTCAAAAATTATTCAAAATTATTTAAAAAGATTAGTGCTTTTGCTAAATCAAAATTTTTAAGCGATGCTATTAAAAATTCTAATAATAAAGTAAAAACAACTTGGAAAATTATTAACAATGAAACGGGTAAATCGGTTAAACAAGAAAAAGTACTTGAGATTATGGTCGATAATAAATTAGCTAATAAAGCCGCTGACGTAGCTGAAGCTTTTAATGAGTTTTTTGCCAACATACCCATAACTACGACTCGCTCCTTAAATTCGTCCCCGTCTAAAGCTGAAAACCTTTTGCATAGTAGTGTACCTCAATGTAGTCGTTTATTTAGTTTCGAACATGTAACCCCACATGATGTAGTTAATGTTTTTAACCTACTTAAGTCTAAAAACACCGGTGACTACTGGGGCATCTCCATTAAACTTTTAAGTAATATAATAGACATCGTAGCCCCCTATCTAGCTGTTACTTTTAATAAATGTGTTGATTTAGGAATTTTTCCTGATGAAGAATAGTAAAGTCATACCTTTATTTAAATCAGGTAATAAAAACGACGTTGGCAATTTTAGGCCTATTTCCATCTTACCTGCATTTAGCAAAATATTTGAAAAATTAATACTCAAGCAGTTGCTAAGACATTTTAATTTAAATAGCCTCCTTCATAATGAACAGTATGGCTTTACAAAAGGTCGTTCGACTACAGATGCGGGTGTTGCTTTGCTGAAACACAAATTCAACGCATGGGAGAGCTCGCAAAATGCTATCGGAGTTTTCTGTGATCTTTCCAAAGCCTTTGATTGCGTGCACCATGACACGCTTTTGCGTAAACTACGTCATTACGGTGTCCAAAACGAAGCTCTCAAAGTAATAAATTCTTATTTACATAATAGGTTCCAATGTGTAGATGTTAATGGTGTGAAATCTTCCGCGCTACCAGTTCAGTTTGGTGTGCCGCAAGGCTCAATACTGGGCCCATTCTTGTTCTTAGTTTATATCAATGATTTACCATTCCATTTAAAGGGAATCTGTGACGTTGTACTGTTTGCTGATGATACATCTCTTATTTTTAAAGTAGACAGGAATAGACTAGATTTTGACGAGGTAAACAGTGCACTCTCAATAGTTACGGATTGGTTTACGTCAAATAACCTAGTTCTCAATGCCAAGAAAACGAAATGTGTAAAGTTCGCCTTACCCAATGTTAGAAATCTAGGACCCAACATCGTCTTAGATAAAGAGGCGCTTGAGACTGTGAGCTCAGCAGTTTTTCTGGGAATAACAGTAGATGCCAAACTTCAGTGGGGACCACATATATCGAGCCTAGCAGGAAGGCTCAGTTCGGCTGCCTACGCCGTCAGGAAAGTAAGACAATACACTGACGTTGATACAGCTCGTTTAGTATATTTTAGTTATTTTCATAGCGTTATGTCCTACGGTATTCTGCTGTGGGGCAAAGCAGCTGATATACAAAATATATTCGTCCTTCAAAAACGAGCTGTTCGAGCTATTTACCAGCTAGGTGCTAGAGTTTCTCTAAGAGATTTATTTAAAGATATTGGTATTCTCACGGTTGCATCACAATTCATATTTGCCAACATCATATATATTAGGCAAAATATACACTTGTATACTAAAAACAGTGATGTTCACAATGTTAACACCAGAAATAAGGACAAACTACGTGCTCCCTTTCACCGGCTTCATAAGGTTCATAACTCATTTGTTGGGCTTGGTATAGCCTTTTATAACAAGCTACCCTCTTCTTTGCTAGATTTGCCTTTTAATGCATTTAAAGCTCAAGTAAAATCCAACCTTTGTTCAAAGGCATACTACTCCATCAACGACTACTTAAACGATAAGAATAGTTGGTCGCCCTGATTAACTCAAGACAATGTTTATGTTCTTTCTCCAGAATTAGATTACTGATAGGTTATTATACTATGAGCTCATTATACAATTGTTTTTATTGGGCTGTATAAGTCAAATCAGTTTAGTTTTATTTTTATTATATTATTGACATAATCAACCCATTTAAATGTTTTCTAATGAGTTGATTGCAATATGTGGTTAGCTAGTGACCTCGACGATTGATCATATTATTCTTACCTGAGCAACCGGCAGCAAGTTCGTCATGCTCCCTCAGATGTCACTGCTTGCGGTAGCGTCGGGGGTCGGGTTGCCTCCTTCCCTCAAATATGGCGAGGGGGGTAATGGCTGATTTTTGCGTTATGCTCGTGAACGGGTGCTGCTTGTGGTGACTGGTCGTCTTGCTGACCATGGTTTTATTATTGTTATAATTAGTAATAACTTGTTTATTTAGTTTCCTTCGATGGTCCTAGTTTATCATTTGTGACTTCAAGCGACAGCTATGTAAACAGAACCCAGCATTGCATAAATATGTTAGCGGTCACGCCCTTCATACCTGGAGGCTTTTATTTAATTTTCATTTATTAATTTTTGCTTGAGTACCTACGTATAGTTTTTTATTGTATTTCTTGGTATATTGGCGTTGCTAGCTGACATATGGCAGATAATTGAATTTAGTGTCCTGTGTCTTGTAATGTTAATTGCTTTGCATACCTTGTATTGTATTCAGTCAAGTATTTTCTAACTGAACAGACAGCTGTGCTGCTGGGGAGTTTGTTGCGCCACTTCTTCTTCCCAGCGAAAGCACTAGGAAGTGGTGAAGGGCGGGCGTTTTGGGGGACTGTCTTTTGTAATTTTGACGTTCGAAAAGTGTTGATTCTCAGCCTAGTTTGAATAAATGACTTTTGATTTTGATTTTTGATTTTTTATTGTTTCAAATGCGAAGGGTGATTCGCGTAGGTACCTAGATAGCTCATTCACGCTGGCTATTAAGTGTCCATTTTCACCGTACACTAAATCCTTAGCACGACCCCAGAAATAAAAATCAAGCGGAGTCAAGTCCAGGCTCCTAGCAGGCCACGGGACAGGACCACCCCGACCAATCCACCGGTCTCCGAACCGAGAATTGAGATAGTCTCTTACGTTTCTAGCAAAGTGTGCTGGCGCGCCATCATGCTGGAAGTAGAGGTCACGCCAGACTACCAGGGGTACATCTTCTAACAGTTTCAACATCGCATCGTTACGAAACAAGTCTATGTACGTATTATTGTTTAAACGGTTAAGAAACACAGGCCCTAAAACTTTATTGTCTAGCACTCCTACCCACACATTTACACTAAACCGTGTTTGGAAATGATCCGGTCTCACTTTATTTGGGTTAGTAATTGTCCAGTAATGGGAATTATGTATTTTAAATAACCCAACACGTGTAAAAGTACATTCATCAGTCCAGAGAATGTGACGTTGGGGTTGTTGCAGTAGCCACCTACAAAATGTCACTCGTGGCGTGTAGTCTTCACTCTTCAGTTCTTGCACACGAGTGTAATGATATGGGTGGATGCCTTTATCACGAAGGAGCTTCCACACGTAAAAATCGCTGACGTTGAGTACACGACCGGCATCGGCAGTGCTCGCCGTGGGATGTATTCTAAAGAAATCTAAAACGTCTTCTTCAAGGCGCACCGGATAGCGCGGTCTTCCTGCGTCAACCGCTGGTGGCATGAAGGTGCCATATTCACGACACGACATATGTACTGCTCTCAGGATCCATGTCTGCTATCTCATAAATTCTGATTCTACGAAATAATGGTCCAGGCGCACGTGGCCATGTCACCACCCGCCGGTTTCATTGTCCAACTCATGCCATCTCACTCTAACATAGCCCTTCGCCGCGGGCATCCGCCGCTGACGTAAAATAATATGACAAATTGACAATGACGCCATTTCAGTTTTCGTCGCGCAACTGAGCCGACAGAACATGTTGCATGAGTCTGTGTGTGTGTTGTTACGTAGTTATCACAATCGATAACCTACTATTTGCGGAACAATATCTGAAGTTGGATTATGATCTAGTTTTTCACTCATTTCAGTGCAATTTGTCTGATATTTATTAAAATTCTGTTCTATAGATCTATTGTTTAAAATTTCTGCACGACTTAAATTTTTCTCCTTAGTTTCTTCAAAACGGTAACCTATCGACAAGTTATTGATTTTGTTGAGCGATGATGATCCAGATAAAATTGGTATGTTCTCTATAGGTATACAATTGGGTAGTTGCATGATATTGAATACTATATATTATATTCTAGTAGATAATATATCCACACATGTAATACAATAATAGAATTCGAAATCAAATTTGAAATCGGTCGAAAAATAAAAAACTTATAACTTATAGAAACTTTTTGTCTATCTCTTTCTCGCAAAACGAAGTTTTGCATGTAATTTATATGGCGATACTGAACTATGACGTCACAATTCAGTATTTCCCTCTCTGTCTAATTGAGAGTTTTGAACGCTCATATCTTTTCAATTTTTTAAAAATATTAAAAAACTGTTTATACCAAGCTATTAGTGAGGTAAAAAAGCTTAAATTTAAATAATAAAAAAAAATTAGTCAACTGGCGGATTTCCGGTAAATTTGGAGCCTAGTTCTAAATGAGACAGCAGCTTTTTAAAACTGGCTTTAAATTGTCTAGTGTTAGGATTATTATTATGTCCGTTTTGACTCCGTATGTTCCCAAAAAATAGCTCCACATGGTCTTAACTGAGTTTATATGTTAATAGAAAAGGAAGAATGTCAGTTGCAACTAAAGTTTCATACAAATAAGTCAGACCGTTGATGCACACTAGTAGTCCTAATAATCCAGTATTACTCTATGTTTTGATAAGTGGCACTTTTTTGGTTGAAAACACAGTTCTTATATCGGCACCGACTTTAAGAGTTCTTTTATTTGTAACATTAATCGCTAATGATAATAAATAATCTTTAATTTGAAACAAGAATGACAATTTTTTTTGTGAATTACCCTTATTCAAAGGGTGTTTGAATCCAAAGTCTTGAAGGTTTCTAGTATTTAGGGTATCAAAAAGATCATTTAATCACTACATAGTATAAAACAAAGTCGCTTCCCTGTCTGTCTGTCCCTATATATGCTTAGATCTTTAAAACTGCTCAACGGATTTTGATGCGGTTTTTTTTAATAGATAGAGTAATTCAAGAGGAAGGTTTATATGTATAATACATGCATAATATAGTAGAGAAACACTGATAATTTTAGAGGTTTCTAATGTTATGTCGTAAATAAACACATTTTTTTGCGCTTACATTGTAAACGCTGGCTGAACCCGTCGAAATAGATCAAAATAATGTACTACAGTATTGTACACCTTAAAAAGGTCTACAAAAAAGTCCGCGATGGTATATGTCTATCTCTTAGGGATAACCCACAATAACCATTTTTATCCCATACTTTTTACTAAAAAAATTATCAGTGTTTCTCCATTGCACCCGTGCGAAGCCGGGGCGGGTCTCTAGTATCATAATAAATTCTACAGTGCTTTCTGAATTTTTAAATGTGGATATTTTTAACGTTTTGTTGCAAAAATCTAAAGCTTTGGCAACGCTTCTGCTAAGAAGTTGCGTTGCCAATTTTACATTCATTATTTGGTTTTTGAAATGAACATGTCGATGTGACAGTTTATTTGCCAAGTGTAGGCAGTTTTCTTCTTGGAGGTTATACAATTCTGATAAATATTGCCATCTAATTGATTTTTCACCAGTTGTATAAATTACTTTTTTGGATTAAAAAGTGTTCCGCATCAGTTTTAACATATGACACGCGTCTAAAAATACAACTACATTATAATCAGCACTGGAGTGTTTGAAATAAGTTTTTAAATTGTTTAAATCATCCAACACGCAACCCAAAGTTTTCATTGTTGCAATATTGGTTTTACAGCCATCGAACGTCACAGAACAGATTTTCACACCGATTTTATGGCATTTTTCTAAAGCCATATTAATTAAATTCGCCTTCATATCTGCCTTAATGCTGTCAATAAAAAAGTAAGCTAGTGGTAGTTTCCAAGAATCGTTAATTGCAACTAACATAAAAACATAAGCTTGGGTTGCCATTTGGCTACTGTCGTCGCTACCTAAACCCATGTCTACTAAGCCCTCATAACTTTTACCTGTCCATATCTTTTGCCTCCTAATAGACATTTCATCAGCGGCTAAAGCACACATAATATTTTTGTCACTAGATTTTACTTTTTCCTCAAGCCTTTTTAAAGTTTCGGCACAAAAACCAGGTTCCGCATTCACACTTCGGTACCACTCATATAATTTATGGGGGTGGGGTAAACATGTAAGAAACATTTTACGTACGTATTTATACGCAGACGGCGAGTAAAAATGTAGCGTTAACGCAAATTTTCTAACACCTGGAGCATATTTTGTGAAGGGCCTCGTACGATTTCTTTTATTTTTAATGTACATTCCATTAAATAATTCAACTACTTCCACATTCTTTGATAAATCGAAAAATATTGAATCATCAATGGATTTCTTTTTTTGAAGTAAATTAATTATGTTTTTTAAAGATACATTTTTCTTAACTAGTCGCTTATTTACTTTTTGTAAATTATGAATTTTCTTAGATTTATTATCTATAATCCTGCGACATGTCGTCAATTTCTTTTTTAAATACCGTTTTCTAGGGGTGTCGCCAATAGATGTTAAATCTGATATCGACGCATCAGGAGACTTAAAACAAACTGCATCAGCCCGAGACACGTCACGTATTACTGTGGTATTTTCAGAAGTTACAGTTGTTGAAGATGGCCTGTAAAGAAACGTACGCGTATTATAGTAGACAGTTATAAAGTATTTCATGAAAATATATTTACAATATTTACCTGATTTGATACATCTTTCTTCAATTTTGAATTTACAGCTGATTGCACTTTTATTGGTCCGTGAATCTAAAAAAAAGTCATAATCAACTTACTAGTTTAACAAAACTTTATCTTACACCAACTAGATTTTAATCATCATCATCATCTTCCTGCCCCTATCCCATTTTACTCGTGGTCGGCGCAACACGTTTTTTTCTTCGATTCTCCCCTATCAGACGTCACAGTATCATTTACTCCTTTTTCTTTCATATTATTCCTTAGGCAATCCATTCAACTTTTCTCTGGCCTTCCTCTTCCTCTCCATCCATCAACAGTCATACCCATCACTCTCTTAATTACATGAGTGTCCTCCCTCCTCATCACATATCCGGGTAAGGCCGCGAAAATTAACACAAAATAACACAAATGTAACACGGCCTTTTGTGTTATCGTAACACAAAAGCAACACAATAGTAACATATTATTCTCATTAAGGGAATTTCACAAGGTATGTTTATTTAGCATTATTCTAATAAAATTTTTAGGAGTTATTTCAAGAGTTATTTATAGATATAGTTAATAAAAAAACAACATTACTTGTAATCATCTTTTTATTGTAAAAGTTTTCATGAGTCAGTACAGAGATGGTTGAAGGGTTAAAGGTCTTTAAAATATTGCCAGGCGTTCAAATAAGATGTAGCCTATGATACTCTTTACAATTTTAACGGTTGAAACCTTATTTGCCAAAATCGGGTTATTAGTTTTGGTGCTATGGTGGAACATTCATACACAGTACTTACATACATTTTTATACAAACATTGCTAAAATCATAATCCTTTCTTTTGGTTTTCGGCGTGTAAATAACCATTTTTTTTTAAATTAACAGTAAATATTGTAAAAAGTCTATTTTTGCTTTATGTATAAGCCTTTACAATTGAATTGTGTTACGTAACACAACATTTGTATCACGGATAACACGGAAGTATCACAAAAGTCACACAATTGTCACACAATTCTTGCGTTTTTGGGTTATAATTTCTAAATGTTAAACAATTCCACCATTTTACCTTCTAATAAACGTAAAGTACACTTTTCTGCGATGACTACATATAAAGTTTTTAAAAAGAAACTATATTTACCTTACTTTATTATTGAAAATCAGTTTTATTTCCGGGTGTCATCAACCATGTATCCACTTTCTCGTCGAGTCATAGACCAACTAACATGGCGATTTTTAATTTTTTAACTTGCTGACAAGCAATAGTTTTGCCAATTTTCAAATTACTTTTTCCCGGTTTTTGTTTTTAAACTTTGGGTAGTAAAATGCATAACACAAAATATTGTAACACAATAGTGAAAATAATTGACCATCACTTTGCGTATATAAAACACGTTTTTTTATATCAATTTCAACAATCATGGCTCTCATTGCAAAGTTGACTATCTACTCAACCAGGGTATCAAAAGTTTTTTTCATATTATCAATAACAAAAAGTTTAATTGACGGTTGCAACTGAGGTATACGAAAAAAATGGCATATTTTGGCCAAAAATTTACTGCTTTTTCAAAAAGAAATTTGTTTTTTCACAAAACTAAATAAGTCAAACAGATGGTTTATTTTTGGGAGGCAGGATTATTCAATAGGTAATCGTATACAAATAGTTAAAATACATTTCACGTTATTTTTTTTTATGAAATGAACCAGTACAATTTAGACACGCAACAAATGGTGCTAATTTTCACGGCCTCACCCATCCATAGCAAGACAACCGGTTTCATTTCATTTTTTCTGTAACCGTCGCCACTTTCAAACTTCCTCTTATATACTCATTCCATACTTTATCCATTCTTGTCACTCCACACATCCATCTTAACATCCTCATCTCTGCTATATGCAATCTTTTTTTCATCCATCTTTTTCACACACACCAACTAGATGTTAATACTCTATGATAATAACCTGCAATTTGGGAATCGCTGTTTTTAGTAATCTACGCCTATGCGTATTTCCAGTTATGTCCAATTTATCAAAATGAATCGAGCATATTCTTGCATTTTTACATGGGTTATAATATATGACATCTCCTCTTTCTTTCGCGACAATAGATACCCATTCTGCACAACGAAATGGGTCGCTAGGAAATCTACAAACAAAAATAAAATATAAAATAATTACTACTCCATGCATTCCCTGTTCAAGAACAGGCGATGTTTGTTACAATAGTTGGTGCGTTGTGGCAAACATTGGTCAAACAATCCCAATAAGAGTAAATTGACTTATATTTACTATTTTATTCGGTTTTTATTTTAAGAAAAAACACTAAACTTATCGAAAAAAAGATAATCCTTCCAAAAGCTTCGCATTTCGGTGGTTATTTGAACAGTTTTTGAACGCACACTGCGGCATGTTGACGTTTAACCGTTGGCTATGATTGGCCCAAACTAATTTGAAATAAGGTCACAAAAGTGGTTGTGAGCTTATTTTTCGGGCCGTTTTTGAAGCGCTTATCGGGAATCTAGTTTGTTATTAATGATCGAAGCCAACTGCCCACTATATAGTGCACCTCTATAAAATTATACTGAGTTGGAATCATTTATAGTTACTTTAACATTTATAGTTATTAAGAGAAGGAAGATTTCCATAATTATTTCAGAATGCCTGAACCGCTGTATGAAGAACTTTTGCGTTTAGTTTCACCAATTATAGCCAAACAAGATACTTGCATGAGAGAAGCTATTTCATCTAAATATTTGGACTCGACGGCATCAAATTCGTCGGCCGTTGGATCAATAGCACAAATTTCCAAGTTCAAGTTTTCGAATTTATCAAAGGCAGATCTCAGGCGCTCCTCTTGTAGAAGAAGGGCTTGATGATCGCAATCGGCCTTTTTCTCTTTGAACAGGTTAGAGTACTTGGTTAAGACGCCCTTCACGGCAGCACGCTTCCTCACCAATGCCACCTTCATCTCATCACTATTTTCACCATCGGATTTCGACATTTTTGTACACTTTAATGACTAACTTAACTTTAAAATAAGTATTATTTAACTTAATTAACACTAACGTGTGCACGGGGGAACAGTATATTCACAAAATGCAAAATGGCGACACTGCAGAAACTGGGCGGAAGCACATCAACACCCCCAAGCGGCGAGTGGCAGAACTTCGAAGGATTGATCGAGACGAGATTGGTTGCAACGGCGAACACAACGGAGGCCTCTGGCGGCGAGCGGCAGGAACTCCGTAGATTTACCAATATAGTGGCACCTCTGGCGGCGAGCGGCGGCAGCGCGACCACTCGAAGCGGAAGTCGTAGAAAGTTCTCGACGACTCCTGTGAAGCACGCGGCCGGCCGAACCGAATAGCAATGATGGCCTGGCGGCGCGGCGTGGCACGGTTTTGGCCTGCAACGTTGTCCCTTGGAAACCACGTTGATGTTGTTGTATGGTTTCTGAAGCTCTTCTTCCAATTTTAGCAAATTTCTTCTTGGATTGCTCAATAATTGATCGGCGGCTGTAGATGTCGGCGAACTTTGTCTGCACAACAACACTCCTGCACGACACAACTTAGCACGAATTTTGCACTGGCCTCTCTCTTGGCTCGAAGGACCATGTTTAGTTTTGTATTTCTTAGGGTTTGCTGTTATTTTGAGAGAGAGGTTGTGGAGATAAGAAAAACGCGTCTTGTTGTTGAGTCAATCAATTTGCTATATATTTCGAACTGACGAAAATGACAGTGACAGATAATAAAAAATATTGCCATATTAAAAATTAAATGTTGGGGATGCCAACACACGTCATACAAGGGGATTATGGTTTTCCCATTCAAACGAATTTGGTCATATCGCCATTCTAATCCCTGTCGAAGACATATTTTTTTTGTTTCATCTACCAATTCTGTGATGGCACCCACATTGACGGTGCTTTGGTCACACACAGTATTTATAATAATAAGGCCTGCATCATGTGCTTCTTTAATGACTGTTTTAATTAATTCTTTTAATTCAATTTTTTTGAGCCCCGTTGTAAAATAATAAACAATAGGTTGCTTAAAGTTTTGTTTTAAACCTTTGACCATAAATACAAGAACATGGTCTGCAAATTTGTCATTTTGATTTGTGGCAAATCCATCGAATTTGTCTTTATGAGCATCATAAAATATTTGAGGTGTCAAGGACATCTCATCAAAAATGAGGCTGCATAATCTATCAGTCACAGGCAATTGCAAAATAGTTTTTTTTAACTTTTCAAAAATTATTTTGTTTATACCAGGCGTTATCTTTATGTTACTGAGTAACCGTTTCATGGTTTTTGAAGATGGCAAAGTAAAATATTTATGTAAAAGTCTGTAACATTTTGGACTTTTTTTTATAAAGCGACAATGCCAATACCTTTTCTTCTAAGCTAAACCTTCGTCCTTTATCATTCTTTGTAGTTTGCAACTGCATGTGAAGGAAGAGTTGGGCCGGTTTTGTCATATTTTGTGCAACACGTAGAAATGATGCATTATTGAAGAGTGTCTCAGCATTTCTCAATCTTTCTTTAAATATTTGACCTCTTTTGCGCAGACGGGATATCTCGGTCCGAAGATGCTTGATCTTGGTGCACAGTGGTCGAACATAACATGTTCGATTAATTTTGGATGCACCTGGAAAATTATAGTAGAAGTTTAAAACCAGCTGGGCACAACTTTAGAATCAGAAAGGAATCATTTAAATATTATCATGAAAGTCTCATTAATTAAGTTTTTTAGTTGTTATTTACTTCTCACTTCATTCAAAATGATATGGATGAAACTGTACAGATATTGAAAGTAGAAATATATATATCTGGACATTTGCCAATTTGCACTCTTAGATTTAATTGCTTTTACACTTATCATATACTTTCTACAGGTTACCTAACACAGGTTTATTAGGATGTGTCTATATCAACAAGCTGAATATTATAAAAATTAAAAAAGTATACTTGTATTACCTACCTTTTCCAGTCATTATTTGTGGTTGGCTAGTCATAGAATAATTATGTTCCAACAATAATTGCTTCGGAGTTGAATTTGTACACATGGCAACTGAAATAAAAAATAGAAATATTGTTACGAACGTGAGTAATTAAATGCCGGTTTACTAGCAGAGAACTTTATTCACCACAAACAATAACAAATTTGTCCAATCAACGAATAACCAAATCACAATAAACACTAGAGTTCCGTTAAGTATCGCTCAGGTCGTTAGATAAGATCACTTCGCACACTGAGGTATCGCACTCGATTCGCAGTCGAAAACAAACTGACTCACTTCCGGTCGGGGGCTCGTATTTATATGCGAAGCCAGGAACATTCTAGATACCGACGTCTCCAGAAAGGTTTCGTGGAATCGCGGGGTAATAAATTATTTTTATTACAAACATGTACCTCCCTCCTTTCACGCGAATTTCGACTCTATTCTTAATTATGGAAGGTACGAATTCCCTTATCAATCTAAGTACCTACCTACTAAACCTTATTTGATAATAATAGTGGTAGGTACTTTATGTCGGAATTTTCTCGATCTTGCCAGGTACTTCCATTCTCGAAGGTTCGTACAGCAATGCGTTTTACTTATTTGATCTTACTCTTGATTTAATCGAAGATATGGCGTGTTCAAGTTTCACGGCGTAACAGTGCTCCCCTCTTAGTCATGCTTAGTGTTGCCAGATCCGTTTTTCTAAATATCGGGACCTCAACTAAAAAAAAGCGGGACCGGGACAAAAAAATCGGGACAGAAAAAAAATCGTAAGTGTCTACTTATACTTTATATAAAAGCCTTAACATAAAAAAAACAAGCTTTAACCTAAAAACAAGCCTTAACATAAAAACAAAAATATAGTTATCTTTAAAAGGAACTTCTTTTCTCTGAGATCAATCAAACAAAAATATCCCCTGATTCCCCCATGATTTCTTAACTACCTATCTTGTCTCAATGTTTTCTTCAAGGAATCAACGATACACTAATAATTTTATAATGAACATAAATTATTTTTATAGAAAACATATTTTGTGCTTGACTTTGCCGCTTTTAACATTTTCTTTACTTTTAAATCATATCTTTAAAACTCTTCACAAGACATTAACATAAAAACAAAAATATATTATTTCTTAACTAGGTACCTATCTTGTCTTAATGTTCTCTTTAAGGAATCAACGATACACTAATTAATTTTATAATGAACATAAATTACTTTTTATAGAAAACATATTTTGTGCTTGACTTTGCTGCTTTTAACATTTTCTTTTCTTTTAAAATATATCTATAAAACTCCTCACAAGACAACTGAAAATTTACTTTTATTTGAATTTCCGCCTTCACATGTTCTATTGACCATCTATTACGTTTGTCAGTCCATGTTGAATTTGCTTGAGAGAAAACCCTTTCAGTCGATGCATTTGACACAGGAATTGATGACATAAACTGGTATAATTTTAGGAGATTAGGCAAAGGCAAGTTTTGAGTTTTGAAAATATTATGCCATTTTTCAATGGGTTTTAGATTGTTATTCTCAATAGCAGCTTTTAAAATGTCTTTAATTTTGTATATTTCTTCATATAAAGCATCCATATCGAAATTACTCTCAATGTTTAGTATTTCTATAATTTCAATGGCCATCTTGTAATCAAAATTAGCTTTCAGAGTAAACGGTTGAAAAATGTTAATTGGGTTACTTTCTGAGAAATCAAACCGTGCCTCAATATATTGCAAAAAGTTTTTATAAAACAATAAGCAGTTTGATTTGATATTGGAACCCGTTTCAGCGGGCATCTTTCTTATCAAATTGTTACATGTAAATTTTAAAAATTGGTCTTCAAGTCTTTGGTTTATTTTCTTCTTGAGATCAGTGAGTAAGTCAAATGCTTCAAAGCACAATAGTCTGTCACTCTCCAATTGCAACACGGTATTTTGTATTATTTTTAATGCATTCTGAAAAAAAACAACATAGGCTTCTGTCTGTTCATCATTAAAATGATTCCAAACAACTGATGGGCATTCGTCTTCTCCCAATGCGATGAAGAAATTTTTTTAATATCTCGTACGATTTCACTAAACGCTCAATGGCCGGAAGAAGGGATAGCCAACGTGTGGTAACATGTCGTAAGACTGGTGCAAATTCGGAATCGTAAAATTCGAAGAAATCTTTCAAAGCTTGTACTCTCTTTGCGTGGTAAGAAAAGTAATTATAAACCTTGAGCACCATATTTTCCAAATCAAATTTGCATTTGCCCATAGCATTTTTTACACCGTTATGTAATATATGAGCTGGACATCCCACTGCGATAGCTTTGTCGTTATTATTCTGTAACAGCTTGAAAACAGAATGGTTGCCCCCAAAGTTAACATTTGTGTTGTCAGCAGAGTAACTCGTAAGATATTTTAAATCAATGTTAAAAGTTTGCAATCTGGTCACTATATTATTATGAATAGCAATAGCAATTTCGTTCGGATCATCATAAAAGTCCAATACGCAAATTTTGACGTCGGTTTCCGGTGTGTAAAACCTAACAACCAATGGAAACATTTTGATTGGCCCATGATTGGAGGCATCTGTAGAAACACTAAAGTAGACCCCACTTTGTAGATATTTAACTGTATCTTCAATCGAAGCTGGTCCTAAAACATTATGTGCGATCGCACTAGATTTCGTACGGCCAAGGGTCAATTTATCTGCCTTGCAAACTTTTGAGTCTGCGTACAAAACACGATCAAGTTTTGATTCACAGTCTAAAGAATTAAACGATAAATTGTGTTTCACACTGTGGAATGTTTTAGTGATCTCAGCTGCCATCACTTTTTCTTCATTGCTGGTTAATTGGTCATTTTTTAAAAACTCTTTTAAAGAAGTTGTACTTCGAGCACTTTCTTCCCTTTTCTTATGTTCAGCTCTATCTTGGTGTCGATTAATATCATTTTTCCCACCATGACTTATATTAAATTCTCTGTGACACAAAGTACAATGCGCTTTAATGTTTTCTTTGGCAGGTTTCAACCATGAATAAGTTTTTAGCCAAACCTCTTGAAAAGTGCATACCCGCTTAATTTTCTTTTTAGGTGTTCTATATCCGGAATGAGTACCTCTTTCGCCAAATTGTCCTTCGTCGGAAGAAGTCGTGTCACTCATTTTTAAAACCACTTTCGTAGGTCCCTGCTGGAAAAAGAACCAATCAATAAAAAAAAAAAACAATCAAATTAGTTGAATGTCGACCGTTGTTGAACGACCAAACCCGCAGCACAAAATAATAATGTACAGAAGTCAATCACGTGTATGTACTTCACTTTTCAATTCATACCTACGCTCGGCGGTTGCGCTAGGGTTGTCTTTGGCTTATGCACAAAAAACTGTCGTGGTAGTGGCACTCGTATCTAGTCGTTTGATTTATTGTTGAGAATGAAACAAGAATAACGGAAATATAAATCAATAATAACTAAAATATAAGTATCGAGAATACCTAATAACTTCTAAACGGATTACCCTATTGACACAATTTCTTTTGCGCTATCCGTTTTAGACCTAAACCTATCACATGACACTAAAACAACACAATATCTACACAAACAAAAAATCTTGTTTTCAACTTACGTAATATTTGGTGGCGTGAATTTATCTTACAAAAATTTAGTTAGGTACTTCGTTTATATATTACTAGCGACCCGCCCCGGCTTCGCACGGGTGCAATGGAGAAACACTGATAATTTTAGAGCCATTATTTCTCGTAAAAAGTATAGGATAAAAAATGGTTATTGTGGGTTATCCCTAAGAGATAGACATATACCATCACGGACTTTTTTGTAGACCGTTTTAAGGTGTACAATACTGTAGTACATTATTTTGATCTATCTCGACGGGTTCAAACAGCGTTTACAATGTAAGCGCAAAAAAATGTGTTTTTTACGACATCACATTAGAAACCTCTAAAATTATCAGTGTTTCTCTACTATATTATGCATGCATTATACATATAAACCTTCCTCTTGAATCACTCTATCTATTAAAAAAAACTGCATCAAAATCCGTTGTGCAGTTTTAAAGATCTAAGCATATATAGGGACAGACAGACAGGGAAGCGACTTTGTTTTATACTATGTAGTGATATAACGAGTCCGTGAGCGGTGTCTATGTGTGCGTTGCTCGAGCGCACTTCATAAGTAGATTGGCTTCTGTACTTTATTATTTTGTGCCCGCAGGCAATAGTTACTTGATTGTTACAATTTCATTGAATTATTTGCTAGTTTTATTAATTACCTACCTTCAAATCCGTATATAGCGATAGTGCGTAATGTTGACAGCGAGAACACGTGAAGCGCACAGCTCACGCACGCATCCAAATTGTTGCAGTTTTGCTGGACTACTGACCAACAAGGCGCGCGCACGCGGGACTCGCCGCCCCCCCTCGCCCCGCTTTCACTCCCGAGCCCACCCGCGATGAAGTCATGGGTCGCTCTCCTACGCGCAGTTCAATTTCAACAAAACTCGAGGAAACTTGTGTTTAAGCAGTGAAAATGGGTATTTTGGATTTAATTATTATTGCACATATAATTGAAGAAGAAGAGCAAGAGGCCGAAGAGATAAGGAGGGAAAGATTTAAAAGAAAAATAAACTTTTGGGTACACGACCTGTGGAAGAAAAGACGTCTGTTTGGCCAATTTCAAACATTTTGCACAAATTTACATCTGTATCCTAGCATTCATTATGACTATTATAAAATGAACTATGACAAATTTGAAAGTTTATTGGAAATTCTCAGGCCACATATTCAAAAACAAAATTCCAATTATAGATTGGCTATTTCCGCTGAAGAAAGACTGTCAGTCTGCCTCAGGTGAGTAAATAAAAAAAAATATATGGTTCAATTGTATTGTTGTTTATTGTTCAAATACACTATTCTAACAAAAAATATTTTGAAAGAAAATTTAGGTAACAGTTTTTTAATAGTCAAATGTCGTATCGATATCGGTTTCGTAATCCTCTTCGCGCAATACAGAATCAGAGGATCTTTGTTGTGATTTCGATATAGCGTGTGGTATATAAGGCGACGGAGGCGGGTCGAGTGAACTAGATCTTGAATAAATCGGAAGTGGGGAGTTTGTCTCGTAGATATTTTCTGTGTTCGTTTCTTGATAACTTGTTGAAGTTGACGGTATTTTAGATGGTTTGTATGAAAAAGATGTAATAGATTTTTGTTCTGCAGCCGGTATTATTGATGGTGTGTATGAAAAGGATGTGGTTGGAATGTTTGTTTCATTGTAATTTTCTGTCACAGATCTAGGACTGATACTGGTTGTTTCCAATGGATACTTTGAAGAAGATGGCATGGTTGTATTATTTTCTGTGGCAGATAAGTTGAATTCATCTGTATCTCGTGTCATGTTACCACCGGTGTCATCGGCAAGTCTTATTTCCGTTTCATTTATAAGGCGGAAAATTTCGCCCTTTAATTTGGCTTGAATATTTTTAGGCATTGTTTTCACAGTTCGGCCCATGGTTATGAAAAAACTAATGGTTGGGTCATCTTCTATTTGCTTTCCTTCAATATATTGTTTGAACAATAAATTTGACATTTTGAGAGGCTGTTCGTTGGATGAAGAGGTCCGGTTTGATAGCTGCGACTGTGGCCGTGGCGACGCTGATAACTGCGACTGTGGCCGTGGCGACGCTGATAACTGCGACTGTGGCCGTGGTGACGGTCTTTGTGACATAGACTGATATTCACCATCTGTGGTAATATCTGAATCTTCTGGCGAACTCGTTAAATTTGAAATTTGTTTCCTGCTTTTTATGAAGGGTTTTATGAATTCTAATTCTTTTTCAAATTTTAATGGGCGTCCTACTGTTCTAGCTGACCCACTTCTACTCTCTCTTAATGAAATGCCCTTTCTATAACTATCTCGTAATTTCCTCCAAGACTTTTGGCAATCCTCCACTGAAAATGGCAGTAATATAATTATTAATATAACAATCTTGTTATGTTTTTATGGTTTTTTATTTTTTTATGATGGAACATAATAATCTAGATATTAATATATACACATGGACAGAAGTAGACAAACTACCGGGGCTGTTACTCTTGATTTGTGAATATGTGTAACTATAACTGGTGATAATAATTATACATATTTTGTTTCAGATTTTTAACTACTGCTATCAGTTTCAAAGCGCTAGCTCACGAGTATCGAATGGTACTACTGTACCATTCGATACTCGTGAGGTAGTACTGTACTTCTAATTGTTCACGAAACTTGCTCCGCGATATGGAAGTGTTTACGGCCGCGCGTTATGCCTAAACCGACAGCTGAGCTATGGACCAAAGTAGCAAAAGAATTTGAAACGCAATGGAATTTTCCTAACTGTATAGGAGCCATAGATGGCAAACATGTTAATATAAGAGCACCTTGGAACAGCGGCAGTCAATTTTATAACTACAAAACATTTTTCAGTGTAGTTTTGTTAGCCATAGCTGATGCAAATTACCGATTCGTTGTGGTCGATATTGGAGCATACGGTCGCAATAGTGTTAGTGCCATTTTAAGCAGCTCCAGATTAGGACAATCATTGAATAATAATACACTAGATATACCACCTAATAAATGTTTGCCAGGTACGACAGAAGCATTGCCACATGTTTTTGTTGGAGATGAGGCTTTCCCGTTACATGAACACATAATGAGACCTTTTCCTGGAAGCCAAGTGTCGACAGACGTCGAGAAGAAAATATTTAATTATCGCCTAAGCCGTGCAAGACGTATTGTAGAGAGCAGTTTCGGAATACTAACACAAAAATTTGAGGTTTTTCAAAAGAGAATTAGAATGCAACTCAAATACCTGGACATTATGATACTAGCGTGCACTTGTTTACATAATTACCTAATAAATGATGAAATATTTGAAAACATAATTGAAACAGTACCAATAAATAGTATATTACAAAATCTTCAAGCGGATTCTGTTTCCCGAGAAAATGCTATGTGTATAAGAGATAAAGAGGATCGCCCACTTCTGGGCCCAGCTTGTTATAGAAAAAACAAAATGTGGAAAAAATACTTTATTTTATGATAAATCAAAATCATAAAAAAAAAAAAAAATTTACAGTTGCAAAATATAGAAAAATATCATGCATTTCGTCGCGAATTGGCTAAAAAGACAATAAGTCAAGTCTTTAAACAAACGTCAGTATCAAAATAAAAGTGACAGTATATGAAAAACTTTTCGCGAATAGTTCGCGCGTAAACACAGTGAATGCTGTGTTGTGTTGCAATATTCGTGTTTTCGGTGATTTATCTAACGACTTTGGCTGCTTGACGGAATCTGACCAATCTTGCTTTCACGAACTACCTCAGCGCGAAAACGGACTTTTTATCTGCTACTTTGATTCGACTACGGCTTGTTATTTTGGACTTCGATACCACCTATCGTGATGGACAACTGTATTAATTGCGGTATTGCAACTTCTCGTTGTAATATAACGGGAAGACGTGCTTTAAATGAAGAATCTGTCTTATCTATTGTACGTGGATGGGTTGCTCCCCGAACAGTAAGTACCTACACAAACAATACAGACAAATATTTAATAGTGTATTCTTCACCGCTATGAGAGGCTAGATTTTCACTACCTGCATGCAAACCATAGACATATTGACAGTAACCTACATGCTGTATTACTAATACTTACATTGTAACATATTTTAGGTAGAACCTGGTCATCATCTATGCCAGGCCTGTTGGGATTTGGCCGTTGATAGCCTACTTCTACATGGATCAGTTGAAGAGAGGCCAGCTCCACGTGGACATGTCCATATATGCATGCATTGTGGTCATTCTCTATTACGGAATACACAATCCCATCGGCTGAGAACTTATACTGAACGGGAAGAGAGGATATATATTGTTATAAGAGAGTGGATTCAACCCAGGACTGTGAGTATTCACATATTACCACTTATACCTTTTAAAATCACATGTTTCTCTTCACAACTCAGGTTTTCAATAAAATATATTTTTCACAGATTGGAGCCCAAAGTGCAATATGCCACTCATGTTGGGTGAGAGCAGACAGAGCAGCACCGCACTTCACATCACAACCATCAACATCAGCATCTGATGTGTCGGTTTCCGCTCCACCAATGCCTGGAGCATCTATTTCAACAGCCGAAGTGTTAGAATCTGTGCCTGCTGAGTCGGGTATTTCAACTGAGCAAGTAGTTCAGCATCCGTCACACACTAGTGAGGCAACAATTATTTTACCTGATTATATATAAACAGAGAGGTGTTTTATCGAAGATTGTGGGAGGAGTGAAAACACAGAATTCCAGATTCTTTAAGAAAAGACCTGCTTAATAGGCATAATCTATATACCACCCAATCAAACTCAAAACTCAAACTCAAACTCAAACTCAAAGCATTTATTTCAAGTAAACCAATTACAGGCACTTTTGAATTGTCAAGGGGTCGGTCAGTCAGAAAGATGAAGCTAGTTGCCCATTCCAAAGCGTAGGTACCTGTGGAGAAGAACGGGCAAGAAACTCCACGGACACTCTTTTGAATCATAAAAATTGTTACAAAATTTTGGTTACATCATTCAAGTTGAAATTATACATGTGAGAACGATGTAGAAAGACGTGCACGTTAAAAGCGTCCGTACTAAAAAAGATAAAAACAAAAACAAAAAAATAACAATTCAGAAATGAAAATACTTAGATTAAAATTAAAATAAGCCGTGGCGGCTAAGAGATGACCAGTCCCTACTGGCGGCGCCCGTTCACGAACATGACGTATGGATCAGCACCATTTAGCTCAACCATTTTGAAGGGAACTCAATGATCCAACACACACGCCACCACCAGCGAGACATTTGAGTGAGCATGACATACCCTCAGCCGCCAGGACACATTCAAGTCAATGAAAGACGTACCCAGTAAATGGTAGCTTTATAGTTTAGTTGCATAGTGCTCACACGTATGTTATGCAATTATACAATATTAAGAGATTGAATTTATACAATACAAAGATAGTTTTTTCAATCTTCAGCAGCTCACAACTATATTTTCGAATGCTAATTAATTAGTTTATGCGCCCTTGTGGAGCAGGACCAGCGGTGAACCAAGCATTTTTGTCAGCGATGTAATCCCCCAACTTATAATATGCTTGGCTGCATAGTGTGCGTTTTATATAAGATTTGAATTTAGTTTCGTTGAGTTGGAGTATGTGGGGAGGTATTTTATTGTAGCATTTTAAACAGTACCCCATGAAGGATGAGTCTACTTTAGCCAGTCTGAAGCCTGGTTGAACTAATTGGTCCCTATTTCTGGTCCTATAGGTGTGTCTGTCACCTCTTTTAGTGAAAATATTTAGATTTTTCCTTACGTACATGATGTTTTCATAGATGTATTGACAAGGTACCGTCATGATATTAATATCCTTAAACAGTTCCCTTAGAGAATCGCACCTGCGGAGGCCATATATTGCTCTGATGGCTCTTTTCTGCAGAATAAAAATAGACTCGATATCTGCAGCCCGTCCCCATAGTAAAATACCGTAAGACATGATACTATGAAAGTAACTGAAATAGACTAGTCTCGCGGTATCTACATTAGTAAATTGACGGATTTTTCTTACAGCATATGCTGCTGAACTAAGCCGTCCTGCAAGAGATGTTATATGAGGACCCCATTGCAGCTTTGAGTCGAGCGTGATCCCCAGGAAAACAGTTTTATCGACGAATTCTAGTTTCTCTTTATTCAATACTATACAATAATCATCTGTGTGATTACCATATGTATGGTGTAGAATCATGGGACGTTTTAATAGGTATTACTAATAATTATATAAATAGTTTCTCAGCAAGCCATATTCAGGATATGTTGGCTTTAAAAACCACCAATTCTACTACCATGAATTTGAGGATGTGGACACAATTGAAGACCATATTTTTTATTATTGGATTGGATTCTCAAAAGACCAATTTCACCAATTATTATCAGAATTACCAAGCTTGGTACTGATGTCTAGAGGTGTAACAGCTATAGCAGCATACCTTATGAAACTGCGTACTGGAGAGTCGGATGACGGATTGGCCACTTTACTCCAAATACCACGGTCAACATTAGAAATCATATAAATAAACAGCAAATAACTGAGAGAACATTAATGATCCCAAGTGGTTTGTTTGGCATTAACAATAATGAAAGCAAACCTGTAGTCATTTTTGATGGCACATATATATATGTGCAAAAAAGCTCCAATTACATGTACCAAAAGGATACATACAGCTTGCATAAATATAGGAATTTGGTTAAACCATTTTTAATAGTTTGTAGTGATGGGTATATAATAGATGTTTTAGGCCCCTATCCAGCTACAATGTCAGATGCCAAAATAATGAAGCAAGAATTCAGAAATGGTTCTGCAATGTGAGAATATTTTGAGGCTGGTGACGCATTTGTCCTGATAGGGGATTTCGGGATGCCCTTACTTAATATGTGTGGCTATCGAACATATGTACCTGTTTCGTTACAACAGGGTGAAACACAGTTGTCGACAATAGAAGCAAACAAATCAAGGGCAGTCACCATTTGTCGTTGGGTAGTGGAAGTAGTGAATGGTAGATTTAAAAGAGATTGTAAGCTTGTTAGGCAAGAGTATTTTAATTTAGCATCTAAGCATTTGATGCAAGACTTTGAGGTGGCTTATTACTAACCGGGATGATGCCAGGGAAATTCTCCAAATAATAAATGAAAACATGCACAGGGAAAATAGGTTATAAAATAGATTATGTTATACAAAATAATCTAAATAGAAGAAGAGCAGAATTTAGACCAACACCAGTTGATAGCAATGTAATAACAGATTTTCCACGGCTTACATATAGCCAATTAGTATTAGTTTCCCTAGGAACATACCAAATACGACAGGCTCGTTCCTATTATGGGGAACACGTAAGGGCAGATGGCTCCTATGTAATAGAAGTGTGGAGGGAGGTTGATAATGACCTTAGAGAGCTGTCGGCTTCAAATAGTACTTGGTTACTAAGAGGAAAAATTCAGTCTCGGCATATTAGCAGAAAAACATATCATTTCTTTAAGTGGAAGGCAAGCAATATTGCAATATTATTGTAATTGTGTAGTAGGAAGGCGTACAGTAGGTTGTTGTGCGCATGTTATGACAATTATTTGGTACTTGAGTTGGGCTAGGTACCAAGAAAATATTTCACCCCTGCACACTTCCTAGATTCTATTTTAATTGGGTATGAAGACGAATGACTAATATGAAATATTTAATAAAGGAGAATGACTAGCTACAAAATGTTTGTTTTCTTTAGGTATTTAAAACTAATCTAATTCCACATTATAGTTTACCTGGGAATCTTAAACTTATCTATGCACTAAAAAGGTATTGTATCTAGGTCACTAGGTATCTGAAATGGGCATTAATATTAATATATTATATAAATAGATGTATCTACTTAATAATCATTAAGTATATATTGCATTATTTTTACAGAATCCATAACTATATTTCAATAGAAAACACATTTGTAAAAAATAGTTGTTCATCTTTTTCTATAAGTAGGTATTAGGTACTAATGGATTATCCACCGTATAACATTCACACTGTTTCAAGAGTTTACTTACTATAAGCCATCTGAACATTACCAGATTGATAATTGCAAAATATATTGTTAAATAACAAAATCTCTAATATAACCTCACTTTGGGTTTGACCCCATATATCTTGATACTGCAATTGTCAATGAAACTGAAACTAAGGCAGCTTAAAGTTGATATTTTAAACTAATAAATGACACCCATTTGGAACTTATAACGGTTCATCAAATTTTGGGCCCATCGATGTTTGGGAGATGGGCAATGTCTTTTAAGACTTATTTTAATTCTTGTGGTGCCGTTTCTTGGCAAAACGAAATGATTTCCCGTAATTAAATAGATTTAACAACAAAATGGTGTGAAGTTTTACAAAATACTGCGCCGTATGTAAACTAACGAGTTCTACAATTTGCTGACGACATCGCAACAATTTAGTTTTTTTTTTAATTTTAATTAAAATGTTATATTTTAATTTTCAAATAAAAATAATTAAAGAAATACATACTTACCAGACATATTCATTTCAGCGCCCACTTTTTGCCAAGCGTTATTTTTCATGTGTTTATTGCTGTAATGCCTTGATTTGGTATTGTATAGGCAGTCGTACATTTGCACCAAACAAATAAGCTTTTCTTCATCCTCCATCACTTCTGTATTTGTTGCAGTGAAAGGAATGAAGGCGAATGCTCGCGCGCAAGAGACGCGCGGGGGGAGCGGGCGCGAGGGGCGGGATATTGCCAGCGGCCGCTCGCGACTGCTCGAACATTCTCGGGACTTCCCGCAACTTCTCACGCAGTCGCACGGCTCCGTTTATGGAATTCCTGCGGCGCCGCGGGCATCCGCGCGACTCGTTCGAGTTTCTCATGCGATAATAAGTATTATGGTAATGATGATAAAGTTAAAATTCATATGAAACTGAAACTGCGCTCCGCTTCGCTGCCCTTCGCCGCTCTTTCGGTGTGAGTTGACCCTAAAGGTGGAAAAAAATTCTATCGTTAAAAGTGGAATTTATATTTTGTATTGCTGTTGAGACTATGTTTCTGTTGATGATATTTCTTATTTTAAAGAAATATTTAAATAGTCTGGTCGATTTTCCCTAATACGGAGGTACAATTTTGCTCTGATCCTATTACTGCGGTAGACGGCTCCTAATACGGAGGGTCAGAAATTATATTCATTAAAGTTCCGTACAAATAATATTTATTAAATAATATTAATGTGTTAGTAACGTAATTCGTAAGTTTTTCATTTATTGACCATTGATTTTATTACATTGCGTAATCAAATTAATGGTGAATGAATTATTTTTAGAATTACTTTAATCACATTTATATTATTTAATAAATATTATTTGTACGAAACTTCAATAAAATAAAAAAAAAAACTTTACGTTGTGAAAAACAAAAAGTAAAATTTAAAAAATGAGCGAAAGAAGTCGGTCTGTATAGAAAAATCTTTCCGTACAGACCGAAATCGCTTCGCTCATTTTTTCTGTATTGTATTATTAAATTAATTCACATGAGAATCCCTATGAGAGAATCCCCTAGGATTCTCTCATGTTAAAATAAAATAATTTTTATTCCCAAATTCCAACGGATTCCGAAGGAATTTAAGAATAAATAAGGAGGTATGTTCACTGGTTTTATAGAATTAAAAATACAATTATTAAGGAATCAACTAGTTATATTATTTAAAAAATAATGACAACTAATAACAATAAAATCTAAACAAAATCTTTCAAAAATCAACAGTTCGTTGAGGAACAAAAGGTTATAAAATTAAAAACGTATTGAAAGATTGAGATTTAAAATTATGTTCTATAACATCATTTTAAATCTCAATCTTTCAAAAATTAACAATCCGTAGAGTATAGTTAAAAACGAACTAAAAGTAACTGAAGGTTTACACATTATGCACTTAAAAAAAGTTTTAAAAAACATCTAAATAACATAACAAAAAGGAACAACAATTACTTACGTAATTAATGGTAAATAAACTGAGGTAAGTGAAGTTTTAGACTCAATTCAGGCAGCGGTGGTAGCGGCCGGCAGCAGCTCGAAGAGTACTTTCAGTTTTGAAAGAATTTTAAACGTTATCAACATTATTTTAAAGACTAGTATCGCTGATACTGATCGTAACTGCCCCCAGCTGTTAGCGGCATCAGTCACCGACAGTTTTATCTTTTTAAATATGTATTGATAATAATTATTTTAATGAAGATAAAGTTTAAAACTCTTTCAAAGCCGAAAGTGTTACGCACCGCTGCTTTTTGCTGCCACCGCTGCCTGAATTGCGCTATACACGATATTTAACATGCACTTAAAATAATAATTATTATTTATTGATCACTGTGAATAAATATTTAAACAGAATCATCTGAATCAAGGAAGTTACGGCGTTTAATTTCCTTTGCCTTTGCAGGAATGTTAAAAACAAAATCATCGTCACTATCTTCCTTTGCCCTTGCAGTAATATTAAAAACAAAACCATCGTTACTGTCGGAAGAGTTTTGGATTGAATTTTTATCTAGTGTGTTGACGTGACGCATATTTACATCTTTTAATTTCTTCATTACACTTTTTTTTTTCGCTTCTTCTTTTTTCTGTTCAGTCTGTGCTTGTTTTATCTTTTTATCGTTTTCTTTTTGTCTTTTCTTTTCTAATGCCTTACATTTTCTCAGTTGTTTAAGTTTTTCTTTTTCATCTTTCTCTTTGTCTAACCTTCTTTGGTGTTCCATAAATTCTGCTGCAATAGCTACGGTGGGAGTAACCTTTTTAGTGAGTTTTTTGGTTTGGTTATTCTCGGTTTTCGGAATAAAAAATGCATTCTTGAAAGGTGTAGGTATTCCTTTGAATGGGGTCGGCGGCGTGACATTTTCAATAACTATTGGCGTTGGAGCTTTGCTTGTACTAGGCATTATTAAAGATTTTTGAAGGGTATCTATTTCTGCGTTTTTTTTTTTGCATTCTGTTTGGACGTTGACTTAAGGCAGAAGAGCAACTATTAACTTCATCATCTGCGTTCTCTATTTCAGAGACTGATGGAGCGGTATCGACTCCTGAATCAAGCAAGTGTTGTAGTAACAACACTTGCTTGATTCAGGAGTCGATGAACGTAATATTTGTTGGGCTTTTTCTTCTGTTAATAATCGTATTTTCTGTGGTGGGGTAACTTCTGATAACCTCGGATCAATAATCTCTATCAATACAGGTGAATCAACCAATGGTTTCGGTAGAAGAGAATTTGCTTCAAATGTATTTTCTTCGATTGTTGGGACCACATTAATTGATGACAGTGACACTTGCGATGACTTTGGTATGACCTTTCCTATATCGTTAGCTTCCTCATAATTAAGTGGGGTTAGAATACCATCCGATCTAATATCAAAGTTTACGGAATCATAAACATTTTCTATATCGACATTATTGGTAAAGGTTGTCTCCCCAATATCTAGAGCAGAGTCTGCTTGATCTTCAAATATGCTTTCCGATGATGTAAGACTTTTCCAGAATAAAAATAGTTTTTCATAAGTGGGGTCGCCTGTCCACTGGTTGCCTGCCTCTTTAAATGATTTTAATGTATTTTGTGATAATCGACTTTCAAATTGTTTCTTGAACATTGTTATCTATATTGCTCATCTGTTGAGTATGAAATAGAGTATTTTGATTGGCTTCAGATAGTTTGTCTTGGTGTTTTTTCACTTTTGACAAAAGTTTATCATAGTCAATATTTTGTTCATCAAACGGGTAAAGTCCGCAGCATTTGAATCCGCTCATTATTGTTTCAGGCTTGAGGCTTCTGTGAAAACATTTTTGTACTTCTCTACAAAAGTCTGTACGCTTAAGCTTCGCATAATTATGTTTAACCCTGAATTCCCTCACAATATCCCGCCAAGTCCCCTTAACGGGCCTGAAAACGTCGACATCAAGAGGCTGCAAGACGTGCGTTGACTTTGGGAGCAAAGCAACCGGTACAATCCCTTTTTCCTTGCAAAAAATTGTTAAAGGCAGAGATATATGTGAACTATGGCCATCTAAAAATAAAACAACGGGCAGTTTTATTTCCTGTTGTTGAAGCCATGGGTAAAACACATTTGCAACATATTCATAGAACGATTCCATAGTCATCCAACCTGATTCTGTGTTACCAAGTCCCCACCACGAAAGAACCGTTGACTTGATATTGTTAGGTAGCCTCTTGTAGGGGAAAAGTACCATTGGCGGAGCTACATTACCATCTGCTGACACATTGACTAAAACGGTCAAACATTCTTTTTCATCATTTGCAACGCGGTTATATACTCGTTTACCAAAACTTGCTTGTCTTTTGGACAAAGAAAAAACCCAGTTTCATCGCAGTTGAATATACGTTTTGGATCTTGAAGAACTTGCAGCAAATCGTTTTCTTTAAAATATGATCCTACTCTATCAAACCACGCTCGCAATGCAACTTCCGTGACTTGGTTTCTACTTGTTGGAAGATTTTGTGCCACACGTTTTGACACTGCTGGATGTCTTAGCATAAACCCTGAAAACCATTTCTTTCCAGAAACTCCATCTTTAAACGGATTAGAGCGCTGCAGGCTTTCAACTAACTTAGAGACAGTGTGTAATAATTGATTCTTAGTAACTGGAAAGCCACATTTACCAAGGTAATGGATCCAATCAACGATGTGTCTTTCTTCGTTTAGGTTAAGTACTGTTTGCTTACCACAATGTTCATTCTCGTAAAGCTCATCTCGTTACTACTCCGTAATGTAGTCTCTGGTATATTATACTGTCTCGAGGCTTTGTAAATACTCATACCTTGTCGAATTGATGAAAGTGCTTCAGCCACTTGGGCATTAGTATAACACTTCCGTTTCTTTCTGTCCATAATATCTATAAAAACAAAAATAAAAATTATGTAGATTGCATAAATTTAAATAAGACGATTACATAAATTTAAAAGTTTTCATCGCTTTTGATTTTATCAAAAAAAAAACATGCATGTCAAATAAGAATCCACAAAAAAAGATACAAAACTTTTATGGAACCCTAAAAACTTGTAATTTTATGTTGTATGAATAGAGCCGTAATAGGAGATCTTAGAACCCTACACGGAGTTACCTGGAAATAATTACCGCCGTAATAGGAAAACTACTCATGTTTTCGATAATCCTAATTCTGACCCATAAATATTTCGATAAACAAAAGAGTAAAAATGCCTAATCAAACATTAACAGTTTTTTTGGCTCAGA
The DNA here is from genome assembly GCA_949629135.1 of Eremobia ochroleuca. NCBI lineage: Eukaryota > Metazoa > Arthropoda > Insecta > Lepidoptera > Noctuidae > Eremobia > Eremobia ochroleuca. The sequence goes on along the minus strand of OX451385.1, from coordinate 2,174,371 downwards.
TTTGTAAAACTCAAGTCAAAATTTATACAAAATAAATGTTTTGTGATAAATTAAAATACACCTTCCCATTTTTGTCTCTTCTAAGAAAGTAACATTTTGTACTCGACAGTTTTCATATTTAACTAGATTTCTAATTAAGAACACATACCACAGAATATGGTTTCTAAGTTATGTGATTAATAATTATTTCAACTAAACTTGAAACTAATTCAGTAAGTTAATCAATTGAAAGTTATAAACAATTAAACATGTCCAGTACTTTTCCTATTTCGGAGTCATACCACCGTATTAGGATTAATCTACAAAATTTGTATCGTATTACGGCGGTATTTTATTTTTTATTTTATTGGTAAAAAATGACTTACAAAAATATATAATAAGCTATTTAAATAGTGAGTGTAATGATAAGAAAATGCTATAAATAACAAATGAACAAACTCGAACGGCATCTTAATACGAAAAACTTAGTTTCTAAATATTTGTGTACTTACTTTTGTTGTTCCGCGTTTGTATGGAAACACCTCTCACGTCGATTACGTTACACAGACTGATTGATCTATGTTGTGTTGTCTATGTGCTATACTTGCAAACGTCAGCTAAGTCATAAAGTAAAATATTTAGAATAAATAGTTTCGGTTTTGGTGTACCTACACTGAATAAAACGGGAATAAAACGCGAAAATATAAATACCACCGTAATAGGAAGCGATTTTGACTACCGCCGTATTAGGAGCGTTTACCTTAAATCAACACAAATTATTATTTAATTGCCTTTAAACAATATAAGTTTAGTGAGTTTTTGGCGTTTGCTCGTACAATCATTTGTTATCTTCGCCTCGTGGTGCAGTCGAATAGTTGTATATTTGTTTATTATTGCACGTATTAGATGCACTCTGTGATTTAATGTAGAAGGTTGATCAAATTAATCACCAAGTAAACAAACGAATACATCTTTCTCAACGAAACATTTCAATGTATTAGTTGTAATATAGTTGTAGTCGTATTTAGATGACAGGCCATTCTCGCCACTACACCGAATTAAACGACGTATAACCATTTCCGTCGATAAACAAATTTTATAAACATCTTCAGTGGAGTAGCATAAACCACCCATATCTTTTATACTTATTAGTTTATGATGCGGAAGTTTCTGTGTCGTGGTCAAAGTATCAATACATTCCTCGCATTTTAACTCTTTGGTCAACCGAGTGCTTACATATCCGGAAATGTAACCAATTATTTTAGAAGCTTCCGTTATATTTTCATCATCCAGAATATTTACGAAAATATTAAAATTATTTTCAGCCTCTATATCAGTTTCAAGAGCTCTTGTACTTTCCAAAACTTCATATTCAAGAGTATCGTGTCTATTAGAGTTTGTTGTGATATTGATGACATTTTGAGACGAATAATGTAAAATGCTGAAATTGTCTAAAGGAATGCAATTTCCTGTGAAAGATGACCGCAGTTCAAGGTGACTTAACATTTTTTTGTATGCAGCTCTAAGCTGTAGTACATTTGGGTTATTATTGTAGCCACCGTGCTTCCTTATTAATCCAAAAAGAAGTTCTAAGTGATCCTGACTTATGCGATACATAGATATGTAGTCTAGATATTTTTTTCTTCTACTATGTGGTTATATAATGTTTTCATCGACTCAATACATATGACGGCACCCAAAAATCCTGTTTTATTTGAAGACTCAACAATATTTTTTTTAGTTATCTGTATTATTATTCTGGGTATCTGATTCCTTCTTCTAATAACTCTTTTTGATTTGGAATGAAATTTAAGTTGTAGTATACAACGTGTCCCAGAAATCAACGTCAAGCCGAAAACGGGCAATAGGCCAAGTTGTGACAGCTATTAGAAAAATATAAAAAAAATCTTGGTCATGTACTTTTCGAATTATAAGCATTCAAAAATAAATCTCAAAAAGTGACACCCTGTGATGATTTTTCAAGTCCTGTGACTACATTATTAACATTTCGGTAGTTTTTTTCTCTGTGATCTAACCATGAATAACCCTTCTGTAAATTACAGTTAAAAGTTAAAACGTAACTGCCTCAGTTTTAAATTAAATGTTAGATTTTTGCCCAATATTGAATTCAAAATAATGACATCACCCAACTTTAACCGACTGTACTGAAAAAAAAATCTACTACACTATTTTGGCAAGTAACTTTAAAAGATGGCGCGTTTAGTCAGGATTCCAAAATGGTATAACACATACTAATTGCTACTTCTTAATTGAGGAAAAAAAGTACATTGTTGGTTTTAGGTGCATTTGAAATAAAATTCAGTCGTTGGATTTCTTTTATTATAATTTTTATTAAATCGGATTTACGAAGTTTTATAACAAATGTTCAAACTGTTTTCCTTCAGCTGCAATGCAAGTTCTACATCTCTTTAAAAATGATCGCGTAATAAGACGGGCGTATCTTCTTGAGTTGATGTATTCAGCGGCTTCTGCAATTCTTTGGCGCAGCTCGTCTAAATCTTGAATTGGTTTAGAGTACACTTTATCCTTTATCGTACCCCAGTAAAAAAAATCTATGGGGTTTAAATCGGGTGAACGGGCAGGCCACGAAATTGTACCACCCCGCCCAATCCACCTATCGGGGTATTCTCGATTGAGAAACTCTCGTACAGTGAGAGCATAATGCGCTGGGCAGCCATCTTGTTGATACCACATGCTGCCGTAAATGTTCAGTGGCACTTCTTCCAATAATTCTGGTAATTGGTTCTGTAAGAAGTTCAAATAACCCTGGGCATTTAAATTCTCCGGCAGCTCGATTGGACCAATAACTTTACCATTCAAAATTCCCGTCCACATATTTACTTTAAACTGGTACTGAGATCTATCTTCCCGCATCAAATTTGGATTTTCCACGTGCCATTCGTGCAAATTGTGGAGGTTCATGTAACCGTCCTTTTTAAATGTTGATTCATCGGACCATAGAATTTTTTCAAAGAATCGCGGGTCCTCTCGGTGCCTCTGCAACATCGTTCGACAAAATCGTACTCTCTCTGGGTAGTCTCGGGGTAGCAGACTTTGTACTCGTCGTACATGGTATGGGTGAAACTCGTTCTTTTTTAAAATACGATGTGCAGTACTTTTGGGGACTCCTATGCTCTGTTCAATTCCACGTACTGAGATACTTCTGTCTTCTTCAACTGCTTGCAAGACTTCGGCTTCGTAGGGCATAACGGGTCTTCCCTCGCTAACCATTTGGCTAGGAAATCGACCCTCTGGTAATGACCGATGCACATTAATAAATACTCGATGATCGGGATGACGCTCAGCATTCGGGTATCTCTCACGATACACTCTTGCTGCGGCATTGGCGTTGCATAAGCATTCTCCATAAATGAGATGCATGTTGGCGTATTCCTGTGCGGTGTATCGAGATGGCATGATAAAACAAGTCCGGGGTTGTCAGAAACGGTGCAGATAAATCCAAATTACAATGCAAATCAAGTCCAATAAACAAAGCCACAGTTGTAAGTACGAAGTCAATACGAATACAAAAAGATGTGCAGTCAACGAAAGAGCGTAACGTACTGCAGTATTGCACAATTTGCCGACGCATCCCTGTTTAGCCAGAGTAGCGTCTCTATCTGTTTCACTCACACATATGAAATGATGTGTCAATCCGTCTCCCTCTTAGTTAGATAAAAGTAGCGTCACTATCTATCTCGCTCCCACTTGTCAAAGTAGCGTCACCTCACATTAGCTAAAATGAATCTTTCTCGCTCACACTAGTCAAAATAACGTCACTCTTCGTCTCAATCGAACTTTTATGAAATACGGCTTCATAAAAAAAAAATGTTTTTTCTCAATTAAGAAGTAGCAATTAGTATGTGTTATACCATTTTGGAATCCTGACTAAACGCGCCATCTTTTAAAGTTACTTGACAAAATAGTGTAGTAGATTTTTTTTTCAGTACAGTCGGTTAAAGTTGGGTGATGTCATTATTTTGAATTCAATATTGGGCAAAAATCTAACATTTAATTTAGAACTGAGGTAGTTACGTTTTACTTTTAACTGTAATTTACAGAAGGGTTATTCATGGTTACATCACAGAGAAAAAAACTACCGAAATGTTAATAATGTAGTCACTTATTTTTGAATGCTTATAATTCGAAAAGTACATGACCAAGATTTTTTTTTATATTTTTCTAATAGCTGTCACGACTTGGCCTATTGCCCGTTTTCGGCTTGACGTTGATTTCTGGGACACGTTGTATATGTCTTGACTTCCTCTAGTAATGCAAAAATTTCAGATTTGTTTTTATGATCTATAGGACGTTTATATCCGTAAAATTGAGACTTTCTAGAATTCATCGTATCAAAGAAATTATTCATCAAAGTAATAAATTTTGTTGTGCCCGCGGAATCCTGAAATTGTGTAGATTTTAATTCTTCTTCACAAAGAGTTAGTGCTTTAGCAACACTCATACTTAAAAGCTGTGTGGCGAGTTTCACTTTCATAATTTGGTTACGAAAATGTATATGACGGGGCCTTAATTTATTGGCAAACTGAAGGCCTTCATTTTGCTGGAGTTTGTTTAAATTAATAAGTAGCTGCCATTTAATTTTCTGGTCATTTCCATCATACAATAATCTCTTTCGTTCAAAAGAGTTTCTAATTAATTTAATTACATGGCAGGGATCAATGAAAATGCATATTTTTTCTGATGTACTTGGATGAAGGAAGTAGGTTTTCAAATTATTCACATCAGACAACTGACGTCCTAGAATTTCAGCAGCTTTAAAATTAGCAGCACACCCATCAAATGTGAGATTTGCGACAGTTACACCAACCTCGTGGCACTTCTCTAAGCAAATTTTTATTAAGTTGCCTTTTGTTTGCGCTGTTATTCCAGATATCAGAAAGTACCCTACAGGCAGTTTCCAACTCTCATTTAAAGCCACAAGCATGAAAACTAAAGCCTGCGCTGCTATTGTATCCTCATCTTCACCTTCCACAGGGCCTACTCCAAAATTAACCATACCCAGTTTGCGTTTTTGATTAAATAGCTTTTGCTTTCTAATCGCCATCTCATCGAATACCAACGAACACACCACAGGCTTTTCACTTAATTGACGTTTTTCTTTTAGCACTCGAAACGCTTCGGCAGTAAATCCCGGTTCTGCGTCAACTGATGAATACCATCTGCAGATTGTTCTAGGATGTGGGAGGGCTTTATTATACAATAAAGCCGATTGATAGCCGTATTTGATGTTAAGCCTATTGCAGATATCCATATTTGATCCCAACTAAATGTCAGATTGCCATATTTGATTCTAACAAAACTGAGGTAAACCAAGGGTTGTCAATAACATACAAATGTAAATTATTATACTTTAATTCAAAATATTACGTAAATCAGTTTCGCACATAAAATTAAAGTTTTTTAATAAAGTCCACGCGCGTATAATTTAAATTTTCATGTTACCGAAATATTGTTTATTTTTCATTTCAATTGATATAAAATGACATTATGATAAAAAATAATAATAAGAAAATGAAACATGTCAAAAGATAATATTCAACATACCTGAAGCAATAGTTAAAAAAAGCGATACAATTTTAAGTTAAACGAAAATAATTAAACGACGCGTGTACAAAAGTAAAAAGAAAGTAACTAAAAGTATTATAATAACCAAAATTAATCACATCAGTTTATAATTGAACATTAAAAATCTTTCTTTTTCGTTTTTCTAAATCCGTAAGTCGTGACCATCTTGCAATGGTTCCTCACAAAAATCTTGTACTACTGGTGAAACTGTAACGCGGCGTCCTAGGTTCAAAGCGAACGCGAGTATGAAGCGGTGACACGCGAATTCAATGCGATGCGGTGCGACGCGGCGGCTATGTCCTACGTGCACGCGAATCGTCTCGCACAGCCGCCACCGACGACGCCGCCGTTCAGTGGGCATTGTGCATTTGTCATGGACGGACGGAAACAAATGTTATTGGAAAATTCATTTCTTAAGTATCAAATACTCAAGAAGTATGTACGGCGAAGAAGTGGGACTAATATTATATATTTAGAAAGGCATATTTATGGGGAATTTCACAATTTGTATGAGGAATTACGGGCTCAACCTTTGTTATTCAAGGAATATTGTCGAATGTTGCCTACAACGTTTGACTATATTGTGCAAGCCATAAAACCTGTTTTGCAATTCACTAGTACCAATTTCCAGCGACCTATTTCTATAGAAGAACGATTGATGGTGACTTTAAGGTAAGAAAAAAGAAAAATAAATATTTTTTACATTTATTATTATGTATCATTAGCAGTAAGAAGTATTAATTATTTCAATAATGATTAGTTTTCAATAATTTCACAAAGAAGTGTAGAACCGGGTTGTGGTGGATTTAATTTTGACAGCTCCGTTAGTAGAAGCTCCTGCATTTGCGTTCTAAAATGTAATTTGTTCATTGACGGTAACTGTTTTATATAAGGTAATATGGATTTGAACCAAAGAAGATCGTCATCAGTAGTATGTTCTTGATCCTGGCGAAGAATTTTCATCTTCTCTCTCTCGATGTCGAGGAATGCTTCTAGGTCATTATCTTTTCTTTTGCTTGTTTGTCTTGTGATAGCTGGCAACGAGGGTGAAGGCAAAGGCGTTTGACGTGTGTTAATATCTGTTGTTGTATTCTGTGGCATTTCTTGCAACGTAGACATAGATTCATGGAGTTGGGTGTAGTCACTGTCAGCCACGTCCACGGCCAAGTCGTCTTCCAAACTAGCAGCGTCTGTAGATTCCGACAGATCTCTTGAATTGCTATCTGTTTCTGGTACAATGTTTCCTTCTGTTTTTCGGGGTTTCAAAATTACTATTAAGAATGAAATGGACTCAAAATATGGCCACGTGCCTGTATACTTCGGCTCGTTGTCGGCGTCAGCCCCAGAACGAGGCTTCGGAATTTTTTTTAATTCTTTTATAAATGTGTCTCTCAAATTTTTCCATTTTTTCTTCGCCATTTCACCTAAAAAATTAAATGAATAATTAATTAATATATTTCAATTATTTCAGGTATTTAGCCACGGGCATACAGTTCCGGCAACTGGCTTACTCGTTCAGAATTTCAAAATCTGCTATTTCCACAATCGTACCACAAGTTTGCAAAGCTATATGGGCACAATTAGTTACGAAGCATATGCCCGAGCCTTCAGAAGATAACTTTAAAAACATAGCACAATGTTTTTGGGACAGATGGCAGTTTCCTAACTGCATCGGGTGTATTGACGGAAAACATATTCGCATTAAAAAACCAAATAAAACTGGTTCTATGAACTATAACTACAAATCCTTCTTTTCGATTGGTTTGTTAGCAGTCACTGATGCAAATTATAAGTTTGTAATGATAAATGTCGGTTCCTATGGAAAAGAAAACGACGCCGGGGTTTTTGATGAATGCCCCTTTCGAAGTGCAATAGAACAAGGAAGACTAAAAATACCGAAAGAACAAGTATTGCCGGGCTCAAATATCGAAGCTACATATGTTCTCCTAGGAGATGCTGCGTTTCCTCTAAAAGAATATCTTATGAGACCTTTTCCAGAAAGATCGACGACTAAAGGGGACGCAAAAGATAATTATAATTATCGCTTATCTCGAGCAAGAATGGTAGTGGAATGTTCTTTCGGTTCAATAAACTCTAAATTCAGGATTTTGCATAAATCTATCGAAACCAATGTAGAAAATGCAGTTCATAACGTAAAAGCCATATGTTTACTGCACAATATTATACGTGATCTTGAATCAATAAATGAGACTGAATTTATATCTTTCCGGCAAGCATATCAAAATATACCACAAGCACCACGACATAATTCACAAAGGAGATTTAATGCTACACCACGAGCAGCCGCACAAGCGAGATTTCGCGCCGCTCCGCACCGCACCCCACGTGCGTTTGGTCACGTAGGCCACTTCAATGGGTTTCGACTGTTTGTTGTTTTCGCGCCGCGCCGCGCCGCTTCGCGTTCGCGTCTAGATCGCTCACGCAGGACGTCGCGTTAGTGTTTCTTGTGAGCTGAGTAACTCTTTATAAAATGTTAAAATTTGCAGCTCCATCCACCCGGCCCCAAAATGCTTGCACAGCAACTTATTAACGTCTGCAAGTTTATTTTTGTTTATCGCCACAACTGAGGGCAAAACTTGCGCCTCAATCATATCAATATTTTTTTGCCGTTTGCAAATGTTTACTGGTTTTGCCACGTCACTTTTGTAAAATAGTTCACCTCTAACAAGAACATTGCCAATTTTTTTAGATCGTTTCAAGATAAACCGTTTACAGTGCTTGAACTGTATTGACCAAGATGTTGTCGGCTTTATTACGTTTTTAACTGAATCCCTCCAATCTAAAATCGGACAATCTTTTCCAAGTTCCACCAAAGTCGCTGTTTCTGCTATAATTTCTTTTATCTCCTTTGGGTGTAATATGACTTCAAATCTCTTCAATTTTTTTTCAATTACTCCAAAAACCCTGTCCGCGGGCATAAAAGAATGCCCAGTAACTGGGAACACTATTTCAATTGTTTTGATACTGGGATTTCTCAGTAACCATTTAGAGCAGGCACCAACAACAATGCAGTTTTTGTTTTGGCCGCCACATCCGTCGGCGACCAATCGAATCGTTGTGATATTAGTTTTATCCGTTTCAGTTAAACGGTGGTACACCGCGGACGCAACAAGATTTGAGTCTTTGCTGAACTCATTTTCAGTGCACACATAAGAGAAGACATTTTCTTTCGAGAATGGTTGTGTGGATGATTCCTCCACCATGGTCAAATTATAAAAATATAATTGTCGGCTGTAATATGCTATTTGATCCGGTACCTTAGGGAGTGGAAGATTTTTCTGACAGTCAAAAGAGATAATTTTAAGCCCATCTGTTTCTTCGCGCTGCATATCAAAAAAAGATTTTGCTCTTAGCGAATGAACCCTTTTCTCAGTTATAAGAACATTTTTTTTGCTGGCATCAGTTTCATGTTTAATTCTGCCTGAAATCTCCAAACACTTAGAGCAAACATCGGTCTGCGGTGACCCAAACCCAATATTGTATTTGTTGTTGAAAATATTTCGAAAATAAGATTTTTTCACATTTGGATGCGAATATTCACTTCTTTTGTAAACGTCATAGAGTTTTGATAAGTTCAGATCGCAAGACAGATATTTTCTTTCTGTGTGCTTTGTTTTGCGACAATAATGTGTTTCTACACATTGAAGATTTCTAATAAAATTGTGGATTGATTGTTTCTGTTCCTTGTATTTATTTTCTTTGTGGTTTCCACCACGCCGTTCATCAGCAAATTCACCAAAAAAAAAAACCTTCGCATAACGTACGCCACCCGGTGCTTAGTTATGTCAAATATTTTAAGAAAGAACTTTTGGCATATGGGCACTTTTCGTTTGTCAATGTGTACGGCGTATTTAATGCTTGTCTGTCTTTTCCCTTTAAAACCAGGCCTGAGCTTCACGGGTACAATAGAGCAAAATTTTAAAATTAGTGCGTCTTGTTTCTGTTTATTCGGATGGGCATAAAATGTTGTATGCAATTTGTTAATTTGCGCCATTGTTAATTTGCAACATTGAAGAGCTTTTGTATCGTGATCGCACACCCTTTCTGGCAAAGTTTTTGATGAATACCTGAATTAAAAAATAAAAGTAGGTAAATACTTTGATATAAAGAGGCAATTTGACTGAGTTGATGTTAATGAAGTAATTTTATTAATTTTACAAAATAAAACTGATAACATGATTATTTTGGTGGAGATCCTATACATAATCTACGAGTACCTACAATTAAGAGTGTATTTTTTATTTTAATATATTTATCTTCAAATTCAGTAAAACAAAACTATAACATGTACAAATGTACCAATCCAGCAATGCGGGATAATCAAAATAAAAAAAATATTAGATTAATTTTATAAAAGTGGGAACCCTACACAAGGTACTCACCTCTTCCTCTTAGCTAGATTTACTTTCCAATTATCCGGATCCTTCTGGCGTTTTCGGGCAAAACGATTATTCACAAGTGTTGGGTGACAATTCATGATTATAATTTCACAGAACCTGTTTAACTTCAGCAGCAGAAACGTTAATAAATCAATAAAATCACACAGCACAACTTAAGTAAAACTCGTACTCCGCCATGACAGCCCGCAAACATAATGGACGCCTGTGATTGGTCCAGCGAGCAGTTTGCCATGTTTGATTTTGAATCTTTAAAGAAAGCCGGATTTGTTACTAATCTGTTACTTTTGAGTGGATTTTCTATGAAAAATAGCCATCTCTGATATGGACATTAAAATTCGTTAGAAAGTATTTAAAATTTTGAATGTTGCCTTATTCACAGTTTGTTTTTACCAAAAACGTCAGTTAGCCGGATTTGATTCTCTAGGACTCATTTGTAAGCTGCTGTAGAATAATAGTGCAAGGTCAAGGCGAATTTTCGTAATGGTGCGGTGTATAATTTAGGATGTTTATTCTGCTTACTTCGTGTAATCAAAGATTTTTGTAGCTCCACAACCTCAGCTATACACATTAGATCATTTTCGGCATTCCGATCCAAACCGAATTTTTCTTTTAAAGTTGAAACCAACGTTTTATAGGATTCATTTTTTTTCTTCAAATATCTGTTTTGACGCTGTATCTTCCTTATTTTGTCAAATAATTTCTTTTTCGCCGTGCTTTCTTTGAAAAGTTTTTTTTTGAGCACGATTTTCCGAGGAGTATCAAAAATTGACTCTGAATCGCTTACTGGTTCAGATATTTAATCCAAACTGGATTGATGAGATCTTGAAGGCTGAAAATTAAATAAACATATTTATTTTTTCAGCGAATATAATAAAACTGTTTTATTATAAACTATTAGGTATTGTCTATCGCTTTTGAACATGTTCCCGTCAAAATATTAATATAAACAATATTTTTATCTCATAATATACACTACTAATTTTTTATTAGTACAAATACTTAAAGGGCTTATTAGAGAAGGTCTTGTTATTATACCTACATATAATGTAAAGTCTCACTATATAATATTGATAAATAGCAAAGTTATTAGCGTTTGTTTATATCCCAAAATGTCACTCAATATACGGACATATTGTACAGGCAATTCATAATAGTATTCATTAATCGTGATGTCGCGGTCACGTGGTATTTTCTAGTAGCAATTGTTAAGAATGATTGATTCAATTATGAGTTTACCAGTTATGACAAATTTTCGTAGACAATTTTGGGATTTCGTTTTTTTTTACTTTTGACTACATAAATATGATCAGTAAAGGGTCGGACAGAGCCCCATTTATTTTGTACTAATTAAAAATTAGTAGTGTATGTACGTACATTAGTATGTACGTACATATGTTTAGTAGGTATCTTATATTTCTTACTTTGTTATATGCTAGTGCATATAACAAAGTAAGAAATATAAGATACCTAAACACAAAATTTAATAGAAACTATACAGAAACCACACTTACCGATACTAGTGTGGTGTTTTTATCGCATGGTACAGCAGTTTTCTTCAGATAAACTCGTCCTGTTTTTGTATAATGCTTATCCTCATCCTTAAAGTGCAACGAACATATATATGTATGAGGAGTCGGAAGCCATGTTTCTTCATTCCGATTATTTTGCACAAATTTTATCCAAGTTTCTCTTTTCTCATGACCCGGTCGTAGAAACCTTCAAAATTATTTAGGTTATTTAGGTAAAAGTCACAATTTACTTATTTTACATCTATTCTACACAATAATAAATAACACTTATACTATTGACAAACTGAACCACAAAATAGGTACAAATGTATGTTGCGTATCTGCGTCTTTTGTTTTCATTACTCTATGATTAGTATTGCAAAATAGCGGCGCCCGGCACCCCGATTCTCGTGAGCATTGTTACATCGAAAAACTTTAAATCAAAGAGTTTTAAACGTTTAAATGTCTACTTACCGATGAAATGTTAAACCATCACTTTTTTTTTGATGTTCTGGAGTGTTTACGGCAGTCTTTAAGAACACAACCAGGCATTTTGATGTTGTTATTTATGCGAGCCAAACACGACTAGTCTCTACGGGCGTTGGATACTCACTGGATAATTGTGGTACAGTGTACCGCAAAGTGTGGTGCAAAATCGAGCAACGCGTTGACTTCTCTATACGTAGTAGTAATACCTCAGTGATTTGAAGGTACGTAGTATATCGTCAGTGCGCTTGTCAAAACCTCTATGTGGTTTTAATCAAGTTTTCAGGGGAGACAATAAACCTGTTTTTTTTAATGATTAATTTACTAATCAATAATTTAAAAATGCAGTATGATGGCAAAAAATATTATGTATGATCTGAGATAAAAGTGAAAATGATAAAGTGTACCGTTGATCCATTTCAACCATTTTAGTGCACATATCAGAATTGTCTTGCGAGCACAATTTCTTACAAGTGAAAAATGTACACATGTCAGATTTGTTAGGTAACTCATCGGATTAATTTAATTCTAGTAAATGCATAACAATAAGGAATTAAATTTAAAACAAATAATTATTCATTCAACCTTAGTTTAATGGGTAACACTGACAGAGTGAAAAAAGTTTATCTCCACCTTCTCAAAATGAGTACCTTTGAAATAAATAAAATGCGAAGTAAATAAGTATTTAAATAAACTTTATTAAGGCACACAGGCAACAAAAACATAAAACTATAATGTAGGTGATATGATGTAGCTAGCATAACGTATCTTGAGCTTTAACACTTCTCACAAAGTTTTTCTTTAAAAAATATGCTTAAAATTAATTAAATTTGGTACAGTATCCTTTATCCATCGATATCAGTCTTTATGATCATTAAATTATACATATAATATTGTACTATACTTATATTAGTAATAATGAAATTTTATAAATCAAACAAGCTTTGGGATGTTTCACAAAAAATTCTTACGTTATACTTATACAAGGTGATTGGAAGATGGGTGCAAAGCTTTAAGGCGAAGATAGTACAGACAGTTTAGAACAATTTAAGCCATGGTTGTCTTGTACGAAGTCTTACCATTTTTTTAACCTAATTTTTAAGATTTTTTTCGAAAATTGCCAAAATTTTAACTAAACTGGTTATTTATAGCTAAATTGAATGATAAATGAATTCATTTTTATTTTATTTAATTAAAGTAATGTATAAGCAATCTAGCAAAACATGTTTTAGGCCTCTGTGTAGTTAGACATTTTTTTTACAGACATTTAAAGTTCATATAAATTAAAAAAAATCATAAATCATTTTTGAAAACCTTATTTAAAAAAAAACGAAGGGTGCTTTGTTTGTTCAAATATTTTTAAAAACATGCGTGATAATCGCTCTTTCCTTTGAGGTATCATTTACGAGGATATTTTATAAATTATTGAAATTAGGATCTACAAACCAATTTGAGGGAGAAATTTTAAATTTTAGGCAGACTAATTAAAACAAAATTTTTGCTTAAAAAACTTACGCTAAGCTTACTTTATGTGTTCGAAATGATAATTACTTCAATTTTAAGAATTGTTTGCACATGCCAATTGAGGGGATTATCTAAACAATGGCCGCCGCGCGCAGTGCGGCACATGAAAGAACCGAATTGAAGGGATTATCTAAACAATGGCAGCAATGCGCGGTGCGACGGCATTTCCAGGTAGAACGCCCAGTGAATAGAAAATAGCGATAAATACGTTGGTTTTTACAGCAAAATGGTATTAGTTACTAAGGCAACATCAGCAAATCGTGTTTTTATTTAGTTAGGGTTAGTCTGTGTTGAAGCGGTTACATCTTTTACTTATTACAATTAGTTGAATTAGTCAAACTACAGCTGCCCATGTGAGAGGACGTTGTCGTGTTGATTCGCAATTTACCGTGTTCAGTTGTAGCCCTTTGCGTTCCTGCACGTGTTGTTTGCGTTAGTTTTGAACATTTTTGTTTCACCGTGTCCAGTCGTAGCCGCAAGCTCCTGCACGTGTTGATTTTTGAGTTGTGTTGAGTTGACATTTAGTGCGCTCCTACGCCGTTTTTCTTAATTGTTAAGTAGCTATGGCTACTTTTTCCAATCAAGAATATGCGGATATCGTATTTATGTATGGCAGAGCAGATGGCAATGGATCCTTGGCGCGACGGATGTATCAAGAACGCTTTCCGAATCGCAGGGTACCGAATGTGCGAGTGTTTTACAACACTTTTCGTCGACTTGCCGAAGTTGGGTTTCACCGCGTGGAACCTGGAGTCAACCCTGGAGACATGAAACTGACGTCGAAGAAAACATTTTGGCAGCATTTCAAGCAGATCCTACTACCAGTACCAGAGCCGTAGCTCAAAATCTAAACATTTCACAATGGAAGGTGTGGCATACAATGCACCAAAATGACAAATATCCGTTCCATGGTAGGGGTGTGCAAGGTCTGGAAGAGCAAGATCCCCAAAGAAGAATACAGTTCTGCCGTTTCCTCCTCAACAGAGACATCGAAGATGCGTGGTTCCTGAAATCAATCTTGTGGACGGATGAAAGCAAATTTTCTAGGGAGGGCATTACAAACTTTCATAACCTCCATGAATGGGCCGACAGAGACATTAATCCACATTTTAAGAAGCGAGTGTCGTTTCAGGGAAAATTCTCTGTCAATGTATGGGCTGGAGTAATTGGCAGGACGTTGATTGGGCCCCACTTCTTACCGGATAATTTAAATGGTGAAAATTATTTGCACTTTCTACAATTCGATTTACCAGTTCTGATAGAGGAAACCGGTGTCCCGATATTCGAAAGAGACCGAACAGTCGTCTTTCAGCAAGACGGCTGTCCAGCGCATTGGACGTTAAATGTAAGGGTACACTTAAATAATTGCTTCCCTGACAGCTGGATCGGCAGAGATGGACCCATCCCTTGGCCCGCTCGCTCACCAGATCTGACCCCGCTGGACTTTTTCGTGTGGGGCCGGGCCAAGGAACTGGTGTATACGAATGTTGAAATAAACACGAGAGAAGAATTGATGGAGAGAATTAATTCAGCGTTTGAAACGATGAAACTGGAGATGATGTTGAAAATAACAACAACAGAAGTGAGAAGACGTAGCCGTGCTTGTATTAGGAATCATGGCAGACATTTTGAACATGAACAATAAATAATTTAGATTCAAATGTTGTTTTAATTACTCCGCCTAAAATTTAAAATTTCTCCCTCAAATTGGTTTGTAGATCCTAATTTCAATAATTTGTAAAATATCCTCGTAAATGATACCTCAAAGGAAA
This sequence comes from Eremobia ochroleuca, assembly GCA_949629135.1. NCBI lineage: Eukaryota > Metazoa > Arthropoda > Insecta > Lepidoptera > Noctuidae > Eremobia > Eremobia ochroleuca. Next base: position 2,159,074 of record OX451385.1, on the reverse strand, counting down.
GAGCGATTATCACGCATGTTTTCAAAAATATTTGAACAAAAAAAGCACACTTCGTTTTTTTTAAGGTTTTCAAAAATGATTTATGATTTTTTTTAATTTATATGAACTTTAAATGTCTGTAAAAAAAATGTCTAACGACACAGAGGCCTAAAACATGTTTTGCTAGATTGCTTATACATTACTTTAATTAAATAAAATAAAAATGAATTCATTTATCATTTAATTTAGCTAGAAATAACCAGTTTAGTTAAAATTTTGACAATTTATGAAATAAATCTTAAAAATTAGGTTAAAAAAAATGGTAAGACTTCGTCTAAGACAACCATGGCTTAAATTGTTCTAAACTGTCTGTACTATCTTCGCCTTAAAGCTTTGCACCCATCTTCCAATCACCTTGTATAATGTACCCACTTATTTATAAATCATTCTTCAGATTTAAAAGGCTTTTTAACATTATTCTAGTTTATTAGTTATTTTAATTATATTTGAGATTGTCGTAGAAGTAGTGGTGAACCCGGTGCATGTACTTTTTTAACGACTGTAAGCTGTCGTATTTTGTCTTGTCTATTTTTCTTGGTGTATTGTAAAGAGCAGTGAGCTTTAGGATTACTCGCAATCTTCTTTGAGGTAAAATTTTCCATTCGTCTGGATGGCGTAATTTGAAAAAGATGTCTCCATCTTTAGACAGCAATTCTCTGATATCTGTAACTACAGGATCTCCAACCTTTTTCCCAGGTCGTATCGAATCAAGCTGACATGTACGCTCATAATTTTTGAAAAAATTGTATTCTAGGTGATGAACTACATAAGGTCTTGTTGGTCGGGCTTGTGCCATTAGATTGATGTAATCATTAGGTGAATAAATTTGTGGCTTAAATAAGTGTTCTAATGTCGAGTGCACGCTATCCACCTGCATCATTGTGTGTCCTTTCTCTAGTATTAGCTGCTCTATCTCTATACTTTTATCCACAGAAAGGTTCAGTAAGGATGATGACAGCACTGTTTCTATTCTGGTAGCAGCAGCCGTCCGATATTAATATAATTTTTTTGTATCCTTCGTCAAGTTTTATATTCAGAAAATCTATGAGACAAGTGGTGAACTCGTTTGCGGTCACTCCTCCATCGCCTTCATGCCACACATATAAATGGACATCTTTATTATTACTACAATATAAGGTGTAGTTATGGATTTGCAATTTTGCTTATACACTTCTGGACACATCTATTGGCCCACCTTAGAGTTTAGGTTTCGATGGCCCCTACCGAAATATGATTGCTAGATTGAACAAAAACTGTTGATGCAGTTTTAAACCTGATACATTTTACCATCTTTTTCGATCGTATTGTTTTAAATTTGAATTCAGAATACCATACGACATGGAGCTACGCCTAACAAGTCGGATATGCGCCTTGTTAAAGGCAATTGATTTTTGAATAAAAAACATGTTTTATCAAATAAAGGTTTAATTTAATAACGCGTGTTGCCTCCGTGGGCATCTACCACAGCTCTCATACGATTAGGCATAGAGTTTATCAACCGCTCTATGAAATTTTGAGGGATCATCTCCCATTCCTCTTCTATGGCAGTTTTCAATTCCTGCATCGTCTGGGCAACTGGCTGACTAGCCCTAACACGTCTTTTTAGCTCGTCCCACATGTGCTCAATGGGGTTCATGTCTGGGCTTCTGGCTGGCCAGTCCATAACTGTGATGTTCACATCCCGAAGATATTCCCTGACGATGCCGGCCGCATGGGCTCTTGCATTATCATGCATAAAAAGGAAATTTGGGCCCACATAGTCCGCGTATGGTATCACGTGAGGTTCTAAGCACTCACGAATGTACCTTTCAGCATTTAATGTTGGCAGCCGTGGTCCTGTTGACCTCAAGTTGAGTTTTGCCGCTCGCGGATATACCGCCCCAGACAGTCCATGAGCCACCGCCATAAGCAACCCTTCTCTTCAAAGCAGCATTGTGCGAAACGCTCTCCCTTACGTCGGTAGACCTTCTTCCTTCCATCATTGCCGTGTAACACAATTTTAGACTCATCAGAAAAGAGTACACGGCTCCAATCTTGCTGTGTCCAATTTAAATGACTGCGTGCGAAATGAAGGCGCGCTGTTCGGTGGGCTCGCGTTAGTTTGGGCCCATTAGCTGGCTTGTGTGGTACCATATCGCGTTCTTTTAACCTTCTCCGAACAGTTTGAGCGCTCACAGATACTCCGTGGAAGTCGCGAAGTTGGTTTTGTATCTCAATGGAGGTAAGGTGACGATTTCTCAAGCTGGTCGTCACGATGAATCGATCCTGCCTTTCAGTTGTGACCCGAGATCGTGGCCTTCCTTGGCGACGAACAAAGCCGCCAGTCTCTAGGTACCTCCGATAAACATTTCGGACCGCAGATCGACTTAAATTAAGTTGAGCACTCAAGTTTCTTTGGCTGTGTCCGGCCTGAATAAGTGCCACAGCTTGGGCGGCGACTTCAGGTGAAGTATCCATAGATTATTGATAGAACCTCACCTTAATGTTAAGAATAAGTAATGTTTGTTGCAAAACCAAAGATATCAATCACTTTTTCAAGAATTAAATCCAAGTAAACCAATAAAACCAAGTTTTCTTAGTATTCGATTGTTTGATATCAACAAACAGGCTCCAAATTGTCTTTTGTTTCTTTAAATTCTGTGTTCGAAATTCAAAAAAAGACTATTGAATGAAATTGTGAATGTGCCAGGTTCAAAACTGCATAAAAACTTTTTGCTCGACCTAATATAAAATTTTAGCTAGGACTTTGGTCCTAGCTAAAATTTTATATTAGGTCGAGAGGTATATTAGGTCGAAACTGAAAATACAAGGTGGGCCAATAGATGTGTCCAGAAGTGTAGTATTGCACAGACACCTGAAGTTTTGGTGAAAGTAGCACGCTTTGCACATCCATGGTGACAACTAGAACTTCAGATGAACATAAGGACTGTGCATTCGTCTTGGCTTGGTATGCTTCTTCTTTCTTAACTTTGTGTACCTCATATTCTTCTAGCGTTATATTTTCTTCTTTGAATGAGGTACATATATCACACTGATCTTTTCTTGACTTAAATATAGAGATTTTTTCAGTTTCCAAAGAAGGTTGGCCAAAACGTACCTGGCGACGAAACGATAGTGTCCCTATATGCTATATGTATGAAAAATACCCTTATTTTTTAAGGTCATAAAAAACACAAGAAATATCTTTTTAAGTGGCCACAAAAAAAAGTTATCCTTATTTTAGTTTTTCTTTTTCGTTCTAAATTATTTTCGAATAATAGTTTCAGAACGCACCTATTGACGATTCATTTCGCGTATGAAATTACTTGTTATTCAAAGACTATGAATATTCATTTTTTTCTGAATAGTTGTTAACTGTTATTCAATTAAATTAGTATTTAGGCACCATATCACTACTATGCTGATTTATTATGCATTGGATCTTTGTCATAAAAGATAATTAAGTGAAAGCGTTTAGTTCAATTACGTACAATGAAACGTCATTTGTCATCGACAAGTGACGTTTTCCCAAAAAATAGGGCATCTGTCAAAGCGCACCAACGCCTTGACAGATGCCCTATTTTTTGGGAAATTCTTTAAGAGAAATCGCAACAAATAGAAACTAGATCGCTAATTACCCTCCTTGCTTATCGCTAAGTATACTTGTAAGCTACGCAACAGTCGGATAAAAGGTAGTTATTGATTGTAACCTCAACAGTATAATTGACACTTTTACAAAAAAATGTGGCTATTTAGAAATGATTTTCAAACGGGATGATGTTTCCAACATAAGAACAAACCACTCTAGATGAAGCTTATTTTGGGACATGTAAAATAAAAGTAAGGTCCAGCTCCTATAGAAATTGGCCATTGTTCTTTGATGTAAATAATTTGCGCTTTGCTGTTTCCCTCTCAGTTTCCTGGCTCCACTCCTTGTACACTTCAAACATGTGTGTCTTTTTTCTAAATCAGTCCTCAACATAGATGCCCGATGTGCTTGCCCTGCAGTAATGATTAGGAACTTTTGGCAATAAACCCAACCATTCTCTTACTGAAGCTGATTTAGAGGAAGGATCTTTTCGTTTATTTTCAGTATAAGATGAGCCTGATTTGGATTTATGCAATTGCTTTATCCATGTGTTTAACGTTTCATTTGTCATAACGAGCGTTCTAAGGATAAAATTTTTGCACACTCGTATTAATTTATTGTTTTCGATAGGCATAAAACAATCGAATCCTTGCTCTTTAACAAAGTTGGTGGACCTTTGCGATTGCCTAGCTTTACGTCTTCTATTGATAGGACGAAGTCGAACTAAGTTTTTAAGGTAAGCCTTTTTAGCATCCCACCTATCCAAGCTCCAGTAATATCGAAAAGTAGCCTCTCTCTGTTTTTCACTTAAAGCTCCACACAAAAAAGTCCTACTCGACTTTGATTCAGTAGCACTATGAATACAAGTTTTAGTCTTCATATTTTTTGGGGTTTTCGGGATAAAATTGAGTCTTTCTATAATTTTCAGTATCAACTTCTATTTTTCTTCCCATGTATGGCTTTCCTTTAATTCTCTGCTTCTTATTAAATTTCCTGTTTCTTTTTTTGTTATGTATTTTATTCATATCGAACTCATTACAATCTTTGTCATCGATTTCTATGAACTCTCCAGTTTTCTCATCTAGAATAAAGTGTTCAGTCCCAAGCTCGTCTGTATTTCTGTTTACAAATTTTCCAGTAACTTCATTTAAACACGAATTCGTTTTATGGCCCACTGTTGCTATATCTGTGCGCTGTGACTCTGCAATCACCATCGGCTCAGAGTTGAGCTCGGACTCATGATGTACTGATAAGATAGCAGTTGAAGGGACAAATGCATTCTGTTTCTCACTAGGTTCTGTAGCAAAAATCTCGTCAGATGGCATAATCATATCTGCATCAGGGTCTGCAGCCAAAAACTCGAGTGTCAATGAGATCATATCACGGAGTAAAAACAAAGAGGAGACGGGCTAAGCAACTGTGCACTGTGATTCTCAACTAGGTCCTGTTGTCATCATGTGGGCGTGGCCTTAGTCAGTGTATTGTTGGCGTTCCTCCTTTACACAACTTTGTAAACGTTCCCATTTTACAACATATTCGCTCTCGCTCAGATTGATTAGCTAACGTAATCTTTACTCCATAATGAATTAAAGACATCGGCATTGATACACCATATTGCTTAGATCGAATGCACCATGGGGAATTGGGATCGCGATGGCGGCCATCTGCAAAACGGCGTGCTAGGCATGGCGTTGGCACACTATAACCATGCTTTTTCCGACAAACCCACCCAAGGAATTAAAATAGGAAAAGAAAGATATGGCTTCAATGTTACACACTATGGAACGGTATGGTTTCGGTTTGACTCAACGAGAAGTCAGAGCTCGTGTTGGGCAATACGTCCGCAGAAATAATATTGTCACTCCCTTCACAGACGGAATTCATGGGGAAGAATGGATTCGAGGCTTTAAAACAAGAAATAAATTGACTATAAAAAAACCACAATCAGTAGAAATAGCGAGAAAGAAGGCAGCCGATCCATTTCTTGTTAATGAGTTTTATGATTTACTAGAAGAAATTGTGCAGGAGCAAAACTTAGATGGCGACCAGATATGGAATCTTGATGAAACAAGTTTTTGCCAAGATCCAGGCAAGTCGAAAATCGTCGGATTAAAAGGCTTTCAAGCAACAAGAACTACCAGTTTACCAGGTCGCGATAATACAACAATGTTGTTCGCATGCAACAGCTGGGGTCAGAAAATAATTCCTTTAATAATTTTTAAAGGAACGTATCTTTGGAACACATGGTTACCTGAAGATGACTCGATTGATTCGGCATTTGCATCCACCTCAAAAGGTTGGATGGAGGCTTCCGTCTTCGAAAGCTATTTTTCAAATGTATTGATCCCTGAAATTTGCAAAACAGGTAAACCACAGCTTGTGATATACGACGGCCATTCAACTCATCTTGATTTGAATGTTATTGTAAAGGCAAAAGAGAACAACATCACCCTTCTAAAATTACCGCCTCATTCTTCTCAAATTTTACAGCCGCTGGATGTGAGCACTATGAAAGCGATGAAGGACCGATGGGATCAAAAGTTAATTAAATGGCAAAGACTTAATATTGGTAAAAAGTTACCAAAAAAAGAATTTACTGAAATTTTGGTAGAGACTTGGAATGACCTTGAACCAGTGATATTGATGAACGGATTTCGAAAAACTGGTATATATCCTTTGGATAGGAACCAAATTGGAGAAGACAAATTTGATCCTTCATAACTACAGCGCTGGAAAAATCATTTAGCAAATAAAATTACAGAAGTACCAGAAGAAGACATCATCACCCAAACTCAACAAATACAAGAACAGAATACTGAGACAGATGAAACAACACAAATAATTCCCCAACTGGAACAAGAATTTGAAGGTGAAATTATACAGGAAACTCTAGAAGAACAAGCACAAACTAATGAGATCAACGAAATAACACGGATGATTCGACCATTACAGGACCAACAATTTGAAGAAGAAATTGTTCAGAATAGTCAACAAATACACGAACAGAATGACGAAACCAACGAAATGACACGGATAATTCAACAACCACAGGAACAAGAATTCGGAGAAGAAATCGTACTGAAATTAAATCAAATAAAATGTAATGGCAAAGAGCTAACTGATAATAGGCAAGAAATAAATAGAGAATTAGAAAAACAGGAACTAACATTTGCTGCTAAACATCTAAAGGAAACAAAAATATTTGGTTATGTAAACAGAGGACCTGCTAAAAATGTTGGCAAATTTAAGCTTATCCCAAGAAAAAAAAGTGAATCTGATGCTTTAAAAATAATAAGTCAAAATAGTGTTATTATGGAAAATTCTGAGGTAAAAGGAAATGAACATAGTACCAATGTTACTTTTGGAAGTTCATTGCTAGAAACTATCTCAAGAGGAAAAGAAGAACCAAAGCAAAAAAGAAAACGTTTGGGAATAGGCGCTAAAGTGATCACAACGAATGACTATATTGAAAGAAAGAAAAAGGAAATTAAGGAAAAAGAGAATTTACATAAAGGAGCAAGAAAAGTTGGTAAAAGAAGCCGCAACCAAAAAAAAATACAGAGAAAAATATCCCTTACTACTAGCGAATCAGACATTATGAGCACGCACTCCGATTCTGATATAATAGAAGCTTGCACTGACAGTGATACTGATAGTGTTCAAGACCAACCAACAGAAAAAAAATCGACGCACATACTTACGGTACAAGCTGATATCAATTTTGAACCAAAAACGAAACCGCATGCGACATTAAAAAAAACTATTGATACGAAAGATGATAAAAAACACATACTTACAAAGGAAAACCAAAAAACTTGACCAAAGAAGAAATAATTAATGCTATTGAAACAGATACGGAAGAAAATACCAGTAAATTTGATTTTGGAAGTAAATGACACTGTTCTGGTTCGGTATTAGGAGAAAAAGAAATGGAAGTTTTATGTTGGTACAATACAGACAATTGAAAAAAATTATCAGTACAAAGTTTTATATTATAAGCATTCTGTAGACCAAAATATGTCTCTAAAATTTTCGATGCCAAAGAAACAAGACATTGATGTAGTTCCTAAAACTGAAATTGTGAAAAAAATTGAGCTTTTGCAAGTTAAAGAAAATTCAAATGTTTTTGTTCTGTCCCACGACATCGATGATGTATATTTTTTGTAAATTTAATGGTTTTTCAATTAAAATCCTATTTCAGCTAGTATAATTATGTGTTTTATTATTCAAAAAGGTACCTGAGGCAAGTGTGACATGATTTCATCATAATTCACATCACTATTTGTCAAAAAATCTGTTTCACTTGCCCCATGACGTTATAAATCTATTGCTACGCGAACATTTACTTTAAATTCATGGAAATAGATCATATAACGTGTTAAAATTAGAAACATCTCATCAAATTTATCAGAAGCCACAGGGATTATTAAAGAGAATAATAACTAAAATGCGTATTGTTACACTTGCCCCATTGGTGGGGAAACTGTGTCAGTCGTCAACATTGAAACATTTTACTTATTTTAAGTCATTAATGCCCGTTTTCACCAACAGCCCCTAAAATTTAAGTGTATCTTAAGCCAACATAAGGGGCACTTCTCGCGAGTTGTGTTTTCACCAACGTTTAAGAGACACCTAAATCATTAGGGGTCCCTTATAATTTAGGGGATGAATTGACGACCTCGTAACGTTTAAGTGACGCATAGTTTTAGGTTATTTTGCGAATCGCCGGTGCACCAAACAACAAATTTCGCACTGAATAAGATAAAAATGGATAGTAACTACGATTTATTTGAAGATTTAGAAGCAATTGAAGATATGAAAGAATTAGCAAGTAAATAAGAAAACACACCACACTGTACACAGCATCTATTTCTGTTTTTTTTTTAGTTTATGTATTATTTATTTATTTTTTTGAATTTACTATAAGAGTTACGCATAAATACAGAATTACATTTGTCTTTATTTTATTTATAAGTACACACTATGTTCAGCTCGATCACTTATTTCTGCGAAAAACTAGACACCCGATTTATTATGTCACACAGTGGGACGTCATTACGTCATTCTAGAGGTAGTTGCTGAAAATCAGCGCTGTTGACGATAGGTTCGGCCGAAGTCACAGCATTTTGCTGAGCACCTATTCTTGCACAGATGCGACGCACGCATGGCACACATGTGAGACGCACGGCTTATTATACTTATAATTATTATTGTTTGTTACAAAAGTAGTTTTTTTTCAGTTTGTTTTGATTGTTATTATGTTATTGTTTAGTTGTCATCTGCCGCTGTCGCGGGCGCATCTTGATTAATGTATGTGTTGTCTTTGGTCCCTGGCCCTGACATCAAGCGCTTGAGTACGAGGCTTTTGGTTACGTTGTATATTTTGTCTTTTCATTTTTTTATTTTTCATTATTATTTTGTTATTTATTTGTAACGTGCGTTTTGTTTGTGCAGAATAAACGTTTTTTCTTTCTTTCTTTTCTTCTTTCTCAAATTCCATCGTAAATACTGTCGGTCTCCCATGAGTTTTCGATTTAATACCCCGATCACCATTTAACTGTGAGATTATTGTTGATCTAGGAACACCATAAACTGTAGACGCCCTCAACGCCCTCATCTTCTGCTCCCGTACTGCTTTAACAGCTGCCAGCAGAGTTTCTCGAGGGTATTTGTCAGTAGTTTTTCTTTTATAATTTCGTACCATCTAATACAGAAAAAAAGAAACGTTACAATGAAACATGGCATAGGTACTTGCAATTATTTATCTTGACTTTGAGATAATAATTTGCTCTCACGATAGACAAGACATTATAATTATTATTTCACAAAAAATACGAATAAAAATTTCACATAAAAAATACGTTGTCCCATTACTAGTCATGGTATGCGTATACAAGACGACTGGGATAAGCGTGACATTGTCACACTTGAACATGTTAGGTATTAGGCGGGGTAAGTGTAACAGTTCCCGTATTTGAACAGATAATGGACATAAGGTCACAGAAATATATTAAACTTCAAGTATCAATATTATTCTTTACCGCTTACCTTAAATTTTGTTAAAATAACTTGAAAAACAACACAAAAACACTTCAAACATCGCCTCACGTATTGTCGAACGCCCGTCGCCAGTCGATTAGTTATTCAATATGGCGTGTGTCGATAAAACAGTTCAAGTTTTGCCACTTAACGCGTTGTTTGTAACAACAAACAACGGCGTAAAAGTTCCTCCGTTGTTTGATAGATGGCTCTTAAACAAAAAACGTGTATATGCCGCGTAATTTGAAATTGTTACACTAGCCCCATTGTCACACTTGCCTGTGTTGACCTTACGCGTTTAACATCTATTTTTAAAACAAATTTCTCGATATTGGTGGTTTATTTATATGGATAATATTTTTGTGTTCACCAAAAATCTAAAGGTACATCTATGTATGCATTTCTAAAATATTGATCTTAAACCCGTTTAATTGTTTTACTATAATTAAACTACTCGGCCAACAAAATATGTTACATCAAACAAATTCCAAATTAACACCAAGATATAACACTTTTTTTTCTTTTATTGTAGTGCGCTGCAAATATTCTATTGTAACAATAACTATTTTATTCTTCCTCGAAAAATACTGATCGTGCACCAAATATTCCTGAATGTTACACAAAATATTTAGTATGCATCCTAGTACCGTATACCCATTTAAAACGGTTTTGTACAACTTTTATGTTACTGAAATAATTATAATTGAAGAACAAATAATGCATTTCGTAAAACATTACTTCTAAGACTTATATTTATTTTACTGAAAATGGTTTTGGCGCGCTTGCGACGCGCATATGCCTGCCTATTGCTCTCTGTTGTGCGACGGAGACGGCGCGCGGCGGCGTGGCGATGGCAGGCGGGGCGGTTCGTTGAGTGAGATAGAGATATTGCAGGATCATAGGAGAAGTTTCGCTTCCGGCTGTTGTGTCTACCATGGTCGGAAGCGAGTCAGGGTGGAGTGCCGTCGCCACCTTTTGCGAGGCCGTGATGCTCGCAAAGGAGGCGGCGGAAAGGGAGAGAGAGGCTGCCTCCTCTCTCCCCTCCCGCAGCAGACGCACTGGGCGTCGTAGGGTGGCCGACTTCCGGCCACCGTAGGGCGCGGCCTGCGGACGGCAGACTTGGGGCGTCTTGTCGTCCGACCAGCAGCAGGCCTCGAGGCGGCGGCGTCGTGTTCCGCGCGCGCCTCATAGTGGAGTCCTGCGGCCGGGGTGACGGCCGCAGTGGGTGACGGGGCCCGCCTGACGTTCTGGCGGGCCAATACCCGTCGGGGGGTAGCGACGAATGCTTCGGCGATACCCGCCCCTCCGACACACGGGTACATGAGAAACACGGGTTGGTTTTTAGTCAGTAAGAGTCTGACAGTCCCCTTTGCCCTTCCCCAAGGGCGGAGGGACTCCATGAGGATTTTCCAACCCGATATCAAAAAAAAAAAAAAAAAAAAGGATCATAGGAGAAAGCGAGACGTTAGATACACGTGCGACGTTACCGGCATGCTTCTAGTGTTTGTTACTCATTCCTAGAAAAACACAAGATTGAACTTGAGAACTTAGGATGCAAGAGCGAGCGAAGCGAGCTCGTGACTTGGGGCACCCCGACACGGACAGGTTAGGTTCGAAGGGGATGAGCCCCCGTCATATCTATAGTAAAACGTAGGGATGAGATTAATGTCCTATCGACAAATAATATTATAACTTTGTAATAGAAAAAACTCGATAGATGATTTACAACTATATTTTGTTATTGTATACAGTAATAATTTTATCACACACAAGTACACACTGTGCGTAGAACGGAAAAAATGTGAACACTAGTTCCCAAAGCTGTCCAACCCGTGAGGCTGAAGCAGTCTGAGAGCGCAGCGAACACACTCTGAGTCGAAGGCGTTCGAGAATATCGCAACGCCCCCGCAAGAGGGCGTGACGAGCGGTAACGGGGCCCTTGCCGCAGAGGCAACACGGTGGCCTGTTAATACAGGCTCTCCCTCCCTCATTTGGTTCGCTTCATCGGCTTATAGGTATCGTTCGGGGCGCGCGTAATTCGTTTCTTCACGCCACCTCTGCGGTCTGTCCCCGCCAGGTGAGACCCCCAGTTACCTGGGGGAGGCCCGGCGGAGGACGACCAGCGACGGAGGTGCCGACTCGACGCTCCTGCAGATTATTGGTGAATTGCACCCGCCCGCCCCGTTTCCAGAGCTAGCCAGTCGCGGTCCGGGCTGAGGGGCAGTCGTGTGTGTGAGCGATATTGTACTGAGTAACATCGCCCAGTGTCTGCGTGAACGCAACCCGCAATACTGCGTGTACACGCGTGATTATAGCGTCTGTCTAGTGATGGGTGTCTGAGTTCGCTACGTGACGTGCCTATATTAACCTAGCACACGCCACGCAACGGATGTATGTAGTTGGTAGAGTACTATTGTTTCAAGTGAGCCGCGTGTAACCTGGGTGCGGCTCACTTGAGGCGTCATATCCGGTGTGGGGTCAAACGTCCGCTACCAGGTCGCGGGGCAGGGGTCTCGCGTCGGGGGGGCGCGCGTGCCAGGGCGCAATGTCTTGGACATGCGGCCAAGCGGATGCGTCGGCACGCGCGAACATGCCCTTCGCTAGACGCCGCACGAACTCGTCCAGGCTCTCAATCCCGAGGTCCCGTTCGATGATATCGTTCCTCACGAAACGAGGAGCGTCAACAATGGTCCGCAGCGCCAGATGCTGTTGCGCGCGGAGCAGCTTTCGGCTCGACTCGCCCGTGAGGGCGAACCATGCCGGGGCGGCGTACGTCAGGATCGGGCGTATGTACAGCTTGTACACGCTCAGCCTGACGCGCGCCGGGATGCGGGACGAGAGCACTGGTTTGAGCAGGTTGCGGGCGACCCTGCCCCGTGCGGCGACCGAGCGGACGTGTGGCCCCATTGTTAGCCGACGATCGATGGTGACCCGCAGGTACTTGACCCGGGGCGACCACGCGATGTCGGCTCCTTGCAGCTTCAAGGGTGGCGGGAGAGGCGCGGACCCGGTGACCATCGCCTGCGTCTTACCCACGTTCACCGACAGCCGCCATTTGGACAGCCACTCGGGAAGGAGCTCGAGCACGCGCTACATCTTGACGGCCGCGTACTTCGCGTTGAGCGATGAAGTAATTTACGCGGCGTCATCTGCGTACAGCGCAAGCATCACTTCCGGAGTGGTGGGGATGTCGTCGGTGAAACGTGAGTAGCACTCTGGCGACATGCAGCTGCCCTGCGGCACACCCGCGAGCACCGGTCGGGCACCGGATAGCGCCCCATCGACCACCACCCTAAAGGTCCTGTTGGAGAGAAAAGTTGAGACCACCTTTACGACGCGACGGGGCGCGCCTGAAGTGGCCATCTTGTATATCAGGCCGTCGTGCCACACGCGGTCGAAGGCCTTCTCCATGTCGAGGAATACTGCCACCGAGTTTTCCTTTTTGTTGAGCGCGGCTGCGAGGTGGTGCAGTACCCTCGACAGCTGGAGCGTCGTGCTATGCTCCGCCCGGAACCCGAATTGCTCCGGACGCGGCGTAATGTGCGGCTGGAGATGTCGCAGCAGGAGTGCTTCGAACACCTTGGAGACTGTCGGCAGCAGCGTGATCGGCCGATAGCTCTCCGGCTTCAGGATGTCTTTTCCCGCCTTGGGCAGCATGATGACGCGCCCCTCCTTCCACGAGGCGGGGAAGGCCCCCGTGCGCAGTATCCCCGTGAACAGGCGCGCCAGCGCCGCAACCATACGGTACGGCAGGTGGCGCAGCGCTGTGTTGGTGATACCGTCAGCACCGCGGGCCCTCCTGGGCCTCGTTCTAAGGATGGCGCGTCTGACTGCGCCAGGCGAGAAGAAGATGGGCTCTTCATCGAGAGCTATCGGCGAGGCGAAGTAGTCTCCCAGGTGTTGCTCGACTGCTGCGACATGGTCGGTATCGCAGGTCGGGTTGGGGCGGAACTGACGCTCCAGGTGCTCGGCGAAGACCTCCGCCCGGTCCTCCGCTGCGTACTTAAGCGCCCCGTCGCTGTTGCGCAGTGGGCGCACCGGGGCTGGTGTGCTCGTAAGTTGACCGCATAACTTGTGTAAAGACGGCCAACTGTCCGCCGTGGCGTCTATTCTGTCCTCCCAGCCCGCGGCGGTGTGTGCCTGTAGCTCAGCCTTCACCTTCTCCGCGAGACGGTTGAGCTCTCTCTTGAGCGTCGGGCATCTCAGTTGTTGCCACTGTTTGCGAAGGCGCCTCTTCTCGGCGATCATCGCGTCGATGTGCGCCGGCAGGGGCGGCAATAGGCCTCTCCCCTGCGGCTGCGTGCGCGTCGCTGTTTCTAAGGCGCTTTGTATGCAAACAGTGACGTCATCCGGGTCTTGTCGACGTCCGCGAAGGTAACGATAGGCCGAGTCGGCGTAGTGGTCTCTACTTTCTCTGCGAACTGTGTCCAGTCCGTGCATCGACGTGGCGCTATGGGTTTCAGTCGGGTTGGCATACCCGATAAGACGACGAGTACTGGTTGGTGGTCCGACTGTAACTCGTCGCCTATCACTTGCTGTGTGTTCTGGCAGCGTAGCCCTCGGTGGACTACGATGTCCAGCACGTCCGGCATGTAGCGTGCGGTATCCGGGTAGTGGGTAGGCGTCTCTGGGCCGGACACCGTATAGCCGAAGGCTTCCGCGTCCGCGAAGAGTCGTCTCCCCTCGGTGTTCGTACTGTAGGAGTTCCACGCTGGGTGCTTGCAGTTCAAGTCACCGGCGAGGATGGTGGCACGTGTGGTGCCCGCCAGCAGGGCCCGCAGCTCGGTGACGTCCAAGTGAGCCGCGGGCAGCTTGTAGCAGGTGTACACGTTGATGTCCTCGCCGGCAACGTGTAGTTGCACACCCAGCGCGTAAAATGTGCTGAGCGACGGCAAGGGGAGTTCTTGATGGACGACTCTTCGCCTCACTAGTACTGCCAGACCACGGTACCTTGTGTGAGCCGACCTTTCATCCTTCCTGTATAGGTGGTATCCCGGGACCCTGCACCTATCTTCGGGCCCCAGGAATGTCTCACTTATTAGCGCCACGTCGATGTCCTGTTCCCTCAGGAGATGGCGGAGGGGGGCGACCTTACCCCTAAGGCCGCGGGCGTTCCAGTGGATCACCCTCAATGGCCTAGCCATGCAAAGTCTGTAATTTTGACTTAGATGTGGCCAGATATATTTTATGTATTAATTCGAAAGAACTTGTGATACTTAATAATTGGTAAAAATTCCCACGGTAAAATTGTCTATATTTTCAGAGAATCAACGATCACAAAGAAAAGTTATTGTTTTTTTTTCTCCAAAAGTATTAATGGTATCGTTTTTTCCAATACCACAAACGACGTAATATCAGAATATGTATCCATATAAAAAATAAAGGAGCTGTAGTTTTGATTGTTAATGTACATTTTTGAATTTCACTTTTTATTGATTTTTTTTTACCCCTATCATTATCGCATTTTTTTCTTTGCTATAAATATGTACATACATAACTGTTGTTTATCACGTCCTAAAAAATTACATACGTAACTCGAAGGGGTGGTGAGAAAAAGCGTTTCTAAATATTTTAGAAATTTCTATGGAAATAGGGTGGTCCAAACTATAAATAAAAACAAATAAAAAAGTTATATTTTGTCGATGTCGTCATTATCGCAACCGATAAATACTTCGTCTGACGATAACACGATGTTGATATCGTCGGAATCACATTCAAATACATCGACAGTTTTTTGCAACAACTGGTCGCCGTGTATGAGTACGTTATCCTGAGTCGGCTTTAAAAGTTTTAGAACTTTTTGGGGAATTTTAGACCGCTTATTGTTTTTTTGTCTCTTGTCAATTGACATACTCGACAAAAGCGGGTCAGAAGACTCTAAAGCTCGGTGAATCAAGTCTAGGACGGTTGCTTTACGGCTGAACTTACGAGTGTGATGCTCACGATCGTAGCGCCAAAATTTGTTGCATGATTCACCGGCTTGTTCTGAGAGCATTCCTATAGGTATAGGAATACCATTAATAATTTGTGCATCATGCATTAAAATTTTGTGCATGGTGACAGACATGTTGTACCAACTGTATTTTTGTACATATTTTGTTGCAACATCATTGCAAAACTCCTGAAACTTCTTAGATTCTATTTCTAAGCCGCATGATATTGTCACCAGAATTGTATGTAGGTCATGGACGAGCCATTCTTCAATACCTAAAATATTGGCAAACGTCAATCGATTGGAATCACCTGTTGTACCTGAATTTGGACGAACTACGTCAACCAATAAGCCGATTTTTTGTCTGATTTCATCTTGTATTTGTTTTTTTCTTTCTTCAACAATTCTAGCTTCTGGTGAATTTTTTGAAACTCGCCACTTTTGCACAGCAGTGTCATTTTTATAACCCAAATGTAACAAGAACTCAAAAATTCTTATCCACGCATGCAATGGGCTAAGTCCATGACGCAAAGCTTCCTGATAAACAGGTTTTTTAGATATCACATCTAAATTTTTGAATTCACTACAAGTAGCTCCACAACAGGCACACCTTAATTGTGAAGTTGTGTTTGTAACGGCATTAAACACCTTTCCATCTATGATGGTCAAGTATAGTTTTGGGTCTCCAATAACTGTTTTTCCCGAAGAGTTTTCAGCAAAAATCGGCGAAAGATTCTTTATTTCTTCTTCAAATCGGGTTTTTTCGTTTACGATTAGTTGTGTTGTTTCTGACTTATATTGGATTCGTATTGGGCGACAAAATCTGAAAGATTGGGGATTCGGATTGATCCATAATACATAACCGTCGTCAATTTTTATTCGTAAAGGTATGTATGTGGTTGCAAACAGGCAATGTTCATCATCGTTTGCATCACTGAAGCTTTGTTTGTAGGCAGATTGTCCAGTAGTTCCGTCAAAACCCCATGAAGCCTCGAATACGCAATAGAGTGTATCTATTCTTTTTTGTTTGCAGTACTCTGAAACTTGTTGGTCGCACACATCAATAATTCGACGAAAAGTGTGCATGACTAAATCTGATAACGGTATTGTTGCTTCCCGTTCTGATATTTGTATATCCACATCGGGAGAACATAACTTTTTGACCATTTGAATTTTGTAGTAGGGAGGGTAAATATTAGACCCACGAGATTTGGCTCCTTCACGAATACTAATATAGTCGTCAACAGATAGTTTTCTATCTATAATTAAGCATAGAGCTTCATTAGGAGTATAAGGTTCATCAGTTTTTTGACATGACCTTATTAGTTTGGCAATTTTGGTAGACTCGGTAGGAGATTTTAGGCACTCTTGAACAACAAATTCAAAGTCACTAGCTGCAGCTTTTTCTAATTTGTTACCTGTTTCATCTACCACAACTTTTGAAAACACCTTGATCAGAGAGTCCAAAGGGTAGTTTCCTAGTTGTAGTTCCAAAGACTTTCTTATACGTCGCTGACTACGATCGCTAACATTATCATATTGGTTGGATCTAGAAGTTGAAGGAACATCTAATGACTGTCTAACTTCTTCTGAGGCCGAAGGTATTATTTTTATTAAACTTTTTTCAGGTTCTTCTTCAAGGTTTTCGCATCTATTGTAGTCTCTTTGTTCTAAAGTAGAAGAAAGCCATTTTTTTATTTTTAGCTATAAAAGTTTTGCGATTCCTACTACTGGCTTTGTAAAGCTGTTCGCATTTACAAATAAACCTGGTAGTATTTTTTTTAAATATGTCAAATTCGGTTTATGTATAATTAGGATTACGCTTAGGGTAAATTGCACTCAAAACTATTTTTGTTCTTTCGTTTTCAGGAATATCCAGAGGTCGCGATTTGGGCCCTTGCAAATGAGCTCTATTTTCTAATAACTTAAATAAGTCAAGATGCGTAAGTTTCTGAGGCATTATTGATAATTTAGCCACTTCTCGCGGATCGTCATGAGGGTCAACATTCTCTTGCCCCAAGTCACTCGGTTGAGACCCGAAATGACAAGCCCCAGGAGAACGGGTCAATTCCTCCTCAGGGACAATATATGACTGGTCCGATTCCATTGTTTCCTATGAATTCCGTTTTCCGAATTCAGTAAAATGTTTAGTGGCTGCTCCCCTGCGTTACCGGGTAGGCTACCGTGCCACTATTAGATGTACGGGTACGACAAAAATACTCAAACATAAGCCCGAAGGCATCTATCTATATGAAGCTACGTTCCATATTGATATAATTATGTACATATGAATGGGAGTTTTAGCCAGTAAAAACTGTTACCGCCTGCACCACGTGGAGGTACTCCCAGCTTATGTTGTTAAAGTTTTTGTCTTTTACATTTTAGGAAAGTATAACTTTATAGGTTATAATAAAGGTCATATAATATCAATAAAATAGAAAAAAATATTCTATCGAATTGATACATCCTTCTTTTTCGAAATCAGTTCAAAATGCTAAGGCTTTTGCGCGTGTGATATATTCAAATAATCTAGTATAATTAAAATCAATCAAATGACGATTTTATTAATGACCAGAATAAATTAATCAAATGGTTAAGAAGGTGTTGAAGCGTGAAATGTAGTAAGCATGATCCTACCATGGTTCATACACAAAAGCATAGATGGCATTGTTGTACAATCGATGTCGAATATTCAACCGTGCGGTTTAGTTCACTCCCCGCACCATAGATGGAGTTGTGCCGTGACGTAATATTACTGAATCGCGATGTTAAGATCCTCCGCAGATTATAGACCTCGGCAGGACAATTCGTATTAAATTAATTACTCTTAAAGGAACAAGTTGTTTTATTCAGTTCCTCAAACTGTCACAGTGCAGTGAAGTAGTTCAGTACTAAGTGGTGTCTGAACATTTGGTCCTGTCGAGTCAGACAGAAATCGGCATAGAAACCAGGGTGGATCCACCTGAAGTGCCGCATAACAATCTCCACACAGTAGTGGGATTGGTGAACGAGCGAAGAGCTGCAGAGTGGCGCGAAGGCGCAGCGACGCAGTGGCATAGTGACGTAGTGAAGCGGTAGCACAGTGACGCGGAAGCGGCGAGACGGCGGCTCAGCGGCGCGGTTACGAAGTAGTTTACAGCGGTCAACAGTAGAGGGCGCACCAGTCCCTTCTCTCCAGAAGTGATATTTGGATTAGGGGGTAGTCCCGTAACGCCGGACGGCACCTAACGCCGGACACTCTTATTATCTCGACAAGTTAGAATATGAACGATTCAAACACGTGTGAAAGAGGCGCGGGGGGGCATACCGGTACAGAGTCACATGACGCAGTTTGTTAATGACGCTGTAGGCAACAGCGGAAGCAGTCGGTTTTTCTTTTGGCGGAATAATACTGCGTCATATAAGATCAAGGTGAGTGTTACAGCTACATTTTGGTGTTTTAAGTCTTTATGGTATTTGTTAATTAAGATACGGTTCCATTATTATTCGTATTCTATATTTTTATTTGTTGATTTTCAAAACGGATTACGTATAGATTACGTAATTGTGGTACTATCCTGTCCCCTGGTACCGGACAAAAAGTTGTCCCTTAACGTTGGACAGTGAAAAAATTTATTTTCTCGTAAATAATTGGATTTATTGTAAGTAGTAATTTTTGTACGTTATTTCAGAGGATAAAAGAACAGAGAAACGTTGCAATGGAGGAGAAGAAAAAGAAAGGAAAATGGGACCAAAAAAGTTTACAAACTGCGATAGATAAAATTTTGTCAAAAGAACTGAGTTTGGGAGTAGCTTCATTGATAAGGTATGGGCATTGAAACGTGGAGAAGAAGTGACGTTGCAACCAAAGATCGGTAGATTCACTAACACCTTCTCACCCGAGTTTTAGTGAATCACGTAAATTACTGGATACAGTGCTCCAGCTGCCATGGGTGGGCTCATGAAGAATGTGCAGCCATTCCTGAGTCTTCAGACGACTACATATGTGATCGATGCCAGATATTTTAAAAACGTCCGGTGCTAGGAATTCGAACTGAAGTCCGTCCGGTACTAGGTGCCACTTCAAGCAATTGCATTTTTTTACACCAATGTTTAATTTTTGTTTTTGAATAAGATTATGCAGAAGTTGCATTTTTGTTAATTTGTGTTCATTCTACAGTTAGTCAACTTAACTAATTAATAAATAAAATTACATTTTTCGAAACAGTTTTTATATTATTTCCTGAAAACCTTAGGTGTCCGCCACTAGGGGACTTCCCCCTACAGTGAATTTGGATTGCGGTGAATTAGTAATAAAAGTGAAGAAAAAGTTCGTAAATTACGGCATTATCAGTGATTACGTGTGTAAGTGTACGGCCAAAGAAGACAAACTGTAAGTAGACTGTCATTAACTTTGAACTCTATATTTCATCTGAAATTTTACATTTGTGTGTGTTGTAGTTAGAACTTTAGTACTCTAGAAACTTTCTTTATTGTGTTGGGTCACTATTGACCTATATTTAAGTATTTTATGTCTCTAATGATCTAAGATACTACTTATGTTTCATTGTGTTCGTTCATCGATAATTCGCAAAGTTCATTGTATTATCGACTCTTAATTCTCGTTGCTCCTGTTTGTCTCTTTGGTATAATTTTAATTTGATAAAAAACCATGGAGTCTCTAATTAAAATACAAGTAGTGAACAAATATAAGGTGCTATAAAAATATCTGCCACCGCTTCAATGGGAGATAGTATTTTGTATATAGATTACAGTAGTGAAGAAATTTTGTACCCCGGAACAGTTAAATCAATTTGAGAAAATAAAATAATTAAATAAACATTTACTCTATTCTGCATAAAGTGGTCCACAAAGTACGCGCGATGTGTCACTTCGTCAATGAAAACAATTGCTATCTCTTTCTAACTTTTCTGTGAATGCACACCGAAATCAGCTGCCCAGCACTCTTAATTGCGTAACACACTAGTACCCTGTTTGAATCATTTTCAAGCCTATTGCTAATCCATTACTCCTTTCGAAAAATGTGTCTTCTCAAAAACGTAAATAGCGCAATGAATATTGTTGAACTGTCAAAATGAAACTCATTGCTAATGATACTTCATGTTACGCAATTACCCCGCAGTTCGTAACTATCTAATCTACCAGGTAGGGGAACCATACAGTTGTTGGCCTCCTCATAGTAATTGGCATAGTAAATGGAAATGACGTGACTTAGAGTGAGATAAAACTAGTGCCAATAACTAAAATTAAATGACCAATAACTATACTGTTTCCCCTAGGTACGTAATACTACGCAGGTAAACAAGTGTTTTAAAAATGCACTCACCAGTTACCGCATTTCGCCATAAAACTGACGTAAATAAGATGGTAAACTCCCCATCACACTTAAAACAGGCTTTGGACTGTCAAGTTACTGTAAGAATGGCATTTTTTTTCTTATTATTATTATTAAACAAATAGCACTTAGATCAATATCAAATAACGATAAATTACAGTAACCTGGCGTGTTTAAAAGTTAATCACCTTATTTACACCATTTGCATCGTATTTACAAAACACTACCTACTTATCTACAAAACTGTTGCACAAGTCCACCATCGTGTTGAACACAAATGTAGGAACGCTTGCGTGCATGTCTTTGAACTTTATTTTATGTGTCCGTTTCACTTTTTACTTGCCGAAAAGCGCGCTTGATGTGGTTTTTTAGTTATTCTACACTTCTTATGTCATGTCCGGTTTGGCCGTACACAAGGCCCTTTACATGACCCCATAAAAAAAGTCTAATGGGGTTAAATCCGGCGAGCGAGGAGGCCAGGTGATTGGCCCTGCTCGTCCTATCCAACTCTCACCACTGTACCACACACCATTTAAATACTCCCGTACGCTCATGGTGAAATGAGGTGGTGCTCCGTCATGTTGAAAGTGCAGCTTCAAGAGCAATACGTTCCAACATTCTTCTCACACGGGTTCGCAGTAAGCGAAGATACGTATCCCCGAACACTGGACACTAGAACACAGGTCCTAGCACTCTGTTGCCGAGTATCCCGCCCCACACATTAACAGTGAACCGAGTCTGAAAGTAGTCAGGCCACACTACACGAGCACCACGAGGACCACTCGTAGTTGTCGCTTACGTCGAAGACTAGCAGCGTCCCTGGTGCTCGCAAAAGCATGACGCCGGAAGAAGTCCAACACTTCATCTTCGGCAGAATATCGAGGCCTGCCTGCGTCAACCGCAGACAAGTCAAAGCGGCCGTTCTCGAAATCTGTACACCTACACGGCGTCCAGAATGGTATGATGACTCACTCGCAAACCAAACCTCTGCTGGTATAAGCTTACTGCATGCGCAGTTATGTTGTTGCACTCGCGGTAACACAATTACACAACACCATTTCAAGATATTCTTGATTGGAATATCATCGTCTGGGAGGTATTTTTAAAGAAAGCGCACGCAATACACAAGTCACTGACCACTGATAATAGCGAACTGGCTTTCGTTCTAGAAGCGCGTGCGACGAACGGGGTAGTGTGCGGGTGGGGGCGGGGTGGGGGCGAGCGGCCTGCGCTACGGGGTGGGTGCCTTTGTTTGATAAAAATGACAAGAGTACATGAACGGCGTCAATGACATTTTGCGAAATGAAATGACGGTGCGGCAACAGCTGATTACTATGGGACGGTTTCATGCAACTAAATCAATTCAAAATTATGCTCACATTTTTTTTGTATGAAAAAATTTATGACATAAGATCAATAAAGTATCTTCACTATTGTAATCTATACACAGAATACTATCTCCCATTGCAGCCGTGGCAGATATTTTTATAGCACCTTATATACTATAGAAAAGGGTCGTATTAACTTCAAAAAATGACCAAATAGCGATTAACTCAAGCATACATAAACACTAGATTAGAAACATTAGAAGGCCAGTGGAAAGACTTTAGTCAAACTCACAAAAACATTGTAGGGCAAACAGCAGAGTCAGATGTAAAAAATAATACATATTTTACAAACGATTTATACGACAAAACAGAAGAGGCATACATCACATACAAATCTGAGTTAATAAAACACACACTTAATTTGAAAGGCACATCCAGTAATCATGATACTGACACTTTAAGTTCAAAGGCTATGTCAAATGTGCGCTTGCCCAAAATTACATTGCCCACTTTTTCGGGATCATACACTGAGTGGGCTTCATTCCGGGATTTATTTACATCACTTATTGATGGAAACAAATCTTTGGATAACGTTCAAAAACTTCATTATTTGAAGGGGCATTTATCAGGGGAGGCAGAGCAATTGTTGCGCCATACTCCAGTTACTGCTTCAAATTATGAAGAGTGTTGGTCCATTCTGGTCAAGAGATACAACAACAAACGATATCTCGCTAATTATATGTTAAAAAGATTTGTTACTCAACCAATTATCACAAAAGAATCTTCATGCAACGTCAAATCACTTTTAGATAACACGGTAGACTTTTTACATGGCTTACAGAACTTAGAGATCGATGTGAAGTCTTGGGACACAATTGTAATTTATTTAGTCTGTGAAAATTTAGACAGTGAATCCCGCAAATTATGGGAAACAAGAGTAAGTGATTGTGATGATTTACCTAAGTTTGAACAATTTAAAACCTTTATGGAATCTAGATTCAGATCACTAGAATACTTAGATTCGGCGTAAACTCATTTAATGTAG
The DNA here is from genome assembly GCA_949629135.1 of Eremobia ochroleuca. Lineage (NCBI taxonomy): Eukaryota > Metazoa > Arthropoda > Insecta > Lepidoptera > Noctuidae > Eremobia > Eremobia ochroleuca. The sequence continues at coordinate 2,135,788 of OX451385.1, read as the reverse complement.
TCACACAACCATCATGCGTCCTTTGCTCTGGAGACCACAAACTATGTAATTGCAAACAGTTCTCAAAAAAGAATTGTGACGAACGTCGTGACTTTGCCCGACTCAGTAAGCTATGCTTTAATTGTTTAGGAAAAAATTACTCGGTTTATAATTGCCGCCAGAAAACTAAATGCCAACTATGTAGTACGAAACACCACTCATTGCTTCACGTCAACACTAGTGACAGTCAGGCTGAATCGTCAGCTAAGAATGAAGTTGTGTCTGCCGCGTTAGCCACAACTTCCAGTACAAGTAAGAGTAACAACGCGGCGAGTGATGAACCCATTTGTTGTTTTGGTCAACTGGATCACAGTCACGGACTGCTGGCCACAGCCCTGGTCCAAGTTGAATCCACCAGAATTGGTACTGCCAAGGTTTTAAGAGCTCTGTTAGACCAGGGCTCTCAAGTCTCGTTCATAACTGAGGCTGCAGTCCAGTTCCTCGGGTTGCGCAAAAAATCCACTCACACAAACATACATAGATTAGGCGACGACGAGGGAAGTTCAGTGCCCTCTAGGTCAATGGTGACGTTTAAATTACAGTCTCGTCTAGATCCGAACTTTTGTTTGTATGTCGATGCTTATGTGCTAAATAAGCTCACCACTCTTCTTCCTGAGAGGAAGATTGTTCAGGTTACACCGTCGATTGCGAATTTGAACCTGGCAGATCCATCATTCCACACGCCGGGGAAGATTGACCTGTTGTTGGGTACGCGTGTGGTCGGCGAAGTACTCTTAGATGGTTTGGTCAAGGGTCCGCCTGGAACTCCAGTCGCACAGAGGACCAAACTTGGATGGATCTTGTCTGGTGAGACCCAAGCTTCAGCAATCTCTAGGCCTGTATGTTATCATACAGTAGTACAGACATCGGACGTCAATGACCTTTTACGGAAGTTTTGGGAGTTAGAGTCGGAGCCGTCAGTTCAAAGAATATTGACTGAAGAAGAACGTAAGTGCGAAGACTTCTATTCCAAGACTACCAAACGCGACGACGTCGGACGGTATGTTGTGAAACTGCCATTCAAAACCAATCGTCCCAGTTGCACGTCCGTGGGGTCATCAGAGGTCATTGCCCGTAAGCGTTTTATCAACTTAGAGAGAAGGTTATCAAAGGAACCGGAACTTAAAAAACAGTATAGTGCCGTTATAAACGAGTATATTCAGCTGGGACACGCTGAAGTGGTCCCTCCAATGGAATTAGGCAATGATGCGTTTTACCTACCACGTCACGCAGTGGTGCGTGATGACAAACTTAGGCTTACTGTCCACGGACGCGTCATTTGACGAATGCATGCAACCTACAAATGACGATAGGCATATTTTGCATATTTGCTATGTCCACGCTGCTTCATGTAATCGTCATGCAATCGTCAATCACGCTACAAAACATCTCAGGTTTCTTTCAACTAGCATTGAGAAAGCATGTCTTTTTGTTGTGAAAATGTCAAGTGATGATGATGAAGTGATTATAGCATACAACTTTATTAGACGACGACGAAACAGGCGAAGGAAGTACTGGATTCATCCATACATCGAAAGAAATATAAATTGTAGATTGTTTGTGGCAGCCAGAGAGTTATCAGAAGATGATTCTGTTTTTCAATCATTTTACCGAATGACTAAAAATACGTACCAAAATTTAGTTTCTATTGTTGGACCACTGATACAAAGACAAAATACTGCAATGCGAGAATCTATCATCTGAATATTGAACGTAATGTTTATTCAAGATATGTTTTCATTAAAAGAGTCAGACTGTAATTTTTTGGATTTCGAAAATGTTGATTCTATGGAAGACCATATTTTCTACCATTGGTTTTGACAAAGAGCAATTCAGACAGATATTGAAGGAAGTGCCTCAGTTTCTGAACCTTAACCCTTTAACCTTTTGAGCGCCAAGCGGTACCGAACGCGATGTGTCCCCCAGCGCCAAGCTATAAATTTATAACGAATGTATAGTAAACAGTAGTGATGAGGGTAATTGTATCACTACATAGTATAAAACAAAGTCGCTTCCCTGTCTGTCTGTCCCTATATATGCTTAGATCTTTAAAACTCCGCAACGGATTTTGATGCGGTTTGTTTTAATAGATAGAGTAATTCAAGAGGAAGGTTTATATGTATAATACATGCATAATATAGTAGAGAAACACTGATAATTTTAGAGGTTTCTAATATGATGTGTAACAAACGATCTTTCCATCTATCAGCGCCACCTATTATATAAGAAAGGTACTACAAAACGCTGCTACTTGACACTAGATGTCGCTGTCGCGTGACGTCACTTTTCTGAATCGCGGTGTCAAGATTCTCCGTGGTCTAATGACCTCCGCTAGTATATTTATTATTTGTGAGACTGAACTAGTGGTGCATTCGTGAACTACGTCCTACTTGGAATAGTTACATGAGACTCTGCTACTAAGTACGCAATATTCCCGACTTATTGTCAGTTTTTGGTCTAGTGGACACCGTTTCTCCTCCTTCGTCCTTTCTGGGAAAAGGGGTGAGAATCCGTCCTATATATATCCTTGTTGTGCAAAGTGCAATAAAAAGTTCTTGCCTACTCCTGGACTTCTTTGTGCCGGAAACGGTGACTACACTCCCCTACAAACTGGCGACCAACGGTGGGCCCGACAAGGAACAGAAGTACGTCACGCGTTCAGGCAGAATAACGACGTCAGCTGTGAAGAACTCACCTAAAGAGATGTCAGTCAACCTGTCCGACACCCAGTTCCAAGCCTTACTGGAGAAGATCTCACCGTCTAGGCAAGGATCCTTCACGACGTGCACCGCCCAATATGACGGGACCAAGAACTCTGAAGTCCTAGAAGCGTTCCTGGCAGCGATTACAATTTTCAAACAAATTGAAAAGATTACGGATGCTGATGCTCTTACCAGTATTCCCCTACTGCTGAAAGGAGAAGCAGCAATATGGTGGCAAGGTGTCAAGAAGAATGTAACTACATGGGAGGCATTCAAGGACCGCCTACGCTATAGCTTTGCTCCTAAGAAACCAGGATATGTTTTATATCAGGAGATAGTTGGTGTGAAGCAGGACGCGAATACCTCTACAGAAAACTTCGTAGCCTACAAACGTATGCTATTATCTCAGCTCCCGGCTCCTGATCCGCCCGAGTCTCACCAGCTCGATATGATATATGGGTCACTGAAAAGCAAGATCCAAGATAAAATTCCACGAAACGCCTTCAAGACGTTTGACGAATTATTAAATATTGCACGAGCCATTGAACAGTTGTGGATTGAACAAGGCAAGGAGACGAGATCCGTGAACACACAAGGCAAGCAGCAAACAACGAGTGGGTTGCAGCCGAAGAAGAAGTGCGGTTTTTGTCATTTCACTGGACACCGTACCGAAGAATGCAGGAAGTTAAAGAAAAAGCAGGAGGAACTCGGAGTCTCAGCCCAAACCCCTGAAGACGCCACAAAACTGAACAAACCAGGTCGACACAAGCTCCATCGCCCTCAACACCTGCAATACGATGCTACGGATGCGGCGCACCAGGCGTAGTTCGCAGCAGTTGTACTACTTGTTCTGGTAAAAAGGAACGGGAACCACCAGCGGACCTCAAATTCTGCTCCTTCAACTTCCGCCCTGACGTAAGAGCAAGGCCAGTGATATATATAGATATTGACGGCATCAAAGGAGTCGCGTACATAGATACCTGCGCAAAAACAAGCATTGCCTCATATCAGTTATATAACCAACTGAAATCAAAGGGACAGCAGTTCGTTAGTGAACACGCTCGGATCACGCTAGCAGATGGGATACCTAAGTACCAACGTATCCTGAAAACGGTGGTACCAGTTCAATTAGAAGACAAGGTCATTCCCACTTCTTTCATAGTTTTGCCTGAGTCCAGAGATAACCGCACCCTGCTAGGAATTGGTTTCATTCAGGACGCAAAGATGGTGCTGAACTTATCGCAGTTTACCTGGGAATTCCTTGGCAGCCCTATAACCTACGAGCTATATGAGGAGGACTTTGTAGCGTTCATTGATACAGCTAGTAGTAGTGTAGACATGACTCCTCCTCAAGAATAAACCTCTGTACCCTCGATGTCTACGCAAACGGCTGATTGGCCGCAGTGGGCAAATAACTGTAAAATGATTCCGTTGGACAAATCAACAATAAAAAGACCCAGAGCAGTTTTCGATGGATACTCACCCCGCTTTGTTGATTTTAGGATGATGGACGCAGAGCGCCACCTCCGAGAAGCGGAAGACACCCTAACATCCCGCGAAAGAGATCTCTTCCCTAGCCCAAAAAGAATCCATAACACAGATACTTTTATCGAAGCATTCGACTTGTGTTCGCTAGATATTAATGATCAGCAGAGTGATAACCGCAATAAAGTTCTGGCAGAGTACGAGGACGTTTTTTTTGATAATGGTAACCCATCGTTGCTTGGAGAGCATTCTATTGTAACAACAAACGATATCCCTATATCGGTGCCACCTTATAGATTATCCCAAGCCAAAACAGAAGTCCTTAAGACCGAAATAGATAAAATGCTTCAAAATGGCATCATTGTACCATGCACCTCACCTTGGGCCTCACCTGTAGTAATGGTGCCAAAACCTAATGGTGAAGTACGGGTGTGTATTGACTACCGCCGTTTAAACGCTATAACTGTACCAGATACTTACCCTCTCCCTCGAATAGATGACTTGTTGCATTCAGCTAAATCGACCCCCTTTATGACGTCACTAGACCTGAAAGCTGGCTATTGGCAGATTAAAATCCGAAAAGAAGACGAAGAGAAGACGGCATTTATTACTCCTTTTGGCGTCTATAAATTCCAAAGGATGCCCTTCGGCTTACGCAATGCGCCCGCTACTTTCCAACGTCTAGTCGATAGATTTCGGGTAACCCTGGGGAACATGAAACTGTTAGCTTATTTAGATGATCTAATTCTATTCTCTACTACATTTGAAGACCACCTTGCGGATCTGGCAAGAGTTTTACAGAAGATGAGAGAATACAACTTAACGGCAAACAAAGAGAAGTGTACATTTTTGCGTTCTTCGATCAAATATTTAGGGCATATAATAACGCCCGATGGATTGAAAACTGATCCAGATAAAACCAAAGCCATCCTTGAGAGGCCAATTCCTAAAAACCTTAAACAGCTAGTATCATTTCTGCAAATGTGCTCCTGGTATCGCCGGTTTATTGAAAACTTTTCGGGCATAGCTCAACCGCTTACTAAGCTTACGAAGAAAAAAGCATGTTGGGAATGGAATAAGGAACAAGAAGATGCATATAACACACTGAAACAACGGCTTACAACTGCCCCTGTCCTAAAACAAGCAGATGGAACCAAACCCTACATCTTGAAGACAGATGCCAGTGGTTTTGCACTAGGAGCAGTTCTCGTCCAGGGGGAGAAGGAAGAAGAGCACCCCGTGGAGTACGCAAGTAGATTACTTACGGCAGCTGAAAGAAATTATTCCACAACCGAATAAATAGTATCAACTCCGTTTAAGCAGTGTATATCCAGGGTTGACAGCTCTTGATTTTTTAAAATTGCCGCCTTTTTTCTTGGACAGCTTTCGTTGGTCAGACTCTAAACACAATATAAACAAAAACAATAGAGAGCTGCAGTCTTATGGTTGTAAAAATACCGTATAAACCAAAAGGCTAGGTATTAAACAGGTATTTTACCATACGTTACGGACTTACGGTATTATTGGTATTTTATGTCTACACTAATATTATAAAGAGGAAAACTTTGTTTGTATGTTTGTTTGATTGTAATGAATAGGCTCAAAAACTACTGGACCGTTTTTAAAAATTCTTTCACCATTCGAAAGCTACATTATCCACGAGTAACATAGGCTAAATTTTATTATGAAAAAAATACGGTTCCGTAAGATATTTGGGTTTTTCGGACACAAGGTGTAAAAAATCAACCAGAAAAGTTACTTGCGTGCGCTGCATAAACTATAAAAGATAGAACCATAAAATGTTCTAATTAATTGTAGATCTTATAAATATCTACAAAAAAGTCCGCGACACACTATACCTATCTATGTCGAGTGAGACACAACAACCATTTTTTTATTTAAAAATATTGAATTTTTTTTTTGGCTACATTTAAACGCATTTATTTTACTCATGTTTTAATCCTTAGTTTAATCCTTATCAAAATAAATTATTTCATCACTAAGTACCGTTTATGTAGATAATATTTGGTCTTTGAATGATTAATTTATCACGGGTCGGGGCTCACGACCATCAGTATATTTTGTTACCTGAAAATAATTTAACGTCAAATGTTGTTTATAGAGAAGCTCTACAATAATCGCTTTAGTTATCTATCCTAAAACAACGGGTTGCACTCCGGGACTGCCGGCAGAAGTGAAAACTTAGTATTAATTACATTTAAATATTTTCATAATTAATAACTTTAACATCCTCATAAAGACAATCAATGGAGCCTGCGGATAATGACTGCGTCGTCGATGTTAGTGTCGGTGTCTGTAAATTGACCTGGGAATCATTTTGCTGACCGTGTCTTTTCTGGGTAGGCTTTTTGCAGCGGTAACCGACATCCACGCGGGCGGAGCCGCGGGCGACCGCTAGTATTTTATATTTTGATTCACTTTTTAAGATCCTGCGTTATTACGAAGAGTCGTAGTTTAATAAATAAAATATATTTGAAGTTTCGATTGTATTCTATATTTTAGAATGACTAATTCTAATCTAATTTAATAATATAATAATCTAATCTAATAGTTGTGTTACACGACTATCAGCGTATTAGGTTTCTACTTGAAGGCACCCAGAGCAGTACCGACAATCTACGAAGATCATCATTATCATCATCATCGTCATCATCATCATCATCATCATCGTCACCGTGATCGTGATCGTGAGCGTAATCGTCATCGTCATCGTCATCGTGATTGTCATCGTCATCGTGATCGTGATCGTCATCGTCATCGTGATCGTCATCGTCATCGTGATCGTCATCGTGATCGTCATCGTTATCGTCATCGTTATCGTGATCGTGATCGTCATCGTCATCGTCATCGTCATCGTCATCATCGTCATCGTCATCGTCATCTAGTGATGAGCAAAGCAAGACCAAGACTGGGACAGTCTTTGTATTGGTCTTCGTGTTGCTTACTCAGTCTTGGTCTCGGTCTTGCTTGTTCGGTCTTGGTGTTAGTCTTGCTAGTGTATAGATAGTCTTGGTCTTGCTCAAATACTTCGAGTCTTGATCATGGTCTTGGTCTTGGATTTTTTTCATCACTACTTCTATCTCATACTCTCGCACGTTAAATCCTATAGATGTGTGTTTATCTCTTTTTACCGTCGCTTTTTCGTTTCATTGATTTTCAAATCACAACGATGCTAAAGAAGTTTTCACTTCAAAAATACAAATTTAAAATACCATTTCATGTTTTATATCTGTGCATTTCCACCGTATTTTCAGTATTTTAATTATTACTCAGATAATTTACTTAAAAAATACAGAAACAATCGATTTATACATAAAATACCGTAGCAAATGGTATAATATCGTATTATACGGTATTTTTCGTTTTATACGTTTCAATACAAACGGTATAATACAGCACTTACATCTTTATGCAGTCTGCACTATCTCACACTGACCTTGATGCGCTTACGTCTATGACGTCACAGGATGTCTTCTATTCATGTCTATGGCGCACGAGGCACCGATATCTACTAATTTCGTGGTGACGAGATCTTTCAATATCGATATGAGTATCAAACAAAGTATGGCACTTAATGTGTATTAAAAGATTCGTGTAAATACGATAAACCAGACCAATAAACGATAGACCAGTTTTTAGGGATCCTGATTGCAGACCCGTCAAAACTGGTCTATCGTTTATAACGTTTTACCAGTTTAGATTAACTCTACCTAAGTTTTCTCATCATGGATTTAAACAAATTTAAATCTTTAGTTGAAAAGTGGATTGAACATCAAAATCTCTGTTTATCAGGGGTGGCCCTTCTCCACAATGGTATTAAAGAGATATGGAGTGCCAGCCTTATTGTTGAAGGAGACGGTTCCTGGCCCATACCATCACCTGACAACGTAGATGTGGCCCGTTCGCTGTGCAACGAAGGAAATGCTGTGTCGTCAGAGTTTGTCTTCGATAATCTTTTTCTAATTGAATTTATAATGACACCCGACACACGTGCTAAGCGTTGGCAAGCCCGGTGGACATTTCGTGGCTTCAACTATACAATTTAGAAACACTCAACCACTCATCTTCCATCTGACACCTAGGTGCTTTTATTCTCAGAACCTCGATTGCGGCTGTTCAAATTGTCTATTTAGTTTAACTTATAGACTCAACTGCCAACCTATCAAGTTCAAGAATCAAGATTGTTATCCTGTGTTCCCATGCATTGAAGAAAACCACCTCACCTATGACTACGATTACCTTGCATCACTACCTGGACTATATTTAGTCCTTATGAATTGCGTTTTAACAGATGATACATATTGTATGCTCCAAAGGGGAATTGGAAGCTTTTATAACGCATTCGAATCAGTAGTCAATCTTCATAACATCGATTATAACGACTTTGATGTCGTTGAAGGAGCAACCGCAGAGTATGAGAAATTCCATCTGCTCGATAGCGTTAGCATTGTTATAACCTCCACTTCTTTTGCCTATAATCAGATTCCTAGGCAAGAAATGCTTCGCCCACTGCACTACTCCAGTGAAGTTGGAACACAACTTGATCCAGCCCATCGTGATGAACCTATTTCCCTTGACCAGTCACCTGGAATTGATGCCAGACTTTGGTATTCACCAATTAGCCGTGTAGTCTTAAAAGAGCAGGATACACGGTACGCTCTACATCTACCTTATGAGCGTTGTATCAAAGTTAAAGAGAATTGACTCTCAGGCACACTACATGGCATAAATTATTTGGCATATGCCAGCATAGTCGCTGGTGACATCATACGCTGCTGAAACCTCATCACGCATATGATAGATAGGGTAGCGGAGGTTGATAGGGGACGGGTATTCCCCGAGTAGATTGACCTGTCCCTCGACCCGTTCAGAAGGTGTTAACCAGGCCAGTGCGTTGTAATTACGAATGTTCCCTTCTGGAACGCAGAGACGATAGTACTCCTGCAGATCTTCGCCAACTAAGCGGTCCACCGCTTTAAGATTCTGCATCTCATTACTAATTAGCAGAGAGTTTCTTCCAGTCGACTTAAAATCAAGTGTACCTCCCACCAACTTTGGAACATACTTCTGGAGAGAAGCGAGGAAGGGCGCGATGAGCATCGACTCTCGTCGGAAATCCTCATACAGGTTATAATTGCGTGGCACGATCTCGTCTGGGTTCAACAACAAATCGTTATCCCAGATAGCTCCTGGCAATGGGCAGTTCTCATGGAACCTACGCCTCACATTCAATGCATTCTGTGCATCCGACAGAAATTCAACTGTCCTCCGTAGTGTAGTGAGGAGTATATTCTCTGGTCTAGGTATCACGGCACCGTGTCTGTTCACAGGATCAGCGGCAACAGCTGGAACATATATCTTCTCTTCATACTTCAGATAGCCCACTGCATTGATAATTCGCCTTATTGGCTCTGGCACAACTGTGACTGACGATGCTGCTCTCAGCATGTCACTGTTAACACCAGGGAGCTTAATATGCTCAGTAAGTCTCGGCACTACTGGCATATCACACTTGATGACCTCGAGCTTCGCCTCGAACAAGCCTAGAAAAACCCTGTACATGGCGTAGATATTAGGGATCCGGATTGTGTCATGATAGGAAATAGAGATGAATGTTAAGTGGCATAGACTTAATCCTATCCCTCTAGTCGTTACGGACAATGTGATCGCCTTCAGGGTCTGCTGTTCACTTAGACGTGCTAGCGCATCCTCCTCATAAGAACCGACAAATAACTGTTTTGTAATGTCTTCATGGAGACTCTGAACTGTGTACGCCGCAGCTGGTCGACGCGTCCGCGTTGATAGGCACGACGTCCTTGACTTTGTCGTCCTCTGCTTCTGTGTTGGCTGGTAGAAGTATTTTGAATCGGTAAAGTTTCCATTTTCTTTTCAGAGATGGGGGTCTTTTGTAATTTTGACGTTCGAAAAGTGCTGATTCTCAGCCTAGTTTGAATAAATGACTTTTGATTTTGATTTTTGATCATGCCCAATGTAACTGGTGAAACATGGTTCTACCACACATCTCTGCCTACCCCCTAGGGGAACATAGGCGTGATGTTAAATAACTAAATCAGTATGTTTTTCCTTGACAACCAAGATAGCATTTGAATATTTGCTAAACAATACATTAAGAATAAAACAACTTTATTTCAATCTACCTTCAAAAATAAACGTTGTTTTGGTTTTCTTATAAACACGAATAATCGTCATTATTACATACTTTTTTTTTTTATAATAAAATGTAATAACTCACGGATTTCATCCTCGTCGCCAATGTAGAATATGCTTATTTTACAACAGTAATAGTTGACTCACCAACTGTAGGGTTATAAAAATAAAAATACTTTTACCACTACACGAAATTTATTTTAAAAATATTTACACAAGACGAGTTTAAAAAAAAGAAAAAAATAATAATATTAGAATAAAATAATTGAATTTAAAGATAAGATTTAAGGAACATTCACCGTGAATGGATAAATAAGGACCCTAGGCTGAAGCTTCAGTCGAGGAATCCGAAATTGATTATATTTAATTTTATAAAATACATTCTCGGTTTTGTAGTACTATTTAAAACTGGGTCAAATTTAAAATTAGTTTTAACAATAGGTATTGGTATCCCATACTAGTCTCTTCTTCTTCTCTGAGGGTTTCTGATCTTCTTAATGGTAATAATTTATGGTGATGACGGAATCACACACAAGTGTGGGTAAAAAAATCTGGATCAAAGGACGGGCGAAATCCAAGGTAGACAGACTCCTTTAACGTAAGTGGAACCCGTTCACGTCCAATATTAGAAAGAAAAAATAATCAAGTTTGTATACCAAGCAAACTGGGTTGTGGTAAGCTGAAGTTCAAGAGCATGAACAAAAGATTGGCGAATGTTTCGTTGCTGCAGTTTTGAATGTAACTAATAGTGGGTCGTATCACCAGAAAGCTCCCAGGTATCGAGAGAGGGCGAAATAGCCCTCTGTTAGCTGGATATCACCTAAAGCAAAAACGAAAAGATATGTTAAGACTAAAGAACACCACCAGAAACAGAGGATGGATGGCTTTATGAGTCGCATTTTTTTCAAAACTCAACATTTCGATTCGAAATAAGTGTTTTTGAAACTTTCGTGTCTATCGACACTTTAGAAATTTGATCAAGTAACTACAACACTAGACGTCTTCATATGAAGACTACGGCGGCTGGGACATTAAAAAAAAATTGGCTATTATATTTTTTCTGTTTTTAATATAAACAAAGACCCCTATTGAAATAAACATTTAAGTTTAGGGTTTTAGGCAATAGTAAGAATACGCTCAAAAGCATTTGTTCGTGTATTTTAATGTAATAAACGTTATGATTAGATATTGTCTTCTAATAAAGACGTGGCGTGGGGGGCACGGAAACGATTGTCTTCTATAGAAGACCGTGGCGCTCAAAAGGTTAACCGGTAGAAATGAGCATAATGAAATAAAAAAAATAATGAAATAAAACTTCACTACCTACTTGGAATCATATATTTTTTTTAAACATTTTATTTTATTTATTATTTATTAATTATATAGAAAAAAACATGATGGCAACATATAAACTACCATCAGTCTAGCCTTACCAATTTATGTATCTGTTTGATGGTAATTTTTGAAGCAAGGCACTGCACACAATCGCACTTGACACCTATCACATTGTATCCTGGATCGTTGATTATTGTGTGCGTAGTGCACACAAGCGACACCTTCTATAGGTGTGCAATTCTACAGGCCAATGAGCTCTCAGCTCAGAAAAACGAATTTCTCGAGGCACGCCAAATAGTTTCTTTTGCCTTGATTCACTTTCTTCGGATTGTACAGACTTACTTTTTTTGGACGCGAACTTTGGCATGGTGGCAAAGGGTCTCTTTCGGAATGTTGCGTTTGCTACTAATTCTCGAGACAATGTCAGCCTAAATTCCTTTTGAGACAATACGGTGTGTGGTTACGTCTGTTAGAAGCATACAATATATACGCGTTTGTTATAGCAGCATCAATAAGGAAATAGAATGCGTTTCCACCACTTCGAGCTTTTTCTTCTGACTGCGTACGGGGTTCTCTTTTGGTCAAACCGGTCCACTCCTCCCATACGCTTTGTGTATTCTGTAATTGTCAGCGGACAGGGGAATGATTTTTTAGATCCATCATTTTGAGTTCTTTCACACGATGTTTTCTGCTTTGGATGAAATGCAGTGCTCAAAACGCTTACTAATTTGTTATCTTTCCAGATAATAAAGCCAACATTATTTTTTACCCTCCATTTCCATTCTCCTCTTTTCAGCTTTTTTGTTTTTTGGTTAGCATTTTTTACAGCCTTTGCTATTGCTATCTTTTCATCAATTTCTTTATTACCAGTCGCTTTGGGCTTTTTTACAATTAGTAGCATATCTTGGCGGTCATTTCTAACTGTAGCAGTTGCATATATACCATTATTGTATAACGTTTGTAGTAAAGCTGGACTAGAAAAAAAGTTATCAAATGCTATATGACCCATATAGGTTTCATTTATGAGTGACTGGCATAATGTCATGACAACATTACTGCCTAATCCTGTTTCGACGTTTTCGGTCTTTCCAACATACACTTGAAACTGATACAAGTATCCTGAGTGGCTGTCAGCTCTAGCCCAAACCTTGAAGCCCCGTTTTATGGGCTTCATAAGCATGTATTGCTTTAGAGTAGATCGCCCCTTGAACTTTATCATGCACTCGTCAATTGACTCAGAATATGTGTTTTTGGCATTTGTCTGACATTTTACGTTGATGTAATCTAGCAGCGGCCTTATTTTATACAGTTTGTCATAGTTATCATCGTTCCTGATTGGCATTGTCATTGAGATGTAAATATTTCATAAGTTTTTGAAACCGCTTCAATGTCATTGTCTCAGCAATTTCAACAACATGCAGTAATGGGTCACTGGACCAATAATCTTCTATACAGGGTAATTTGTGAATGCCCATTTGAATCATCATGCCCAGTAAAGCTTTGATCTCTGTTGCTGACGCCTGTTCCCAATGTTGGTCATTGCATTGTGATGCGTATAGGTTAGATTAGTTTACAATCATATCGATAGCTTCAGAGTCAACAAATATTTTAAAAAATACGAGTGGCCTAGTCCTATTGGCTATGTTCCGAACTGGTTGTAATTGAATAGAATCAAAAAGAGAAACTACGGGATTCTGTGACCAGGCTACTTTTTTCCATTCATCTTCATCTGCATCAGATCCGTCTGAGTCCTCAATTTCTGATGGATCAAAATCTTCTTGAAGTTCAAGTTCTATATGTGAAGGACTGTGTCGTGAACTTCTTGGTGGGGGTGGCTGCATAACATTTTCATTTAAGGGCCCTGGTTGAGTTGATGATGTTGGTTGAGGGCTTAGTTCTGGAAAGATCCTAGTGTTGATTGGGTCATAGTTATTTGACGACAACATACCAGAAAAATCTTCCACATCGGAATCGTCCGCTTCATCTTCAGATCTCGCTCCATCACTGAAACCAAATAATTCTTCTAACGCACTTTCTACTTCATCAGGTCTCAGATTCACCCCACGACGATCCATATTCCTATAAAATACACAAAAAAAATATAAATATGTAATACAATAAGTAATACTAAACTGGTATTACAGACAGTGGCATATATATTGCCGACATTATTTTCGAAAATTCCGTAAATAATATTTATTGTTTTCCAAAAATATTCAATGATTCGTCAAGAATAATAAACAACTCATAGAATAAAATCTAAGTACCTACTTACAAAAAGGTACTCCAGATTTCGAGATAAATCGAGATGTAACCGAAAACCACAAAATACGTATTTCGCGAAAGTCTTTCTCTGACAAGTGACAGATGTCAATGAGGTCGCATGTCATATTTTTTATTTATTTAGTGCTTCGTTCTCTGTTGCAAAAATCAAATAACCACAATCTGTTCGTCTGTACTGTCGAAAATGTGAAAATGAGATCATGATGGCATATAAATTGCCATTGTCATTCAAAGGGTTAAAAGGGGATCTACTATATTAGCTGCTTATTTAATTAAACTTAGGACTGGGGACTCAGATGATCGAATGTCAACACTTCTACAAATTCCTAAAACTACTTTAGGTACTCTACTGGGTAAAGCTAGAAGTCTCCTATATGATTATTTTGTGCCCCATAACTTGGGACTTAATCATATTAATAAGCAACAAATAATTGAAAGGAATCTTCTTATTCCAAATGATTTGTTTGGTAACAATAATAGTGAAATAAAACCTATAGTTGTTTTAGATGGCAAATACAAAAATATCTGAATCTTGTAAAACCGTTTTTGATTGTTTGTACAGATGGATACATAATTTATGTATTGGTCCCCTATCCAGCGAAAACTTCTGATGCTGATATAGTTTTTAAAGAGTTTAGAAACGAATCTGTTCTAAGGCAGTACTTTGAATCTGGAGATGTGTTTATACTACATATGGGCTTCCGGGATGCCTTGCACTTACTTAATGAATGTGGCTATAGGACGTACGTTCCATCTTCTTTGCAACATGGTGAATCTCAACTTTCAACTCTCGAAGCCAATAGATCGAGAACAGTTACAATGTGTAGATGGGTTGTAGAAGTAGTCAATGATAGGTTTAAGCGAGATTTTAAGCTTTTTCGTCAAGATTTTTTTAATAGAGCTACAATAAATTTAATAGTACACTTTGAAGTGGCTGCCGCTTTAATAAATGCTTTCCACCCTGCTATCGCAAACCGTAGTGATGCTCAGGAAATTCTGCAAAAGATTCATCAGTATATGTATGTGGAAAATAGACGAAGTAACTATGTGATTAGCAACAATGTAAATCAACGTAGGGCGCAGTTCCAAGCAATTGATGTAGGAAGAGATAATGTCAGCGAGTTTCCTGAATTAACATACAGCGAGCTCATACTTGTGTCCTTGGGCACATACCAAGTAAAACAGGCCCGTTCTTACTATGGGGAGCATGTGAGAGAAAATGGCTCATATGTTATAGAAGTGTGTAGAGAGGTGGACGGTGACTTACAGCAAGAGCTGTCAGCATCGGGCTCAACCTGGATGTTAAGAGGAAGAATAAAATCGAGGCATATTAGTAATAGGATGTATTTCGTTTATATATTAGTCGACAGCTTTCTAAGTGGAAGGGATGCTATAATCCAATATTATTGTACCTGTATTGTTGGCAAAAGAACGGTTGGTTGTTGTGCCCACACCATGAGCATAATATGGTATCTTGGTTGGGCACGGCACCAGGGTAATCAATTGCCTCCTGCACAGTTTCTGGATACTGTATTATTATATTATGATAATCCTAATGAAGAACGTAATTAATAAAACCAACACAATTATGTGTTTTTTAAAAATTCTAATATTATATTATTGCAATCTCCGATTACTTACAGTAATCCGAGATTGCATCAAATCCCTAGATATAATATTAACAAATGCAAGCCAGTAGTGATGTAAATGGGCCTTGTATAGTAAGATAAACGTACACAGTAAGGTAAATCAAAAGTCACCCCTTAAGCTTTATACAACGTGTTGCTTTGCATCCAAATAAAAGAAAATAAATAAATAAATCTCCTTTGTCAAATTCAAGGAGGTAACTATGCTAATGATTCTCGACACGAATCAATAATAAAATGAGTAGGTAATTTTTTTTATATTTTTCTAATTTTCGAAAATCGGCATGTGTGGGACAAGCATGTTTAAACGCGGCCCGTGTGATACCGCACTGCAACTGCCCTTTTACACACACACACACACACATAAAAACACGGCCGTAGAAACAATACCATAATTTTACCTACCCCTGCGCGCACGCACCACACCCCTACTACCTCGCTAACCCCACCCGTCCACGTCCAGACCAACTAGTGTGATTGATGTCGCCGTCGTGAGCACGTCTTTCTTGAGCCTCCAGTACACAATGGCCTGTGATGGGCCACGCTTTGCAATGCACAATTGTAGGCCACGATCACTTGGTGTTCACACAATGGCGCATGGCTCATTGCTGCCTGGCAAACCACTTGCGATGGACGTCGAAGTAATTACGGCTGCGGCTATTTATTTGTATACTGTTTACAAGTATTACAGAAGTGTGTACCGTCACTAAGTTATTAAAAAGAAATGGCGAAAAAGGCGATGGTGGATGCTGACCATTCATCGAAACAGGACAAGGTACGTAGATTTTTTAATGTGGTACTTAGGTTATGATATTAATATTTAGAATGTTAACGTAAACAACATGACTAAGATTTTTTTTACCGTTTTCAGGCAATTCATGGACAATCTGTTAAGCGACCTTGTTGCAGAACCATCAGGGGAATTCGATAACTCTGTTCGTATGTCATCTAGTGATTTCGAGTATATTATATTGCAAAAAAATATCGCCAATTATTGCAAAAAAGGATACATATTGGCGAGAAGCAATACCTCCAAAAATAAGATTGTCATTGACATTGCGATTTCTTGCGACTGGAGACAGTTATAGGAGCCTGCACTACCATTTTAAAATATCAAGTACACTCATATCTAGAATGATTCCTGAAGTATGTTTGGCTCTGAACCAAGTGCTAAAGGACATGATTAAGGTGAGTTAGTAAAACATTTGTATATACTTTAAATTTTTTAATCAATAATTATTGCCCCATTACATTTTTTTAATTGGTTATTTTAACAATCGTCATTCAAAGCTTTTGCATAAGCATCAGCCAAAATATTTTGAGACTGACTCTGTGTCTGAGAATACAATTCGTTAGAAATTATTTGCATGGATCCCTCAGGTATATGGATCGTAGGGACAGGTGTATGGATTCTGTTGGGGGATTGATAAACTACTTCTTGTGTGTATGAGGCATTAGGGAGTTCAGTAGGTGGAAGAGGGGATGGAGTTTGCGCAGGTGGAATAGGTGATGGGCTTTTTTTAGGAGAAGTAATTATATAATGATTTGAAGACGATGATGAGGGGCGATTGATCCAAGATGACGACGGTGATGGACAAGAATAGCTGGTGGCTGAAGAAGACGGACGTTTACTTATAATGATTTGAGAAGGTGAAGACACGTACTGAGGACTACAATTGCGACGCCGTTTTAATAGTAATCCATCAATTTCGTACATTATTTCTTGTCTCTCATTATCTGAATATTTTCTGAGTTTGTTAGCAAGAAGCCTCCCATACAAGTCGCAGTCGTCCTCTTTTTTATTTTGTTGGTATTTATTGAGAATAGCCTGGTTTAACGTATTAAAAGCCTTTGACATTTCCTTATCTGTTTTTAACCGACTTCAAAAAAAGGAGGAGGTTATCAATTCGACTGTATTTTTTTTTTTTTTTTTTTTTTTTTTTTTTTTTTTTTTTTTTTTATGTTTGTTACCTCATAATAACCGACTGGGTGAACCGATTTTCATGATTCTTTTTTTATTTGAAAGCTGGTGCTTCCCGTGTGGTCCCATTGTCACCATTTCAATATCTGATGATGGGATCTTGTAGAAATCGGGGGAACTCTTCAATAAATAACAGCAGATTAACCGCGATTGTTGCTATAGCATATCTAAGCATTGTTTACACCATCACACAACATAATATCACGCCTGTACTCACTACAAAGGTTATAAATTTTTTTTATGATAATAATAATTACGCAATCGCACAACATAACATCACGTCTGTACCCTATAAACGCAGATGCAGCTTCCTGTCACTGATATTTACATAGCAAGTAGTGTTTATATGAATTTGATTGGGGTAGATATAACTAAAAAGTGAAAAATAAAAAAATTTATATAAAAAAAAACAACCGACTTCCAAAAAAACACTACAAAGTGAAAAATAATTTTAATTTTGGAAGTCGGTGTCGTTGGTTCCGCATTTTGGTTTTTTGACACCGACTTCCGAAATTAAAATTATTTTTCACTTTGTAGTGTTTTTTTGGAAGTCGGTTGTTTTTTTTTATATAAAATTTTTTCTAACTCAGGTGGCTTAACTGAACGTCTCCTCTGTACAGGTATCTTTATATTCATGTCCTTTGGTTCTGTGTTGCTTCTAGCATCACTTGGAGTTTCCGTTTCTTCTTCTGTCTGTTCTCCAATGACTGCCTGAAAAAAATATATTTTTTTTCAGATTCCCACATATCCTGAAGAATGGCTGACCAAAACGGAAGGATTCAGCTTTCCCCATTGTCTTGGCGCGATAGATGGGAAACATATTACCATATTAGCACCAGCTCATACCGGATCTGAATACTTTAATTACAAAGGAAGTTTCAGCATCGTTTTATTAGCCCTAGTAGATAGTGATTACTGTTTTTTGTCTGCTGACATAGGAAGCCAAGGGAGAATTAGTGATGGAGGTGTTTTAAATCAAAGCAATTTGTGGAAAAAAAATATGTGATGGGACCCTTAATTTACCACCTAGTTGCCCACTTCCTGGAAGTAATACTAATATGCCTTATGTTTTTCTGGGTGATGGCGCTTTTGCTCTTAGTACTCATATTATGAAGCCCTTTCCTGGACATCATCAGTTAGGTACCCCAGAAAGAATGTTCAATCGAATGTTCGGTCGTAGAGAATACTTTCGGGATATTATCGTCAGTTTTTAGAGTATTTAAAAGACCTATTCCATTAGATGTCGTTAAAACTTCTATTATAACCCACAGCTGTTTATTACTACACAATATTTTAAGAAAGAGCAAATCATCTCGCAATATTTATACTCCACCAGGCAGTACTGACAGCTATGATAGGAATGGTGAATTAATCCATGTAGGTATGAGAGTAAACCATGAAGAAAATCTATTACCATTACAATACACTTTTTTTTTTTAATTATTTGATTTTATATTTTTATGATTTTCATTTTTTTTTCAAGTAATAACCCCAATAGTATTTATTAATTTTAATTTGTCTGTATAATTTAGTAATAAAGTACAACAAATCAGTTCAAAAAACTGCAAAATAGATTTTTGCCAACTTTTTGTGATATTTCGCCAGTGTGCGTCCCTTGGGCACGCTCAAGTTCGCGGCAGCGTTGGTCTGCCTGTCGGCTTGCAGCGAGAACCACGGGCAAGCACGCGAGATGCTGGTCAGCAGTTTGGAGTGCACCACTACAAAGCATGTCGTCTATTGAAGAGGGAAGATGAACACCCATTCCTGGACCTGTGGCCTGGCCTCCCCGTTCTCCGGACTTAACGCCCCGTACTTTTATTTGTGGTGAGACATTAAAAAACTAGTGTACACAGACAAAATAACAAGTGTTAAAGAATTAAGGGAAAAAGTGGTTAGTACTTTCTACACTGTAAAAACGAATGTGTTTGTGTTGCGAAATGTGAAGGAAAACCAGCAACGTCACGCTAGACTGTGTCTAGAACGTGAAGGTGGACATTTCGAACAATACCTCCGGCTAGCTTAGGTAATTTATTTATTTGTACAGACGCCAGCACATCACGGTAAACTCTATACATATCTATAACTACAACGCGCCATATAGTGTTAGAAAGAAAGTATCCTGTGCATGATTGGTGGAGTTTTCAACGTTTCTAAAATTGTTTGTTTAAAACAGTCTGTAGTATGGCCAAGTCACGTTATTTGAGTTCAAAAATTAAATATAGTAATAACATTATTAAAATGACTTGGAATGTCATTAATAGCGAAACAGGAAGGTCATGCAACCGAAGTAGTGACTACAGCCTTGCTATTGATGACAATGTAATTAGATCAGATTCCCAGGTCGCCGCGGCCTTTGAAAATTTCTTTACAGAGATTCCCGTGGTAACTACTAAATCTCTAAGCTCATCACCCACTGCTGCAGAGTCTTTACTTAAGGAAAACGTTCCAGTTTGTGATTCGGAATTTCACTTCGAATTTGTCACTTGTACAGATATAATTAAAACTTTTCACATGTTAAATGTTAAAAAGACTGCAGATCTATGGGGCAATTCTGTGGATGTTGCTAAGACAATTATAAACATTGTAGCACCTACTTTAGCTGATATATTTAATAATTGTATTGAATGTGGTGAGTTTCCTGATCTTATGAAACACAGTAAAATAATACCGTTGTTTAAATCGGGTAGTACATCAGACCCTACTAATTATAGACCTATTTCCGTACTACCCACCTTTAGTAAAATTTATGAAAAACTTATTTTAAATCAATTGCAAAGATTTTTCAATAACAATAAATTACTGAATAATAAACAGTTCGGTTTTACAAGGGGTCGTTCAACTACCGATGCCGGAGTTAAACTTTTAGGACATATTTATAATGCATGGGAGGACAAATGCGATGCTTTGGGCATTTTTTGTGATTTGTCAAAGGCATTCGATTGTGTTCTTCATGAAACCTTAATCAGGAAACTTCACCACTACGGAATCCGGAACGCCTCTCTGGATCTTCTCACTTCTTACTTAAGTGATAGGATTCAGAGAGTTGATGTTAACGGGAAAAGGTCACCCGGATCTGTAGTAAGAATGGGGGTCCCACAGGGCTCAATACTTGGACCATTTTTATTTATTATTTATATCAATGACTTGCCTTACCTCATAAAGGATGAACATGATATAGTGTTGTTTGCAGATGACACTTCACTTTTATTTAAACTCAAACGTCAGCAGCTGGTTACTGACAATATAAATAGTGCCCTCGCAAAAGTAGTTAACTGGTTTAATGTTAATAATCTACTTCTTAACGAAAAAAAAACGAAATGTATTAAGTTTACGATACCAAATGTTAGACAAGTAGAAACTAGTGTTCTCATAAAGGGTGAAGAGTTAAAACCCGAAAATTCCACAGTATTCTTAGGCATAACTTTAGATGCCAAGCTTCAATGGGGCCCCCATATAGATAAATTGTCAAGAAAGCTTAGCTCTGCAGCATACGCCGTTAGGAAAATTCGTGATTTAACTGATTTAGAGACAGCCCGTTTAGTTTACTTTAGTTATTTTCATAGTGTGATGTCATACGGTATTCTGCTGTGGGGAAATGCCGCCGATATTCAGACAATTTTTATTTTACAAAAAAGGGCAATTCGTTCTATTTATAAATTAAGTCCTAGACACTCCCTCAGAGACAAGTTTAAAGAGATTAATATAATGACTGTGCCTTCTCAGTACATTTATGATAATCTTTTGTATGCACATAAAAATATTAATCTGTTTAAAAAATACAGTGATATCCATAACATAAATACTAGGAACAAACACAAATTTGTTGTTCCTACAACAAGGCTCAAGAAAATAGGTGGCTCGTTTAGATGCCAATGTATACGTTTTTATAATAAACTTCCTAGCCACATTCAAGAACTAAGCATTAATAAATTCAAATCTTTTATAAAGTTAAAACTATGCCAGAAAGCCTATTATACTGTAAAAGACTATATTGAGGACAAAAAAGCTTGGGATTGAGCTGCTCCAATAGGTCTAGACAGTGAATGTTGTTTATTTTTATTTTTTGCTGACTTACACTTTTGTTTTTTCTCTTTCTAAATATCTATTTATATACAGAATGACATGAACATTTACTGTTTGAAGTCTTATATTATTTTAATTATTGTGAATGTGATGACTATGTGGGTTTCCGTTTTAATCATGGTCTGGCACTTTGAGCGGTCTATGCGGTCTACACAAATGTCCTGTCCTTGGTATTACTCGTCGAATCGTTGAGCTCCTTAAGTTCTGAGTTGAGCTGCACGGTTACTGACGAATGCGTGCACTGACTGCGCAGGTCCACTCAATCTGTGTGGTTCTTTCCTCAAAAGACCACTTCAGACACAAATCTACATAGTCCTCAAAGATCAAAGATTATGTCCGGATTTTTATATACACATTGACATTGATGAATTTTATATAAACAATGACATGGATATTTACTTTGTAAAGTATCTTATTTTTTATTATTATTATTATTGTGAGTGTGAAGACTGTGTGGGTCATTTCTTTTTTCTGTTTTCCTTCTTAGTTAGTTTTAATCATGATCTGGCAGTTTGAGTAATTTATGCGGCCTACCCAAATGTCCTTTCATTGGTATTGTTCGTCGAATCGTAAGGCTCCTCAAGTTCTGAGTTGAGCTGCACGATTTTTGACAAATGCGTGCACTGACTGGACAGGTCCGCTCAATCTGTGTGGTTCTTTACTCAAAAGACCATTTCAGACACCAATCTACATGGTCTTCACATGATCTGACCAAGATTATGTCTGGACTTTAAAAGAGACTGTGACCTCTGAGTTTGTTTCGGCCTTTCTTCTCAGAGTAGTCAGATAGGAAACGCCGACCTCATCTAGTTTAAAAAAATATGATTGACATGTAAAAGTGTTTGTACAAACCTACTTACAGAAAATAAATCATTTATCATTTATCATTTATTTATCATTTGACCAATGGTTGCACAGACAGAATCGAGAGCCAATGAGCGCCGCCGCGCATCCGCCACCGCTTCCGAGTTTATCCGATCCTTCACGAACTTAAACGAATACGTCAGTTGCGACACAGCCACGCGTCAGTCAGTTGGACCAGTTGGACTTTGGAGTCGTAGTACTGTGTTTTCGAGAAATTTAAAGTTCGGTAACAATAGAAAAAGTAATTGTGTCTCATTAGTTACTGTTGTTGTGTTTTAATTTATAATACGTGCGGATCTTATAATATTACGGCGCCTTAGTTGACGCAAATTCAAAGGCAGCGCTTCGATTGATATCGAGATGACAGATATAACCGGTGAGTAGTATTTTTGTAAATACAATTTTTAAATTAAAAAAAACAAAGGCTAGTAAGTGTTGAAAAAATGTGTCAATGGTGTTTTTCTATAGAATTTTCGAATTAAGCTAACAGAAGGCATAGTAAGTATTGTAAGTGAAAGTTCAAATTCAGGGTTATACTTAAGTAAACAGAATTCGATGAATTATTGTTTTTGATTCCATTTTGTCATGAAACATTCTAAACAAAAGTTAATTAATCCAGTAGGTAATGATTGGATTTTAAAGTAAATGATGTGGGAGTCAATACGGACTATTACTGTTTTATTAAGATTTGAATATCTAATTAAAGTGTTTTGTATTGTTCTAATTAGTTTAATTTATTATTAGTTTTCGTATTCGTATTAATCTGATATATTAACGTAGAATATTTGAGAATTTTAATGTTCAAGAATAATCTACACTAATATTATAAAGAGGACAGATTTGATTGTTTGTTTGTATTGAATAGGCTCCGAAACTACTGGAACGATTTAAAAATTTGTTTTACTATTAGAAGCCGAAATTATCCCTGATACTGAACATAGGCTACTTTTTATTGCGGGAAAATGCTTCATTCTTATGGGAAAACGGGTAATAGGACAACGGGTAGTGTGAATTATCCTTCCACACTTACCTTTTTCACATAAATTCTAAATGACTGAACCGATTGGGTTCAAATTTTATATGGGTATGTATTTCGATGGTTTCCTGGATTATTTTAAAAATACAATTGGATCCGAAAGGTGACGCTGCTGTGGTATGTCAACTACTAAAGGGCTTGACCGATTGGGTTGAAATTTTGTATGTGTATTTCCATGGTTTCACAGACAGGAATGTATTAAGCCTACCTAATCTGTCTTTCTATACATATATAAATAAACCAATTACAGTAGCTATGTTATTACAGGGCCGTAGCTAGACTTGAATTTAAGGTAGGGCAACTGGTGTTACAGGTAGGGCGGAAGTAAAAATGATACTTGATCTGTTCTAGTTTGCACCGCACCAAACTTGTAATAGCAGTTAGATCACGGTGGTGGCAGAAGTAACTGGTGCTTATAGCACAGGAGTCCTCCTAGTTTAAACCCAGTTGCATTTTGTCTTGTATCTTGCCATAGAACTACAATAGCTTAATTTAATAAGGTTCAAAACTTGTAATAGGTTTAAGTCTAGAACAAATAAATATTGTATATTGTTTAGTCAATCGATTTTTGGCTTTCTTAACTTTTGTCAGTTAATAATTAATTGTCGGCGATGATATACAGGCTGACTTTAAAATTTAAGGGGATGTTCTACCCATCAATATTAACAACTTTTACTATGGGACCAACATAGTCCTTAGGATTTTAGAGGCTAAGTGATTCCCGTTCCATAGACTGTAATACGAACAAATCTTGCACACATATTTCAAATGCCATCTATGAGCAGAATAAAGAATTTATGTATATTATGATTGTAAAATGCCGTGGTTAATTCGGAATAATTTAGATGTCATTATAAGCTAGTATTTTTTTTCCGTCATAACTTAGTTGATGGTGTTTTCTTAAGGTAGGGCATTAGTGTTTGAAGGTAGGGCATTGCCCCACAATGCAGGCTACGGCCCTGCATTGTTAGCAACATATTTTTAACACATTGAACGCTGTGGTGGTCACCGGTGACCACCACTGACCACCACTGAACTTTCCATATGGGCTGACGCTGATTCGCGATTTCGGCAAATTTTACACGTTATATTTTATTGGCTCATACGGTTCAAAATAGTCAAAAACCCCACTCCAAATAATTATTTCTTATTACTATTCAAAGAATTAACTAAAATAATTGCTGTCGCTCACCGGTGACCACCACATGGCGTTCAATGTGTTAAACGCCGGGAATTCCGAATTCTACGCAATCGAAGTTGCGGGCGGATGCTAGTTGTAAATAATTACGTAACTTGAAAACGAGTTTTTTTTTGTTTATAGGAATATTTGCGAGATTTTAGTCAAATGACAGGATTATGTTCAAAACTGAGATTCCCGTTTGAATTATGTAAATCGGTCCACGGCTTTAAGAAATAGAAAGAATCTTCTTATTAGTATTGAAATTGACAAAATTTTCTTTGTTTTAGGGTCTCAGGGGCACGGATACCTGCTGGAACATGGTGGCCGGCATGAAGGACAGACTGGACACGGTATACAACGTGGCGCTACAATAGTGACATTAATTTAACACAAGGGTAGGGCTAGTGCCCATTAATTATATAAATTACGATAGGTTAAAATAATTCGTAAATTGGAAAAAAAATGTTTTCAAAGTAACTAAACTTGGGATTACCCATATCAAACACTCATTCATGAAGTTATTGTTCTATGCCAGCTAGTAAACTTTAACAGATTAATCATTTTCATGCATACTTTAGCCAGGCTCCGAACATTGGATGATGACGTGCCAGGCGCGTCACGGGCCTATACATCAAGGATGACGCACCCTGGACCCCTGTGATGTTTTATGCGTATTTCGCCGTGAGAAAAAGTTTTCTGTGTGCTTCGATTCGCATTCGTTGGTATTCTACGCAAATATGGCATCACAAGGTAGGCTGACCCCACATTTGGCGTGCGCGATCCTCGGGCGTGCGAGCTGCACGGACACAGCGCGCGCGTAGCGCGCGCGCTGCGCGATCGTCGGGTGTTGCCGCCGCGTGTGACGTGTGTAAGGCGTGCGCGCGACGCTCGCGCTACTCGCACGCCCGAGGATCGCGCACGCCAAATGTGGGGTCAGCCTTAGGATTTATTCATTTTAGTAAAAATGTTTGGGGGTCGTCAACATTTTTGTAAATTTACTTGTATTAGGTAATTTGTTTGTATTAATAAATATATTATTTGATGATGGATGGAGAGGGAGAGGAAGGCCAAAGAAAAGATGGATGGATGGTGTGAAGAATGACATAAAAGACAAAGGAGTAAATGATGCCATAACGTCTAACAGGGAAGAATGGAAAAAGACGTGTTGCGCCGACCCCAAATAAAATGGGACAAGGGCTGGAAGATGATGATGAATAAACGTATTATTTGTAAATAATAAGCAAGGAGACTAATTTTTTTCTGAACGCAGTCAGGCATTATTACCAGAATAAGAATATCAGGAAGATAAGAATAAAGATTTTTTTTTTTTCGAATGGAGTCAATCGATTTTACATATTTCAAAGAAGCGTAAATTCGTGAGACCTTGTAATAGTCGAGATAAAAATTATAATTCAGACACTAGCACTGAAGAAATTATGGGTGCTGAAGAAGAGGAATGTGAGAAAAAGAAAAGAGAGTTAAAAGTAATAATATCTAAGGATGAACCTAAGTCAGACCCTGGTTGTTGTGCCGCAAAAAAATATTTTAAAACATCATCTGCCTATCCTTTTCCCAAAACAAAGCATTGTTCTCAAAAGATTTAAAAACGGAACTGAATACACTATACGAACTGCCAGTTAAATTTTACTGAAACTGATTTATTATTGTGTTTTTATTTTTTATTACTGTGATTTTATATTACTATCACGTCTATTTTTTAAAATAGTATAATACGAGTAAAAGAGAGTACGCTTACAAATGTAGCATACTAGTGGTGAAAATATTAACCTTTATCCACCTACCATCGCGGTCCCGGAGACCGCAACGTATTTTTTTTTGCATTCAAATATTTCGATGTGTAAGGGCCCTTTACGGCAAGATCCCGTTTTTTGCAGGTACGGGTTTTTTTACAGGATCCCGTTTAATAGTCTACGTGTTTAAATATATATATTCACACAAGCATCCTGTTTATAGTATCCGGAAAACAAGATGTTTGTGTGAATATGTATATTTAAACACGTACACTACTAAACGGGATCCTGCAAAAAACCGTATCTGCAAAGGACTGCACGTCTATAATTATAGGGTGACTGGTAATTAATGGCCGATACTTAAACTTAAACACATGATTGTACTCATCATTACACACAACTTTTACTATCGGACCAAATCCGAAATAGCGAAAAAAAATCAGCTGTTCCCTACATTTATGTTCGTACGAGTCGTCAAAATGTAGGGAACAGCTGATTTTTTTTTCGTCATTTCACTTTTTGTCCCATTATAAAACTTGTTTGTTGTCATGAGTAGAATCATGTGTTTAAGTATCGTTCACTAATTACCAGTCATCCTATATACCTTTTCTACACATGCTTTATTTAGGAAAAAACAGTAGTCACAAAATGCGCGTGTGTAATGAAAGTAAACTTACCTTATCCTTTATTTACTAGTTGCCGTTGCAGTCTCAGGGACCGGTGGTAGGTGGAAACGGGTTAAAAATATATACAACGTGTAACGTTAAATGCGCAAAACCTGAAAATAGTTTGATCAGAATAACGAGCAGAATTAGTTAAACCACTTTTTAATATAGGTCACATTTTCCAAAAAATCTTCATTAAAAACGTTGCCGTGTCTATTTATTAATAGGTCAAGCAACCCAATGTCAGCACGGCAAAGCGGCCCGGTGACGACTCCTCCCGCGATAAAGCGTCGTCGCAGACGCAAGAAACGATCAGAATGGCCAGTAAAACTAAAACAGCAAATAAAACCTATACAATTTTTTTTAATGACTTGTTTTCTCTCTGAAATATGTCAATTCAGTTAAAAATCAGTTGAGGGGTCTGAGGTTTTGCGCATTTAACGTTACACGTTGTATATCTTAGTTTATCTGTTACAAACAATCGTCTTTTTATTATATTAGTTTAAAAATTAGTAGATAATATGCAAAATAAATATATAAAAGTATGTATATTTAAATTTTACATTATCTATAGCTATTAGAGTTTAAGTTATGTAAGTAACTTTTTATTTATCGTTTATTCCCGGTCGTCCCCACCCGGTCGTCCCCACTGGGTACGAGCGGGAAAAAAAAGTTTCGTTCCTCCCCAGTGGTGACGATTGGAACTTTTTATTTCCCACTTGTTCCGCTATAGACCGAGATTCAAAATGCAGTAATGGAGATTTCAACAAGAGATTTCATGGATTGTTAAAATGTTTTAATCACGACTTTCTGAGCAAGAGTGAACAATGTTTTTGATTAAAAATAATTTAGGCAATTAGTGTCCTTCCCCAGGCTTCAAACTATCTCCATATTTTTCATCACAATTGCCCAGCGGTTAGGCCTCGAAGGCGTAACAGACAGACAAAGTTACTTTCGCATTTATAATATTAGTGTGGATAATTCTTCTAATTATAAATACGTGATAAAGATAATATAATAATTAATACTGTTAATCAAAATTGTATACTTCTTTTCGCACCATTGTTGTATTCGAGATTTTTTCCTTTACTGTTCTTAGTGATAATTTAAGGTAGGGCTGTCACCTACTGGCGACATAGCACGACAAGGGATTTTAGCAGTGGTCTCGAACCTACCGATTTTTCAGTATTTCTACCGATATGGGCTCACATAATTTATAACAATCATACCTAAGTATGATTGTTATAAATTAGTCTGTAAGTTTTTTTTTTTTTAATAAATAAACGAATTTGATTGAATATTGTATTTTTTTGTCAAATAGCTACCGATCTACCGATCTCACTCTACGACGTTCGAGACCACTGGATTTTAGTAAGCGCATGATGAGATCATAGTTATCGTTCACAATTCGCGATGACATGGCATGCCAGAACGTGCCGAAGGATGCCAATGCAGGCTGTGGCGTACCAATGAAATGTGAGCGTTAACAGTGTTAAATTACATTCAAAATCATCTGTAAGTATTACAAAAATCCCTTGTCGTACCGTACCGCCAGTGGGTGCCGCTGCCGGGTCTTATACAGCGTAGTCAAATTATACTAATCTTACAAGGGGAGGGCACGACCTTCGGGAAACGGACTCGCTTCATTTTTTGTATAGTGATAGTATACCATGTGGGTATACCATCAGCAAAATAGTAACACGCAACGCTCAGAAACAACTGAGAAAATCGCGCTTAAAGTTTACCTAGCACTTTATGAATAAGTTACATTAAACTCCGGTCGAGCGTTCCGTGGCGTAAGTGGCAACGCTCTCGACTCGTGCTCTCGCTCGCTCGAGTTAGAGTCTACCTTGTTGATATGTTTTTTTAATTTATTTATTTACCTTAATTCTTACTTTTTATTTATTATAAAAATGAATAAATCACTAAATTATTATTTTTTTTAGTTAGAGAAAAAAAAAATATTTGGAATAAATAAATAAATACAGAACAATAATAATTTAGTAATTTATTCATTTTTATAATAAATAAAAAGTAAGAATTAAAGTAAATAAATAAATTAAAAAAAAATCAATAAGGTAGACTCGAACTCGAGCGAGCGAGAGCACGAGTCGGGAGCATTGCCACTTACGCCACGGAACGCTCGACCGGAGTTTTATACAACTTATTCATAAAGTGCTAAGTAAACTTTAAGCGCGATTTTCTCAGTTGTTTCTGAGCGTTGCGTGTTACTATTTTTCTGATGGTATACCCACATGGTATAAATAAATAATAAATAAATAAATAAATAAATCCCTGGACATTTCACACAGCACCATTTGTCCCAAGCTAAGCAACCTAATGCTTGTGTTATGGTAACAAGATGGCTGATAAACTACTTATATACAATTTTATTTTTTTTTTGTAAATACATACATAGTATAGATAGAAAAACACCCAGACTCGGAACAAATACATGTAGGTCATACAAATATTTGTTCCGTGCGGGAATCGAACCCGCGACACGCAGCGCAGCAGTCAATCGCTTAACCACTGCGCCAACCGTGCCGTCAAACACCGGTGCCGGTATACTAACACTATACAAAAAATGAAGCGAATCCGTTTCCCGAAGGTCGTGCCCTCCCCTTGTTAGGTAAAAGCATGCTTTTGTTTGGCGGCAGCCACAGAAATCTAAATAATAAGGCAGTAGAAGTCGTAAAGGTCCGTGACCTTGTCGCCGCACATGTGACTCGTATGCCACAAGTGCGCGTGGAGCGTTTGTTTCGGACGCAAAGGCGTAAAAATGGTGTTTTGCAGCATATCCAACCGCGGAAATTCTTCCACAATATGTAACTTTTCAAATAAAGGGATTAGCATTTCATAAATAAATACCATTTTATTTTTAAATTATGTTTTTATAATGAAATATACTAAATAAAATTATTCATCACCAGCCGGTCGATTCTGTAAAAATCTCACCGTGAAATCATAAGTGAAGTGAGCACTTAATACTGTTAATCCCTAGCGAATGACAGCTCACTCCACGCTCACTTCACCCAAGCTTTCACGGTGAGATGGTTACAGAATCACACGGCAGTACTACGATTGTCGCAGAAAATCGAATTGTTTTCTCATTTTAATAACCATTGATGCTTAAGCTTGTTCATATCTACGATTACAACTGCTAAAAGCAGCAATGGAATTATAGGCATGCGCAATAAATTATTTCGCCACTCCGTAAATTTCCAGGAACACGGCCGCATGAGTTGAGCGCCAATTAGTGACGTGCCACTACTGTTTTGTATCGATAATTTATTATGTTTGGCTTACCTAGTTTTACCGAAATGGGAATGAATTGTGATTTTTCGTTTAATATTTATTTACTTATTACATCTTCTATATGTTTTATTTCTTACTAAAGTGTTAAAAAAAAAGAAGAAAAAAAAAGTTATCCGCACCTACTTATATTTGTGCTTAATTACCAACTATATAAATAAATACAAAAACAAAAGGAAATTTAGGTAAATTGAATCAATTTAATTTTTAAATTTAACTAAAATTAGTTATCTATAGTTGCAAGACTCCTGGGCGAACAACGACGCTCAACGGAAAGTTATCGATACGAGCGTTGCGCTGCACTATTAGCAAGTAAGTGTGCTTATTGGCCCGAGTGGCCACGACTCCTGAGATTTTGCGTTTTTATAAAATATTGCTTAACGCCATAGCTTAAAGTTTAATTTTCGTTGCATCAATGCTAGTGACATGTGTAGGCGTAATTGTGTATTTATTGTTTGTCTATGTGTTGGTAGCCGCGAACTGACGACATGCGTCCCGGTATTAAAAGATAGTAGATAGCATTTCTAGTGCCTTATTATTTAGATTTCTGTGGCGGCAGCATTTTTGATTTTGTTTAGCAGCCATTGGTAGATGTAACTATATAGTTAATTTGTTACAAATATCTATGAAAATAAAAGCTATAAAAAAAAATATTATGTAAGTACTTGTTTTTAATCTATATAATAATAATAATAATAACAATAACGCCGTCCAAAGGTCCGGGGCCCGAAGGGTCCCGAGTTGCGTCAGAGACTTTAAAATAATATTAAGTAATAATTCTTTATTGACATAATACTTAGGTAACAGAAACTTTTTAATCTATTGTATAATTTGGTTTTATAAATTTTGTTGTAACCATATTTTAATTTAGAGTAGGCAGGTATTTGTTTTTAAGGTTTCAATTATATTCATGTTGAAAAATAAAAAGATTAAGATTGTTATTCCGCATTTTATTTTGATATTTTTCCCGCGGTTTCACATGCGTTCCCGTAGGAACCTATCCTATGTCCTTTTCTGATAGGTAGTTATGCAAAATTCCATGATGATCGGCTGTGTAGTTAAGGCACCAAAAGCAGGGGATATTTACTTACTTAAAAAAATAAAAACGTCACCGTCCTTTTTGCAAAAGACCCCGCCAAGATATTTTGATATGGGGCCCCATTACGGCTAGCTACACCACTACGTGAAAACTGAAAGCGTAACAAATAAACTCACTTTTGCATTTTATGTGGCTTCACCCGATTTCTCATAGGAATAACAAACACGACGATTTGATGGCACGGTTGGCGCAGTGGTTAATCTATTGACTGCTGCGCTGCGCGTCGCGGGTTCGATTCCCGCACGGAACAAATATTTGTATGACCTACTTGTAGTTGTTCCGGGTCTGGCTGTTTGTTTATGTGAGTTTAAATGTTTGTAAACGCACACAATACAGGAGAAATTCCTAGTGTGCGGCAACCGTCTTAAAAAACAAAAAAAGAAACTCATTCTCATTTATAAAATATTTACGATGTAACGAAGTAACGATAATAATAGATGAGAATTTTATTTGAATATTCATAACCTTTGAAATCGTATCTTATTCCTAGCGGAATAAGGTTGAATTTGCATGTAACAGCAAACTCAAAATACAAAAAGAATTTAGCCACCGCAAAGTAACTAAGTGTATAGTATGTTAGTACTCTCTGAAATGGCAATTAATTATAATTAAACTAAACTAGGCTAAACAATTGGAATATTAGTGCTCAATCTTGACATGTTAATTTTTAATCATTACTATTTTTCCTCAAATTCATTCAATGTTATAATTCTCAATTTTTATTTTTATCCTGCCTACACCATTTATATATGAATGTTCAATCTTGACATGTTAATTTTATATTTTTTTTCCCTTCTAATTTCATAATTTGTATTCATAATTTATTTTCTCTGTTTTTATCGTGTTACACCTAGTTATATGTGCATGCTGTGGTCTCCTGTAATTGAAGGACCACACGTAAAATAACCTTTTTATTATTGTAAATTTCTATTGTTTATGTGTATCCTTTGTTGGAGATCCTAAATAAATAAATAAACTCTGGTAGATAGGTAATTCCGTTAACTACATTTCCTCATTATAAGCCAACGTAAAGAGATCTAGACACGTGTGTATAGTTTATATTCATGTATTGTTGAAAATATTTGCACACGTAGTTATTCACTCTCAATGCGCTACTCAGAATATCACTAAGTATAACAAAACCATAAAAACTCCGAAATTAACACGCTTACCTACAAGTATATCTACTTAGCTAATATCTATAAACAAAAGGTGTTTTGCTGCATGGGATTTCCAGCTACACCCGCCGCGCGAACAAAAGAGGTTACTGACCGCCAGCCCGCTAGTAAGTAGGTAATTAACCAACCTGATTGAATTTAAAAGAAAGAATTTCTCGTATCAGATTATACCTACCTGTCTGCTTAACAATAAGCGCGAAATTTCGCTAGTTAATTTATTGTAATTTTCCAACAAATATGTAAGAACGACGGATTAAGTAAAAGATCATTTTAATACAAAATATTGATTAGTATAAGCTTTCATAGGTATTTTAGGCATTGCGCGGACCGTCTATTTTTATTACCATAGCATTATTTCGATTGGATTCAAGCATTCAACCTGCTACGCTATTTCTTATCGCATATCGCACAGTATCTTATTCTGTAGGATGTGACGGTGGTTGCGTATGCGCGCATCGTCGTGTAGTCGTGTACACCACGCGCCGACGTACCGACGACGCGGGCGTACTCAACCACGGTCACGTACGCACTGGCAGGCTGCGCAGCGCTGCAGCACGAAACATTACAAGTAATAACAGATAAAAGCTATTTATCTCTTTCGCACGATTCTCGCGGTTCATGCTCATAACGGGTTCAAGGCCAAAGTGGGGTAACTTGATGTGCTGTCTTCTGTACATTGACAATAATTTGTAAATACGTAGTTAGTTAAATCAATTGATGAAAATAAGTTGATTTACAATTTTTAACTACGCCAAAAATACCTAAAATTCCTGCTCACACCAGTTCTCCTAAATAAAATTAGCTCTTAAACCTTAACCCATGCTTAACTAGCGAAGCTTTCCATTTTTGAAAGTAAAAACCATTTTAGATTTAGTAGATATGTACACGAACTGAAGTATTTTTGACGGTCTTAAGGCCCGTTAAATAGGAAGGAAAATTTCAAATCAACCAATTTCATGCACAGATAATTAATGACTTTCAATTGACTAACTGTAGGCCCTCTGGTTGTTATTACTTACATTTATTATGTATCAAAACACCGCGCGCCGAGGGCGCCGATTTTATTACTAAGATCTAAGATTTACAATTTCATTGTTTACTGTTCGTTTATCCAAAATAAAATAAATTGTATACTTAATGCAAAACTAACATTTTATTAATTAGCTGATAACTACGTACCTCCTTTTACAGGTTTTTATTATTATTACCTATTTATTTTGAAACCGGCCACTAACGAACACATAAATTATCTAAAATCGGACAGGAAGAAAACAATAAAAGTAAAACCAGTAAATCATCCAATTTCTAATCTTAACAGACAGTGCTAGTCCTCATCAGCTGGTGACCATAAAAGGCCCGGGGGAATGCCCAAACGCAATTTTAAAACAATGGTAAAATTTTACAAAGACAAGGGGCACTGCCAGTCGTCGACACGCACGCACACAGCGACACTAATAAGCAAACGGGGCGAATGGGGCGATTCTGTTCTTTGAAAGTGGTTTATTCTGAAATACTGACAAACTTAAATAACTACAAAACAAGTATGTATTCATTATTAAGCAGGTATCGTAATTTAATTTGACTATTTATGTCTTTCCTAACAGCCTCCTGAAATTTGACGAGGATGCAAAGCAGCACCTTGTATAAGTACCGAAAACCTAATCTTGATAGGCTGCAGCTGTGCTGTGTGCTGTGTGCTGCAGCTGTGCTGCGTAAATCTGGAACGCACATGCGCCACATGCCACAGCGCATGTGCGTTCCAGATTTACGTAGGAAACAAAGCTTCAAAAATATCATTTTTTAATTAAATAACTCAACTAATAAAAATAACATAAAATGTAAACATTGTCTGATTTTACCAATTTGGCCATTGCTGGGAGACGTGAAAATTGGGCTTGTGAAACCTTCCTAAATGCTCTAATTTATGGCCAATTTCCAGCCCTGTAACGCCAGGCCCAAGTTTCTATTGAGTTTGGGTTTCTCCTTTATTTGAGGAAGTTTCACCAGTCCCATGTACAGGATTAACCCAAATAATTGTTTAATTTCATCTTTTGATGTCGGTTTCCACTCATTTGCACGAGACTTAAGGTGTGTCCAAACACAGCGTGCAAGGTGCGCGGCATTCGCGGGACTCAAAGCCGCGCGACTAGTTTAGACCAGCGGCAGTGCTGCGCGGCATGTCCGAGACACGCCGCGCTCTTTATTTCGTACTAGCTTATGCCCGCGACCTCGTTCGCGTGGAATAGTGACTTCCGGCAGATTTTTGGTTTTACCCACATAGTTCCCGATCTCGCGGGATCTCTTCAAAAATGAAATGTGGAAGATATTCTAGGGAACTCTTCAAAAATCAACATAATGAGCTCTGCGTTTGAATTGAAGATATGTATACTCACTTAGGGCATTAAAGCCGTTATTGCCGATCGAAAAAGGCGAAAATGTTATTTTTCCCTTATTTTCAAAATATTATTTTGATTTGCCATTTCAGAAAAAAAGACTGTATCTCCCTTGACAAATATTCTATTATTTTAGGCTTTAAAGATTATTAAAGTTTCTTACACCAAGACATTTCTGTATATCACGTTTTTAGTTTTGCCATCCTTTGCAAAAATATATAGGTCTTGCGGTTTTGACACTCTTGAGCACGCAACGTAGAGTTGTCCATGGGAGAAACAGTCTTTTTCAAGATGTACCCCCGCAACTTTAAGCGTTTGCCCTTGGGCTTTATTTATGGTCATTGCAAACGCAGTTTTCAACGGAAACTGAACTCTTTTGAATTGGAATGGCAAATCAGTTGGTATGATGGGAATGCGGGGAATAATTACAGTTTCGCCTTTTGCCATTCCAGTCATAATAACGGCTTTCCGTCCTAAATAGGTTACTTGTAACCGTGTGCCGTTACATAGCCTTGGTGGATCTAGGTTTCTCATAAGCATCACAGGAACTCCAACTTTCAGCCTCAACTTGTGAGA
Source organism: Eremobia ochroleuca (assembly GCA_949629135.1). Taxonomy (NCBI): domain Eukaryota; kingdom Metazoa; phylum Arthropoda; class Insecta; order Lepidoptera; family Noctuidae; genus Eremobia; species Eremobia ochroleuca. The sequence continues at coordinate 2,099,988 of OX451385.1, read as the reverse complement.
AGGCACTCCTGATAACTCTAAGGAGTTGAGAAACTCTGTTGGGTAAGATGTCACTTGCTCGGTATCCACGACGTTATCTACTGATAGATACTCGATGACATCTCCGTCTACGTCAGACATAATTTGGTCATTTATCCGGCCTACTATTTCATTTGTTGGCGCCAATATCGCCCTTTCGCATAACCATTCCCGATTTTTGATATTAGCGCGTAAATCCGGATAGACACTTTTTTTTAAATTGTACGTGCTATCCACAATTTGGCATAATTCGCTGCTCAGCGTGATCATACTCTCGGAGTCGGTAGGCATACGATCCTCGCCGATCTTCAGAAGAGCAGCAGCATACTGCCCGGCTTGACAATCATTATGGAGTAATACTCTCATATTCGTCGACAGTGAAACCTTTTTCACATGTGTCCATAGCACAGATGCTTTTAAACAGGCATTGATTTCATCTGCCGGTGTGCCCCTTGCTATAACCGGCAGAGTCTGCCGGAAGTCACCGGCCAATAGAACCACCATTCCTCCCATAATACCTTGATTGTTTTTAATGTCTTTCATCGTGCGATGAAGTGCTTCGATTGATCTTTTATGGGACATCGTACATTCATCCCAAACCAGCAGTTTACATTGTTGCAACATTCTTCCACGCTCACTACTTTTACTTATGTTACAAACTGGCATTTCCTCATGAGCTAAATTTAGTGGCAATTTCAGAACTGAGTGGGCCGTTCGTCCTCCACTAAGCAGCGTAGCAGCTATTCCGGATGAAGCTACTGCCACAGCGACTCCTTTATCTTTCCGGATTTCAGCTAATAATAAGTTTAGAAGAAAGGTTTTGCCGGTACCTCCTGGAGCATCCAAAAAGAACAAACCACCTTCACCACTGGCAACTTTGTTGATGATTGTCTCAAAGACTAATCTTTGTTCTGGATTTAAAAGTGGAAGGGCCTCTGTTATTTGTTGCTGTAACAAAACTGGATCATAATTTAGCTCTCGCATTAAATCATTACTGACTTCCCCAATTCTTTGTGGTCTGCTCATATCAAAATCGGACAAATATTTACCAGTGATAGTTATCACTTGGTCCTCAACCTTGGTCAGAGCGTCATTGTAAATTACATCATTATACGAAATATTTGGGTCATCTTCTTGAAATCTGCGTAAAATGTCGTCCACCATATCATTTTTATATTTTCCCCACAGATATTCAGGGTTTGAGAGTCCACACGTTGCTATTAATATAGCAAAAAGCTCTCTCACCTGTGGCGCAGATTTGCATTGTGCGGCCTCTTCTAGAGTTAGATCCCAATAATTATCGTTCTCTAATAGTCCTCTTGCCTCACATGCCTCTCTAAATGTCGAGAATTCTTGATCATTTAGCTTTTTGAGATCTGCAAAAGAAGTTGGCTCCCGCACGTGGTGTAACAGTATTCTCAGACAAAAACACTCCATATTAGTAACGTGGACCGTGTAAACTCGGCCTAAGGCATCTCCAGATTTGACACCAGGCCAATTCTGAACCGGTACTCCTTGGATTCGTCGTTTCCATTCCCTCCTTGTTGCGTTCCAAGTGTAATATCTTGGTAAATCAACATAGAGGAGCATCCTTGCAAATTCATCTCTTGTGCAGAGCTCAAAAAAAGCGGTGAGTGTTGTTTTTGGAGCAGATATTAATCTCTCTTGGAAATTGTTTGCAGTAAAATAGACACGTTCACCATTTTCCAAGTGTACAGTCAGGTGTGTGACTCTGGTGCCTTTGAGGTGAGTCGGGTGCCTTTCGTGTAACGGGAAGGCTAAAAGCCGCCACACGGCTTCGTTGCTGCTAACATAACGACCAGACTGATACGTTTGGACTTCATTTATGGGATTAGCAGCATCGGTGTTTTTAAAATTAAAAATAGCTTGGTCGCTACCTTTGTTTATGTATTTACATATACCGGGTGGTGGGGATAATACGACATTAATTGAAAGCATATACTGGGTATCGCGTTAGTAGTACGTACACCAAAAATTATCAAATTATAATCAAGGGTATAGCTGCAGGATTTTTTTTTTTACTTTGACAATTTTAACACATGATGTGTATTTACACGCAAGTTTCGCTGAGGTCATTCACATCAAAACAATTACATTTACCTACTTGCTAAAACAAAACCAAATGCAATGGTGCGGCTCGCTACTCAGAAATAATACGATATTGTATTGTATTGCTGATTAAATTTAGACCTAATGACCATAGCGATAAAATTCCTATTATCATAAGCAAACAAAGATTGCCGAGGCGCAATTCGTTTCGAAAACAAAAGAAAGCAACGTTGCCAGTTCGACGTTTTTGTCTAAACAAAGTAAGGGTGCGTTTCCACAGAAGCGGAGCTGCGCGGAGCGGAGCGGAGACGTGTAGGAATCGTCCAATCACAGACGAGACGAGTGACGCGTTTAGGATTTCAAGTCGATTCCTGCACGTCTCTGCTCCGCTTCGCCCAGCTCCGCTTCTGTAGAAACGCACCCTAAGTTTAAGCAACATAGTTCGTAACTAATCACTTCCGCATTCAAAAGATTTATTGTGCAAGAAAAGAAAAGAAATACATCTAGGATTTTTCCTGGAATTTGCTCCTGGCCCACTGTCTAGTGCGTGACGTGCTACCCTTGTGAGCGCATATTGTTTTTTTTTTTAATTTCGATGCGTAAGAGTGGTTTATTGATTTTGTGTAAAATTGAAAATTGTTTTGTGGAAATATCATACAGTGCGGAGCTTTAATGCACATTCTGTCCTAAAATATCATTGCATTCTGTGGTGAGTGCCAGAGTGCCAGTTACCACCGCTGCAGCTGACAGGTGTACTGGTGTATTAAGTTTATACACCCCATTAACTAAAGTAGCTGTAGCCACCAAGACTCCTTTTCTGTTGTAGATATCACAACCACTGTCTCTAAAGGTCACTCTGTTACCTTTCTTTATAAGTTGACTCACTGATAGAAGATTTGTTGTGAGACTCGGAACGCACATAACCTCTTCTATTGTCACATCAAAATTGCACTTTTCTGTACAAGTAGTAATTAGTACGTTACCGGAACATTTTACAGGCACTTTATTCTCGTTCGCAACAATAATCTCTTTCGTAGGTTGTTCGTAAGACGCATTTACGATCCAATGTTCATTTGTTGTTAAATGCACACTCGCTCCTGAGTCAACATACCAATCAGTTTTATTGTAACAACCACTAAGAAACACAGCACTAAACGCATTAGTTTGCTTATTCCGTTCCATATCTTTGTTATTCATATTACTTGTGCATTGATTCCGGTAATGACCCATTTCTTTACATTTGAAACATTTTACTTTTGTTTTGGACTGCTGCCCGCCGCCATCTTTTTCACGACTTTTCTCTATTGGCTTGAATTTTTTCTTATGTTGGCTAAATTGGTTTTTCTGTTGGAAACTACCAAATGCTGCACCACCATTACTTCCACCGACTTCCGATTCCATATCTAATAATTTAGATTTTATGGCATCCGTTGTGATGGATATTCCCGAGTGCTCGATAGCCATAATCATTGGGGAAAATTTTTCGGCTAAACCAGCAAACAATAATGAACCGATCCATTCATCATTAATGTTGAATCCAGTTCCCGCTAATTTCTGACCCGTCTCCACTAACTGAGTAACGTAGGAATTCATAGAATTACAATTTTCTAGTCTTATTGATATGAGATTTCTCAACAGACTTATTCTTCTGGTAAATCCCGAGTCATCATACAGAGATTTTAATTTATCCCAAAGTTCCTTTGTAGTTTTCACTTCTTTGATGTGTACGTAAATGGAGGGATCTATAGTCAATATTAGCTTGGCTCTGGTCTTAGCATCTTCTGCAGCTGCAACTGCTGCTTGACCTTTCTCTGGCTTGATGCATCCTAGCGTTCCTTCTAGCACTAAGAAGTTTTCTGCCGCAAAGCACCACTCGCCATAATTTTCGCGCCCCTTGAGTTTGGGTACGCTCACGACATAATTAGACGCCATATTTTTTCACAGCACGACTGCACGTAATTCAACACAACTAAACTGTTCTCTTTCTGCAACTTAATATCAATGTCCAGATATCACACTGTCACGGAAAAACTAGTTGTTCTAACCAGGAATAGCCCTGGGCCCATAACCTGTTATAATTTGATATTTTGTATCAAGGTTTTTGTAAATGAAACAAACGTGCTCGACTGCCAAGACGGAAGTAAGTATGTTTTAATAATATATTGACACCTCACATTCTATGTGGCATTAGTAATTACTAATTTGACATAAGGTATTTTGAGCCAATAACAACATGCGCTAAGCAACAGGTTCACAATCAATAAGGTCTGAGTTCGAATCTGAATTATTATTGTTAGCCGTTTTTTTGTTTCTTTGAAACCATAATAATGTTAAGTAAAAACTTATTAGGTTTATGTTTATTTATAATTTATTCATGCTTATTATCATTTTTATAAGAAGCAAATATTAGTTATTGTATTATTATTTAAGTATTTGTGTGATATTTAGTTTATTTTTTCGGTTTTGGAAGGTGGAACTAAAATAGTCCTGCTAAATCATAACAAAAATGTTTATTCGTTTTATTTATTTATAAAATTAACAATTTTGATGACAATAATTGTGACGTCACATTCCTACTTAGATAAAAAGAAGTTCTCTTGTAACCGTTCATAAGATTTTTTGTTGTATACCCACTTAGTCAATTCATAATAACATAACAAGGAAAGGATGTTCTAATAACACAAATATAATTGTTGATACCCACTTATTAGAGGTATCGGTATTCAGTAAAGTTTATTGAAAAGTAATATATGATTTAGACTTTATAAACATGTTTTTTTTAATGTAACGTCACAATAAATGTATTGAGGTAATAGCTTAATTTTTCATTTTCTTGACGAAAAGAAGATTGAAACTAAACCTCAATTGTTTAAGGTCATTAAATAATACGGATATGCTAATATTACTAAATATTTAGTTTCACCGTCTAATTATAAAAAACAAAACATTTAGATATTAATATTTTGTATAACTACATAAAAGCTAGTTCTCCTGGCCCTGCTGCACTCATCCATCCCCACATATTGCCATAAATGCGCCATAAATGAAGCCTACCCTTATGGCTGGATTTAAATGTCTTTTGATCTGAAAATATGGTAGTATTTCAGTCAAAATCTAAATAATCCCGTGCGAAACGTAATCGTTCTTGTTTATGTCGTTCTGTCAACAAGGGCTTCTTAGATGGTCTTCTGTGCAAGCCTTCAGCGTGGAGGGCACGGCGAAGAGTTTACGATGAGGTGTCGAATAGTTCAGCAAAGTGTCTCGTTGATGTGAATCCATTAAATTCATGCTCGCCCACCATATGTCGCCGCTGTGCCTCGCTAATAAGCGCCGGCCTTCCACTTCGGCCTTTCTCTGCCTCGTATCTTTTGATCCAGAGACTTACAGTATTCCTCTAAAACAAAAAAAAAGTGAAATTAGGCAGCTGTAACAAAATACTAAAGTGACTTCATTTTAATATAATATAATAATATTTATTTAATATAATACCTATTCAAATATTACAACTTTGAATTTATAAATCCAATAATAAACACTAATTATTTATCTTTTAGGCCTCATGATGGACTTAATAATCAATAAAAAGAATCATCCATTCTCAACAAATAATAGCTATTTTCAAATAAAAGTTTAAGTTACAATTCATTAATATTAAATACTCACATTCAGTCCGGTTTCATTAGATATTTGTGTTCTATTAAGACCACTTTTATGTAGCCCAATAATCGTCGCCCCCGCCTCAATATTAATATTTGCCTGCATTTTGAGAATAATCAATACCGCTATCTATACCACACGTCACTAACCAACAACTACAACTAAAACGACAACGGTTAAATATTCATAAAACTCATGTCTACCTCACAGAAATCCAAATTCTTTATTAAGTTTTTTACGATCTACCTTCTTAACTTTACAAAATGTGTGAACAAAGCGAACAAGATAAAGAATATTATATTCTGTCCCATTTCTTCCAATCGAGTAAAAACTTGCAAAAAGTCTACATATTCGGCGTGAGATTCGAACTCACGGCTTACTGATTCGCGCATCTAACTGCAGGCACTTAGCCGCTAGGCCACCTTGACTTGTGTGTTAACGTTGAAATTATGAAGTACAATCACTTGTTGACGACAATAATGATACATGTGTCTATTCTTGAAAATAGAAGGTCGTAAGTCAAACTAAACGTCAAGCTAATGCTTTGTGAGAATGCCTATGGACTTTTGGAGGCCACTGTACCTACAAATTTGTACGGAACCCTCGGTGCCTCGGTTGACCGTTTTTTTAGATTTGTACTTACATGAATGAAACTGCGCCTAAAACGGACGAAACGGGTGCGACGTTGCCGCTCTCACGTGCAGTGCCCACAAGGTCAGATGAGGTTAGTAGACAATATTATAAAGTATGTTGTTTTAAATTTTGATTAGTTTCGCATTTAGTTTGTTTGAAAAATTAGCTTTTTGAATTTTGATGTAATACCTAATTTGATCATGGTAAAGTGTTTTAGTTGACTAGTGGGGATCGTATTTTCATTTAATGTCGTTATGTCGTCACCACCCGATATATTTGATAGCGCGCACTGAGCTGCAAGCCTCTACGTTAATATGGGCGTTAAACATTTTTGACAATACGGGCGAAAAAGGAACTACCCAACTATTATCAATAGTAACATAAACATTTCGAACTTTTACAGACGCCGTTTGTCCCCCATCTCCTGGTGCTCTTCTTCGATACAGCGGATATCCATTGTCATTATGGACAGTTTCTTCAATAAGCGTGCGAGGATATTTTTTAGAGCATTTTCCATTTTTCATGCAGGGGCTTTGAGGATTGTCAGAACCGCAAGGACCATGAATCATATTTTTAATAATAATTTCATGAAGTGCCTGGTCACTACTTGGATCCGGTATTTCCGCTCTAATAACATTATCTATTCGATCGGGTCTCAGCTTGTCCTTCAGCCAGATTAAAATATGCACATGAGGAAGCCCGCGTTTTTGCCACTCTATCGAGTACATAAAGCATAGTACTTCACCGAACACATTTCCTTTATTGACAACTTCCATAAGCTTTTTAACTTTTAATCGAAAAACCCTTGCAACAATATCATGTCTATCGATTGCCCTCTATCCCGGCAGCAACTCTTCAACTATTTCAGGCCAGCTTGGGTTGCATGTAAAAGTCACGAACAAATCGGGGCGACCATATGTACGTACGTAAGCGAATGCGTCCTGTGTATAAGCGTGTAAATATCGGGGGCTATTTACAAAAGATGATGGCAAAATTACCAATTTACCTAAATCGTTAGGGTTAACATTACCATCATTTGCCACAGCATCTTGAAGATGGACATAGTTCTCCGCTCTCAATTTGTTTTGGTTTAGCGGTCTCAGCAGCTCTTTGAGTTGCATGACGGCCGGCATCTAAGAGCCGTCGCTCCTGCCTCGTCTCCTCTGTCTCAGCAGCTCTTTGAGCAGCGTGACGTTCGGTGTCTAAGAGCCGGCGCTCCCGAGTCATGTCAGCGGTCTCAGCAGCTCTTTGAGTTGCATGACGGCCGGCATCTAAGAGCCGTCGCTCCTGCCTCGTCTCCTCTGTCTCAGAAGCTCTTTGAGCAGCGTGACGTTCGGTGTCTAAGACCCGGCGCTCCCAAGTCATGTCAGCGGTCTCAGCAGCTCTTTGAGTTGCATGACGGCCGGCATCTAAGAGCCGTCGCTCCTGCCTCGTCTCCTCTGTCTCAGCAGCTCTTTGAGCAGCGTGACGTTCGGTGTCTAAGACCCGGCGCTCCCGAGTCATGTCAGCGGTCTCAGCAGCTCTTTGAGTTGCATGACGGCCGGCATCTAAGAGCCGTCGCTCCTGCCTCGTCTCCTCTGTCTCAGCAGCTCTTTGAGCAGCGTGACGTTCGGTGTCTAAGAGCCGGCGCTCCCGAGCCATCTCTTCGGTTTCAGCAGCTCTTTGAGTTGCATGACGCCCAGCATCTAAGAGCCGTCGCTCCTGCCTCACCTCCTCAGTCTCAGCAGCTCTTTGAGCAGCGTGACGTTCGGTGTCTAAGAGCCGGCGCTCCCGAGCCATCTTTTCGGTTTCAGCAGCTCTTTGAGTAGCGTGACGCTCAGCGTCTAAGAGCCGTCGCTCCTGCCTCACCTCTTCAGTCTCAGCAGCTCTTTGAGCAGCGTGACGCTCGGCGTCTAAAGTTAAACGGGCTTGAGTCTGTTCTTGAGACTCTTGACTTCTTGCAACTCTTTTAGCTCGAGCTACGCTGGAACTACGTGCTAAATTGGACTTGCGTTTTCTCGTCATTGAAAAAAGTAGTTTAAAAAAGAACTTAAACTAAAGAAATATTACAATATTTCCGAACTTAAATTGAAAACTAACTGAAAACAAAAGAATTAAAAAAAAATACGAATTACGAACTTGATAACAATTTAAAAGAAATTATATTACAACCTATTCTCTTAATAACCAAGCTTAAAACTAAATAATTTAAAAGGAACGATCTAATTAATTTAAAAATTAAAACGAATTTAGACATACAATTTTAGTATCTATTAATAATCGAGATCAAACTAAACTTACATTATACAACAACCAGACAACCCAGCAAATAAACCTTTTAATCGACAAATACAACGGAACCAATTTTGAAATCAACCACCAGACAACCCAGCAAATAAACCTTTTAATCTACTAACACAACGGAACCAATTTTAAATTTACGAATCTATCAATCCACAATTCCACGACAGTACCGAAGCGCTCGGCCGATACCCAACCAAATGCCATTGTCGCTGCTGTGCGGCGCTGCCAGAAGCTTTCGGATAGTAGCGTCCGCGACCCGGGCAGCGACTGCCACGCGCAGTAGCCAAACAAGAGTCAGTGCGAGCGGTTGTGCATTCCAGTCGTGTATCGAACATTAACTATGTCTGACAATTTAAATAAACAAAAGCGAGATCTCGTGAAGAAACTGCTAGAGGATGAGGAAGAGGATGATGAAATAATGTTGCTCTTACTTTCATCAAAGAGGAATAAAATTGATTCATTATACAAGTCCAGAATCGATGAAGGCAGCTATCAAATCCTGATAAAACGACACTTAAAGGAGAAACCCAAACTCCATAGAAACTTGGGCCTGGCGTTACAGGGCTGGAATTAGGCCATAAACTAGAGCATTTAGGAAGGTTTCACAAGCCCAATTTTCACGTCTCTCAGCAATGGCCAAATTGGTAAAATCAAAGAATGTTTACATTTTAGGTTATTTTTATTAGTTGAGTTATTTAAATAAAAAATGATATTTTTGAAGCTTTGTTTCCTACGTAAATCTGGAACGCACATACACTGTGCTGCAGCCTATCAAGATTAGGTTTTCGGTACTTATATAAAGCTTAAGTGGTGACTTCTGATTTACCTTACTGTGTACGTTTATCTTACTATACAAGGCCCATTTACATCACTACTGGCTTGCATTTGTTAATATTGTATCTAGGGATTTGATGCAATCTCGGATTACAGTAAGTAATCGGAGATTGCAATAATATAATATTAGAATAAAAAAAAAAAACACATAATTGTATTGGTTTTATTAATTACCTTCTTCATTAGGATTATCATAATATAATAATACAGTATCCAGAAACTGTGCAGGAGGCAATTGATTACCCTGGTGCCGTGCCCAACCAAGATACCATATTATGCTCATGGTGTGGGCACAGCAACCAACCGTTCTTTTGCCAACAATACAGGTACAATAATATTGGATTATAGCATCCCTTCCACTTAGACAGCTATCGACTAATATATAAACGAAATACATCCTATTACTAATATGCCTCGATTTTATTCTTCCTCTTAACATCCAGGTTGAGTCCGATGCTGACAGCTCTTGCTGTAGGTCACCGTCCACCTCTCTACACACTTCTATAACATATGAGCCATTTTCTCTCACATGCTCCCCATAGTAAGAACGGGCCTGTTTTACTTGGTATGTGCCCAAGGACACAAGTATGAGCTCGCTGTATGTTAATTCAGGAAACTCGCTGACATTATCTCTTCCTACATCAATTGCTTGGAACTGCGCCCTACGTTGATTTATATTGTTGCTAATCACATAGCTACTTAGTCTATTTTCCACATACATATATTGATGAATTTTTTGCAGAATTTCCTGAGCATCACTACGGTTTGCGATAGCAGGGTGGAAAGCATTTATTAAAGCGGCAGCCACTTCAAAGTGTACCATTAAATTTTTTGTAGCTCTATTAAAAAAATCTTGACGAAAAAGCTTAAAATCTCGCTTAAACCTACCATTGACTACTTCTACAACCCATCTACACATTGTAACTGTTCTCGATCTATTGGCTTCGAGAGTTGAAAGTTGAGATTCACCATGTTGCAAAGAAGATGGAACGTATGTCCTATAGCCACATTCATTAAGTAAGGGCAAGGCATCCCGGAAGCCCCTATCCAGTATAAACACATCTCCAGATTCAAAGTACTGCCTTAGAGCAGATTCGTTTCTAAACTCTTTAATAACTATATCAGCATCAGAAGTTTTCGCTGGATAGGGGCCCAAAACATCAATTATGTATCCATCTGTACAAACAATCAAAAACGGTTTTACAAGATTCAGATATTTATGCATACTGTATGTATTTTTTTGGTACTTATAATTAGAGCTTTTTTGCACATAAACATATGTGCCATCTAAAACAACTATAGGTTTTATTTCACTATTATTGTTACCAAACAAATCATTTGGAATAAGAAGATTCCTTTCAATTATTTGTTGCTTATTAATATGATTAAGTCCCAAGTGATGGGGCACAAAATAATCATATAGGAGACTTCTAGCTTTACCCAGTAGAGTACCTAAAGTAGTTTTAGGAATTTGTAGAAGTGTTGACAATCGATCATCTGAGTCCCCAGTCCTAAGTTTAATTAAATAAGCAGCTAATATAGTAGATCCCCTTTTAAGATTCAGAAACTGAGGCACTTCATTCAATATCTGTCTGAATTGCTCTTTGTTAAAACCAATCCAGTGGTAGAAAATATGGTCTTCCATAGAATCAACATTTTCGAAATCCAAAAAATTACAATCTGACTCTTTTAATGAAAACATATCTTGAATATGATTTGCACTAAATGTGTTGATAATATTATCACTAATATCATTGAGAAAGTTCCATGATGTGCATGATAAATGGATATCACAAAGGCGATTATTTGGCGGTACATAGTAGTTATACATTTTAAGCAACTGTTTTCGCATTGTAATTGTTATTCGGTTTCTTTCATGTCTCTGACATCCTTCCACAAAACATCTACTTTCAGTTTCAACAGCTCTATAATAATCCGGTAAAACAATAAGAGTTCCGACAGTTGGTGCCCTTAGTGCAGAATGAGTTTCTTCCCTTGTTCGAGGTTCATCTAAAGGAGGAATGTCCTGACTATATGGCACATTGACAGCTGATGAAGATGCACCAGATGTTGAGGGGCCTGAATGGAAATGCCGGGATGCTCTATTTGCTCGCACCCAACAAGAGTGACAGACAACACTTGAAGCACCCACCTGAAAATAATATATCTCCATTAAAGGGTGCCTTTAGACCAAAGATGTGTGGTGTGCCCACTTTGAAAAAGACTGATCTAAAGAAATCCTGATGTAGGAGCTTGACTATTATCACATTGTCTTTCCAATTCACTTAAATGTTTTACCATACCAAATAAAACACTTTAATGCCCTTGTTATCATAATGAAACTAAAAAATGTTATTAATAAACTGTGAATAAAACAAGTATACTAACCGTGCGTGGTAGGATCCATTCTCTTATAACTTCGTGTATTCTGCGTTCTTGCACTGTACCAGTCCTAAGTTGATGGCAACGAACTCTTCTCAGTAGAGAACGTCCACAATGAATACAAACTCGTTGGTGTCCTGTAGGTGTCTGTTCACTCCCTTCTGGTCTATTTCCATCAAGAGATACAGCATTGGCATGATTCCAGCAAGCTTGGCAGATAAAGTCATTTTCATTTACCTGAAGCAAACATTTATCATTTGACTATTAGGTCTAGCACTAGCATAATACATATAACAATAAACATCTGAGTGGCACATTTGGGTAAACAGAAATGGCGTTAACATTCCCACTGCAGGGACATAGCCCTCCTCTCTGAGAGAGGGAATAGGCCGTAATTAACCATGCAGGTTCACTCCAGATTGGTGATGACAGTGATCACAGTCATATCTTCGAATACGAATTTGTTGCACATTCTGGTATCATTTTACAAAATAGAACTATCAACAGACAACTGAACGTAAGCGATAACAATATTTAGTTTGATTACATTAAATAATTACATATTACAAAAATGTTGCAATATAGAAATATCGGATACTAACCGTTTGAGGCGCGACCCATTCCTGTACAATTGAAAGAATCATTTCATCTTCTAATCTTTGCCGTCCTATTGTACTGCAGCGGTCCGTTGCTATTCCGCAATTAATGCACAGGCTCATGATGTCGTTATTAGCCAGTCTTCAAAAGAGCAATACACATACACAGATCCGGTTTTCCAGCAAAGGTCAGCACGGGTGGCAAGATACGGTGTCCAATGTTCAAGCGAGGGTCAGTCAGAAGGCAATCAATTTCGGAGTCCAGTATTCGAGCAGAGGTCTTATGAAATAAATCCCGAGAAATACAGAAAAACGAAAAACACATTCACTTGCGCAATAATACGAAAAGCGAATGACATTACAATCATGACAATTGACAGACGTTGAAATTGACATTTGTTGTTTACTAGTGCAAGCTACGGTGCAATCGATTTGATCATTTCTTAATGATTTTTTAAAGGTGATCATGATTTTTTAAAGGTGCTTACGTCAAAAATCAATTATATTCCAGAGTTTATTATTTTATATTGATATTATTACCCGAAAAATCGGTTACACTAAAACAATGGAGAGTAATTTAATTATTTGTAACAGTATCGATTTTCACTAAATCGATTATATTCTTAGGGTACGCTCTATTGATATAATACCAGCATTTATAAAGTTAGTGACGTATAATGAAATAAGTGTTGTAACGGTTTGCAAAGGTTGTTTAATCAAAAAAATAGAAATCTACTTATTTTCTACACTTGGCCATTGCTATTGAGGCTAATATTTAAATGGCTTAATTGAGCAAAATAGACGATTTTTTTGGTACATATCTGATTCGTGTAACGGTTAGGCCCAGAAACGGGTTTCTCCTTTAAAGGAACTGAAATTTAGGAAGTACTGCAGACTAAATAAAACTCAATTTAAATTTGTACTTAGTTTAATTGAACGCGATATTCAACCAATGAAAAAAGGATCAATCGCAGCCGAGGAAAAATTATTTCTCACTCTCAGGTAAATATGAAAAGTTATCTAGCTGGAAATATGTATTAGACATGTTTTCTGAAGTATTTGTTGGCAAAGTATTTGAAATACTTAAGTCAGTAGCTTCACAGAATGCACTGGGTGATGCGACGGAACTTATCGGAGAATCAGGAGTTGTTGAGGAAAATTGAGAATTTTGATCAAACGGGGGACTGCTTAAAGAACTACTAGTACCAGAACTTTCGTTCAGGCTCCTTAATTCATAATCTGCTAAAATATTAAGTTTTTTTAACATTGTCCCAACGTGCGAGCAAAACGATGTTATGCCATCGGCATCTTCCTTGTCTTGGTTCGAAGTTGACTGAGGCGCGAGGGCATGAATTTCGGCTCGCCTTTCAGTGTCCCTCTCTTTCCAATAATTGAGTAAAGCCGCCTGCATAGTACTATTTTGACTTTGTTTCTTTTTTTTCAATACGCTTTCTCTAGATCTTGCTTTTTTGTTTTGTTTCTCATCATAAGCAGGTTCTTCAACATCTACCTCTATTGCACTCGATGACGCATTGACCATTACTGTTCCACTTGTCGATGGCGCACTATCCATTACATTTCTACTTGTTTCTTCGCTATTCAATTCGATTTCGTTAGGTTCCACGTTCTCTTTATTGAAACAGGTTTCATTATTATTTGATACTTCGTTTTCGCTGTCATAAATGTCATTAGCTCTTTCAATATTACATACAGTCTTTCTTTCAGTAGGAACAGTTTCCAAAAAAGTCAGTCTTTCAATTAGAGGCCATTTTTTTGACTTGCTGCCGGCTGCTGATCCCGTTGGTAATTTATTTTTACGCTTAATTCTTTGATAGGAATCTCTGATACATTTCCAACGTTTTCTGCAGTCCTCACCTTAAACAGAATAAAAACTGATAGTATATATAAATATATGTTTATTACTTATGATTGTTAGAATTCGTTGAACAAAAAAACAAATCAATTATTATTTATTTTTTTGCAATTTCAGATTCCTAGCAACTGGTGAAACATACGCGTCTTTGGAATTTAATTATCGTATATCGGCAAGCTATATAAGCAGAATAGTGCAACAAGTTCTTGCAAGTTTGCGAAAAAATTTAGTACCAATTTTTCTTCCTGTGCCAACGGAAAATCAACTAAAACAAATTGCAGAAGATTTCTGGAATAGGTGGAATTGTCCAAATTGTTTTGGAGCTATTGACGGCAAGCATGTACGTATTAAAAGTCCGAAAAACAGTGGATCGATGTTTTTTAACTATAAAGACTACTATTCCACTGTATTATTGGCTATTGTAGACGCTAACTGCAAATTTATTGCTGTTGATGTGGGTTCGTATGGGAAGGAAGGAGATAGCGGTATATTTAAAAAGTCAGCAAAGGGCCAAAAAATAATGTCCGATCATTTTAATGTGCCTCAACCGGCAGCCTTACCAGGGACAGATATATTAACCCCACATTATCTAATTGGCGACGACGCGTTTGCGTTAGACGTTCACATGATGAAACCCTATTACAGAAACCATATTAGAGGCGATCGTGATAAAGCTATTTTCAACTACCGCATCTGCCGAGCAAGACGAGTCACAGAGAATTCTTTTGGACTTCTGAGTCAAGTTTTCCGAATATTATATACACCTATAGCAATTAAACCAGAAATATGTGATGACTTAGTTATTACACTATGTTGCCTCCATAATTTACTACGGGATGCTTATTTAGAAAAAAATGGAATACCACATTATAATTTTAATGAAAAAAAAAATCCGAAACCAACGGAGAACATGATTCCACTGACACGTAGGGGAGGATTTCTAAACATTGATGGATTACAAATCAGAGATACTCTTAAAGATTACTTTATCTCAGAAGCTGGAAAAGTCTCATGGCAGGAACAGTGGATAAATAGAATGAATTAGAGTAGGTATGAACTACGCAATGTTGTACGCACAAGCAAGCTTTATTTGTTGATCTGTGTTCCGTTCAATTGTGGCGATCGTTCTCCACTTCACTCAGTCGCGCGCCTAAAGGCTTGCATAAAACTACATAAAAAACTAGGAAAATGTGGTGTGTGCTGAGTCATTGCACTAATAATACAAGAAATAAGGCAACGTGCAAAAAAAAATTCGAACGCTGAGTAAACGACTCATAATTAGATAAGTATAATAATTTTAAAATTAAATATTATACATTTTTCATAGACGCCATGTTGCGTCAAAACTACATTCTAGACTTTCCATAATGGAACATGGCTTCGTTAATAGTACATAATAATATTACCTCAATGTTTATTTGTATGAGCTATGTAAAAATAAAAAATAAGTAGGTACTTACTTGTTTTATTGAGTTTACTAGCAATATGCTCCCATATATTATCTCGAACAATATTATCCTTATAGGTTTTGAGTCGAGAATCATAAAGCGGTGGATTTTTAGCAATTAACTCAACTAATAACTCGTCATTTTCATCTGTAAACGTCGCCATTTTGTCACCCACTGCGAGCGGGCAGCGCGACCGTACTGCCTCCGGAGCGGCTCGGCGGCGCTGCCAAGGTCGCGCGTAGGCCACGCCCCCCGGCCGCGCTGCTCGGTCGCTTGCGTCGGAAACTAGCGCCTATAAATCCCTATAAAGCAGTGCGGCGCGACCACGGCTGCGGCTGCAGGGCCGCGGCTGCCGTGCCGCTACTGCCGTGATCCGAATGCTACCTTAACGAAACCATAGCGCGATCTATTTCGATCCCAACGCCATCTATCGAGCATAGTGACAACTCGGATTATTTATCTATACTCCGTTCGGGCATTTTCTTTGTACTAAAAGTTTTATTATATTTACTTTTTTCCGATGAATTAAAACAATAACATGAACCGAACTCGTGTAACGATCGACACCATTGCGCGATCACCAACTCGACATATAGTACTAAATACTAATAGAATTATCTATACTCCGTTAGAGCATTCTCTATGTACTAAAAGTTGTATTATATTATATTTTTCATACCTTTTTACTATTTATTTACATTTTTCCGATGAACTTTCAGTACTGAATTGATGCCGACTCTTGACCAATAGATGGCGCTGTATGTCCGGAATAAATTTTATTTTTTATTTTATTTTTTGTAATAAAAACTATCCTATGTCCATTCTCAAGTTCCAAACTATGTCTGTACCAAATTTCACATAAATCGGTTCAGTAGTTTAGGCGTGAAGCAAAGACAGACAGACAGACAGACAGAGTTACTTTCGCATTTATAATATTAGTTTGGATTCAAACCACAATGAAAGCGGCCGCGTGTGTTGTAGCTCTGCTTATTATTCGTAAATTACGTAGAAGAAGGAATAGAAGAAAGTGTATTAAAAAAAGGCAGTGTTGGATGCGACCATTCTTTCAACAGAGGACAAAGAATCTGGAAGTGATCTATTACGAAATCAAGTACCGAACGCTACAGTTTTTAAGATTATCTTTGGAAGAATTCGAACACATACATACATTGGTAGGACCATTTATTAATAAAATGGATACTCACTGGCGAACGGCAATAACGTCGAAGAAGAGACTTGCAATAACGTTACGATATTTGGCTACAGGAGACTCCTATTCCAGCCTACCTGTTTACTCTCGTAAACATGCCAAAAGCAACGTAAGGATCATTACTATTACTGTCATTTTGTTTTCGCATTACTTCTAATGCTTCTTCTATCATTTGATTTTCAGCATCTTACTCTGACTCTTGGTATGTCCTCGTGTTAGCTGGCTTTTCTTTTCTTGACAACTTCTTGGTATTTGTATCTTGGTCTCGAGTGCCTTGTTCCGAAGTTCCTTGTTCCGAAGTGCCTTGTTCTGAAATGCCTTGTTCCGGAATAGCTTGTTCTGTATTACCCGGCTCTGAGGGTGAGCCACAATCCTGAAACAAAAATAACAAAATAAATAAAACGTTATTAATATTTTTCTTTCAGCTACCAGTATCAGAGCAAGATTGGAAAGCAGTATCTAAAGACTTCGAGGAAAAATGGAATTTTCCGCACACCATTGGGGCGTTAGATGGAAAACACATAACTATTCAAGCTACTTTTCGTAGCGGCACTGAATATTTTAATTATAAACAGTTCCTTAGCATCGTGCTATTAGCATTAGTAGACTCAAACTACAATTTTATGTATGTTACATAGGAAGCCCAGGTCGAATTTCAGATTGAGGAGTTAATTACGTAGACTGCTGCCGGAGGACTCCAAAAAACCGAATTTATTACAAACGAAGTTATTTTAATAAAAGAAATTACAATTATTGAAAATGGAATTGACTCGATCGATGGTGGATATGAAGTGCGCGGGCGCGGTCACGTAGAGGGTGTCTTCGGGCCTCGTGTCCTGTGTCAGCATTTTCCCCTCGTAGCAACTGGGTCGATGACGCACGCGCGGCGTGCCTCGTGCCGTTTGTGTCAGCGCTTTACTTAACAGTGATGCGCGTAACCTCAGATCGACGACTATTTCAGATTTTGAGATGAAATATCGTCGAGAGTTTAGATTGATCCAGGGATGCCGACTGGTTCTGGCGGGTTTCGGATGTTTCAGGCTCGGCGTACATGGCTTCATATGGAATTGTCATCTGTTTCTTTCGGCGGATGTGGACTCGGTATAATAGTATTGCTCCCAGTATGGATATGGCAAGTAGTGTACCATAAAATGGGATTGTTGTATGATAAATAGTTGAGGTTGGTTCAATGTGGATTGACTTCTGTGAGTCTATTCTGTCTTGAATATGGTGCAGCTTCTTTAAGTTAATGGCACTGATTTATAGGGGCGGCATGGTTGATTCATCGATGTCATCTGGCACGTTGCTTATCTTCATGGGTTGTCCCCTAATGTGGTCATTAATATTGACGATGGTGAACTCATCTGTTCGTAATTTGCAGTTATGTGGAATAGTGGCAAGGAAGCTTCCGGTTAAGGTTATGGATTCTTCTCGTTCGCAGATTAACTGAACTTGTGTTAGTTTCGGAAACACGAGAGCGTAGCGGCCGTCATCTAACTTTTCCATTGCGGGCTTCGTCAGGCTGATGGTAAACTTGTTGCATGATTTGTGTGATGTTTGACTTGCGATGACATCGCAGCTGCAGTCTGGATTTGTTCTCATTTGGTGGTTGAGTTTTTCTTCGCAGAGATACTCTGAGGCCTCCCCCACATTAGGCGCGCGCGTTCCTCGGGCGTGTGAGCGCCGCGGGCGCCGCGTGCTCGACGCGAGCGCGCTACGTAAGCGTCGCGTGTTGCCGCCGTGTGACGTGTGTGCAGCGAGCGCGCGGCGCGCACGCGCCGCTCGCGTTGGCGTTTAACCCCCTGCAGTCAAGTCAGTAACAATTTGGACAGTGCCGTGTTAGCACACATCGTTGCGCTGCTTCACAATTACTATATACTAACAAAATGTACTCAGTTGAGGAAACACTACTGTTAGCTTTGCTACTAAAAAGAAATAAGACACGTAATAAAAAGACTAAACGCCTCTGGCAAGATACATTATGGTTTACTTATTCAGAAGAAAGTGATTACTATGTTTTGTATTGCAGACATATAAAGAATAGTGAAAAGCATTTTTAAGATTATTTACGAATGCCGAGGGCAACATTCAGTGAACTTTTAGACATAATTGAAAGTGATATTCAGTGCCAAAATTCAAAGTTTAGACTTCCTGTGACACCTGAAGAAAAACTTGTTATAATAATAAGGTAAGAATGTATGGGAATGTAGAATGAAACACTAGACGAAATTTATCAAAATACACTATATTCAATAATAGACATACTTTATCATGCAAAATTATCCTTGTATTGTCTGAAAATTAAAACGTCTTTATTCATGTACTTCAAAAAAGTAACACTTATGAACCGCGTCGTCGTTACATTAGCGCCAAGTACTAAATGCGACATGTAGGTAATATTTTTTCTAATTGTCCCCGTAATCATTGTCAAATAGATTGTCATAAATTGATTCTTGTGTTGAATCACTGAGATGCGAATGCGCAGGCGATGAAGTGTTCGCGATGTTGCTAATGCTAATGTATGGGATGAATTAGAAATCGAATGTCCTACGGTATTCTGCTGTGGGGCAAAGCAGCTGATATACAAAATATATTTGTCCTTCAGAAACGAGCTTTTCGAGCAATTTACCAGCTAGGTGCTAGAGTTTCTCTAAGAGATTTTTTTAAAGATATTGGTATTCTCACGGTTGCATCACAATTCGTCTTTGCCAACGTCTTATATACATATTAGGCAAAATATACACTTGTATACTATAAACAGTGATATTCACAATGTTAACACCAGAAATAAGGACAAACTATGTGCTCCCTTTCACCGGCTTCATAAGGTTCATAACTCATTTGTTGGGTTTGGTATAGCCTTTTATAACAAGCTACCCTCTTCTCTGCTAGATTTGCCTTTTAATGCATTTAAAGCTCAAGTAAAATCCAACCTTTGTTCAAAGGCATACTATTCTATCAACGACTACTTAAACGATAAGAATAGTTGGTCGCCCTGATTAATTCAAGACAATGTTTATGTTCTTTCTCCAGAATTAGATTACTGATAGGTTATAAATGAGCTCATTATACAATTGTTTTTTTATTGGGCTGTATAATTCAAATCAGTTTAAATTTATTATTGACATAATCAACCCATTGCAATTTTTTCTAATGAGTTGACTGCAATATGTGGTTAGCTTGACATACGTGGTTGCTTCCGACCCACTTTTTGTTTTTTTACTTTTATGTCTTGTGTAACAATCTCTAATGCCTTTCCATTTTTTTTTTTTGAAATTCCGCAGCTGAAACAAAAATTATAAATTTAATTAATATTTGCTTCTTTCAGGTATTTAGCTACTGGAGCTTCATTCAAAGATTTACAATTTTCCTTCAAAAGATAGTGCAAACGACTTGTCAAGCTATTATTAAAAACTTGTTTCATATTTGCATGCCACCCAGAGAAGCATCAGACTGGAAAACAATTGCAAATAACTTTAATTTGAAAGCAAATTTTCCTAACTGCATAGGTGCCATTGACGGCAAACATATTGGAATGATAAGGTCATGCGATAGCGGTTCCCTTTACTACAATTATAAAAAATATTTTCCAATTAACATATTGGCAGTGTGTAATTCAAATTATGAATACATATATGTAGATGTTGGCTCTTATGAAAAAAGTTCTGACTCAACAATTTTCCATAATAGCAATTGTTACAACGAAATACAAGAAAAAGTGTTAGACATTCCCGAACCAGCTCCAATAACAAACAACGGTGCGCCTCTTCCCTTTGAACTAATAGGCGACGAAGCTTTTCCCTTATCAGGTTATGTGCAACGACTTTACGCTGGCAACAATTTGACACACAAACAAAGAGTATATAACTACAGACTTAGTCGTGTATATAGAATACACTTTTGGAATTATGACAGGAAAATGGAGGATTTTGCACAGACCGTTAAATATTGGACTTGAATTTAGTGAACAAATTATTAAAACTTGTTGTATATTACACAACTTTACAGATCCCCTTCATATAGGTATTAAAAAATCGCTTCATCATCACTATCAGAGAACATTTCACTAAAATCTTTTCATACATCAAGTGATGAAACATTGTATGATTTTCCTGATTTTGTCATTTTTGCTAAATCTGATAATTTATAGTTCAATTTTACATTTGAAAGAATAGTGACTTTGGACGTGCTTGGTTTATTACTGTCAGAATTAAACCGTCCGGATTGAAGATCGTTTGTGTTATGATCAGTTCTGACGATTATTTCATCATTATTACGATCACTGTTCTCGGTATCAGAGCTAAGAAATAATTTTCTACTAATAGTTACACAGGGGACTTTGGACTGGCTTGGTTTGTTTGTATCAGAATAAAAACAACCCGATTGAAAATCTCTGGCATTATGATCAGTTTTGACAATCATTTCATCATCATTATCAGTATCATTGTTCTCGGAATCAAAGCAAAAAACTAATTTTCTTTTTTTCGTTACACATGATTGCGTCTTTTTCTTCAGTAAGTTATGTTCTTTTAAAGAAAAGCAATGACAAAACCCCTTTATTGTAGAAGACCCTTCACTATGGC
Source organism: Eremobia ochroleuca (assembly GCA_949629135.1). Classification (NCBI taxonomy): domain Eukaryota; kingdom Metazoa; phylum Arthropoda; class Insecta; order Lepidoptera; family Noctuidae; genus Eremobia; species Eremobia ochroleuca. Next base: position 2,078,401 of record OX451385.1, on the reverse strand, counting down.
AAAAGCAGCTCAATTTTCTATAACCTATTACATACGGTTGTTGCTTAAACAAACATTTTAAATATACCAAAGGAACTTGTTATCTGGTGAATTAGCATTGTTTCCGGTACAGCAACTAAGTCATATGAGCTTATACGTCTTTCCATGTCATTAATATCTTCCTCTTTTATTAGGTACAGCTTTACTGTAGTTTCATCTTTCAAAGCATCAATGGCTGTTTGCGAGTCTTTTATGTCCATATAATATGCTACTTTCTTGTCCAAAGTTCTTTTAACACGTTGAACGCCCAAAAAAAAATACGCCTTCGCCCTATGGGCCATGGCAGACACCGTATGGCTGACAATGAGCCGGGTCCATCGGGCCGCGGCAGACACGGTTTGACTGCCAGTACGATCTGCGTTAAAATGTCTTTACTGGGCTGGCAGACATAAATAAGTTTGTGAACGCTATTCGCAGTGACCCGCGGGGCGCTGTAGAACAAACCTCGCGCCTTAGCGCGGCAAAAATCTTACAAGTCTTTGAGATATTTGGGACCTGACGGACCCGACACATTTTTTCTCTGACATTTCTGGTTTAACATTTATACGGATGACTTTTAGTTAAATAAATTGTGTCATACAGTTATGATTTTAATTATTTACATCATTGGGGTATAAAATTAAGCATGCCAAATATTAGAAAAATACCTTTATTATAAAATAAAAAATACAGTACTCTACGCTATGACTTAAAATTGGAGATCAAACAAATTAAATGACTTCTTTCTTAATTATACATAATAAAAATGAAAAAAAAAACAATCAAAACACATGGACGGCTTATAAGGGCAGGTTTCACAAAATATACTGACTTTCTTGGTTTTATTTCTAGCATATTGTCGGCCCATGAAATAGACATAAGTTCTAAACTTTATGTAATCTATTAAAACAATCAAAACACATGAACGGCTTACAAGGGCAGGTTTCACAAAATGTGTTGACTTTCTTGGTTTTATTTCTAGCATATTGTCGGCCCATCAAAATGACATTTTGCTTATAGCATCCAGAGCACAAACGTCGGGTACTTTTAGATTTGCCATCTTTTTTAGACAATTGATGCTTCAACCGTTTAGGCACCTCACGAAGTCGATACTCCTCGCTCTCTGTTTGGCAGAATTGTTGTACAATTTCCTTTCTAAAATCTACTATTTGAATAGTTTTCTTTGTGACTGACTGATACAAAATTAGAGCATTTATCACTGTAGTGTTTAGTAGTAAATTAATGGCAAGCTTCTTATACCATTTGACAGATTTTCGTAGTGGAGTCGAATAAGACGCTAATTGATCAGAGAGGTCTACCGCACCCTTTGCCATATTGTAATCAACAATTATTTTTGGCTTCCGTATAGTTTTCCCACGCTGTTGAATATTAACAAATCGATCAGTATGTTTAGTGGATAGAACATACACATCCCTCTTGTCCTTCCATTTTAAACACGTTATTCCGTCGTTACTCTCTGCAGCTTTATACTCTCCACGCTTAAGTTTGGCATCAATGACCTCTTTTGGTAAACCTTTACGATTTTTTCTTACGGTGCCGACGAGATGCATTTCTCTTTGTAATAATTGTCTGGCTAATGTAATGCTTGTGTACCAGTTGTCCGTAAATAATGTATGCCCTCTTTCAAAACGATCTTCACATAAAGACATCACAACATTTGTGGGTGTGTTATGAACATCATCATTTTTCCCCGCGTATACTTTTACTTTATAAGTATAGCCCGGTATGGTACATAGTTTAAATTCTTTAATCCCGTATTTATGCCTCTTTTGTTTATTGTATTGTCTGAAAATAATTCTCCCACGGAAAGGGACCATGCTTTCGTCTATACACAGGTTTTCTGTTGGCGAAAAGTTTTCCTGAAATACTTTATTTACTTCATCATACAGCTTGCGGACACGATGCAGTCGGTCTGATTTATGTTCATTGTCATTTTCTGAAAAGTGTAACATTTGCAGCAACAGCTCGAAACGATTACGAGACATAATGGTCTTTGGAAATGGATGGCTAATCATGTCGTCCTTACACCAATAATCAGCTAATTTAGGTAGCCTCACCAAGCCCATAAATAAAATCAAGCCAAAAAAACATTTCAACTCAGCAGGGTTAGTGGGTGTCCATCTACGAACCCGTGCAAATTTAGAAGCTTCAGGTAATTGTGTTATTTCTTTAATTGCATATTCATTAGTGGCATCGACTATTAGTTGCAATATGTTATCAGTCAAAAAAAGCGAAAAACATTGCGCAGGAGTCATTCCATGCATACACTTTATATGGGGTGCGGGACCAGAAATGTCTGTAAACGGAATAATACGGCGTTGATTACCTTGAACCTCTGTCCAGATGTTCGAAGGGCTTGTATTATTACTGGGGCAGGGCGGAACGTTTTCGGCATCGCTGTCTTCGCTAGTTGATAATATAATTCGGCGGCACTTTCGTCTTAGGGGTTGAATTATATCACTACACTCGTCATCTGAACTCGGCATTATAAAACTATTATTTAGTAATGATATTTCAATATTGTCCAGTTGCATCAGATGTTCAGCGGTTATATCAAAATCCAAGTCTTCCATGTTTATTAGTAATAGTAGGAGTATTAGTAACGAATACTGAATACGTATGTAGGTATAATTACAAATTACAGAGCGCGCGAAACGGTCCGCACTTTAGCGTACGACTTTTGCCACTGAGTAGTAGCGAGAGCAAGCGCAGCGCTTACGCGCGGGTGCGGGGGGTGGTTGACAAGGTGACCCGCGTGGCCCCCTCCACTGAAATAACGAATAGTGCTTTGGCTGGGCCATGGCAGATAATGGTGACTGCCAGCTATTTTTTCTCTATATTTACTATTTTTCGCTATTGTATTTATTTCATATTAGATTATACCCATTTTTCATACAATTAAACCGGAAAAATATGTTAACAAATTTTGACTGTTTTTTAATATTTCATGAAGCCCACTGAGAATACACACTGGCAGATAAATGGTGTCTGCCATGGCGTTCAACGTGTTAATGGCACCTCCTATACCATCGGCAGCACCTTTGTCATGAGAGGCTTCAAAAAAGTTCCAGGTAGCAAAAGATAATCCTAAGGACTCCAGTACACTAAGAAATAAGAAAAAGTTCTTTTTTTGCCTATATTGGCTCGTGGGTCCATCAGAATAAAAATGAACTATGTTCACTTCAGATTTCTTTTTTCTTATGTTCTGTATGGGCAAAGGATGAGCCCAAATTGCCTCTGGAGTGTGCTTTTTTGAGTCAGAAAATGTGCAAAAGGACTCGAGAGAATTAGACCCGTACACAACACCGGTATGGAGACTAATTTGAATTTGGGATGCACCAAAATGTAAAGCTTGAATTTCTTTGTGCAACTTACAAGCATAATTTTCAGAGATATCGCAATGAATTAAGATTTCATTCTCGCTTAAATTTTCTTTTAAGTGTTTATAACATTTATATTGGTGGCATATATTGTAACAGTGAACTTTGTATTCTACTAGTGCTTTTTTAAACTCCACGATTAAATTCATTATCGTACCTGATTTTATTATTTTTACCATTCTTTTTGCTGTTTTGTTTTGATTTTCCTTTTGATATTCAATTTGTTGAACTGTCCATTCCAGCCAAGATACTTTATCATCTAAATTGCATTCTGATAAATTATAAACAGTGGTCGGTTTACTATCACATTTGTTGCATTCTGAGTGCATACATTCCTTTTTTGTGGGTCACAAACGATACTTTTCATGAACTCATCCAAATCTTTAGATTTCAATATTGAAAGAGTTTTAAGTGCAGCATATTTGAATCAAATATGGTGCACTTAAAACTGCCATGTTTTTTACAGGCGCATGTTTCACGATTAGAGAGATTGGGACTTAATACAAAGAATGGCTTGCATCTAGTAAAAGTGGATGTGGAGTGGATAAATTTATACAAGAAACAAACATCCCAGTGTCCTATACACTGGGATGTTTGTTTCTTGTATAAATTTATACCGTAATTTTGTTATAGATTCTAAGAGGTATCGTCTTTGCATCTTATTTTTTTTTTCATTGTCTTCGTGTCCTTCTTGCCAGCTGTAGCGCGGCTAACTTCAATTCGTAAGAAAAAGTCATGTATCTTTTGTGCGAGTTCTACATGTTTCCCTGGGATCGTTTTCTTCGGAACTCGAATTCTACCCTTTAGTCCAATTATAGCTTCCAGTTTGGTTTTCGTCCTATACTTTTTAACCAAACAATTATCAACAATTTTTTTTAATATGTGCTTTTGCTCATTACTTGACGCCAATTCATATTTATATTTAATCGATTCGCACAATATATTTTTATGAAAGAGTTCTTTTTTCACCTTTTCTTTTTCTAAATGCGAAATATTAGGTCATCCCACTTCCAGTGTCATATTTTTTTATTATTATTATTTTACAAAAACTGACTACTATACTATATAACCTTGTTACACTAATCAGTAATCTCCACCACTATTAATCACTCGCTCCCAGACTGCTGGCAAATCTTGAACACCATTTAAAGTACCACTTTCATTTAATTCATCAATAATGTTCTTTACTTTAATATTTAACTCCTTTTCAATTAAATTCTGAACTATTTTTGATTTGTGCGGTCTGGCGTTATCATGTAAAATTATAGGACTCGTTATATGATGTTCATCTGCCCAAATAGGAATATTTTCTTCTAAAAATGACTTATATCGCTCTCCAGTCATAGTTGTATTTTCATCATAAGTTCTCCAAAAAGCAATGCCTCTGACATCCATAACTACTAGTAGTATTTTTCGTTCATGCTTTAAACATCAATTCAATCAAATCAGTATTTAATACTTTAAATTGGTTTTTAATTGTCCTTTTTACGACGCGCACGAAGTGAATCCATCAGTCACAAGACACAAAATGGCGCCCTGAGCCAACTAGCGCCCTCACGGTGTAACTGTCTTGACGCATGGAGTTGCCATACTAAATTATGAATTTACTTCTATTAGGATAGAATGTTAACCTAACAAGAAAGAGTAACACAAAGAAATGAAATATGAGACACATGTTTATGAGTAAATAAATAAAAAGTTAACTATAATTACATTGTTTAATACATACTGCTTAAATCTTACTCTTTGACTGGACAAAATAATAGGTCTTTACCTATGAAATTGCCGTTTTGTATGAAAAAATTTAAACGAATTTTTTCATGTATTTTTTATTTGTATTAATCGAAGTAATCACCCATGCAATCAATGCATCTTTGCCAACGCAGTGGCAGTTTATTGATGCCCTTCTTAAAGAAATCAGCTGGACGGGAGGCAACAAATTCTTGAAAGGCATTTTGTACTGCCTCTCGGGTATTGAATTTTTTTCCCGCCAAGAAGTTATCCAAATTCTGGAAAAGGTAGTAGTCTGTAGGCGCAAGGTCTGGTGAGTAGGGCGGATGACGGAGAGCTTCCAACCCCATTTCTTGCAACTTGGAGACCGTCTGGTGTGCGGTATGAGGTCGCGCGTTGTCGTGCAGGAGCAGCGGAGACGAGCTATTGACCAATGCTGGTTGGAGATGTGCCAGTTTCTCCATCATTGTGTTAAGTTCTTCACAGTACACATCTGCAGTAATGCTCACCCCGTTTGGTAAGAAGCTGTGATGAATCACACCGGCGCTAGACCACCAAACAGTGACCATCACTTTTCTAGGGGTAAGTTTTCGTTTAGGGCATTGTTTAGGTGCTGAACCAGGATTCAACCAACTTGCTGAGCGCTTGCGGTTATCAAACAGAATCCATTTTTCATCGCAGGTAACAATGCGGTTCAAAATTCCTTCATTTGTGTGTCTGTTGAGCAGTGCAAGGCACGTCTCGACGCATACTTCGCGCTGGCGATCATTGAGTTCGTGGGGCACCCATTTGTCAAGCTTTATTACCTTGCCAATTTGACGCAAATGGACCAATATTGTTTTGACGCTAACGTCGAAAGCTGCTGCTAATTCAGCCGTAGATTGTATCATCAGCTTCCACAATCGCCTTTAATTCGTCACTGTCGACCAAAGTCTTCGGACGACCGCGAGGTTCATTTTTCAGGTCGAAATTTCCAGAACGGAAGCGAGCTAACCAATAACAGGTGGTGCGTTGGTTTGTAGTGTTAGCTCCGTAAACGTCGTTGATGTTGCGTGCCGCTTGTGCCGCGTTGCTGCCACGACGGTACTCATATTCCATAATTACTCGAATTTTTAACGTATCCATGATGACGAAAAATATTGAAATGCGATGAAAATGTAACACTAATCAATAAACAAATGACTACTTTTGGAAACATGTTTTTAAAATAAAATTAATTTGAAATTAGAATTCTTAGCCCAACAAAAATTATTTTGTTTGGCCAGTAAAATGGCCAGTACTGCAGAACGGCAATTTCATAGGTAAAGACCTAATATAGTTGAATCGGGTTCCGAAATGCGTGAACTATTCTTTAAAAACGCTACTCTTTGAAAATGTGTGCAACTGTGGACTCAGCACTTTTGTGTGGGTAAAAAATTACGACAGTAATAAAATTTAGTTTTTTAACACAGTAAATCAAATTACCGCACAAAACTATTTTTTTTATTTACTCTATTGTTATCAATTTATTTGAATGGTGGTTTATCTAGTTAAAATTGGAGCTGTATTTTACTTGAGTTACCAATAATTTTGATGGCCACAAATTTGTATTAAAATGTACATTAACTTTGAAAACGACCCAAATAGGTATTTCATAGCCCTCCAAATTAAGGGTGTTGATAGAGTACTGAATGTCTATTTTAAAATGTTGAATAAAATCACTACCAATAATACCATCGTAACTTAAGTTGATCGTATCGTTAATCGCGTGAAACATGTAATCAAATATTATTTTCTCTTTCAACAAAACGCGATATTCAAAACTGAGTTTAATAGACCCGAGAGATTCACAATAGGAATCGTTATCACTTAAGCCTTTAAGTTTTATAATTTCAGAGCCTACCACTGGTTTATTATGTAAACTAGAATATTTGATACACGGACTAGAAAAAAAAGAAGGACTCCGCGCCACGCATATCGAAAGTGAAGCACAGTAAGTAAACCGTTTGTACAGACGTGTTTCACGCACACATTTACATCATAGAATGCCGACCGGTCGCCATTACGCGACAAGACGGCGTCTTTGTAGGTACTATTTACGTGAAGTAATAAAATAAAATAATGCGATCTTGTGTTTTGAAAACGTGTAAAAATAATCCTACATCCCAGAAAAACTGTCAAGGAATAACATATCACAGTTAAGGCACAATTTTACTTGTTGATTTATTGTATAGTTGACATTTTAAAATCATTACTATTGGAACACAAAACCTCAACAGACTTATAAGTGTTGGCAGAAAATAAATGGGTAAGTGTCCCGAGAGATTGTGTAATTTTTTTTTTTGTTCTTTGAGATTTTTTTGCAAGTATTGACTATGATTATTTTTATAGATTTCCTACAGCAAAACATTCATGGAACAATGATTGGATTATAATAATAAGAAACTACATAGGTGAAGACCATTGGGTTCCGTCGAAAACAAGCGTGATATGCTGTATACATTTTGATACATATCATCAATTGGCGAGGGTTCTTAGATTGGAACGGATTAGCGTCATGCTTTTGTAATGTTTCTTCGATCGATAAAGAAAGCAGTGCGGGTTAGTGAGTATTTGTATGTGTTGTGAAGATTCTGATTAAATCATTTGAATAAATACATATTTCAGTTTTTTTTCTACAGAACGTTAAATATAGTTTTCTTATTATAGGTAAAATACACCTTGTGTGTTTTAGGTAAGTAAGCTTTAATACCCCATCCCCCCTATCTTCCTAATAGGTAATTCAAGACAATCAATTGAATTACGTATTCTACAGCAGGGTTTTTCTAGTCATCCATACAAAATAAACACTTAATTTTGAGTTTTAACTAGTATATTTTTGTAATTTCAATTAAGTGGACTTCTTATATCGCTTTATTGTAATAAATGAATACACTGTCCAAATATTTAAAACATGGGGAAATTTTCATTCATCTGATATCCCTCAAATCACGCACACATAGACCGGTAGGGTGCTTCACTTTCGATACGCGTGGCGCGGAGTCGTTTTTTTTTTCTAGTCCTTGATTTGATAATAGAAATAGCAGAACCTGTGTATTAAAAGGCACAAGGGCTTGTCATTATAATTTGTTTTAAGATAAACGTGAGGTAAAGAAACTTTATTATTAATATAGTTTATTGTAAATGTTTTGTCACGTGAATAATCCCTAGAAAAAGAACTCGATTTCTCACGAGATGAGGAACTATCATTAAAATTCAAATCTGAATCTAACTTTGTATTATGAGGTTTAGAAGTCTCTGAATGTGCACTAACCTGTGTTAAAGAGAATTTCCATACCAGGCGTGAATAGGTTGATAAGTCGACTTAAATAATATATATTTTTTTTAATAATTATCATTAGGTTTCGGCAGACACGGAACCGGAACCGTATTTAGTTTAAAACTATCATTATTATTAGAAGTATCAACATGGTGCACATTACAGCTATTATTGCCCGACTTGTTATTTGAACGCGGTGCAGACGCACTTGATAGTGTAGAGTTACGTGGATCGTGCCGCGCATTATTATTGTTTTTAGCTTTAAGTTTGCGACATTCGCCTATCAAATGACCAGGTTTTTTGCAATATGCACAAGATTTATTTGGGTCAAAATGAGAATTGGAGTTGTAATTATTACGATTAAAATTATTTAAAGCGTTGTTATTTGAGTTTACAAGATGTATATTAGGAGAGGAATGCTTATTTTTATTTTTATAACATTCTGAATCTAAATGACCGCTTTTATTGCAAATAGTGCATTGTTTAAAAGAACAGGTTGGATTTTCGATAATTTATATAATTTTTCTTCCTCGATAGCTTGTGTAATTGCCTCTGATAAATTTTTGGGGTTCCTACACCGCACAATATGGGAAAAGCTTGAGTTCAACCCTAACAAGAACGTATTAAGAGCTAAATCACCCATTGCGGCTATTCGACCTATAAGTACTTTATCATTTTCGCAGCTGTAATGGATGTCAGATTATAGTCTAGTTAAACATGGTTCGATGCGTAAAGAAAATTGCATCACGTCTTCGGAAGGCAATTGTTTACATTGCTGTAAATCAACTAATAAATGGGTAGAGTGTTTTTTCTCACCAAATGTTGTTTTAAGGAACTGTTTAATCTCCGACCAACTATTACATTTTTTTAAACAACAAGCTAATTGAGCTGTGCCTTCCAACTGCGAGATGATATATTTACACGAGACATTCTGCTGTTCTGTAGTTGCTAGGGCAATTGCATTTTCACAATTAGTTAAAAACGCGGGCAGTGACTCGCGGTCCCTATTGTAGGGTTTGATAAATTTTGTGAGGACGGAAAGGGTAACTTTGTCAGCCATTTTAATTTTTTGTCTTGGTGCTGGACTGTCCTCGGAGGAACTGCTAGATGAAGATGCGATTTCTTCTGATTTCTCTTTTTTCAGAGACATTAATTTTTTACGTAATTATAGCATTAAAGCACTACAGAACGTCAGAAATAAAATAGTACACAAAATATCAATATGATTTGTATAAAAATTTGTAAAAGTTGGAAAATAAGAAAGTGTCTAATTCTAAGAGTTCAGGAAAAATTCGTAATCTTGAAAAAAAAAAGTTTGGGGAAAACTTGGAGAAAATTCACTTCACTAAAATTAACTTGATAGCACTTTAACTAGAAAAATAGATAACTCACAGTAGCAGCGATGTAGCACCAGCACTCACGAACATTCCGGAAATATTACGTCACACGTAATGCAGTCAAACGGCGGGCACCTGGCGACTCAGGGAGTCGTATTACAGTATTGCTCGTCGTCACGTTGAGTTTTTATTACACGTGGTGCGCTTAGATGACGTGACTGGTGATGAGTGATGAGCAGAGTTCTTCGGCGAGACCTTGTGATGCGGGCTCACACTCGGAAGCGGAGGCTAACCGTCGACCACAGGGCAGTAGCAGGTGTTCCAGGGTGATGCGGGCTCACGCTCAACAGCGGAGGCTTATCGTCGAATCACGTAGTATGCAGCAGCGCGGGCTTAGGCTTTTGAGGAGTCCAAGGCTTAACGTCGACCACTTTGAAGAAGGACTTCTTGACCACAGAACCAACAAATACAATGGTGCAGACGAGTGGAAACGAATTCGCGACGCCTACACCTACAGATCTCAGTACTTCGATTTTCCTGAGATCCCACTTCTGACACCAAAGTTAGGATGGCGTTCCGTGGGTCCTTTTAAAAAAAAACACTTTTCTTACTGCTAAAATTAATTTAATTAATTATGTATACAATAAGGACAATAATAAACTGTACTGATACTGTGAAGGTCTAAATTGAAGCGAGCAAGTAGTTGGACTGAACTGAACTAACTAAACATATGCGTTTGCCTTTTTATAGACTTTAAGTAAACGTGGAGGCAACGGGGATTATCGCTTATGATGCATTTTGTTAATACAATAATTAATTCATAACAGTACGCATAACTTTGACAAAAGGGCGCGTGTTTTAAATTGACGGTGAGCAAAATGCTCATAGCGCGAGTGCTGGCGGGTCATCTATTACAACTTAGCATAAACAATACATCTAGTCACAAACAAAATGTAAATCTTACAATACAAGTCGTTACTTATTGCGTTAAGCACTGGTCACTGTGAACAATAACAATACACGGTGGTCGGATCGCATTACGCGTAGCTGGCTTGTGGTGCTTGCTGTGGGACGGTGCGTGTCTCCACGCGGCTAGGCAACACGGTCACCGCTCCGATTACCTACTGGTACCAATTTTTTGACGCGATGAGGAAAATGACGACACAACACGAGCACTGCTATGAGCGCCACCGCGGTTGCCATGGCCGCGAAACCGATCTCGTACTTCGTCACTTTTGACTCTATCGCGTTATTTTGGGCGATGACCACTTCTTCTTTACTGTATGACTTGCCCATGGTGAACTATTCACGCGTAGGGGAAAGCCGGGCAAAGTGGTTACCTTAAAGTATTTAAGGTTACAGCAGAAAGGGTATACAATACAAAAACAAAATAATTATCACAAACCAGTCTTTAATTAATGCTCTTACAAATACGAACACCAGTTACCATTAATATTTAAAACAATAATCAACTGCAATTCAAATTTAAAAAAGTACGAAAGTAGTCATTCGCTTTGCCCGATACCCCGGGTAAAGCGGACACAGTACTTTGGCAAAGTGAATACCCATATTCAATCTCTGAAAACATAGAAATAACTTTGATAAACTGAAAAAAAAAACTTAACTTGACCATAAAATTAGAAAATTAAGATTGGCAATTGTCACAGGTATACCCTTGAGTGCCATCAAAAGCAGAACAATCTTCGTGACACCATATTGTTGACAAATGTCACATAGAATCCAATTTTTAATTGGTTTACCGTCTTCTTCAATATATATTTCACCGCAAAAAAGCATAAAATATCTTCGTAATCTTCGTCACCAAAAGCATATTTATTCACTGGCCAAATACCAGGTCTTTCAAATCCATGAACTGCATTTTGAGCTACTGCACTTTTCAGAAAAGCTGGTGATTACAGTCTGGCTGCATCGTATTGATTTATAATGCGTCCTGAGTGCGATTTTTGGAAAAATATTACCTCCCTTTCAAAGTAAGTTTTCAGTGGGCCGTAAACCGCTACATCCAGGGGCTGCATTTTATGAGTTGTGTGTGGGGCCAAGGATAAAATTACGACATACTTCTTGCTGGCTTAATCTAAAGCTGGGTAATACTTATGGCTCTCGTGGTTATCCAATAATAGAAGTATTTTTTTCTCAGGGGTAGGTCGAACATGTTCCACGAAAAACTGCATCGAATCAAAGAACACCTCACCTGAAGTCCAGCGATTTGGAGTACAGGTTCCTTGAGTACCGGGAGGCGCACCATCAAGTAGTCTGGTTTGCATCTTTTTTCTGGCGAAAATTAAGAATGGTGGGAGAAATGAACCAGCGGCATTACAACAACCTATGGCAGTCGTTAATTGACCACGTTCTGCACTGGCGATTATGCCCACTTGTTTTTTTCCTTTCGTTGATAGCACTTTAGGTGGCTTATTTGTGGTTGTAGATATACCAGTTTCATCCATGTTACATAATCTAGATGCATCAATATCATATTTCACTGTTAAAGCTTCAAGGTTTTCATAAAAACATCCAACTTCATGTCTGTTAAATCCTTTTGCCCTTGCAACCGATGTTGCCTCTGGAGTCCTGAGGGATATTTGATCGTGACGAGACAAAAATGACGATAACCACTCATCTCAAGCTTTTTCGTCTTTGTCCCAGTTATTCGGGTAGTTCAAATTATTTTCCTTTGCGTAGATGAACGCTAAATTTTTAAAATCATCTCGAGTCAAGCCCCAAAATACAGCATCCATATCTTTGAGATGCCACCAACTCTATTTCCTGATCTTCAGTGAAAACAGGACGGAATCGACCAAGTTTTGAAGCAGCGATGCCGGTTCTTACATGCCTATACAAGGTTGCATAAGCCAAACCATACTTTTTAGCAGTGCCTTTTATTGGTTCTCCAGCTTTGCACAAATTAATAGCCGTTTGCATAGCATTTTCATCCCACGTCCCTTGCTTAGTTTTTTTTTTTATATTTATTCACCATCTGAAACAAATAAAAGACATTTTTAGATAATAAGTCACCAATGAGAAATGTCGGGCAAAGTGGATACCATATCCACTTTGCCCGACTAGGTAAGTTTTGAGGTTAAGACATTTCATACAAAAACTAATAATTCTGACTTTCTGTTAAATATAGCATAAAAAACTACTTTGATGTGCTACCGAATTAAGACATTCCTACAAATCAAGAACCAGTAATACAGGAGAATTGATCAATGTACTTACTCTTGTTTACATAAAATTGCCATAGCACAGTCGGCATTATTTCTATACTAGTTATATTACAGGGCGTGGTCATCCATTTTTGAGGAACCGACTTTATGGTATTCCATTTGGCAATACAAAAACTTAATCCTAGGTTTAAGGGTAGTTGCCGTAACTTCCACTCTGCAATAACGTAACAACACCATATAGGCCGGCGTCCGGCCGGCCGGCTTCCGTTACGACAACGCCATGCAAAATAATATTGGAATATTAACATTCGCAATTTTTTCTTAATTTGATATAAATCACAAACGATCGTGCTTGACCGCGAGCCCACCTGATGAGTCCTAATATTCATTGAATCTTACGGCTGGTCTAATAGTGCGACCACTACGACTTGTCTTTGCCAGAGGCTTATTAATGTTAGGGATCGGTAACAATGGTACTGGGTTTGCATCCGTGTTTGAGTTTTTATAGGAGTTATCTACAAAAGTACTTGATTGTTTGTCATTGCTTTCTTCATTTAATAAATACGCTGGCTTCAGCCTATCAAGGAAACATCGTGACGAAACCGCCACGTCTTAGAATAAAAAATTAGTAAACATGTGACATCCACCAACCCGCACTGGGCCCGCGTGGTGGATTACGACCCACTAGCCCTGTCACCGAGAGGAGGCCTGTGTCCCAACTGTGGAAACATTATACGCTGATTATGCCATGCTAGTGAGGAGCGGGCTGCTAAAGCAGCCGGCGAGGTGTAATGAATAATATATTCAGGGGTAGAACCAGCGGTCTGTTAAAATTAGGGTAGTGATAAAAAAATTGTTCAGTATACCTAAATATTATGCATAATGTACACACGGCTGCATATCAAGCTATACATTTCAGTATAAGCTGACCTCTCATTGTACGGAAATCCTATACAATGCGAGATCAGCTTATACTGGAATAGTATAGCTTGATTTGTAGCAGTGTGTACACAAGACTACATATCAAGCTATACATAACCAGTATAAGCCTGTTAAAATTAGGGTAGTGATAAAAAAAGTGTCCAGTATACCTAAATATTATGCATAATGTACACACGGCTGCATATCGAGCTATACTTTTCAGTATAAGCTGACCTCTCATTGTACGGAAATCCTATACAATGCGAGATCAGCTTATACTGGAATAGTATAGCTTGATTTGTAGCAGTGTATACACAAGACTACATATCAAGCTATACATAACCAGTATAAGCTGACTTCTGATTGTACGAAAAACGTACAATGCGAGGTCAGCTAAAACTGATTATGTATAGCTTGATGTGTAGCCGTGTGTACACACGCATATAAAAAAATACGAGGACACAAGTAACAATAATAATCAATATCGGACTTACTTCATGGCAATATTTTCTCTGTGTAAGTCATGTCACTGTCTATTTCTCCGAAACTGAAAGACAAGAATTTGGTTCCGGTGTAATTGGCATCTTATAATAAAACAGAAAATTTGATTTAATTATAATTAGTAATACACACACGCAAACATGGTTGTTTGTGTGCTCATGGAAAATTGCATAGTATATGTAAGGAAATCAGGTGTTTTCTGGTTATGATTATGTTATGTTTCCTAATGATGTGTGTGCCGAAATTTTACGTATAGTGTAGGTGCACAATATGGTACAACAAATAATTAAAAATAAAAATAAAACAATAAAATAATTATTAATCCGTTTATTATTTATTAATTCGTCTGTGTGGATTAGTAATTAATATTCTGAAAAATTTAAACATCTTGGCTGTATCTGCTTGGGTGGTAAATTATTCTGCGTTTCTGATCGAATGCCATCGTGTATAGGCATGCCACGTGTAGGTATGTCTGGGGTCCACTATTTTAGGGAGAAGGCAGTTCATATAAAAACGAACTAATTCTTTTTCCATTTTATGATTCCAGAAATTGTCATCCCTTCCTATGACTTCTAATTTTAAAGTTTGGTTTTGTCCACTCCTAATTGCTAAAAGACACTTGTTTTTCTTTGTTACATGAAGCTGTCCTTGTACTTGAAAGTACCAATGACTGTTGCGATTGATTGAGTAATTATCTTCTGTTTTTTTGTATTTATATAACTGGATTTTATTATCTTTAATTGCATCCTCTATACCTTTTTTATAAGCTGTCACTGGACATTTAACTTTTGCAATTGTATCCACGCCAATAATTCCATCGGGTGTGGCACCAATAAAAGGATACTGACTGTCTATAAATAGTCCACATGACTCGATCACAACATTTTCCTGTTTTTCGAGTTGTTGCAGGGCCAGTTTCTCATTTTCAACTCCGTGAGCAATTGATGCAATGTGTGATATATTTTTTGTATATAAAAGGTTTTTCACCATATTTGCGCAACTTACATTCTTCCTCCTTTTGATAATTTGGCCAAAATTGGATGCTGTTACCATATTTTTTCTTAATTCTAGCCAATCGCTGCAATCTCTTTGTAATTTTGTTTCGTTTTGGATACGATCCCTGTCCGTTGTTAATGTTTTTAAATTATGAAGGAATTCTTTTTTCGCTGTCTCGAAATCGTCTTCTGTCATGTCGAGGGCAGCACAGTTCACCCCATAATCATTATTTAAGCTGGTATTTTCTATTTTATTAAGGAATCTATTTTTTTTATGAGGATTTCTGCGATTCCATGACCTTTTGTTTTCACGTTTTTGTTCCAGTTTTTTAAATAACTTCTTGGACTTTTTCCTAGAAACCTTTTTTGTAATGTGTGCTTGGGTAACCTGTTATTATATGTGACAACAGCTGCAGCGCATCTTCCTTGATATGCTCTTCTCGTGGAAAAATTTATTCGTTTCATATTCATATTCATATTCATATTCATTCTTTATTGTGGATCATAGGTAGGTACATGGTACAGGTGTTAAATACTTAAAAAAATTTTTGAACAGCTATGTCCCGCCCATAGGGCATACAATAGTCAAGTGGTTTAAATTAAATGAAATTACATAATTGCTAATAAAATGAACTAAACATTAAAAAATAAAAATTAAAATAAACATTAATATAAAATTCAATAAATTATAAAATTATATAAAACAATTTAAGGTCAATAGGGCACTGAGTCAAATAAATAACCTTACAGTATTTCAAATAAAAATAGAAATTTACATAAAGTTCAATGAGTTGCTAGAATTACACAAATGAATAAAAGTAGGTAATTTGTCAATAGGCCACTGAACGCATCATGACTGTGTGGGATTGTATCGGAGCAGAGATTTGTCTGATAGGAAGTCCTTTACAGAGTAGTAGCATTTACGTACTAACAGATCATGGAGAGTCCTTTTAAATTGTTCCTTTTTAATAATTGTTCTAATAGGCCCCGGCATATTGTTAAAGATGCGAGTAGCTGTACAAAAGATACTTTCATGCATGAAATGAGTCTTACTAGCTGCTGTTCGCAATTTGTCCTGACGCCGTACACGAGTGTAGTAGTTATACATGTGAATATTATTTTTGACAAATATTGCGGCCTCAAGTATATAGATACATGGCAGTGTTAAAAGATTCATGTTTTTAAAAAATGGCTTACAGGAGTCAGTTTCGCATAAGTTAAATATAGCCCTGATGCAGCGTTTTTGAGCAATGAAAGCGCGCTCCTTGTCCGTACTGTTGCCCCAAAATATTATACCGTATCTGAGAACAGAGCTAACGTAACCATGGTAGGCTGCTAGTAAAGTATTCTGGTTCGCTATTTTCCCCAATCTATGTAGTGCATATGAAAATTGTCCCAACTTTTTGCATACGTGGTCAATGTGATATTTCCAATTAAGTCTGTGGTCGATATGTAAACCTAGAAATTTCGTTACTTCGGTTGCCTCAATGTCGTTATCTAGGTAATGGATTTTCAAAGAACCTGTACGTCAAGTTCGTATTTTAAAATCCATTATTTTAGTTTTGTTAATATTAATCATTAAATTATTCATTTTAAGCCAGTCTATAATCAATAATATTGTTTGGTTGATATCAGATTCTAAATCAATTGAATTATCATTAAATTTCCCACCAACGATCTTAGCTATTACACTATTAAAGCGTTCAGCAGCGTTTTATCAACATCTTCTACTAGGCTTTGTGATTTGGAGGCTACAGCCCCAATTATTACTTTCAATCGAAACCAAAATGTCGAATTTACCACTTCCATAGCACTCATCAACGACTTTTTTTTATTACAATAATAACACTGGAAAACAGCATGTCTGTGCATGAGATTTTTTACATGAAGTAAAGCCACCAAAGAGTACGCGCTACCAAAGAGTATGCAGACTCTTTTTGTAGGTTTATTTTTTCTCGAAATGGCAGCACCACTGCCACATGTCAGTGGCATCTGTTATGTCAAGGTGAAGGACGACAAATTGCATCGCTAAGGTAATTATTACAAATTTTATAGCTAAAAATAGATTTTTGAGGTGTTTGATCTTAATTTTCAACATTTTAAACCATGATTTGTAAGGGTTGTGATTAATTTGCATCCATCGACTGGTATTTCACTAGACATTTGTGTTTCTAACTTTGGTGCTTTTAAGAGGTTATGTCGCCATTATACATGCTTTCTAAAATAATACGGTCCATGCCCAATAATGTGTTTTAGCTAAGAGTACGCACCTAAAGAGTACGCATGCGTACTCTTAGCTTGTATGAAGCTAAAATAAACAGCACGCTTGGATTTTTAGATTATTAATTTTTATTTTACAGGACGAACAAGATGGGGAAATATAAAAGAAAATCTGATAGAAAATTAGTTTTTACTGAGGAAATCTTAAAAGAAATTAAAGAAAAAATAGCAAGAGGTCAAAGCAAGAGGTCTGTTGCGGAATCATTGAATATTCCTGAAGCAACATTAAGGAAAAGACTAAAAGCCGACACAGTTCCCGTGTCCCTCGGTAGATTCAAGAGCGTATTTGGCCCCGACTTAGAAAACAGCTTGGCAGACCATTGCCGAAAATTAGACGCATGTTTCTATGGACTAACAAAAAAAGAATTAGGAAGAATTGCATACGATCTGGCGGAAAAAAATGGTCTTGATCATAGATTTAATAGAGAAAAGAAACAGGCCAGCAAGCAGTGGGTGGAAGGTTTCGCAACAAAACACCAACTTAGTCTTCGTCAACCAGAAAAGACCAGTTTGGCACGTGCTGCTGGCTTTAACCGTGTTCAAGTACAGCGGTTTTATGACAATTTAAAGGAGGTTATGAATAAGTATAAATTCGTTGGCAGACAAATTTTCAATATGGATGAAACTGGTCTATAAACGGTTCCTAACAAACTACCCAAAGTTTATGCCACCAAGGGGAAGAAAATAGTTGGGAAAATAGTGTCCGCTGAAAGAGGACAGACAGTGACTGCTGTATGCTGTATGGGTGCCACTGGATCATTTGTGCCGCCAGCATTAATATTTCCGAGAAAGCGACAAAAGCAAGAACTGCTTGATGGAGCACCTGAAGACTCTTTGCTGCTTGTTTCAGATTCAGGATATATGAATTCTGATTTATTTGTTTTGTGGCTGAAGCACTTTATTGAGATGGTGAAATCATCTAACGACACGCCAGTTCTTTTAATTTTGGACAATCATTCGTCCCATTTGAGTTTGGCTGCAATTGAATTAGCACGTGCAAATGGAGTAGTTCTCCTAAGTTTGGCACCACATACGAGCCATCGCATGCAATCTCTGGATACAGGATTTTTTGGTCCATTAAAAAAAGCCTATGCTGTTGCTTGCGACAACTGGCAAGTTTCTAATCCTGGGCGCGCTATTACGCAATTTCAAGTTGCCAGATTATTCGGCACAGCATATTTAAAGGTTGCTTCAATTCAAAGAGCCCAAAAGTCATTTGAATCCTGTGGTATTTGGCCATTTAATGACCAAGTGTTCACTGACGAAGATTTTGCTCCAGCAGATGCAACAGATCGTCCATATTTAAATGCAGAAACAGTTGAAAGCCATGCCCTGCATTTGGAAATTCCAAGACCATCGGAAACATCAGGTGTTCAAGATATTGAAGAACCGACTGAAACCATTGATATCCAAGCTCCTGATACACAATTATCTCCATCGTTGCTACGTGCACTCTCTGTTGAAGGCTTGGAAGAATTCGTACATCGCACTCAAAAAACTCCAGACCTTCCTGATGATGTTTATGATATTCATGATGTTTTTCAAAATATGTCTACAGATGAGCCGACGTCGTCCACATCAGGTGTTCGTCAAAATATATTAACTAATGAGCCTACACCTTCCACATCAGGTTTTCGTCCAAATATACCAGTTAATGAGCCAACACCATCCACATCAGGATTAACAAAACCTTCTGACATTCGGCCTCTGCCAAAGGCAACCCATCAGTCAAAGAGAAATGTGAAACGGAAGAAATCTGAAATTTTAACAAGCACACCGTATAAAAAACAATTAGAAGAAGAAAAGCAGAAAGAAATAAAAATAAGACAGCAGCAGATAAGAGAAACAAAATAAACAGGACTACTAGAAGTAATCCACAACTGTTGAATACAAATACAGGTCAAGAAATTATAAGATGTCCACTTTGTCTTGAAGTCTACGTTGAGCCGCCGCCAGAAGATTGGATCCAGTGTGGCCGATGTACTGCTTGGTGGCATGATGAATGCACAGACTACATTGGATTTGGGGCCTTCGTTTGTGATAATTGTCAGGGTTGATGTCTTAACTTCGCTCTCTTGCGCACTCTTAGCTTGTATGAAGGGCTGTCACTGCGTACTCTTTGCAGCAGAGCACCCTAAGAGTGCGCACGGGACGAGTATTATGTTTGACACTATTAAAAATTGTTTGAGACTGGTTACCTTAGATTAAAGTTTAAAATTGTATTCCTGAATGAACAAAGCTTATTATTAATAAGAAGTACAAAGTGTAATTTTTAAGTTGATTTTTTAATAAATAAAAGTTTATAAAATGCGCACTCTTTGGTGGCTCTACCCAATGTGAATAGTCTTTCCATGCTGATTTCGTAAATATATGCCGTTTTTATGTAGCAGCTCTAGTTTTGGAGTTATGACGTGACAGGGTTTTTCATTGAAAATGCACATAGTTTAAGGTTAAATAAAACATTAAAAATATTTATTCTGAATAAAATTTCCATTTTTTGGATTTTCTAGAGTTAGATGTATTATGAGTACTATTTTGAATGCTCCAACAATAATCAGCCATCATATGTTCATTCCAGTACCCCTGATACCTCTCTTCCATAGTGCGAATATCGTGGTGAAAGCGCTCTCCTTGTTCCTCGCTTAGGTCACCGAGATTTTCAGGAAAATAGTCTAGATGGCTGTGAAGGTAGTGAAGCTTAATACTCATGTTGCATCCAAGCCGCTGGAAGTGTATCAGCAACTGTTCAACATGCTGAATGTAGCCGTCAGACTTCCTATTGCCCAAAAAATTCCTCACTAGTCAAACAAACTCTTCCCAGGCACATTTCTCAACAGCTGTCATATGGTTGATGAAATTTTTATCATCTATCAACTTCCTGATTTGTGGGCCATCGAAAATAACACCTTGGATTTTCTCACTACTCAATTTTGGAAACACTTTTACAATGTATTTGAAACATTCGCCATCTTTGTTAAGAGCTTTTACGAACTGTTTTATCAACCCCAGTTTTATATGCAAAGGAGGCAATATAATTCGGTCTCTGGATACTAGTGGAGCATTAATTACATTTTGCTTACCGGGAATCAAAGCCTCCCTCCCTAGAAGGCCGGTCTCTTTTTGTCCAGTGCTCCGCTTTAGCTCGGCTGTCCCATAAGCATAGGAAACAGGGATATTTTGTGTAGCCACTTTGTTGGCCCAGGAGAAAATTTACCATTTTTAAATCAACACATACAACCCATTTATGTTCCTTGTACTTGATTTTGTCGAGAACTAAAGATAATGTAGGATATTCTTCTTTAACCTTTGTAGAATGAGCAATAGGTAAAGAACCAAGTTTGTTACCATTATGTAAAAGCTTCATTTCAAACTTCGTTTTGACGAATCAATGAAGAACCGCCACTGATGAGGATTATACTCTTTTAATCCCATTGCAGTCATTAGGCCCGGAATATCAGTACAAAACACAAAATTATCTTTTTGAGCAATTTTTATGGTTTATTCCTATGATTTTCGTTACACAGAAATAACAGTCGTCATGATGGTTGGATGGTTCACGCCAAATCATAGGAGCTTTGTACCTAAAAGTCGGTCTTTTTTTGTTTGCCCACAGTCGTAAAGATTCAACACAACTTTTACATACCAAACTTGGTATCCAAGGTTTAGCGTTTGACGGTAACGGAAACCCAAAGTAGTCCAAGTATGACTTTTTCACAAAGTCCGACACATTTAAACGAAATTTTTGGAACATATATTCTCCACAAATAACACAAAAACAATCAGGATTATTTAAACATGTCCTTCTTGAGGAAGACATAATGAAAAGACATTGTCCACTTAGTATGGGACTTTGGCTCGGCGTGAACAGACACTTTAAGTCTAAATATAATACAGGTCTAATAGCTAATTCCAGTAGGGAAGAGAATATTGTAATAAGATTGTATCATGATGCTTGTAAGACTTGTTTTGCTTACTTGCTTTTTTTTTAAATAAACACAATTTGTATTCATACATTTTATTATTATTCTGACTCATATGTTAGTAATATGTTGTCTAGAAACTGGGCAGGTGGATATATATTATTATCTTTGTACCTTACCCAGCTTGAAAAACAAATCATAGTCATCTCATGAGCGCAGCGACCCACTGTTCTTCGGTCCACTTTACAATTGCAGCAATAGGTACTGCTTGATTGAAGTCAACCAACCGCTTGGCGATGTCCCGAAATATTTGATGAGCACTCGGACCCCAAGGCCCTAGTGTTTCAACCCCAAACGGCTCAAACATATATGTTCCAAGGAGATTGGAGTATTTGTGCCGTTTGAGGTTTTCCGCACCTGCAGCAGCCGCTCCAGCACAGCCCACCGTGCTTGGAAGATGGGATGGCGCAAGGGTGTCGACACAGGTTGCATCGCACACCAAAGGCTTACCCAACTTCCAAGGCATTATAGTCATTCCATCTGGCCTCTTCCCATCGTCGCGCGCCAAGTCATTGGGTTCTAAAACAGCTGGCACCCCGGCGGTGACAAGAGCCCGACGGATGATGTCGTTAATGCTGGCGTGCCGTGCCATCCGACCAGCGCTCTTGCTGCAGGATAGGCCATGGTGTCCGAGGCAGTCGACTGCTTCACCGCATTGACAGCGATGTGGAGCACCCAGACGTAAACATGTAGCGAGTCGGAATGTGGTGTCACCCAGCATAGTGCCTATGTTGGGTGACGGAAGCGCCTGAAGCCAGAGGCCCGACTCCCATTCACCCACAGCCAGCAGGCGGGCACGCTCAGCAGTACTGGTGGACGTATTAATACGTTTATTCCGTATCAACCTGCAGAGCGGCTCATCCCACTGTCTCTGGGAAAACGGGTTCTCGGGCTGAACCGTATTCGGGCAAGCCACTTTCCAGGCGTTAACCGCATCGGTCAAACATGGCACTTCAGAGTCAACCTGAGCAGGAATCAAGATTCGTGTGGTTAACTTTTCTGTGCTGTGGACCGAGGATAGGAACGCCGGTAGGCTTACACTAGAAATTTTGCGGACGCCGAGCCCACCAAAGCGAATGGGTAGTGTGGCTTGTAGCCACGCGCGGTCGTCCAAAGCCACATTTAAAATGGATGTAAGAGTGTTGCGAATAATATGATCGATTTTGTCCAAAAGGTGTGGCTGCTTCCATAAAGAGGAAGAGCGGAGAAAATACATAAAATTTGGAACGAAACAACAATATCTGATAAGGGTGAATGCCGAATGTAAATTAATTTTAGAAAGTCTGTCCGAAATATCGTTAAAATGTTTAATTTTTTCGTCGACAAATGGTGAAAAACTTTCTTCTAAAATTGGGGAACCTAGGAGGTGGAATGAACTTTTTTCCAAAACTTTATTTATTTATTTATTTATTTTACCATTTATGTACACACATATATAAACAGACAAGAAAAAACAGAACAGAAAAATAGGTACAAAGGTGATGCTTATTTCTTAAGAAATCTCTTCCAGCATACCTGCGATAGGACATTAGATAGTGAGATGTAGACAGCGTGTGAAAGAGTAAAGGAGACAAAAAGAATACATAAAATCGTAATCAATTATTCACTAAAAAAACTAAACAAATACAATGAGAATATACTTACATACATACATACAAATAAGCATACATACATACATACATACAAACATACATACATACATACTAACATACATACATACTTACTTCTAAAATAAATATCACTATGAAGTTAATAAATATCACGTAATCAAAATAATAAATACATACACAACTATGATGAAGTGGAAAGATAGTGTTCTTTTACTCTTCTTTTAAAAACTGCAATTGTTTGGCAGTCCCTAATGTCAGGCGGTAGTGAATTCCACAGCCGCACCGCGTGTACTGTGAAGGAGTAGGAATAGAAGTCGGTGGAGTGGGGAGGGGACTTAAGGAGGTTTTTAAGATGCGACCTGCAAGGCGCATCTGAAGGACGGGCGTAGGAAAAACGCTCCCGCAGGTAAGGTGGTGTTTTAGGATTGTGAAGGAGATTGAACAGCAGACACAATATCCGAGAGTTCCTGCGAAGGCGAATGGGCTTTGATGGCTTTAATGTCTGGGGCTATTAAATTAAATTTCTGTATAGTCGAATGTCTGTCAGTATTGTCACAAATGTAAATTTCACATTTTGAATTGTTGAGGTCAAGGCCGATGGATTGGAACTGCTGCTTTAGGAATTGAATATCTTTTAGAACGGTGTCTACGTCACCTCCTAGTGTTCCATCATCTAAATACCACACATTGAATTTTGAATTTAGTTGTTGTATTATGGGATGGATAGTCAAACTGAAAATGACTGGCCCAAGAGGATCTGGTTGGCATCCGACTGCAGATTCCAAAACGTTGTCTTTATATAATAACTTTGATGGGTGCCTGTAGCACTGCCAAATAAAACCATAAATTTCTGGTAACTCCTTTTTTACTTCAGCCAACAAACTGTCCCTGTTAATAGAGTTGAAGGCGTTCTTAACGTCAACCTTGAGGATAACCTCACCTTTATTGGCATTTAAAAAACTAGATAGGGCATGTACGGCAGCCTCGCAGCCTCCTTTGGAACCAAAGCCAAGCTGTAGGGGCTGGAACTTGTTGGACAGAATGTCACCGTATAATTCGCAGCATATTTTGGCTGCCGTACGCCTGTAGGTGCACCCAACGACAATGGGACGAATGCCGCCGTCCCTCTTGCGTAGGGCGCATAAATTGGCCCCGTATAAGACATCGACGACGGCATCATTCACACCGCCGTTGAGCATCAGATTAATTAGAGCCGCAAGCTCCTTCAAAAGCGACTCACCAGCTTCCCCGCCGCCTGAACTCAATAAGTCATTTAAATGTTGAGGAGTCAGGCCTTCGAGACCGCCAGCGGAACCACTTCGAAAGGAGTTCACGGCTGCAAACAGCTGAGGGGCAGTAACATTAAAAGGCGTTGAATCTGGATCGAGAGGGAGGGGGGGGGGGGGTTGGGAAAGGTGAGACTATCCGCAGGCGCTGGATGTTTACTCTCCAGGGCTGAAAGGGTTTCTGGAGAGTAGGGCGCCACCACATCGCTACTGAAAAGTAGCCTGGCCGCTCCTCTGATATCACATTCGCTTAATTTGCATTCTACATGTGAACATAATCCTTTTCCTGAAAGGTTGTTGAAAACAGGTAATTTTGTATCCAAAATAAGAGTCGAATTGATGCAATTGTCTTTAATTTGAGTTGTCAATGTTTTTTTATTTGCCAAATTTTTTTTAATATCATTATTTTATTTTTGTACGAAATATTGTCAATATAAGTTTGGCTAACTATAGACGTAGTACTCACACTTAAGAATTACAACTTGACACCACTGGCACTAGTTCAAATATGTCAGGGTTCATGTTTATTCGATTAGGACTGCTTAAACTAAAAGAAATTGTATATTATGTTAAAATCATTTTTGATAAAATTAATACAATACTGCACCATAACTATTACTCTCAATTTGAATCATTTTGAAGCATATTGTTAATCCATTGCTCCATATGTTCGAAAAATGTGTCTTCTCAGCAACGTAAAAACGCAATGAATGCTGAACTGTCAAAATGAAACCCATTGCTACTGCACGTACGTGTGCTACGCAATTACCCTGCTAGACTTTTTATTGAAACTTGTTCATATGTCTAGGAACTACATCGAAACAACACTTACTCTATAAGCATACATTCAGCTGAGCTACTGGGTTGACCAAAATCAGTATTACAAACTTTTCGTTTCCTTGATCTGAAAAAAAAAAATATATATATAAGTACCCGTGCTAAATTTAAAATCCAAACATCTTCACAAACTTTCACATTTATAATATAGTAAGATACCGATAAGGAACAACACCGTTACCGACCGACTAATATTATTTATAGGATATAATAGAAAAAAAAACTTACTCTCTAGGCATAGATTCAATTGAAGTACTGGGTTGACCAACATTAGCATCGCAGTCGTTTCGTTTCATTGATCTATTAGGTTGTCTCATAAATTGTATTCCAGTTAAAAAACAAATTATTATTAATATTGTTTTATTAATCCCCGCGAGGAATCCAATAGGCATGATGCGTGTTAGTTTCATAATGTATCCAGAAACTTTTGTAGATGTAGTATGTTTCGTATTTTTATGGTTTCGTAAATAAAATAAAATAAATACAAATTTCAAAGAGTATGATACAATACCGCAATCATCCCTGTACTTACCCAAACATTCCATCATTTTTTCGAGTTATTCGCCTTTTTCTTGTAAATGACTTTCGCAACATTTTATTTTTATTGCCCATTATTTACACTGATAATTAACACCTATAAGCTAAAATCTGGGTCAGGGTGTCGCCTTGGAAGTCTGCCACAGAACTTTAGTTTACTTCACAAAATATTTTTAGTCTTTAAAAAAAAAAAAAAAATAACTCGTAAATTACGGATATTAATTTACGACACAGAGCGTCCGGTAGCAACCGTGCATGTCGAGCGCTGCCCGACGACTAAAGTATGACCGCGTAATCTATTGTCACCATTATGGATCGCTGTTTAAGGTTGAAAATTGAAAATAAAATTTGTGTTGACGATGTAACTATGCTGCGAATAGGCATTTATTTTATGGGTTTTCTTTAGATTATGCAGAATATAGACACTAAATTAAGTAATTGACTGGTTAAACAAATGCAAATTCTATTAACCCTCTATATCACAGTGTAGACTGTAGGCAACATACGGTACAAACGCCTCGAAATTTAAAATAAGTGATTTCATAACGTAATCGCGCACTGTAAAGGTCGATTTATATCTACAGACATTGAGTGTGGCAGACACGTGCCGTGACAGACACCGACAGACACCATTTATTTATATGTAACGTATAGAAACGTGCCGTGACAGACACCCCGGATACCGACAGACACCGTTATCGGCGTCCGCTCTCACTGGCAGTTACTGCATAGCTTTAGAAGAAAAAGCATGTTATTGAAAATGTTCAAACACTTCTCTATTGAAGATTTGTCCATAATTGCATTATTGTTAGAAGAAGACGATAAAACTAAAAAAAGAGCAAAACGCATGGCTGTACATCCTATGCTTAAGAAAAGAAAATTAGAAGGAGAATACTGGACACTCTTTAAAGAGCTTGTTGACGATGAAAAAAAATTTTTCATATATTTTCGTATCAGTTTCACATTTTACTAAACAAAATTGAATTGCTGATAACCAAACAAGATACAGTTTTTAAGGAAGCCTTGTCACCAAAAGAAAAGCTAGCAGTATGTCTCAGGTAAGATTTATTACAGAATTATTTATTATTGTGTAAACAAAGTGGAATACTATTCTAAGTGCCGATACACCCTTTCGTCAGTAAGGTCTGGCTGAAAACCTTGGTAAAAATCTTGTATTGTTTCTGGCATAGGAGTATTGTCTTCATAAGTGTCAAATGTTGATGGCGTGGATACCGTAGAACTCGTTGATGGCCTGCTCAGTATGTCTATTTCCATGTCAGATACTATTTTAAATATCTTTGCTTTTGCAATAGCCCTCTCTCTGGGCGGAAAAGATCGCAATGTAGTTACAACTCCAGCCATAACTTGTTCGATGTCGTCCGGCGGTGGAGTATTATTTTTACTCTCTATTATATACTTCATTAGTACAGTACTAGGTGTTTCATCAGTTGCTTTTTGGCCTCGTTTACCCTTTGGCTTAGGGTGCTTTGGAGTTTGAGCTGGGGAGGGTGTAGTTGGCAATGTACCAACTGTTTGTTGACTAACCTCAGGTGTAAATGTGTCAGTCGTTTGTTGCTCAACCTCAGGTGACTGAGCAACCTGTTCCTCGTGTGCATAATCATTAAAACCGGGTACAGGTGGCATTGGACATTTAGTCGGCCTTTCTTTCATGTACGATAACAAAAAAGACATTTCTTCCTCGTACCTCCATTTTTTTTCACGAACACTAGCCTGTCCACTTTTCGTATCTTTTTTCTTTTTATGAGAACGTCTGAAGGCATCTCGCAACAGTGCCCATGCTTCTTTACATTCATTTCCTGAAACAAGGAAAACAAATATCATAGTCATAATATCATAATGTTTTTCTTTACAGATTTTTGGCTACTGGGGACTCCTTCGTTTCTATAGCATTTAGTTAAGTCAAGACTAGGAGTAAGCACTGTACACAAGATAGTGAAAGAGGTTTGCAGTGCAATAATAGAACGGCTGATGAGTGAAAAGGCGCGTACGCACGTACGAACACGAACATAGCGAACACAAACACCAGACCCGAACATTTGGTTCGTACGTATGGACGGCATATTCGAACACGAACGCAAACATAGTTCGAGTCGAGTTCGCGAACAACAGTCGTGAACTCTATCTTAGTAGCCATGACGGCGCCGTTGGAAGTGGTCGATTGTGAAGTAGCGGAGAATTTTTTGATGTTCGCAGTGATTCACGAAATGTTGTTTCCTAAAGCGGATCCTAGATGGTGGGAAACAGTATTGTACAAAAAACGAAATGAAAATACATTACTTTTAGACTTAAAATCACAAGAAATAAGTGGATACTACAAAACTCTGCTAAAAATGTCAAGTACAGATTTTGAATGTCTATTAAACCTAGTTGGGCCAAGAATCGTTAAAAAGAATACGATAATGAGAGAATCCATATCTGTGCAAAATCGTTTGGCAGTGACCTTGCGCTTTCTGAATAGTGGTGATTCGTATACTAGTTTGCAATATTTATTTCAAATATCGAAACAAGCACTCAGTTCCATTATTCCGGAGGTGTGTGAAGCACTGGTAGCAGAATTGAAAAGCAACATAAAGGTAATCAAACATTTATTTCTATCACTTAGAGTAATTTAAGAATTCTTAAACGAGAAACTTATAATGGGAATAAATCATCAAACGAATCATTAGTATCAGTATCACTGTTGATATTTTGAATAGTTGAAACACTATCCTCGTCGGAACGTTGTTGGGGTGAATAATTTCAACTACCAACTCGTGTCGAAACTTCAGTCTGTACTTCACTTATTCGATTTTGTTCTTCAGTAGCGTGTGAATCGGTTACGTTATCGGTTACGTTCCTTGAGTTATATCCATAACTACGACCATAATTATTATTATAATATTCGTAATATCCACTGTCCGCTTTACGAAATAAATCAAAAATTTCGTACTGAAGCATATTTTGGGTATTTTTTGAGTATTTTTCTAACTTCGATGCGATAAATTTGCAAAAATGTTGTACTTCAGGGTCACCACTTCGCTCCTCCATATTTTTTTCAGATGATTTTTTTAATACACCCAACGCTTGTTTTAATAAACCCAGACGTGGAGATTCCTTCTTGGTTCGTTTAGCAGATGTCTCGCCTTGATCAGACAATTCCAATTGTTGCGATTCCTCGTTTTCTTGTAAAAATTTAATAAGTATGACTTTTTCCAGATACCATCAACCCAAAGCGAGTGGCTAAAAATATCGGAAGAATTTGAACAATCATTGAATTTTCCTCATTGTGTTGGATCACTGGATGGGAAACATGTTGTATTGGAATCGCCTATTAATTCTGGATCTGATTTCTATAACTGTAAAGGAACGTACAGTATTGTATTAATGGCCGTCGTAGATGCAAGTAAAAGATTTATATTTGTTGATGTGGGATGTCAAGGGAGAATATCAGATGCAGGAGTATTCAGAGACTGCAAAATAAACTCTATGATGGAAGAAGGTACTTTGAATTTACCTTCACCGATACCATTGCCAGGCAGAAGAGTCAATTTGCCATATTTATTTGTAGGTGACAAAGCCTTTCCATTAAAAGAAAATTTAATGACGCCATACGTTGGTACACATCCCAGGGGCTCACAAAAAAGAATTTACAACTATCGTTTAAGCCGGGCTCGTATTACTGTCGAACATACATTTGGTATTATGGCATCTGTTTTTAGAGTTTTGAAGAAACCAATGCTGTTGCAGCCACACAAAGCGCAAATAGTTTTGATGGCCATTGCACATTTGCATAATTTTTTGAGAGAAAAATCTGAATTGTATCATACATTACGTCCGAACGAGACCGAAGAGTGTACTCGTTCCTGGTTGCCACTTCGCCCTATGGCAACAAGAAATATTACAACACCCAAAGAAATAAGACATGAACTCTCCGATTACTTTATGAAAGAAGGCAAACTTCAGTGGCAAAATAAATACTGTTAATTTTACTTACAAAATCGAACTGTGTGCATTGCGCAGAATCTCGCCGATTTCGTGGTTTATCACGATCCATCAAAAAAGACATTGCTTCATAAGCATACCATTTACTTTTATAAACTTCAGATGCTCCTTTAAAAAAGAAAAATCAAAAATGAGTGTATTAATTACCTACTACTAATAGTAACATTATAATATAACTACCTACTTATGTGATAACTAATAAGTACAAAAAAAAATTACCTTTTCCAGTACCTTTGCCTTTCTTGGTTTTATTTTTCTCCCTTCTAAAAGCGCTGAGAAGTGAGGTCATTTTATGTTTGCAACTTTCCACATTTGTGTTCAAACATTTTGCTATTTCTGACCAGGCATCATTTTTCAAGTCATTTTTATAATAATTTATATCAGTCGGATCCCATAATATTGGCTTTTGTTTATAACAATCTATAAACAAAATTGTGTTCTCCACGTTCCACTGAAAATTTTCTTCGTCGGCCATGACTGGGAAACTTAGGGATGTTTTTAATAATAAACATAGCACGCGAATAACCTTGACGGCTACTCGTCGAGAACTGAGGTACGGGTAGGACCTCTGCCGCCCGCCCGCACCCCGCCCAGATCTAGGTATACGAACAGTTTTGTTGCGTAACATTTATTAAAGCTCTTCGAACACCGTCCATACAGAACACACTACAAGGATCGCCGCGAACATGTTTGACGAACAGAGTGTTCGATGTTCGATAGTGGTACGCACGTGCGAACCAAGTTGTTGCGTATCATGTAACGCAACAAATTTGTTCGTACGTGCGTACGCGGCTAAACAATGCCTGTCCCTACAAAAGAACAATGGCAAAAAATCGCAGAGGAGTTTTGGAATACTTGGAATTTTCCAAATTGTATAGGAGCCATTGATGGCAAGCACGTTCAAATAACTGCTCCGGCAAACTCTGGATCTCAGTTCTTTAACTATAAAAAAACTTTTTCAATCGTGTTGATGGCAATTGTGGACGCTGACTACAAGTTTATATGTGTCGACGTCGGCGCTTATGGAAAAAACAGTGACGGAGGTATTTTTTCAAATTCAAACATCGGAAAAGCATTAATTTCAAACACATTTAACGTTCCAGAAAGCACAAATTTACCTGGCACTGAAATTACAGCGCCATATGTTATCATAGGAGATGAAGCACTCCCTTTGACAACTTATCTAATGAGACCATATCCTAAACCTCAACTAGGTGACCAAAGAAAAAATGTATTCAACGATAGACTATCTCGTGCAAGAAAAGTTGTCGAAAATGCATTTGGGATTTTGTCTCAAAAATTTCGTATCTATAACAGGAGAATACAACTTGATCCAGATAATGCAGACAATGTTATTATGGCGACGTGTATCTTACATAATTATATAAAATCTGGTGGTTCTCAGCATTCACATAATGAAGAAGACATTATTGCATCATATTCTTTGTCAAACCTACCTAGACAGGGTGGAAACCATCAGGTAGCCGCATTTAATGTCAGAGAGAATTTTGCTAGGTTTTTCGATTCACCCGAAGGAGCGTTAAACTACTAGGTGATTATATCGGTGTCCTGTCGTTTGACCATAACTATACTAATTTTAAGTTGAAAAAATATTATCTAATAAAAACCCAACATACTATTGTTGTTGAAAGACTAATAAAGGCGTCATTAGCCTGTCAAGTCAAATTAAAATTAAGTAAATTATATTATGTGACTGTGTCTATTTTTAAAATAATATTTTTAAATATTGTTATGTTAAATAAAGATCTTAAAAAAAAGTGTAAAATACATTATAAAAAAATAGAATATGTACTCACCATTACTATTAAGTTTTATTCCTATTTCGTTCCACGCCTGATCCTTTTTCTGATTGTCACTATACCTTTTATCACTTAAATCATAAAGGTATTTGTAATCTCGTACAAATTCTATGAGCTTTTCGTTATCCATTGTAAAAATGCAAAATAAAAAAGAAAGCACGTGTACGCAGTTCCGATACTCTATTCACACTGCCCGGCAAGGAGCCACAGACACGTACAGACATGAACCGCGCAGACAAAATATTCTTTCCGAGAATACTGGCCGGGCACGACACGTGTCTGTAAGCGTCTGTACGGCCGTGTTACGATAGATATAAATACGTTAATAGTTACTGTATGGAAGAATATCATTTTGTCTGCCACGGCACGTGTCTGCTAGAGCGTGGAACCCAATACAGAAATACGCTTGTACGATATGACTATATACAGAAAGCACAGTTAATAGAAATCTCTATTCCTAGACAGCACGTTTCGCCGAAAACTTTGTTGTTAGAAAACATTGTTTGTAGACATCTCGGTACATAGGAAGCACTGTTGACAGAAATCTCTGTTCATAGATAGCACTTCTTGCCGTAAACTTTTTCATAGAAACCACTGTTTCCAGATACCTTGGTTCACAGAAAGCGCCTCTGGAGAAAAAACTATTAATATTTATTATATTACTAAATTTCGCTTTTCTGCCTCTCTATCCATAAAAAAAACACGTTTATTTCATACAAAAATGCCATTTTAATCAAAAATGAAGCAAAACGAAAGCAATAGATGAAATTGAAAACAAAACAAACTCTTTAGCTTTATAATAGAAACAAAAAAGTACTCGATATAACTTAAAAAATATTGTTTATACACTAAACTTCAATATTATTATTTTTTCATGTGCAAAATATGAGCTAATCCACCTAAAAAGGCTAATAAGTCCATCTCACTTCTTTGAGACAAGTGCTTTTGCATTCTGTTTTCGTATTGAATTTGTGGAGATCGACGACGCTTTGGCATGGGCTCTGACGCCCTGATGCGCTCAATTTCACATTCTGTGTATTTTACCTCTTTTGAAAATTCTTTTATAGTTTTAAACACATTCCATTTCTTACGGTTAAGAAGTGTAGTCCAGCGTTCATGCCAAGATTCCAAGACGTTTTGTGTCTTGGGAATGTCATATGTGCGATCAAACACTGACCACATAGCAGGTGGAAATAGTGGCTTTCTATTTATTGTTAATTTTGTACTATTGGCATTATTTCTTACATACGTCCCAGAGACATAATATTTATCGAACCACTTCGCTACTCCTGCGGCTTCCTCTGGTAATACTTTATCTTTAACAAGTTGAAAAGCTTCAGGTATCTCGTTGGGATCTAGGAATGCCAAAGCAAATAAATGCCTAATTTTATGCGCAAATGAAGAATCATTCCCATACTTCTTTGCTAAACCCTCGATCTGTACATGCCGCCAAATGCTCTGCGTAAGATGGAATAAACATAGTCTTTGTATAAATTCTGGAAATTGCTGTTTAACGGCATTGATAGCAGCTATTTCAAAATCAGTTAACATGTTCTCAGGAGACAAATTAGTCTGAAATGTATTAGCGCCATATCTTTTTAATAATTCTAATAAAATTGTACAACATGTTTCTGTCTTATGCGATAATAATGCAAACACTAAAGGTAGAAATTTATTTGTGCCATTTTCTGTTCCTATTGAACCATGTATAGTATATATTTGACAGAATGGCGCTGGACATGTAGAAAACGTGCCATCCATTACCCAACATTTTGCATTAATAAGTAGTTTGAAATTACTTTTTGTGCAAAATACGACTACACTCTCATTTTGGTTAATATATTGGCCGATTAAAAATTGCTCTTCTCCAATTTTTGAAAGATAGTCCGGTATGTCGAAATTAATTGTATTAGGGATTTTCGGTTGTCCTTTATTCCTAATGCGGTGCACAATCATTCGTGCTGCTGCTTTATTAGGCAAGTGGACAGCACTCGTACTTGAAACATCCTGGAGGCAGCGGTTAACGATTTGTGACGGAGAATCCATGGATTTTTTTGCTATATTCCTTATTTTTGATTTATATTCCATTTGTATTCGCTTTTCTGGCTCTGGCAAATGTCCATGTGCGTTGTTTAGATTGATGATCGAATGTTCATTACCGATAATTAATGTTTTTACAGTAGCACCATAACCTTTAGCACTACTCCGCGCACATCTCCAGTAAAATGTATCATTCACTTTTTTATTTACGTGATATGAATAACCATCCACTATAAGTACACTTGCTCCACGATTTGATTCTACTAACTTGCAAGCACTCATTTTAAAAAAAAAATTTTCATTAGCGTCGCGACAATTACAAATGCAAAACTAAATGCGTAGGAAACGTTTGTTACTTTGTAAGGCGCAATAGTTTACATGTACCCTACATTTTTTCTCATTTCTGCATTCATTCTCGTATTATTGTTAAACTTCTACAATACGACGCGACGCAATGTGCATAATCACATTATAAAAATAATTATCTAATTGGTTTCCGTAAATAGATAATAATTTATTGACATGGTTATAATTACATGAATTAATGAATACTATGTAGCGTAGCGGCTAACATAATGCGTGTCTGAATCTGAGCCAGAAAAGCGATAATAAATATTAATAGTTTCTTCTCCAGAGGCGCTTTCTGTGAACCGAGGTATCTGGAAACAGTGGTTTCTATGAAAAAGTTTACGGCAAGAAGTGCTATCTATGAACAGAGATTTCTGTCAACAGTGCTTCCTATGTACCGAGATGTCTACAAACAATGTTTTCTAACAACAAAGTTTTCGGCGAAACGTGCTGTCTAGGAATAGAGATTTCTATTAACTGTGCTTTCTGTATATAGTCATATCGTACAAGCGTATTTCTGTATTGGGTTCCACGCTCCTGCCACACTCAATGTCTGTAGATATAAATCGACCTAAACTCGTAGTCTATACTCCGAACTAATGAACTAGTACCAAAAAATACGACTAGGCGGCGCTTCTTGTTACAATTTGAGATTTGTGTTACGACAGTTGGTATTTAGGCACGAAACGTGACGGTTCACTGTGATTTAAAAAATATATAAAAAATTGTTCTGCTCGTGTCTTGTCTATTATACTGATAAATTGGAGAGGTAAGTGTTTGAACTTTATTTTGTAACGTTATTTTTGAATACATTCACATTTTATTTTGTTTTTGTTGGTAGAAGTGATTGTTGAAATTTTTTGTAATTTTCTTCCAAAATAATTAAAAATAATGAAAACCCAGAAACACGTGTATTTTATTTTTTTGTAATCATCTCTAATTCAAAAAATAAATCCCAGCTTATGAGTCATAGAGGGTTCATCATCATCTGCCTAGCCTTTTCCCAACTATGCTGGGGTCGGCTTCCAGTCTAACCGGATGCAGCTGAATACCAGTCTTTTACATGGAGCGACTGCCTATCTGACCTCCACAACCCAGTTACTGGGTAATACGATACCCCTAGGTAAGACTAGTTGTCAGACTTTCGGGCTTCTCTCTCCTGGTTGCTTTTTCCATCTTGGACAAAACATTTGGAGAAAGATACAAGGGAGTGGGCTCAGTGAGAGATATGGCACAGACAGTGAGTTCGCCTTGAAAATGCGATATTATGTAGCTTTAGCCTACTTGTCTCCGGAAAATATACCTGATGTCTATAAACAGTTGAGGGACAGCGTTTTTCCAGATGTCATACAAAGATCAAGACTTAGTTTATTGCACTGACCCTTAAAAACTTCTTCAAGAACTACAGTTGCCAGAAGAACCAATGGCTTGGAGACTCTTCATCGACTCATCCAAACTGAGCCTGAAAGCGGTGTTGCTTCACAATGGAAATGAATATCCGTCAGTAACATTAGCTTATACAGTAAATATGAAAGAAACCTACGAAAACATGAAGCTATTGCTTAATAGAATTAAGTACGAGCGCTATTTATTTAATGTTTGTGTCGCCTTAGCCAGTTGGTCTGCTCGCTCGTTCCCCTCCAGCCCTGCATGTGCTTTGATCCAGAACAAGTAAATTTCCTTGTTCTGGAGTCTGCTGTCTTGGATATTTATTCTGGCTTCAACAGTCAGGAGGTGGAGGGAATATGGGCTTACGACTGTTTCTAGGGCGGAGCGCGAGTCACTGAGTATAGCAAAAGTGGCCTCACTTCGTTGCAGGATAATTTTAGTGGCGTGACATATGGCCATGAGTTCAGCCTGGTAGACTGTGCAGTACGATGGCAGCTTAAGTTTGACGGTTTTGGTCTCGGCTTCATTACTCCAAAGAGACAATTCTACTCCGACTTTGTCCTCAATTTTGCTGCCATCGGTATAGACTGTTGTAATATTTAAATTTCGAGCCTTCTGTTCCATTGACTTGAGTTGTATTAATATGTCAAGTCTTTTTTCTCGTTTATCTTTTCCCTACTCTATATTCTGTGAACATCACTAGTAGCCGATGTATTGTTTTCTCAAACTAAATAAAGTTAAAGTAATTTTTTTTACTAGAAAAACCAACTTGTTTCATTGAAACTCACCAAATAGTCCGATTAGTAAAAATCAGTAACTAAATTCAGTGTTAAATACGTCTTCAAAACACATAACCTCAACCACAACGTGCTCATTTTCAAGAAAAGTTTTCCGATAAACAAATAAGGTGTCATCGTCAAATAACTCATTGGCATTAATAGAAAAATTAACCGGCCGTGATGACTATGCAACTTGGCGATTTGCAGTAAAACCTTACTTGGAACATGAAGGGTTATGGGACTGCGTCGAACCTTCTAATCCATCGATAGAAATCGATAAAAAGCGTGATACCAAGGCCAGATCAAAGATAATTCTTCTTGTGGATCCCGTGAATTATATCCATATTCAAGAATCAAGCACTGCAGAGGAGGTTTGGAATAACTTATCTCGTGCGTTTGATGACTCAGGACTAACACGCCAGGTTGGTCTTCTACGAGACTTATGCAATACTACACTAGCAGGATGTTCAAATGTGGAAGAGTATGTCAGCAAGATAATGACAACAGCTCACAAATTAAGAAATATTGGCTTTCATGTAGACGACGAGTGGCTTGGGACATTTCTGTTGTCCGGCCTTCCAGAAAGTTACAAGCCAATGATAATAGCCATTGAGAGTTCAGGTATGAAGATTAGCTCTGACTCAATAAAATCTAAAATTCTACAAGATGTCAAACAAACAGAATCTGATTCAACTGCTTTCGCTTCGAGTCAGAAGTTTCATAATAAGAATAAAAGTTTTTTCAAAAGGACCTCGCTGTTATACTTGCAACAAATATGGTCATAAAAGTCCTGAGTGTAAATCAAAACCTAATAAGTATCAGAAGAATAAGGAAAGTAAACAGAACCAATCATCCTATGCAGCTGTATTTATTGCCTCTTCTGGTTACTCCGATGACTGGTAGATTGATTCTGGCGCCTCGGCCCACATGAATTTGTTTATAGAAGAAACAAATCCAGATATAAAAACTATTAAAGTTGCAAATAATGAATCATTACCTGTTCAAAGCTCTGGAAAAATAAGCTTTTGATAATGAGAGAGGTCAACCAAATGAAATACTGTTTACAAATCTGCTCTATGTGCCTGAACTAGCTACAAACCTGGTGTCGGTGAGTCAAATAATAAAGAATGGTCGCCAAGTAAAGTTCAATAAAGATGGCTGTATTATACTAAACATAAACAATGTAGTAGTAGCAACAGCAAGCTTGATAAATAATATGTACCATTTGAACATGTCTGCCGCTCATGCTTGCATATCAGATGTTATCGAGCAAGATACTTACCTGTGGCACCAAAGGATGGGTCATCTAAATTTTCAAAGCTTGAATAAGTTGACTGAAATTACTGCAGATTTAAAACTTGGTTTACAAGCAAGTAATTTATTTATTTATTTATTCCTTTATTTCAGGCAACTAAGGCCCATAGAAAAAACAATACATACTACTACAAACATACTTATAAACTAATACATACAAAAGTATCACAAATACAATACTATAATAATATAACTTAAAAATACTATAAATACATATAACATAACAAACTAATAACTACTGCACACGAAGTGTCGGCGTCGTGTTTCGCTGACTGGTGTCATGTAGCCGGCCACGAAACCGGCGATACACAACACCCTTCGGCCAGAACTCTTCTTTGAGGAACTTCTCGAGATGATGTGTCGGAACACGCACCACGAACGACTTGAAGTTCGTGTTGTGACGCGGCTCCAACTTCTCGACCCTCAAAGTCCAGTTCAGTAAGTAATGTTAACGTTTCAGGAAGGAATACAAACACGTTTACCTTTCAAAAGTCAAGGGTCTCAGACTAAAGACCTGCTTGAATTAATTCACTCCGACATTTGTGGACCAATGGAAACTCAGTCATTCGGCAAAGCTAGATATTTTGTGACTTTTTTAGATGATTACTCAAAGAAGATATTTGTATATGTACTGCATAACAAATCAGTAGTTCTGGAAAAATTTATTGAATTCAAGAAATTAGTTGAGAATCAGTTAAGCCGTACAATTAAAATTCTCAGAACTGATAATGGGCTTGAATACGTAAACAGAAATTTTTCAAACTTTCTCAAAGTTGCTGGGATAATACATACATCAAACAACCACACCTTACACTCCAGAACAAAATGGCACAGCTGAACGGATGAACAGAACCTTGATGGAAAGAGCAAAATGTATGATGTTGAATGCCAAACTACCTAAAGTCTACTGGGCTGAAGCAATTCACACGGCTGCTTACATTATTAACCGCTCTCCGACTAAGTATCTGTGCTATAAAACTCCAGAAGAGATGTGGACTGGACAAAAACCCAATATCAGCCATATGAGGACATTTGGATGTGAGGCGATGGTTCATTTGTCAAAAGAGAAAAGAAAGACATTGGACTCATAATCTCAAAAACTGATCTTTATAGGATACTGTGAAAACACTAAAGGGTACCGTTTTTTATTACCTAATTCAGGAAAAGCAATAAAAAGTAGAGACGCAATATTCTTACGAGTCCACAGTCAAGAGAGACTATGTGCCCATTGAATTAACTACAAATGAATGTAGTATTCAAAATAAGGACTGTGAAGAACTTTCAAGTGATGACTCATTTAATACTGTAACTGAAAATAAATCTCAGTCAGACAGTGAGTACTTCCCCAATGAATGCACAGAATATTCACCAGAAAGGAATGTTACAGTTAGAACACGAATACAATATAAATTAGCCTCTCAGGAACAAGAAGAAAGCTCTTACCTGTGTTTTAATGAACAATTATTGAATAATGAAGTTCGTGATAACTATGAAGAAGCAATGAAGTCTGTTGATGCTTCAAAATGGATAACTTCCATAAAGGAAGAGTTTGATGCTCATCAACAAAATAAAACATGGACATTAGTTGATAAAACTCCTGATATGCGAATAATTGGATGCAAATGGGTATTTCGCATCACAGAAGAATCTTCTGGACTACGATACAAGTCTCGGCTTTGTCCGAAAGGGTACTCACAAACTAACGGTACGCGTACACCGAATCCGTCATCGGCCGAAGTATGCTCGGGCGTCATCGGCCGAACTCGGCCGATCAAATCAAACGTAAGTAAATGGAAGAGAGCGCATACACTGCTACTAACGACGTCGTCCGATGACGCCCGAAAACGGACGATCAACTGACGAGTCCGAACGTGTTTGGATTTTTTGTCAGTTTTACCGGCTTCTTTCTGCGATCGAGTCGTTATTTGGATCAAGAATGGATATTGAAAAATTAATTACTTGCATTTATAACCGTCACTGTGGGACAAACATTCAAAAAGTTACAATAATCGAGATATTGGGAAACGTCTATGGGATGAAGTTGCTTCAGAAATGGAAGTACCGATGGCAGATATTAAGAAGAAATGGAGTAACCTGAGGGACCAATTTCGCAAAGAGTATAACAGATGTACTCAACCAGGTAAATCTGGCTCAGCGGCGGATCACAAATCATCTTCGTGGGCATATTACGATTTGTTATTATTCCTTGCGAAACAAATTGCTCCAAAACCATTAAGTGGGAATTTGTCTGAAGGAAGCGCGAGCCAAGAACATCAAGATGATTCGGAATCATCTCAGTTTTCGGAGTTGTCATAGGAATCACAACCACGAGCAATACCGCAGGTCGAGCATTCGCCTGTTTCACGACCAGAAACTTCAAATTCGAGCCAATCTGAAAATTTAACGTCGCAACAACATACTCCATTACACACAAATCCTACTCGTGTACCTGTAACGCAAGCTTATCGTTTCAACTCGTTAACTGGACGTATTAGGAAACAGCGAAATACTGACGTCGAACAAGAGTATTTACAGATCGAAAAACGAAAACTTCAATTATATGAGTCCAGGTCAGCTGATAAGTCAGCAGAAGACCCTGATCGAAACTTTTTGTTAAGTTTACTTCCATACTTAAAAGAAGTGCCACGCAATAGAAAACTCTCTGTTCAGCGGAAGTTGTTAGACGTCTTTATATTATAAATTTTTATTTATTGAAGTAGGAGCTTATGGACAACAAAGTGATGGTGGTACATTGGCCTCTTCAACGTTATTTCGACATTTTGAAAATGGGCAGTTCAATATTTCAAAATGTTTACCAAATACCAATACTGTGTTACCCTTGGTATTAATAGCTGATGAAGCCACTTAAACGGTATATTATGAGGCCGTATCCGAGGCGTAACCTTGGAGAAGAGGAAAGGCTTTACAACGAACGATTGTCTAACGCCCGAGTAGTGATTGAATGCGCTTCACTATCACTACATAATATAAAACAAAGTCGCTTCCCGCTGTCTGTCCCTATGTATGCTTAAATCTTTAAAACTACGCAACGGATTTTGATGCGGTTTTTTTTAATAGATAGAGTAATTCAAGAGGAAAGTTTATATGTATAATACATGTATAATATAGTACAGAAACACTGATCATTTTAGAGGTTTCTAATGGGATGTCGTAAATAAACACATTTTTTTGCGCTTACATTGCAAACGCTGGCTTAACCCTACGAGATAGATCAAAATAATGTAGTACAGTATTGTAAACCTTAAAAAGGTCTACAAAAAAGTCCGCTATGGCATATCGCACCTTTAGAATTATAGAGACCTAATTTCGAAACAATTTGAAAAAAATTAGGTCTCTATAATTCTAAAGGTGCGATATGTCTATCTCTTAGGGATAACCCACAAAAACCATTTTTTATCCTATACTTTTTAAGAGAAATAATGGCTCTAAAATTATCAGTGTTTCTCTACTATATTATGCATGTATTATATGCATATAAACCTTCCTCTTGAATCACTCTATCTATTAAAAAAAAAAGCAACAAAATCCGTTGCTTATTTTTAAAGTTCTAAGCATACATAGAGACAGACAGACAGCGGGAAGCGACTTTGTTTTATACTATGTAGTGATAGTGATCAGCATTGCACCCGTGCGAAGCCGGGGCGGGTCGCTAGTTTGGTATAATAACTCAAAAATGGAGAATTTTAACTAAATGCATAGAGACAACTACAGAAAACGCTGAAACTATAGTGAAATGTATCTGTTTACTACACAACATTATTATTGACAAAGAAGGACAACCAAGGCACAGTTATTCTACAGATCAAACAAGTATTTCGGGTCAAAGAAGCAACTTTGCATCTAGGGGACAAAACAGAAGTACGACCGAAGCTTATAATATTCGTGAAGCTTTGAAACAGTTCCTTTGTAACGAAATTACATAGATATCAATAAATTATACTTAAAGGCTTTCGAATATTTTTGTAAGAACAATTTATTTTTAAAGTAAACTTAGGTCTTAAAATGGGTATGTTCAATAAAAATTAAAATACAAAACATCTAATGGTATTAATAAAACTTATTCCAACATAGTGAAATGAAAATTCGGTTTCGGTTTAAAGAAACTTTATTCCCAATAAAGACATAAGTCACTTACTTGAGAACAATACTAAAAATATAGATTATAATATGTTTGTCATCAGTATTATAATTTAACAGTTACCCATCCAATGCATTCATTTCTCCAGAAGTGATCGATCCGCAATTATGTGCTGGCTAAGTTTAGTTTTGAATGCATTGTAAGTGTACATTTCTTATACAGGACGGTAATTTGTTATAAAGCTGTGCTCCTTCAAAAGTTAGCATTTTTTTGCCATAGTTAGTTCTTGTTCTTGGTAAAACTAGCAAGCTTGCTCGCCGTGTACTGCGTTGACTAACTTGTTTATATTGAGTGAGTGTTATGTTTGAGTGAACGCTTTTGTTGAGAATATTTCTGATGAAAATGCATGTGTTGTAAATATAAAGTTGTTTTATGTTCATTATTTTTGTGTCTTGATAAATTTTGCTGGTAGATGTTAGATATGGGTAGTTGAATATTATTTTTATGATTTTATTTTGGGTAGTTTGAAGTTCTGATAATTTTGTTTTAGCAGCGCTGCTCCAAATTTCGATTAAATTAAGTAGATGTGGCTTTACTAGGGAGTTGTAAATAGTATACCGCAATTTTGGCGGAATACAACGAACAATGTTACGCAGTGACCCGGAGAGTGCCGAGAGTTTACTTTTTATATGATCAATATGAGCGTTCCACGTTAGTGAGCTGTCCATTCTCAGACCGAGGTATTTTTCGCATGGTTTTTGCTGTAGCGGGATATCATTTATTGTTAGAGGGTCATATGAGGGAATTGATCTATTTTTAGCCTTAAATATTATATAACATGTTTTAGAGATATTTATTGTTTTGAACTGAAACCATGCGAATAGGGTATTTAAATCTTCTTGTGCTTGTGAGGTAATGTGATGAATTGAAGATCCGAATTAAAATAAACAAGTGTCGTCAGCGTATAAGGTAAGGTGACCATGTAGTTTAATTTCGTTTATATTATTTATATATATTAAAAAGAGTAAGGGACCCAGGATAGATCCCTGTGGGACGCCACATGTAATAGGTAATGCATCACTTTGGTGATTACCAAGTTTGACCACTTGCGAACGATTTTTTAAGTAAGACTCGAGCATTTTTAGAGCTTTTCCTGTGATTTTTATTGATTCCAGTTTTTTTAGGAGTAGTCTGTGGCTAACCGTATCAAAAGCCTTTTTTAAATCAATAAAAATGCCCAGGGCTATGTTTTTTCTGTCTATGTTTTGTTTAATTTTAGTGATGAGATCAATAGTGGCTGTAGTAGTATTACTTCTGGGTCTAAATCCATATTGTCGATCGGTGATGAAGTTAATAGAATTAAGATGAATGAATATTTTTTCTAATATTTTTGACAGTATAGGTAACACTGAGATAGGTCGATAATTTCCTGGATCTGTGGCACGGCCTGATTTATAGTTTGGTGTTACTTTTTCTATTTTTAGTGTTTCAGGAAAGTTCCCGTCATCCAGTAATTTATTCAGACATTTGCTCAGATCGTTTACGATTAAACTTTTAACGGTTTTAATTACTTTGGTTTTTATTCCGTCTAGACCAGTGCTGCAATTTGCATCGAGTTTAGTTATAATGGTTGCTATTTCATTAGCAGAACATGGGCTGAAACTGGAGAGCTCCTCAACGTTTTGGGTTATAGGATTTGATAAAGCGCGGTCATAATCGTTATGAAATGAACTAGGTATTTCGTTCGCTAGGAGTGATCCAATTGTAGCAAAGTATTCGTTAAATATTTGGCAAATATGATTTGGCTCCGTAATGTTATTGTTGTTTACTACTAGTTTTGGAGGAACACAGCTCTGTTTTATTTTATTGCTTGTTAAGGTATTTATTAGGCCCCACATTTTCTTAGGTTTATTAATACATTTTTAAAATTCATTATAATAGTAGGAATTTTTTGTTCTTGATATTAATTTAGCTACATAGTCTCTTTTCTTCGTGAATTCTGTTTTTACTGCGTCGTTACTAGGGTTATTTTTAAGTTCTGTCGCCAGTACGTTCTTCTGGTTGATTTCAGCGATAATGTCCTTGTTGATCCAGTCTCTTTGTGGAGGATTGAGAATCTTGGTCTTTATAGTTTTGGCTTCTTCTGTAAATAGTTTTATTTGGTTTTCAAACACTAGGTATTCGTTGTTAGGATTTTTGAACGTAGCTGTTTCAACAGTGTTATATAGTTTTGTGTAGTTTATTGCTTCGTATTGCGTTTTCATTATCGGAGGAGTTTTGGTTTTTTTAAGTTCTAGGTACATCTGGTTGTGATCAGACATAGAGGGTTCAATTATTACCACATGAAAGTAATCGTCTTTTAGGTTGGTGCTAATATGATCGATAATAGTCTTTTTTGCGTCGGAATTAGTAGTGTGTGTCCAGCTTCCTTGACTATTGCTTTGTATTGTTTTTAAAATTACCTACTGTTGGTTCATATCTAAATCTGCATACGAGAAAAGGCTCTGGGCAGTTGTCGGTTGTGACACATTTGATGGTATGTTATAGTTTGTGGCTGGTGTCAAGTGGCCCTGCGCAGATGTGGATGTGTGTGAAAGTGTCATTGGGTTCGTGGTCAGTGACAAAGGCTCCTTAAAATTAACAACGTATGTCGGAAGTGACGCATTTGATGACATTTCACAAGAAGCAGGGCGGCTTAATTCTTCAGAAGAATAGCAGCTTACGGGAGAATATTGAGGTTGATTTCTTTCTTCTTCCATAAAGACGTCTAACAACTTCCGCTGAACAGAGAGTTTTCTATTGCGTGGCACTTCTTTTAAGAATGGAAGTAAACTTAACAAAAAGTTTCGATCAGGGTCTTCTGCTGACTTATCAGCTGACCTG
The DNA here is from genome assembly GCA_949629135.1 of Eremobia ochroleuca. Lineage (NCBI taxonomy): Eukaryota > Metazoa > Arthropoda > Insecta > Lepidoptera > Noctuidae > Eremobia > Eremobia ochroleuca. The sequence continues at coordinate 2,033,810 of OX451385.1, read as the reverse complement.
GACTCATATAATTGAAGTTTTCGTTTTTCGATCGGTAAATACTTTTGTTCGACGTCAGTATTTCGCTGTTTCCTAATACGTCCAGTTAACGAGTTGAAACGATAAGCTTGCGTTACAGGTACACGAGTAGGATTTGTGTGTAATGGAGTATGTGGTTGCGACGTTAAATTTTCAGATTGGCTCGAATTTGAAGTTTCTGGTCGTGAAACAGGCGAATGCTCGACCTGCGGTATTGCTCGTGGTTGTGATTCCGATGACAACTCCGAAAACTGAGATGATTCCGAATCATCTTGATGTTCTTGGCTCGCGCTTCCTTCAGACAAATTCCCACTTAATGGTTTTGTAGCAATTTGTTTCGCAAGGAATAATAACAAATCGTAATATGCCCACGAAGATGATTTGTGATCCGCCGCTGAGCCAGATTTACCTGGTTGAGTACATCTGTTATACTCTTTGCGAAATTGGTCCCTCAGGTTACTCCATTTCTTCTTAATATCTGCCACCGGTACTTCCATTTCTGAAGCAACTTCATCCCATAGACGTTTCCCAATATCTCGATTATTGTAACTTTTTGAATGTTTGTCCCACAGTGACGGTCTGTTATAAATGCAAGTAATTAATTTTTCAATATCCATTCTTGATCCAAATAACGACTCGATCGCAGAAAGAAGCCGGTAAAACTGACAATAAATCCAAACACGTTCGGACTCGGCAGTTGATCGTCCGTTTTCGGGCGTCATCGGACGACGTCGGTAGTAGCAGTGTATGCGCTCTCTTCCATTTACTTACGTTTGATTTGATCGGCCGAGTTCGGCCGATGACGCCCGAGCATACTTCGGCCGATGACGGATTCGGTGTACGCGTACCGTAAGGGTATTGACTATCAGGAAACATTTGCACCCACGGTCAGATATGATTCAATCCGATTATTACTCGCAGAAGCTGCCCAACATAACCTACAAATAATACAATTAGACATAAAAACAGCTTTTCTGTATGGAGAGCTTGAAGAGGACATATACATGGCTGTACCTGAAGGCTTAACCTGCAAGACTAATACACTGGTCAACAAAAAAATTACTTTTGTAAGCCCATGAAATAAGTTGAACTGTTTTTAAGAGAGCAAAAAAACATTCACAGTGATACTAATTTTACGTCTTGGTTAGCTCGGGTTTTTTGTGGATAAAAAGATTTACCACCCAGTTAAAAATTTATTTACATTAATAAATTTTAATAATTTTAAACGTGTACAGTTGAACCACTTTTTCTTTTATGATTGACATCTACAGCTTCTCTTCTTAACGTCCAACAATAATCTGCTAGCATAGCAGGACTCCACTTTCCTTGATATCGCCGTTTCATGCCCGCTATTTCTTGGTGAAAACGCTCACCATGCACATCGCTAACGTCTCCCATATTTTGAGGTAAAAATGTAAATGTGAGTCCAAAATATGTATTTTGTGAGACATTTTACAGCTGATAGCGTACAAGGCTTCAATCATATCTTTTACAAGTCTTTTATTCAATTTTATTCAATTTCAATTAGTAAAAACTTGTACCATAGATTTCCAAGCCTTACTCTCATTTTTATTTAATTTACTATTAAATGTATTGTCCTTAATCAACTCCCGTATTTGAGGCCCTATAAAAATCCCTTCCTTTAATCTTGCATCTAAAATTTTTGGGAACTTCTCTGATATTGAAAAGCATCACTTTCGCGGTTAAGAGATTTTGCAAAGTTTTCCATTATACAAGGTGGCACAATAATAGTGTTGATTAATTAAAACAGGTAAAATTCACTTAATATACTTACTATTCACACCATTTGTTAGCTACAGATGTAACAATATACACGTTCAATCAAAGTACTCTGTTAGTTTGTTTTTGTATTGGCTGTGTGCAAAAGCTACCCGTTTCGTGAATTCCGAATACTGAGTTTAAAAATATATATTCCGCATTAATAAATAATGTAATATTGCGCAATAGTATTCTAGATGAGTCAAGCTCTCAGTAGCTCGTGGCTACATCATTTTGAACAAGTACAAGTAGTACAAGTTTCGACGTGTACACCATGAGCATATTATCTCAAAAAATCGAGCTAAGCCAACTGCGAAACGTATGTATATGGTTGATGGGTAGTTGCTGCGTACTTCTTGATATTACAACTCATTATCATTGGGCAAAAACCTTGTTGACCAGTGTAAGCATTCCAGCTGATCCACATACAATATTGGAAAAAGGAGAGGGTGAAACAGAAAAGAACATTCCATATCGGGAAGCTGTTGGGTCATTGATGCACCTCGCTACAGTAAGCAGACCAGATATCTCTTTTGCTGTCAGCCTGGTGAGTAGATTTTTAAATTCACACAATGAAACTCATTGGAATGCTGTAAAGAAAATTTTCAAGTATCTAAAGGAAACTAAAGTGTATGGTCTGTACTACACAAGATCAACTGAGCCTAATGTTGTAATTGGGTATAGCGACGCAGATTTTGCCAATGACCCTAACACAAGACGTTCGGATATTACTCTGACGGTACTTTTAAATGTGTGCCCAAGCCATTCTTTCAGTTATTCTCACCTCATTTAGACTTAAATTCGGATGATAGTGCCACCAACATAATACCCGTATTATATGCACTATTTTCTGATAAGACACAGATTACTTATACCAGACTTTTCACACTAATTAGAGATGCTTTACATGTGAAAATATCTAGTTTCGTTTGATTATTGTAATAGAGCAATTATTATTTTTTTTTATAAAACAAGAACAAGTTTTTTTTTAACTAAACGTATAGAAAAGTTTATGACGAAAACTTTGTAATTTTGTGTTTTTTCATACTTATTTTGTTATTAAATAATTTCCCACTATCTGTCTTTTTATTTCCATATAATATTGCCAACATTGACAAACACCATATTTATAGGGACCGAGCTGAATTTCGTCGAATTTTGGAATCGGAAACTGAAGAGGTTGAATATAACCCCCCTTTGGAAGACGAATCTCTTGGTGCTGATGTAGACCCCAGTGAAGAGGATCCTCCAATAATAGAAAACCACAATAATAGAAATTGAACAGGAGCCTGCTGTTTGTTACAGGCAAACTCGCCATCAAGTGACGAGAACATTGTTGTGGAAAAAGCAAGGTATCAGATGTATTGTTGGGGATCTTAGCTATATGCTTATATTTATTGTTGAAGGAAAATAACTAAATTATTCATTTACTTACCTTGAATCAAGTAAACATCACATTTTACCACTAAATTATTTAATAATTCACGAGACACAGTCACTTTTCCATGTCGTAAAAACTGATGTGACAGAAGGCACAAACGTAACTAGTGTTGCCTATCGATAGTCGACTATCACTAGTCTATCGATAGTTGACGTCATATCAATAGTATCGATAGTCTATCGATAGTATAGATACTATCGCAGACAAGCATATGTTTAGGAGCAATACTATCGATAGTATTGATAGTATCGATAGCTCACATTATCGATAGTTTTATAGACGGCGATAGTATTGCCTTCCAATATTCAATTACATGGCTAGTATATATCTCATAAAATATTAAGTACCTATGGAAAACGTATTAATCCTAAAGAGTATCCCCGAATACAATCAAAAATTGACACAGGGCAACACTAAGGCCTCTGCCTCGAATTTTGCGGGCAGCGGGAGCGGCGCGGGCAACGCAGACCCGTTCTCGGAACCAGCGGGCAGATCGCGCGACACTATAGTGGCGTAGTGTTGTGTTCGTGGTTGTGTCGTCGCGATATTTGTTTTTATTCGCGAACGAAATGTCTGACCAACGGCGAAAACACCTTTTCTATTCCAGTTTATTCCTAACGCTCGATTTATTGTCGGCAAAAGAAGAAGCGAATACCTACTATAGGGCAAGGAAAACAAAAGGCGAGTTTTATAGAAATTACGAAGAACAAAGACAATGTCCCGAAAAATTCTACGACTACACCAGAATGAGTGTAGAAACATTTGACTATATTCTTGAAGCTATCAAGGGCGATTTTAGAGTCTGGAATTAATCCAAAACGATACAGAGATATATCTCCAGCATTGCACAACACTTCAAAGCAGACGCGCGGGCGGTCACCGCTTGACTGGAGTGCACCGCTCGTTGCCCGCTCCACCGCCGCTCCCGCGCCGCTGTTTTCGAGAACCGGTCCATTTAAATGTACGCATAAGATCCTGCCGCTCCTGCGCCGCCGCCGCCGCCGCCCGCAAGTTTCGAGGCAGAGGCCTTAGCCCTATCAAATATATTTTTTTTGTTGTATGTACTTTTTAAACTACTGTGAATTGCGAGCGGGTAAATGCCCACATTGTACAGACGCCAGCACATCAAGCTACCCGAAACTGTCAGATTTTCCCAATCAACTTTGAACCTTATGCTTTAGCGATAAAGTTGAAAATCTATTAAGTAAATCTGACAGATTGTAGTAGCTTGATGTGCTGGCGTCTGTACTTTAAAAAAGTTTGGTGAAGTTAAAATGGAGAGAAGAAAATCTGTGATGTGGATAAATTTTCGAAAGGAAGGTGATAGGCGAGTAATATTAGGTGAATCAAATATAAACAGGACTTTTTTTATTACTGGTCGCTGAGTGAAGTGACGCGCTTGGTGCTGTTGGATGTGTTAGGGGGGATCATCTAGGGGAGGGGGGTATACTGCTCCGGCTCACTTTAGTTTATTGCGCGCCAGTAGCATCATGTATGAGCAGGAGGTATATAAGTCTGTTGAGCAACGATTTATCATAATTTTTTTAACACGGGAGGGCATAAAACCTTCCGAAATTTTGCATCCATTGACTCTATAGTTCGATAAGAATACGCTTTCAAGAACTCAAGTGTAGGAATGGCACAAAAAAAAATTCAAGTGGAGGACGCCGTTTTCACACTGACCAGATAGTGGAATCATTTGTGTGCAATTGGCTAAAGGCACGACCGACTACATTCTTCGATACTGGCATCAGGAAACATCCCCTACGCTGGGAAAAATGTGTTAATAGAAGGGGAGATTATGTAGAAAAATAAAATATATTCCTTTTTTTTTTACGAGTAAAATAATACGTGCGTATTTTTTTTTACTTAAGTCCGGTTTATATTTGATCCACCCACGTATGTAAAATTTGTAATCGAGAGTTCAAATACAGCAACAATACATCAAATTTAAAGGATCACCTGAAACGAAAACATCCTGAACATTTAGTACCCCCATTAAGTTCATCACACGACGATAGTAACGAAATAACAGTTGATTGCAGTCACACTCACAGTACTCGAGACATAAATAAATCAGATCGGTACAGTGACAATTCATCAAGAAAAAAAATGCTTGACTGTTTATTTGTTAAAATGGTAGCCAAAAACATGGAACCGCTTCGTCTATCAGAGCGCCAAGGATTAAAAGAATTCGTAAGTGGATTAGATTCTCGTTATGAAATGCCATCGAGAAATATACTGAGTGATAAACTATTGCCCCGAATGTACAGACGCCAGCACATCAAGCTACTACAATCTGTTAAATTTCTTTAATAGATTTTCAACTTTACTACTAAATCATAAGGTTCAAAGTTGATTGGGAAAATTTGACAGTTTCGGGTAGCTTGATGTACTGGCGTCTGTACAATAGAATGAAAGGTGAACGGATGGAACTTTTGGCTAAAGTTCAAAATGTTGCTATCACTAGTGATATGTGGACTTCTTCAAGCAAGCATACCCTGGGGTATATGCGACATAATATGTAATTTTATATTAAGCAATCAGCTTCGTTCAGCTTTATTGGAAGCAGTAGAAGTTGACGGACACCACGATGCTGATAACTTATCATCGGTGAGTAACATTAATTACAACTTATTATGGAATATATGACTCAGTTCCACATGGTAAGTATACTTTTTATTAAAGAAGAAGGATTATCTGTGACCCAGGCTCGGCGCAAACGAAACATATCTCGGTTATTTCGTTGTCTTGGGTACATCAAACATATATAGGGGGAAGTCCCCTAGTGGCGGACACCTAAGGTTTTCAGGAAATAAAATAAAAACTGTTTCGAAAAATGTAATTTTATTTATTAATTAGTTAAGTTGACTAACTGTAGAATGAACGCAAATTAACAAAAATGCAACTTCTGCATAATCTTATTCAAAAACAAAAATTAAACATTGGTGTAAAAAAATGCAATTGCTTGAAGTGGCACCTAGTACCGGACGGACTTCAGTTCGAACTCCTAGCACCGAACGTTTTTAAAATATCTGGCATCGATCACATATGTAGTCGTCTGAAGACTCAGGAATGGCTGCACATTCTTCATGAGCCCACCCATGGCAGCTGGAGCACTGTATCCAGTAATTTACGTGATTCACTAAAACTTGTTCGTAATCAGGTGAGAAGGTGTTAGTGAATCTACCGATCTTTGGTTGCAACGTCACTTCTTCTCCACGTTTCAATGCCGATACCTTATCATGTAGAGTACTTTTTGGGATGTTGTTGTAACGCAATGAAGCTACTCCCAAACTCAGTTCTTTGGACAAAATTTTATCTATCGCAGTTTGTAAACTTTTTTGGTCCCATTTTCCTTTCTTTTTCATCTCCTCCATTGCAACGTTTCTCTGTTCTTTTATCCTCTGAAATAACGTACAAAAATTACTACTTACAATAAATCCAATTATTTACGAGAAAAATATTTTTTTTACATTGTCCGACGTTAAGGGACAACTTTTTGTCCGGTACTTGGGGACAGGATAGTACCACAATTACGTAATCTATACGTAATCCGTTTTGAAAATAAAAAAAAAAATATAGACTACGAATAATAATGGAACCGTATCTTAGTTAACAAATACCATAAAGACTTAAAACACCAAAATGTAGCTGTAACACTCACCTTGATCTTATATGACGCAGTATTTTTCCGCCAAAAGAAAAACCGACCGCTCCCGATGTTGCCTAGAGCGTCACTAACAAACTGAGTCATGTGACTTTGTACCGCTATGTCCCCCCGCGCCTCTTACACACGTGTTTGAATCGTTCACATTCTAACTTGTCGAGATAATAAGAGTGTCCGGCGTTAGGTGCCGTCCGGCGTTACGGGACTTCCCCCTACATATGTGTCGTTCAGAAACAAAAGTGGTCAAATCCATTCGGGAATATTTATGGGAATCAACGACTTTTCGTTCTAATCTCCCTGCACAAGCTGTGTATAGTTTGAATCCATATGGCTTCACTTAGGTTAGTATTTCTGATTAAAAAGAAAACATTCATGACCACAAAACTAAAAAATCATAATAATTGGGATATAATTTTGGATTTGACCTATTTCGAAGCCAAGCTATGGATTTGACTAACTAGTTTTGTTATTGATGTAGTTGGATTTGACCATCTTTGATTCTTATCACCATGGACTGATTTTGATGCTAAAACAATATCATGTCAGGGGTTCTCAATATTTTGGGTTGGTTGGGTAGTAACAATAAATATAAACAATTTATAATACATGTACCAAACAAAAGGATAGCTTGCATAAATATAGGAATTTGGTTAAACTATTTTTAATAGTTTGTACTGATGGGTATATATAATAGATGCTTTAGGCCCCTATCCAGCTACAATGTCAGATGCCGAAATAATAAAGCAAGAATTCAGAAATGGTTCCGCAATGCGAGAATATTTTGAGGCTGGTGACGCTTTTGTCCGGGATAGGGGATTTCGGGATGCCTTGCCCTTACTTAATACGTGTGGCTATCGAACATATGTACCTGCTTCGTTACAACAGGGTGAAACACATTTGTCGACAATAGAAGCAAACAAATCAAGGGCAGTCAGCACTTGTCGTTGGGTAGTGGAAGTAGTGAATGGTAGATTTAAAATAGATTTTAAGCTTCTTAGCCAAGAGTATTTTAATTTAGCATCTAAGCATTTGATGCAAGACTTTGAGGTGGCTGCTGCTCTTATAAATGCGTTTCATCCTGTTATAACTAACCGGGACGATGCCAGGGAAATTCTCCAAATAATAAATGAAAACATGCACAGGGAAAATAGGTTAGCAGATTATGTTATACAAAATAATTTAAATAGAAGAAGAGCAGAATTTAGACCAACACCAGTTGATAGCAATGTAATAACAGATTTTCCACGGCTTACATATAGCCAATTAGTATTAGTTTCCCTAGGAACATACCAAATACGACAGGCTCGTTCTTATTATGGGGAACACGTAAGGGCAGATGGCTCCTATGTAATAGAAGTGTGGAGGGAGGTTGATAATGACCTTAGAGAGCTGTCGGCTTCAAATAGTACTTAGTTACTAAGAGGAAAAATTCACTCTCGGCATATAAGCAGAAAAACATATATTGCAATATTATTGTAATTGTGTAGTAGGAAGGCGTACAGTAGGTTATTGTGCGCATGTTATGACAATTATTTGGTACTTGAGTTGGGCTAGGTACCAAGAAAATATTTCACCCCCTGCACACTTCCTAGATTCTATTTTAATTGTGTATGAAGACGAATGACTAATATGAAATATTTAATAAAGGAAAATGACTAGCTACAAAATGTTTGTTTTCTTTATTTAAAACTAATCTAATTCCACATTATAGTTTACCTGGGAATCTTAAACTTATCTACCCACTAAAAAGGTATTGTATCTAGGTCACTAGGTATCTGAAATGGGCATGTGGGATTATTAAGATTAATATATTAGATAAATAGATGTATCTACTTAATAATCATTAAGTATATATTGCATTATTTATACAGAATCCATAACTATATTTCAACTGAAAACACATTTGTAAAAAATAGTTGTTCTATTTATTTCTATAAGTAGGTAGTAGGTACTAATGGATTATCCACTGTATAACATTCACACTGTTTCAAGAGTTTACTTACTATTAGCCATCTGAACATTACCAGATTGTAATTGTAAAATATATTGTTAAATAACAAAATCTCTAATATAGCCTCACTTTGGATTTGACCCATAATAAATGGCACCCATTTGGAACTTATAACGGTTCATCAAATTTTGGGCCCATCGATGTATGGGAGATGGGCAATGTCTTTTATAAATACTTATACTTACCTACTTTTGTTTTTTTTTCAGGTGAAAACACTACATTGCGGATTATCTTGAAGAACCAATTGGGGTACAAACTTAAGAAATGCAAGAATGCCCGATTGGTTTTGATACAAAAGCCCGATATCGCTGCTTGGAGAGCTCGCTACCAGCGGCGAATGAAAGAAAACAATGACCTCGGAGCGGACAAAAAACCGGTGACGTATTTAGACGAGACGTGGATACATTCCCACTACACAGTGAGAAAATGCTGGCAAAATAGCAGCGATGCTAGTATAAAGAAAAATGGCAATCCTGGTCAACGCTGCATTCTCGTCCATGCGGGTGGTGAAAACGGTTTTATACCTGGGGCCGAGTTACTTTACAAATGCAAAAGTAAGACAGGCGATAATCACGATGAGATGGACACCAAAAATTTTGTCAAGTGGCTCAACGAAAAATTGTAACCGAACTTGCCTCCAAACGGCATTGTTGTGATTGACAACGCGCCGTACCACTCAACGCAGTCTGAAAAAATACCATGCCAGTCGTCACTGAAACGTGAGATGAAAAGCTGGCTCACCAAAAATAATATCAATTTTGATGTGAGAATGACAAAACCAGAACTATACCAAATAATAAAAGTAAATAAACCAGAAAAAAAAAATGTGTTAGACGAATTATTTAGAGAGCATGGCCACGAAGTCATACGTCTGCCGCCCTACCACTGTGATTTAAATCCAATGGAATACATCTGGAATTTGATGAAACAAAGGGTGGCAGACAAAAATATCGATCAGTCAGAAAGACAAATAGAACAATTGACAAGAGAAGTAATTCAATCAATAACTGCTGCAGACTGGAGAAAAGAGGTGAACCATGTTCGGAGACTGGAAGAAGAATATTGGGTTAAAGATCGACTCCAAGAAATCAATGAAAGAGAATTTATTATTTCACTTGGAGGTGAAGAAAGCTCTGACAGCGAAACTGAGGAAGACGAAAGTGACAGCTCTATTATGTCTGGCATAGAAGAGTCAGGTGATGGTTAATTATTATAATAAATAAGTATAACATTCTTTTTTTGTTTTATATCTCTATCTCTGTGCCAAATTTCATCCAGATCCGTACAGCCGTTGTGGCGTGATTGAGTAACAAACATCCATCCAAGCTTTCCCATTTATTAAGATAATAATAAATGTAATTATAAATATCGAATCTTATTACAATGGCGATATTCACAATAATAGTAAATACTAAACTAATTCATCAATACACATTATAAAAATAATGAATGGGGCCTTCTCCTTATTGGTATGCACGTGTACTTTCTTAACTCAGGTAGTAAAGTACCACTAAAGGAGCTGACAATACTAACAATATTATGTCCTCTTTGAATTTGGCATGTTTAAGGGTTAGTTCACACCGCGACGCAACGCGGCGCGCAGTTTTCAAGATAGCTATACAATTATAGACCTTATCTACTACACAAAAAGGTACACAATTCAGTGAGGTGGTGTCTACTATGAGTAAAGGTCACAGCTCATTGCAGCCACCCGGCACCCACTCCGCACCGCCTCGCCTCCTGGGGCTAGTATTCTTTATATGGACTTGTATGGATATGCGCTCACTACATCAACTCCGTAGCGTCACCGGATCGCCTCGGTCGTAAGCCCTCCACGCGCGGACGGTGGGTGGACCACTCGGTGACAACTCGCTGCTCGCATGCTTGCCTTGTGTTGACTGCGCATTGCCAATGCGCGGATCCCGAGTGGACCGCGCGCTGCCCGCGAATGATTCACGCGAGGACGATACGTTGGCAATTTATTTATTTTTATTTATTTATTCCTTTATTTCAGGCAACTAAGGCCCATAGAAAAAACAATACATACAAACAAACTTATAAACTAATACATACAAAATTATCACAAATACAATACTATAATAATATAACTCAAAAATACTATAAATAAATACAACATAACACAACTTTTACTACCAATGCGCCGCTCCCCACCCTCCCTTCATTCAATTCACGGTTTGTAAAATTTGACATTACGAAACACACGTGTAGACCTAGTGCCAATTTTTAATAGACTACTCGAAAATTCGTGGACCAAGCGACGTCCACTCGTTGACCACGCGGCGTTCACTCGTTGACCGCGGAAGGTCCACTGGTTGACGACGTGAGGTCCACTGGTTGACCGCGCGACGTTTATTGGTGATAACGCGGCGTCCACCCGTGGACCTGTCGACAACGAGTGGACGCCGTGCGGGGTGGGTGCCGAGTGGCTCGAATGAGCTGTGACCTTTTGGCCGCGCGGCCCACCTCACTGAATTGCGTACCTTTTTGTGTAGTAGATAAGGTCTATAATTTTATTGCTATCTTGAAAACTGCGCGTCGCGGTGTGAACTGACCCTTAAGCCCGATTTACACTTCAATAAGTACAGTAGCGAGTTAACTTGCGTCATCGGCGAGTTAAGTTGTTAATATTGTTTGAACAGCAAAAGCGAGTTAAGTAGTAAGTTGTCGATTAAGTTGAGTTGAATAGATCGCGATCCTATTTTTTGGTGAGTCTAGTGCGAAGTAGCCCCCTCTCTCGCGTCTCCCGCACCCCGCCAACTTAATGCAGGCGGGCGAGTTTAGTACAGTCCATAATTTGTAAAAGTGCGGCCGCGTTCGTTGTTAATGTAAAAATGAAGTGGTCTGATAATACTACCTTTGCGTTTGTACAAGAATACTTGAAACATGAGTGTTTATATAACTCAAAATGCAACAATTACCGCATAAAACAAGCTAGAGATGCAGCCATTATTAAAATTTGTGAGGCTATGAACCTAAGTGATTTCGGACCGAATGAGGCTGTCTCAAAAATAAAAAGTATCAGGTCTACATATAGCCAAGAACATAAAAAATAAATGAATCTACAAAAAGTGGAGCGGGAACCGACGATGTTTACATACCGACACTGAAATGGTTCACATTATACCATGATGTAATGAAGGATAAATATTTGACACCAAAACAAAGTCAAAGTAATTTGGTAAGTACTGTTTTATTATTTATTTAATAAAAACATGGTAAGTAATGAGATATTTAAAGTATCATTCCAAGTTGCCAACTCACAGAACCGTTTCCGACAAAATAGGTAGCGTAATTATCACGCACGATACGAGCTCTCTCTGCAGAGTGATTGTTACTGCTTCTAGGTAATGATATGAGACCATCGCTTGGCACCTCTCTCCAATTACCAAGTATTGTTTGGCCAGCGTTGATATCTTCCTCGTCGATTGTCACAGAGTCATCAACGTTTTTTAAATATCTGAGCCAGTTATGTAAAGCACAGCAAGCCTTTACAATTTTTATAACTTTGTCTGGATGAAATGGTAAAGGTTTTTCGAATATTCTAAAACGGCTAACTAGAATACCGAAGGCATTTTCAACTATACGACGGGCTCGAGAAAGTCGGTAGTTGAATACTTTCTGAGCAGTGGTCATATTGCTGCTTTCGCCATACGGCTTCATTAAATATGTTTTCAACGGAAAAGCATTGTCCCCTACAATACAGTGATTTTTTGGTAGCATACTTTCCAATCGATTGTTGAGGGTACATCTTTGAAACACGCCTCCATCGGATACTCTGCCGTTGCAACCGACATCGATATATGAAAAGCTGTAGTCATCGTCAACCACAGCCATTAGCACTATGCTATTTTGTTGTTTGTAATTATAGTAATAGGTTCCTGCTTCAAAGGGCGCCTTTATTACAATATGCTCCCCATCGATAGCACCACAACATATGGGAAAGTTCCATTTATTTTTAAAACCCTCTTCAATTTTCTTCCACTGGTTTTCATCGCTTGGAACCTGAAACAGAAATTTAATAGTAAAATACCTTACAGAACTCAGCGAACACTGCGATGGAAGAAATCTCTTCAGCTGTCGACGAGTCTACCTGCCAGGAAGTTCCAGGTTGTAGCAAAGATTATCAAGATACTCCCATTATACAAGAAACAGAAGCTGCTAAGAAACCTGTGTATAGCCGCAAAAGAAACATCAAATGCTTAGAAAATTTGGTGAACAAAGTCCAAGCTGTCGGAGAGATGGTACAAACCCGAATGGCGAACAATGAATTGAATGACAATGAGTTCGGTATTTTTGGGAGGGGTGTCGCTGCACAATTGAATGCTATGCCTCTAATGCTGGCATTACAAGCGCAATCACATATTCTAAATTATTTAACATCTCTTTGGATGCATGCATTAGCGAACCCGTTAAACCTAGAAGCTTAGAATAATTACACATAGAAACCAAGTTCACGCGCCCATTTTGATGCTCCTTAATTGGAGCCATAAATGGCTCCAAACGCCGGGAAGCTCCGTAGTTGTCAATGTCAAATGACGATTTGTGCAGTTAAATTGTGTCACAACACATCTGAAAAACAAAAGAAGTGTAATAACATCACTTTTCACAGGTAAGCTTTCAATATTTCATAGTATCTTGTAGTTAATTTGGTCAAAATAGAAAAGTTTTGTTTCAACGCTCAGTGTTGCCCAATTGTGAAAATATTTTCCCATTTTAACTGACTTTATTACTCCGACTAATTAATTTTAAAACAAATGCTACTGATTTTTACGCAAGTATGTGATATGTTATTCATCGCAGGTTTTTTGTGATTTAGCGATTTTATATACCTGAAACTTTAAAATTGAGAAGTATAAACGAACTTCATTTCCACACTTGTTAAAATGACAACTTTAGAAGTATTGCGTGTTTTTGTTCAAAGGATTCCTAACGATCCTGTTATTGCTGACAAGTGGGTGAAAAATATAAGGCTTAGTCGTGGAGAAGTATTTTGGAAGCCAACCAAAAATACACGAATATGTTCAAAACATTTTAATAATGAAGATAAGTACATAACACAGGGTGGATCGTGTAGATTGCGTCGAAATGCTATCCCTGTTAAGGTATAATTATTAAAGTATTATTTTGTATTTATTTAAACTAAAACCTAATGAGTATTTTGAGATTTTATGACACGATATTGATAAAAATAAATGAAGCAAAATGATAATAATAAAGTAACTTGTTTCAGGATTTACATGTTTCATGCACAGGTACAGATGATCAATTTGAAGATAATTTAAATGTGGATGAGGTAGGTTAACAACTATTTTTATTTAATATATTTATTTATTACAGTGCCAGTGTGAATGCTATTTAACTTAACAGAAACGAAAAAGTAATAGACTTATGGTAGTTGCAGACAGTTAATTTGTTAAAAACCATTTAACTTTAGACAACTGTGTTTATAGTAATTAATTACCTGACTTTCTTAGAGTTTAAATGCTGCTGAAGACATCAAAGAAGTTGTTCGTGAAACTTCAAATAGAAATTTGGTTACTGAAAATTCATCGCAGCCTGTAAGTAATCTTCAAAAATTCTAATCAAAAGTGTTGAATTTCGGTATTTAAAATTTAACTGTGGATTTTGTAAATTGGTTATTTTCTTGTTGCACCCAGAATTCTGTACATAATGTGGCATGAACTTATAAGAATTTTCATTTTTACAGAGTATGTCACGCGGGAATTTCAGGCGCCCATCAGACGATGAATTCAATTATATATTCGACACTCCTCGAAAGGTCCTCCTTCGAAAAAAGTTAAATAAAAGCTCATTACTTAATCTCAAACATATGAAAATTATAAACATTTTGAAACAAAAGGCCCGGCGTCTCCAAAAGAGAAATAAATCGCTTAAAGGAATTTTAGGTGAACTACAAAAAAAGAGATTCATTAGTAATGATGTATCTAATTTATTGTCCGAAAATGTTTTTGCAGCCGATTTGTTCAATAACATGCTAAAAAAAAATTAATAATAATAAAAAGCGTCCTATGCCAAAATACACTCCTGAGTTCAGAAAATTCTGTCTTACGTTGCACTATCATAGTCCTCGAGCATATACATACGTTCGTAATACTTTTAATACGTGTCTTCCACACCCAAAAACATTGTATAACTGGTATCGCAGCATCGATGGATCACCTGGTTTTACAGACGAAGCCTTTAAACTTTTGAAATCAAAATCCCAAAGTTCGGAAAAAGCGTTAATATGTGGACTGATTGCCGATGAAATGGCGATAAGACCACAAAATATCAAAGGAGGTCTGGGAAATGTAGATGTTGGCATAGGTAAAACTAGTGGTATAAAAGCCTCACAGGCATATGTTTTTATGCTTGTTTGCCTAAATGAACGTTGGAAAATCCCTTTGGGATATTTCCTAATTCATAGCTTAGAGGGAAAACATAAAAAAAATTTAATAAACATATGTTTAACTAAATGTCATGATGCTGGAGTCAAAGTTGTGTCTCTAACGTTTGATGGTCACCCTACCAATATTTCAGCAATGGAATTGTTAGGTTGTCGCGTTAAAAATCCAAAAAATATGAAAACCACCTTTAAGCACCCTTCATCAAATCACGAAGTGGCGGTATTTCTAGATCCATGCCATATGATTAAGCTTATCCGTAATCACTGGGAAGATAAAACCCAATTCCTCGACGAACAAAAAAAATGTATTGGATTGGAACTACTTGGTTCTTTTAAATGATTTGCAGGATACGGAAGGACTGAACATTGCGAACAAGCTAACACGAAGACATTTAGAATTTAGAAATACAATTATGAAAGTCAAACTGGCCATGCAACTTCTTAGCAGAAGTGTTTCTATTAGTCTAAAATTTTGCCGCGAAACCCTAAAACGGGAGAAATTTGAAAAATCTGCGGGCACAGAAAATTTTATTATGCTTCTGAACAACATATTTGATGTATTTAATTCAAGAAGATTAACATAATACGGATTTTGTCGGCCATTGTCAAAAGATAATAAAGTAAATATATTCGATCTTCTTGAAAAAGCCAAGAAATATATCTTAAATTTAAGTATAAAAACTACTAGGAAGCGTACGTACCATGAAAATGAGGCCGCTATAAGAATAAAACTTAAAAGTTTTGAGTCAGTCTTGTGTTCAAAGTAATAAAGGTTTTAGAGGAATGCTGATATGCATAGAAAGCCTAAAACACTTGTATAAAACTCTTGTTGAGGATACAAATGAAATGATCTATATTTCTACGTATCGTTTAAGTCAAGATCATTTGGAACTGTTCTTCGGGATGATAAGAATGAACGGAGGGCATAATGATAATCCGAATGTCCTTCAGTTCAAAGGTGCATACAGAAGGCTATTATGCCACATGGAACTACAAGCAGTCGTAACAGGCCACTGTGTCATTAGAAGATATTTCTGTTCTGACTTGTTCTTCTGCAATAAAATGTATTAATCAAACCACTTTTTCTGAACGTTATGACGATGACGAAGAACAACCGTACCAAGAATCAGAAAGTCACGCATCTGATGTAGACATTGCTTCTCTAATAGCTTCGACTGATGATCCAAACTACAAAAATTATGTCGTAGGCTACATTGCTGGGAATGTTGTAAGATACATAATGAAAAAAATTAAGTGTAATTTTTGTATCGATAGCATGCTCACAAAAGAAAACTTGTGGTTTCATAAATTCCATTAGCAAGCATATACAATACAATTTGTAATTTCAATTTTGCTGGTAAGGCACATCTCATGAACGTATCCGACCTCTGAACCGTCGGCGTAATTTTATCTAATAAAAATAGAAATGAGGGCTCACTCATTCGTAAAGCATATTTATATTCAACTGTGTCTTCTACAGACAATTCCATAAGAAGGTTACTGCTACTACCACGTTCTTTTCTTCTAGCAATCGACTTTCTTTCCCATATGTGTTTGGGTCTATTCATTTCTATTAATATTTCACTTTCAATGTGTTGTGCAAGTATTGATACTATTTCTCTTATTATGCCCGGTTTACACTTTGTTAAGTTAACACTGCAGGTGATTAGTGCAGGTGTTTAGTAATCAAGGTGTGAACGGAAGCGTGAAGTGATTAGTGTTAAGTGCGATTAGTGCTTATTGATTAGTGCGAGTGAATAGAATCAAGGTCTATTTTTTGCTGTTAAGTGACCTCCCCCTTGTACTGTTCCACTCCCCTCTCTCGCAGTTCGCCTGTACTAATCAGTGTGTAAACACGTGTGTGTTAAGTGCGCAGTGTCAAGTTCAAAGCGAAAATGAAGTGGACGGAACAACATACTTTAAAATTCGTACAGTAAAGTAAAGAAATCGTAAAAAAAGTAGTCGTAAAGTATGAATTTCTATACAATGTAAAGTGCGCAGAATTTAAAAACAAACAGTTGAGAGATGCGGCCCTATTGAAACTGAGTGAAGCGATGGGAATTCCCGACTTCGGTCCCAAATAAGCGTACAACAAAATACGAAGCTTGAAATCGACCTTCTCCCAAGAGCACAAAAAAGTAAAAGATTCTATTAAATCGGGTGCAGGGCTTGATGATATATATGTGCCAAATATCAAATGGTACAAAGTGATGGATGATGCCCTAAAGGCAGTAAATGTTGGAGAATGCAGAGAAACATCGAGTAATATGGTGAGTATTCCATAGGTACTATGTTTTTTTTTTCACCGAACTACGGGTAGGCAAAGAAAGCTTAGAATTTATAGTAACTTCAATAGGCAGGGGCCGACCGATAGCGAGAGAGTGAAAGAAAACACAAAATTATTTAGAATACATTTTTTTATAGTATCTTATATGCTAACTTACTAAGTAGGAAATTGTACTGAAACCGATTGCTATTAATGTACCATTCTTGCCTGCCAGGGTACTGAGCCTTCACCAACAAAATAATCTGCATAGCTATCTCGTACATTGTGAGCTTGTTGTGATTTAGTTTTAGATCCTGAGAAGCAAAATAAGTTGTAGCTAGACGAAAATTGACCATTCCCCCCCTTTATATCCGAAACTACGGTAGCTAAAATTTTGAAAAAATACAAAAATTAGTTTTCTACTTATAGATTATGGGAAAACCTATAAAAAGTCCATGATATTAAAATAACATGGTAAATCACTCAATATTGTGCGTACCAACTTACTTTTGCAGTTGGAATGTATCGGAGAACATGATTTTCAACTACAACGTTAAGTTTGTTCTTGGGATAAATACGTTCCAGCTATGGAACCCTTCATTGTGCGTGGTCGTTCACGCACTTGGCCGGTTTTTATAGATAATGATACGGAACCCTTCGTGCGCGAATCCGACTCGCGCTTGGCCGGTTTTTTTATCTTTATTTTTATCTATGAATTAACATTAAATTATTCTTTTCACTTTAGTTAATAAGTTTAATCTTGAAACAAAACGTTTTGACACTGACAACCACGGACGCCACGATCGCTTTGTTTGTTTCTTTGTGTTTAAGTTACGTCATAACGTAAAAAGTGAATAAAAATTAATTCTGTAAGTAATACTTAAACTGACAATAATTCATATATTCCATAATGCGTTTAAGCTTATAAAGTTTTTTTTTTAGTCAACCAAAGCGGCACCAATGACCAAAGATGAGACGATGCTGCTTGTACAACTTGTGGCGGCAAATGCAGTAATAAATATAAAGCGACGAACGCACACAGGCGAAAAACCAATAAAAGTCGGACAAAACCTAAGAAAGTAAAAGACCAAACAAATAAAAACCTGTCTTACCGACAAGCTTAATAAACAATACACGCTACCTGCGCACGCGGCGCGATCCTTTTGTCCTCTTCTCGTCTGGGTATCAGTCCAAACTTCGACTTGATCAACAGCGGATGTGTTTACGAGTGAAAGTAATTGGCTTCGTAATCGTCTTTGTTTTTTCGATGGATTCAGTTCCAGGAGGTAATGTACTACTTTTTAATATCTACTTTCGATAGTAATGCTTGCTATTTTATATTTAAAAAAATAATGACTTTGATATTGTATTGTTTTGCATATTTTTAAACTTCACAAAAGGGTAAAGTGTAACTTCCCGAGAGATCCGGCTTTGATATTAGCATTTTTAGAGAGTATGAACTTTGTTTATCAATATACAATCACATTTTTAAGCGACCGTAAGCGACGCTTTAACAAAATTATCTTTTTCATCGACCACTTCTGTATTGGACACAGTCTACGTAAAACAAAACAATGTCTTGCTTGGAATCGGTTACTTCATTAGTTCTAAATATTGGTTTGATATTGTTTTAGGGTCAACTGACGAGGAAGTGAGCTTTAGCAGAATGACTCTAATTGCTTACTATAGGGAGAAAACTTCCAAAAAAGAGACAGACAAAATGTCTTATCTGGAACAAAAAGTGCAATGTGCTCTGAAAGTGAATGAACTTAAAGATGAAATAAAGGGGTCCCTAAGAAGATTGGTCAGTGATTATAAGACAAAACTACTTCAATCACACAGAATTTTTTCTCGGTGTGTTAACGCCAATAAAGACTGGTTCCAAACCTACATTACATTTCCTGTTGCGACTCATATCCGAAAGAGAAGTGGCACCCTTGGTGGCCGACCGGATAAGAGCTTTGAAGAATGTACCGAACGCACAAAACGTAGAAAGACAGAAGATGTTCGGAAACAATTTGAACCTGAAGAACTGGGTTTTGCAGCCCAGGTAGAATATCGTGCACGAGGTGATATACATACATCAAAGATAATTAAACAAGCTGCTCTGGCTGGTGCCAGTAGCAGTTTTAACGTTCCCAAAACACATGCGAGCCTTTCGTCAGACAAAGCGTTATCTTTGGTGATTGAAGGACAATTGTCTAAATTTCAGTACAACACTTTGCGAACTTCAGGAGTTGAACTGCAGTCTGTATCCTAATTATGAGACTATAACTGAAGCCAAAAAAAGGTGTTACCCTGAAGGTATTTTTTGCACCGAAACGAGTGTAACAGTTCCTCTACAGAGTTTAATGGACCACACTGCACAAAGGATCAATTACAAAATCTTCGCCTGATAACAAAATGGGGGTGTGATGGATCGGGCTGGCATTCCGAGTATAAACAGAGATTTGAAAATGTCGAACAGTCTGATGCAAATATGCTAATTATTTCTATTGTGCCAGTACAACTCGTGTGCGATCATGGCAAAACTGTGCACATCTGGAAAAATCCTCGGCCCTCTTCACCAAGGTATTGCCGTCCGTTGAAGTTAGAGATGGCACATGAAACTGCAGAATTATCAAGATTAGTAGCTCGAAGTGTTCAATCCGAGATTGACCATTTAACAATAGTTTTAATGGAGAAAGAATGTATAATTAAACACAAGTTGATAATGACCATGGTAGATGGGAAGATGATAAACGCCTTAACTGACACGAAATCTGCCATGCGTTGCTATATTTGTAAAGTCACCTCGAAAGACTTCAACAGAATAAAATTCTGCATGTCGAAACCGATCCCTGAAGAAAACCTGAATTACGGTGTTTCATCGCTACATGCAATCGCTAGATGCAATATGAACTCCTCAAACCTTATCCAGGCGGATAAGGTTTGCGGAGTTCATATTGCATCTAGGCTACAAACTAAAAGTTGCAAAATGGCAAGCAAGAGACACACATAGTCAATCCTTGGTAGCAGCTGAAAAACGTCGCATACAAACAGAATTTTGGCAAAAACTTGGGTTCCATGTTGACAAACCAAGACAGGGTGGAGGTACATCGACTGATGGTAATACTGCACGTGCCATTTTTCAGCATGCAGAAGAAGTTGCTGAAATAACAGGTGCAAATCACCGGCTTATAAATCGACTGCATACCATTTTGAAAGTATTGTCCAGTGGTTACAAAATGAATGCAGTAAAATTCAAGGTGTTTTGCACCAAAACAGCTTCTTTTTTTGTGATGAATTACCCATGGTATTGTATGTCAACAACACTTCACAAGGTACTAATCAACGGGTCAAATATAATAGAGAATTCTGAAATAGCCATAGGGTTAATGAGCGAAGATGCACAAGAAAGTCGAAACAAAGATGTGCGAAAATACAGAGAGCAGTTTTCAAGAAAATTAGCCATGGAAGACACTTTTAAAAGACTTATGGTCTCTTCCGATTCCTTTATATCAGGACTAAGGAAATTAATCGCAAAAAAATCTGTTTCTATGTGCCCAGACGTTTTAAATCTATTGGATGACCCAAATATTACTGACGATGTATAATAAAAATGTCAAAAAATTATATATATGAGTTTTTCATCACATACCAACCCTTATGTGCCCATTTTCTTGAATATTATTGAATGTTTAGGTTTTGTCCGACTTTTTTTGATTTTTCGCCTGTGTGGAACACAACCAACAATAAAATGAAAGATCAGGCTTGGCAAACCTTAACCATTGACTTTAATTCATCGGTGTCAAGTTTCCCACGAACTCCTGCGCAGTTTTGTTTAAAATGGGAAAACTTGAAGAAGTCTGCTCGCAAACGCTGTGCAAACATGAGAAGCAGCCATAATAAGGTTAGTTAGTGATTGATAATAGTTATTAATAATAATAATTAATAGTTCACAATAGTCAATTGAAATTTTAATTTATAGTACATACTTAATTGTTCTTTTTCAACAGACTGGAGGTGGCAAGGACTACTTTCCACCTGATGAAGTCTTAGATAAGGTAGCTTCACTTTTAAGCAGCACATGCCAAGGATTCTCTGTGGAGTTTGGTGGAGATGCCGCCATTCAAGGAGACTTCATAGAGTTAGATGAAACAGAGAATGTTGAGAGTGAGGAGCTTAGTGCTCATAGTGGTGGACTTGGTGATGGTATATCTGGTGGAGGTGTTGATGAGAGGGGGGTGTTGAAAGAAATACCAATTCTTGAGACACCTCCACCTAAACAGAAAAACTTTTACTTCGGTAGAGCTAGCGGCAGCGGCTTATTAGGTGGGTGGCTGTTATTTTTTTTTTAATAACAAAGGTGGCGTTTTTCTTAAATTATTTTAAAGATATTATTTGTTTACTGTAATTTCATAGCTCTGGTGTAGGGCAGTCTTACATGAAGTATCATCTTGTACTCATAGCATGTCTATGCTATGAGTAGAAGATGATACTTCATATAAGACTGAAAAAAATTACTAATGAGTTTCAATGTTACCATCGTATCACAAACTCCTTGAAGCTAAAAAGAGATGTTATCCACATGATTTAGAAATTACTGAGAGAGGAGCCAGAGTGAAGCTTCAAGCCCTATTGGATCTGACAGTCCAGAAGATTCTTCAAATTACCGGTAGCCGGTTTGATTCGTCAACTGAAGGATTGAAGTTAATTAGTAAATGGGGTTTCGATGGAGCTTCTTCACAAAGCACCTACAAGCAAAGGAGTAAAGATGTAGACTTCAGTGATTCATCGGTTTTCATGTCAAGTCTTGTCCCTCTTAAATTAGTTTCTAATAATAGCACCATGTGGGAAAACCCAACACCTTCTTCAACACATTATTGCAGGCCCATTAAGTTCGAGTTTTGTAAAGAGAGCAGAATACATCAAGCAAGAAGAAGCTGCATTGAAGGAAGAAATAAAAAACGTCAATTCTACAAAATGGGCCAGGCTAGAGATTAGTCACGAGCTTCATAATTATGACAATAATCGACGAAAAAGTGGCCACTATTATAACGGATACTTCGTCTGCATCTGCCTGCAATATTTGCCTTGCTAAGCCGACTGAGATGAGTTGTATTTATGAAATATAATTGCGGGAAGCAATGAATGAAACTGCGATTCCGAGTGACAACTTACTTGGTTATATACTCCCGAGAGGAGTCCTGTCTGATTGGCACAAGACATCTTTGCATATGCTGTTTGGATTGGTGGCTTTAGGTTTACCAATCCTCCTGAAGTCATACTCCTAAATGCATTTCCCATTTCCTCTCTTGTGTACCAATTACCAGTCTTTGTAATCTGAGATAATATACTCAGATCCTCTTTGTATGTACCAAATATGCTGATACAAAATTTGGGCAGCAACTTCTTCTGTCATATTTCCCTGCATTGTCCATTTCATTCCCATGCACCGTTTGTACAGCAGCCACCCACCAGATCCAGTTGTATTAAAGAATTGAAGGAATTCATCTTTTTCTGTATCACCCATTTTCTCTACTGCACCCGATAGGAAGTTAATTGGGAAGCACATTCGGGTTGCCTGTCGGGATGTAGTTATCAGTAATATCTCTGCAATCAACGTTATGAGTGTAGAAAGCTCAAAAAACATTTTGATGTTCTTTGTAATCTCTATAATGTCATCGATTGCAGGTATATGTGCCATTGCCCGTTTCACTGCTGCAGCGAATTTACCCCTATAAATTCCTTCTGTGCGCACCATGCATAAAAATGCTGTCATGGGTCCAAGACTCTGAACTATAGAAGACCGGCGTTCTGGAGGAAAGCTGTTCCCCTCAATTAAGATATGATGTGCCCCTGTGAGACCACACTTGGACACCTGGAATGATGTGTGTGTTCCATTCTTCTTTGTGATCGGCTTGGTTCCATTGAAAGCAGCGAACATGTCCAAGTATGGTCTCATTGTGCCATACCAGTTTTCGTCACTGTCTAATGCAAAGTTTTTGTACTCTAGCTTCTGTCTTTTCGTTTCTTCTATCCACATTTTGTGAGCATCCTCCCTCTTTATAGAGTAATCAACCCCCCTATATCTGATGTTGTATTCAGTGGATGCAACCTTTAATTGGATGTTGGTGGTTGTTGTTTTTACACGCTGTCTGTGGTAATTGTGTGCGCTGAACAAAATACTTGTAATTTGAGATGCAAATAGCACTTCACCTCTCATCTCAATAATAGTTGCATTGTTCGCCGCAACAGACTCTGCTTTCTTTACGTTTACGGGGCTTTTAATTAGTGCTACTCTAATCACCATGTTGTCGTATGCTGCAATCAAGGTCTTCAGGCACCTAACTTTTTTTTCAGCATCTAAAATCATCCTGGGTCTTTTTGCACCACTCCTGTATGCATTGTTATCTGCTTTCTTCCTCCACCAAAGTGGACAGCTTGTATTTCCTCATTGTACTTGTAGCAATAGTTTTCACTGTAATCTACATGAATTAGAATGTCGTTTATTGTTAATTTTTTCTTTATATTTTGAATGGCTTGATATTGATGTGCTATAGTGCCAATATGTGAAAAAAAAGTGGTAATGCTGCTTCCAGACTTTGAACAAGCTGTTTCAGTTTAACCCTATACTCTTTCTTCACGGGTTTACGAACTGTTTTTTTTTTCCGTCCTTTTTAAATGAACTGACTTCATAAATCCAATGTCGATAAGTCACAAACTGATCAGGCATTGGTAAGTAATATTCCAAAGAGCGTTCCTTGCAGGTTGAACATTCCCTGAATAGACATTTTGTGGAATGCACATTGCAGGTTATTGTCGCTAAAACTGAAGTCACGCTACAAAATTTCAATGCTCTGACTTCATGCAATTTAGATACCATCAGTTGAATATTGGCATGCTGTATGCATTGACAAGTATTTCGGTCTGTATTTCAACCTGCAAGGAACGCTCTTTGGAATATTACTTACCAATGCCTGATCAGTTTGTGACTTATCGACAATGGATTTATGAAGTCAGTTCATTTGAAAAGGACGGAAAAAAAAAACAGTTCGTAAACCCGTGAAGAAAGAGTATAGGGTTAAACTGAAACAGCTTGTTCAAAGTCTGGAAGCAGCATTACCACTTTTTTTTCACATATTGGCGCTATAGCACATCAATATCAAGCCATTCAAAATATAAAGAAAAATTTAACAATAAACGACATTCTAATTCATGTAGATTACAGTGAAAACTATTGCTGCAAGTACAATGAGGAAATACAAGCTGTCCACTTTGGTGGAGGAAGAAAGCAGATAACAATGCATACAGGAGTGCTTTACTTGCGCAAGGATAATGCAACCAAACCTGTATCCTTTTGTTCTCTCTCTAGCGACAATAGACATGACACAATGGCTGTTTGGGCTCACTTAAAACCCATATTTGATAAAAACACAACATTTACCTATTTCTCGATTACATATGTTAAGTGATGGGCCTGTTAATCAATATAAAAATAAATTCCTGTTCGAAATGGTGTGTCGCCATCTAAAAAATCTCTATCGAGAAATCGCATACTTTTCATGGCATTATTCTGAACCCGGGCACGGTAAGGGAGCGCCTGACGGTGTCGGTGGAACCCTGAAACGGACAGCTGATAAAGTCGTGGCAGAAGGCCATGATATCGTAGACCTGAATTCATTGAAACCTATCCTTCAATCCAGGTGTCCTTCTATTTTATTGTTTGAAGTTACCACAGCAGATATTTCACTGATGGATGATCTCATAAAACAGTCCAGGACTATTCCTACTTTCCGGGGAACACAAAAAATACGTCAGTTCGTATTTTTCAACAACACCTTACAGTGCAGAAGACTTTCATGCATAGATTGTGAAAAAGATTGTACCCACTATCATTTGGGATATTTTCAACAACACCAAAGTAATCGATTTACTAACAGGCGTAACAAATCCCCTCAAAATTCAATGGAATTTGATATAATGAAGGATAATCACCAACTGTCTTTAGCGTCGTCTTCGCGCATTCAAGATCACACCGGAATGTTCAAAGAAAATGATACAATTTATTTAGAAAATGAGGGATTTACTGTTGTCTCAGACAGTGATAAGATTGCTACCATTGGAGATTATGTCCTGATAAAATGGGGGACGGCAAAGTATCCCGGCGAAGTTTTATCTGTTTTTGAAGATGGTTTAATGGTTAGGTGCATGAAGCAAGGTTTGAAGTTTTGGAGATGGCCTAATATTAAAGATGAGCAATTATATGGCTGGGAAGATGTGATACAGAAAATAAAGACGCCAAAGTTAGTTAAGAGGGGGAATTACGTTATTACAGAGTTAGATGACATGAGAGATGACTCTAAGAATGATGCTAAAATTAAGACTGAATATTGATTAATATTAATAATAATTAATGCTTAATAAATAAATATGAAGACGATTTATGTTTTGGAGAAATGCTAAGTACAAAGTTTAAAAATAAATAGTAATAGTACCTACAAAGATAAAAACATTTGTTACCTCTATAATACTGTATTTGTTAATTTTTTGAGTTTATATATATTTATATTGACTATAAGGATAAAGTTTTGAGTTGATTTTCTTTAGAATATGACATTTCATTGTTTAATATAATAAAAATTACATAATTTCCTTCATTTGTACACGTTGTCATTCCCTCACTCTATTAATAATTCCCTCATTTATTTATTTTTTAAAACCTCATTTTTTATAGACTATATAAAAAAATATGGAAGACCGATACTCCTTAATAGGTCTCTTAAAGCGGGTTTTTTGTTCTCTGCAAAAAAATATCGAAGTTTATAAAAAAAAAAAAGAAATTTCAATAATATCTCAAATTTTGAAATTTCATAAGAAATACCCAATTATAGACATAAATTAAATACGTGAAAAAGTTTTACTGAACTTTATTGAGAAATGAAAATCGTCAATCACTCGTTTCAGAAATATCTGATTCAGAGGCTGATGTATCACGGACATTTATAATAAAACTAAAATCAAGATCACAGTGTCTCATGTATTCGTCTTCTATTTTTTGCACGTGCTGACAAGTATTGCACCAGACATCTTTATGTACTCGATCAAATGCTTCATTTATAATGGGCATAATCGAAGTGTAGTTTTGATTGATATTGCGGCTAGCAACGTCGCTTTTTACAGTACCCCAAATGTTTTCGATTGGGTTTAACTCTGGATGATAAGGAGGCAGCTGAAGCACTGTGAATCCATGTTCTTTCAATAACTCGTCAACTTTGTACTTGCGGAAGTTTTCTTTGTTTTTTAATATAAGGTCATAAAGTTCAGGTTTTTTGTAGCTTGGTTCAAAATTGATATTTTTTGCATTCAGCCAAGTCTGCATGTCTAATTTGTTGGAGTTGGATGTTGGTATTTTTTCCGAACTAGTATTGTGATAGGCTGCATTATCCAAGACTACGACGGCATGATTTGGGAGATTTGGTATTAGTTTCTCCTTTAGCCACTTTAAGTAATTTTCTGTGTTCATATTATCGTAGTAGTCTCCGGATTTGATCTCTGCTCCGTATGTCAACAACGCATTTGGAATGAAACCCTCTGCACTTCCGCCATGTACTATAATTATGCGAACTCCTTTTGTTAACCCTTTAGTTCGCAAGGAAAGTTATGGCTAAATTTGATAAAAAATTTTAGTTATTCTGTCTAATTATATTATTAGTTAACTAAAAAAAATAAAATAAAAAATCAGAATTTACAGATTTTTCAGAAACAGGACGTTTAAAATACGTAACATTGCGAAGAAAGCGGTAATCAAGTGCCAAAAATGTATGTTACGTATTTTTAACATTGCGAAGTTTACGGAGAATTAAAAACACTGCTTACTAGTAGTAAAATTATATTAAAAAGTTAACAAAAATGAATTAAAAGGTAAAAAAGGAATTGAAAAATTAAGGAAACAGACTACATTGTTTGATGCAACTTTCAATGTTCGTGAAACAATTTAAAACAATTACGTTTCTTTACGAAACACAGTCGCAAATTGCACTTGGAACAAATGACGTTTGTCATGCCTTTTTTACAAAATTTGCATCTACCAGGCGCTGTTATGAAGTCAGGCATATGCCCCACGTTATCACGGCGAATAGCGTCGGTAGGTCTCGGCCCAGATGGCTTTTGAATTTTATCAATTTTTGTGTTGAGAGTTTTTTCTTGAGATGTACTCGGAGCAGCATAGGGTCGTTGTTTTGAGAGCAGTTCGTAATATATTATAACACGAAATATTTTTAACGTGTTAGACACTTTATTATAATGCGCACAATCTTTTCTATACATAATCCATGCATTATTTACACAGATGTCTAATAGTTGTGAAAACAACGCCATGTACCATCTCTTAGTCTTATAATTAGTGCGGTACAGTGATACTAACATATCGCACAAATCAACGCCCCCCATATGTGCATTATAATGTTTAACTATTTGGGGGCAAGTTACATTTACCTTCGCTTTTGCTTCTTTCGCGAACCGCTTTATGGTCTCTATAGGGTACGAATCTACATACGAACTTGCCAACAAAACGGACTTGTTGTCATGCCATTTCACTAGACTTAATTTATTTTCATTGCAAACTACTTGTTTGCTAGAACCTCGGCCTGTTTTTAACATTTCTTTATCACTAGGCAGTTTTTCTTGGCATCCTCTTAAACGGTTTGCTCTAATAGTGCCCAAAGAAAAAATCCCATATTCATGACGCAACAAATGAATTAACTCGAGCGATGTAAAGAAGTTATCAAAGAATACGACCGCTGGTTTATGTCGAATAGTTTGACAAAGGGCTATTACGACTTTGGCACCAACTCCTAATGAATTCTCATACTCAGTGAAGGAATGGAATCTAAATGTATCTTCACCGCCGTAGGGAATAAAATCGTAAACGCAGCCCGATACTCCAGCCCTGACGAAAATCTTAAAACCCCACTTCTTAGGTTTATTTGCCACATATTGGCGCCTGTTGCCAGCTCTTGTGCCCTTATACGGCACCATCATTTCATCGATACTATAGCGATGTTCCTCTTCTATTTTGAGACAGTTTCGACGTACACCTTCTAAAATAGGCCGAATTTTGAAGTAACGATCTTCATTTTGCTGAGAGTTGTCGACAAAATGTAAAAATTGACGAATTTGTTCGTACCGCTTCAAACTCATAACATCAGCAACCAGACTGTAACGTAGATCCTTCTTCCAGTAGTCCCGATAAGCGGGCATCTTAACAACACCCATTAAAAGATTTATTGCCATAAAATCCAACAATTCTTCGCGAGTGATATTTACCGATTTCAGATTCCGCTGTACTGCGTATAAATTCGTATTTTCAATAATTATATCTATGATATCTGCGCTAAAAAAATCGAAAAAGTAATCTAATGGTGACTTTGATTCGGAACCAAATTGTGTGAAGGTTATTTCATCCAGTATGGCACTGTGTTTAAATTTACCCCTTTCCCATTTAAAATCCAACGATTTTCTGACAAATGGTTTCTTTTTCTTTGTCACTAATTTCGGTAAAGTAGTTATCCTTTTTTTCGAACGGGTTATCTTGGGTACGGCAGAAGCTATTGGGCTCGGTGACAAGGATATAATAGATGATATGGATTGAAGTGCAGGTAAATGTTGTGGTGGGTTGTGCGTTGCAAGTACTTCAGATATAACTGGGGTAGGTGGAATCACATCTTCGGGTAAAATATCCTCAAATGAATTGTCTAAAATATTCATGCGCTCAAATGAAGAATCTAGGGACCGGGGATCAGAGCTGTATTCTGTGTCATCAACTAATACATTTTCTTGATCATCATCCGATATGCTACTATCGCTAGAGGAAGCTTCTCGTGGTGGGACTAGAGCCAGAATCTTCTTTACGCGTTCTAATCGCAGGCTGCGCTAAAAATAAATGAACAAAATATTCATGCAAACACCCTCAAACACCACTATCACCCTAATAAAAGCAATAACATACATCCTACACCATATCGCAATGTTAGTTATTATTTACATTCAAAATCCCATGTCAATCACTATTGTTTTCGCAATGTTAATCATAGCTAACATTCAACTTTAACATGTTATAATGCATGCTATATTGCACTTCTCGTAATACCATGATTTAAAAATAATAAAATGCAATCTTGTAAATAGAAATAACGCGATATTTAGGCATAAAATCAACATTGTACGTGAAAAAAATATATTTTTGTACCTTTTGCGCGGGAGCAGATTGTGGTCGGGACGCCATTTTGCAGCACAATGTCAAAATTGACAATAAAATGACATGTATTATTATTTTATAGACGCGTAGTGATGTCCCTCACTTACTAATTAAAAAAAAATGTAAGATAACTGGAAAATGAAGTTAGTAGAATTTTAGAAATGCACACGTTAAGTATACCTAACCTTGCGAATTAAAGGGTTAAATTTTGTTTTATTGCTGTTTTAGAACCTTTTTCGGCCCAAGAATTTTTTTGCACGTGGTTGGTATGAATATATGATTCATCTGTGTAGACTATAGGTCTACCTGCATTACGAAAAGACTTTACCTGTTTTAAATATTTCAATCTTAACATTTTAATATCATGTTTTTCGGTTAGCACCTTCCTGTTATTCTCAGTTTTTCTCCATTTATAACCAAGTTTAAGTAACAATGCTCTTAAGGTTGTTATACATCCATTAAATTGTATACGGTCTTTCAAAACAACATTAAGTCGTGATAATGTTGGAAATTGACGATGTTCTATGTGATAGTTTTGGACAGTTCTTCGGACTACACCAATATCAAATTCTTCTAAATTAATTTTTCGTGGTCTTACCCTTCTCTTATTCATAGGTGATGTAAAAACAGAAGCATTTCTGCCTACTAAATTCGAATGCGACGTACTCGCTTCATTTTCAGACTCAATATCCTCTTCTATAGTCGGCTCTGTTGTACGCTCCGCACTTGGGACTATAGGAACTATCGCATCCGTCTACGTAGTTATATTCGATTCCATAACAGGTACTGTAGTTTGCTTCATTGTATTACTATATTCCTTTCTTTCGCGCAGAATTCTAGTCACTGTGCTTTCAGATACTCCAACAGCCTGTGCGGTTCTCCATCGAGCATCAGTGAGTTTTTCTGCATAATTTTTACTTGCTTCTTTTTTCATAAAATCATAAAGTTTAGAAATAATTTCTCTTGCCTAAAATTAAAACATTTAATCGTTTTACTTACTTTTAAAGATAAAATGAAGTCTTCTTTTAGTAAAGGGAATGGCTCAGTTTGTTAGGGTGCTCTGGCTTGACGTGGACAGTAAGTATTATAATAAATAAGTTGCGTTTTTAATATTTCATTCCTAGTAGAAACGAAATATTATAATAAAGTTGCAGGAAGTTTGAAAAATGTACCATATTTAGCATGTGCAATATTGTGATCTTGTCGCTGTTCTCAGCGACAAGATCACAATCAACATATAATAACAGTATGTATTTTACAAATTAATAATAAAAATAGTAAAAATTAGTGTTTCTTTTCTATTATAAATTATTCTCGTTATATATTTAATAATAATAATAATAATATTCCACAACTTTCACACAACGCCATCTAGTCCCAAACTAAGCAGAGCTTGTGCTATGAGTACTAGACAACTGGTAAACATACATATATTTCTAAATACATGCATCATCATCTGCCTAGCCTTTTCCCAACTATGTTGGGGTCGGCTTCCAGTCTAACCGGATGCAGCTCAATACCAGTATTATACATGGAGACTGCGTATCTGACCTCCACAACCCAGTTACTGGGTAATACGATACCCCTAGGTAAGACTGGTTGTCAGACTTTCGGGCTTCTGAGTACCCGTAACGACTGTCAAAGATCTACGAATGACAGTCGGGACCAACGGCTTAACGTGCTTTCCGAGGCACGGAGGGGTCTCGGTATGTAAAGATGGTCACCCATCCACAGACCAACCGCGGCAAGCGTAGCTTAACCTGATCGATCGACCTGTGCGGCTGTTCTTATTTAGCCACGGGCCCCTCTCTAAATACATACATATCATAGATAAATTACAACCAGACATAGAACAAATGATCGTGCTCATCACACAAACATTTGTCCTGAGTGGGAATCGAACCCACGACCTTGCGCATAGCAGTCAGGGCCACTGACCACTAGACCAACAGGCCTGGCAGTCATTTGTGCAATGGTTACATTTTAGGGGAATATTAGTGGATAAAATAAAACAAGCAGCTATTATTTCACATAATGGTTTTAATCTGAATCTGAAAAACAATGGCTTTGTGTATCTGGTGCTCATGAATAATCCGGTATGTTAATGGTTTCTGTTGATGCTGCTGCTGCTGGTACTTTAACAGCTACTGGAGCAAGAACGGGAACTCTGTCAGCTCACTGCCAACACGGATCCATGAACCTAAACAAAATAATTCTAAGTTAGTGGCATTTCAATATATAAATTACTTCTTTCTATACACATAATTAAGTTAATTTCAATTAATATATCCTATCCATCATCAGCTTAGCCTTTTCCAACTATGTTGGGGTCAGCTTCCAGTCTCAACTGGATGCAGCTGAATACCAGTACTTTACACGGATTGACTATGTATCAGACCTCCACAACCCAGTTACTGGGTAATACAGTACCCCTTGGTGAGGCTGGTTGTCAGACTTTCAGGTTTCTAATGACCCGTAATGACTGTGAAAGTTACACAAATTACAGCCATGACCAATGGCTTAACATGCTTTCCAAGACATGGAGGGGTCTTGGTATGTATAGGCGGTCACCCATCTACGCACTAACCGCGGCAAGCGCAGCTAAACCTGATCGATCAACCCGTGCAACTGTTATTACTTAGCCACAAGCCCTAAATAATATAACCTGTCCATTACACATAAAAGTTAATCTGTGCTCACCTGCTGTGGTGCTATCCACTCGCTAATCACATTTCTTATGTGGATTTCTCTTTCTGTATTTGCATGCATAACATGGGATCTGGTACGTAATACAGAACAATGACAGTTGACAAATGGTTGTCGACTATGACCACTACTTGTGCTTTGTTCATTTTCTTTGTCCGTTGAGTAATTAAATGCCAACATCCAGCATGAATGACAGACCAAGCTATGGGCTGTAACCTGTAAATAAGACAAATATTTATAAATGCAGTTTGTTACAATAGACATAATACTATCTCAAAAACATTCAGAAACAGAAATTATATTATACAAGACAACTGAGTTTGTTTCAGATGCTTCTCAAGTCAATCAATGTCGGTCTTTCTAGTCTGGGCTATTTTTTTATATAAGTACTTACTGAAATAGTAATAGAGTTTGTGAAAACCTATTTATATTAGACCTGTTTGAGTTTTGAAAATAGACTTACGATTTGAGGAGCAGTCCATTGTCGAATAGTTGATTGTATTTCAACGAGCTCCAGAGTACGTCTTCTTCGATGCGTAATATAGATGCCACAATTAACACATCGCAGTTCTTCCTCATAATCCTCATTCCCATGCGAGGAAACAAGACGATGCGCAAGAGTGTCCGAGTTCGTGCCAAGGTTGTCGTTTACAGCAGGTTCAATGTCCAAAATAATGCCAGAGGCGACGTTAGAAACAGATTCGGTGTCCAAAAGTAAGGCCGGGTTAAGGTGCGGTATCGGAGTTCATTATAACAAAAACAAACGCTCGAACAAAAAACAAGACAACATTCACAACACCAAAGAAAGAAGCAAAGCGAATAGTTTTTTTTCGTTGACCTCGTTGTTGACAGACGATGCAGTTGGTGCTGCCAAGTAATAAAAAATAATATATGTTTAATAAATATCGATGTAAGGATTTGATAATCGAGTCCATAATCAGATGTAAATTGATTTACATAGAGAAATATAAATATTTTGATTGTTTTCATCTAATCACAGATAATACGAATAAAAAATGGCCCAAATCACTTATGTAGTAAAGGTGCTCAAGAAAGATCCACATTTTTTACTCAAATACTAGGAATCGATTTTTTATCGAATAAAATCTGAAATGTCATAACTTTTTTACGTGGTAACCCAGAATCTAAGTCACCGAGAGCCTGTAACCAAAAAATGGCGTTGCTTTCTGCGTGCAATCAGCGTGAATACTTTTAATACAAGTTTTTTTACAGAAGACTTTCCTGCGACGAGGTTTGCAAAAATATTTATTTTAGAATTAATTATATTTATTTGATGAAATACTTTTTACTGTACAGCTTGTCCACGTTAAGCCGAGATTGGCCATACCCTTTGGTATTTTCAAAATTTACTTTCCTTTGCTTATTTCATGTGTTTTAGTAACTATAAACTTCTAAACAATAATTTACATACCTGGCTTTTAAGTACAACACGCTGAGATTTTCTCGACATTTAAAAAAAATATAAAGTAGAGCAACTTTCGTGACGACTCTGGATTTTCGCAACATAGAGTGTACTACTCGTGTGCATCGAACCGCTGACGGTTCGCAACTGACGCTCGGAGCAAACTCCCCGCACCCCGCGATCCCCTCAACCGAAAATTGGTGGGGCGCGTCTTCGTGAATTGCAATCTATACGTGGTTAGTACTTCCCTTTTTATGTGATATTTCATAGTCGTATTCTTGCAGTTTTAACTTCTATCTGATAAGCTTAGCGTTTGGTTCTTTAAGTTTGGTTATCCATATTAGTGGTTGGTGGTCTGTTTCAAGTTTAAAGTGTCGCCCATAGATGTATGGTCTAAATTGTGTTAGGGCATAAAGTATACCTAGTAGTTCCTTTTCAGTCGCGTTATATTTTTGTTCCGTTTCTGTCAGTGTTCGAGATGTGTATGCTATAGGATGATTTTCTTGTGAAATAACAGCTCCTAATGCTATATGACTTGCATCAGTCGTTACTGTGAATATTTTATTAAAGTCTGGATATGCTAGGACTGGTGGGTTAATGATTAAGTCTTTTGCTCTTTGGAAAGCTTCTAAAAATGGTTTATCATGTTTTATCTCTTTTCCTTTCTTTGTACACTCAGTTATAGGTTTTACTATTTTGGATAGGTTTGGTATGAATTTCCTATAATAGGATACTAGTCCTAAGAATGACTTGATTTCTTTGGTTGTTTTAGGTGGTGGAAATCTGGTTATTGCTTTGATTTTTTCTGGACATGGACTGAGTCCCTTCTCTGTTAGGATATGTCCTAGAAATTTGACGCTCTTTTGCATAAATTTACATTTTTCATGGTTAATCCGTAAGTTATAATGCCTTAGGGTGTTGAACACTGCTTGTAATCTAGTTAGGTGTTCTTCCTCTGTGGCGGCAAATATTATTACGTCGTCTAGGTAGACTAGACATTCCCTATTTTCCAAATGTTTCCTTAATACGTTATTCATTACTCTCTGGAATGTAGCGCTGGTGCTGTTTTTAATCCGAAGGGCATTCGAGTGTACTCGTAATGTCCGTCAGGTGTAGAAAAGGCAGT
Organism: Eremobia ochroleuca; assembly: GCA_949629135.1. Taxonomy (NCBI): domain Eukaryota; kingdom Metazoa; phylum Arthropoda; class Insecta; order Lepidoptera; family Noctuidae; genus Eremobia; species Eremobia ochroleuca. The sequence goes on along the minus strand of OX451385.1, from coordinate 1,998,702 downwards.
TAAAGGTATTGATTCAGGGTCCAAGGGAGTCTGAAGGTCTGATTATTCTATTTTTAACATTTCCTTAATCTGGCGAGTGACTTCTACTCGTTGTGTTTCTGGTAGCCGGTACGCGCGTTGGTAAATTGGTTCTTTTTTTGTTAACGTAAGGTGATGTTTAACGGCGGTAAATGAAGTTTGCGCCGCGTCTTCCGCGAATAAGTCTTCGTTATATTTTAAGATTTGGTCTAAGGTAATCGAATTGTTTTCTTTATAATGTAATAGTATAGTTATATCGTCTGGTGTTTTTATTTTGTTCTCGCTAGGAATTATTAATAGATTTTGTTTAGTTAATGTGTCCCGTCCTATTAGGTATTCGTAGTTATTAGAGAAGTCGAACATATAAAATTCTATTGGATTACTGTGTTGTCCGAAGATATTTACCATGGGGTAGGTTATTACCAAGTTTTGAATCCTAAAGAAAGCTATAATAAAACCAGTTCACAAAAAAGATGCTAAAACCGATCCCACTAACTATCGTCCTATAGCTCTTTTACCTACAGCATCGAAGATATTTGAGAAAGCGATGTGTAATCGTGTTTATTCTTTTGCGAAAAATACAACATCTTTAATGAATCTCAAAACGGTTTCCGGAAAAACCGCTCTACAGTTCTAGCAGTATATAAATTTATTCAGGATGCTATTAATATAATGAATAAGAAAAAGTACGCTGTGAGTATACTGTTAGATATGACAAAGGCCTACGATAAAGTGCAATATAATATCTTACTTAATAAGTTACAAGGAATAGGGATCCGCGGGAATACTCATGAATGGTTTAAATCATACTTGGAAAATAGGGAACACCAAGTTGAAGTCGAATACTATAATGAACATACTAACCAAATACAACACATTCGATCGGACAGCAATAAAATTAATGCCTCAATCCCCCAGGGGAGCGTAATTGGATGCCTTTTATTTATAATTTATATAAACGACCTCCCAAAAATCATAAATGAATCATGTGTTCTGTTTGCTGACGATATCTCAGTACTAACTTCATGTCAAAACAATAGCAACCTAACTGAAACGCTTACCAACGCACTCAACAAAATAAAAACATGGATGACAGAACACAACCTCGAGATCAATTTTAATAAAACTAAAATCATGTCCTTTCACCCACGCCAAAAAGCACCCCTAAATATAAATTTTATTTACAATGACATAAAAATAGAGACAGTACAAGAATTTAACCTACTCGGTCTATCCATAGATACAAATTTAAATTGGAAATCACACATAAAAAAAAATCGGTCAAAATTATCTAAATTTGCTTATGCCCTCCGCGAAATTAAAAAAACTACAAACCTTCAGACAGCCTTGGTTACGTATTATGCCTATGCATACGCATGGTTAAGCTATGGCGTAATATTATGGGGAAACAGTACACATGCACCTACACTTTTCACACTACAAAAACGTCTAATCAGAATCCTAGTTAACATAGACGCCACAGACAGCTGCAAACCACATTTCCAAGAACACAAACTTTTAACACTTCCATGTATATATATCCTAGAAATATGCAAATTTGTTAGAAACAACCAACAATTATTCACTACACGAGAAAACATACAAACCAAATATACACTACGACACAAAAATAGATTAAACCTACCTGGTAGCTCTAAACTGAAAATACACTCAACAAGCACTTTAGTAATGTCAGTTAAAATATATAATCAATTACCAGAAGCAATTAAAAATGAACAAAAATTTAATATATTCATAAATAAACTAAAACAATACCTAATCCATAAATGCTATTATAATATTAATGAATATTTTAATGATAAATAAAATGAATAATTAAAAATGCATACCAAATATAATAAATAAGATCAAAGTCGAAGTGAGTAGTAGAAAAACATTTATATTTTATTTTTTCAAATAATAATATAATAATAGCCCTCTTCCTCTATCCTATTTTGCTGTGCCCGACGGGGTCCACAATGATCTAATATTATGTGTATTTTATAATGTACCTACCACCTAAGTTCACATTGTGGAATGTAAATAAAAATATTGAGTATTGAGTATTATTTTACCATTATGTTGTAAAAAAAAAAAAAAAAAAGAGGTGGCGCCACTGCTACTGTAAACAATTAGCTCCGTATTTATAATTATTAAAAAATAGTAATTCACCGTAAAAGTGCTTAGAATTGTGACTAACTTATGCGCTGACGATCAATAGTTGCTACAAAACGTTTGCAACAACTTTGAGTGTGAATTCTGTGTAAAAACTTTATCTGTGACTACATAAACAAACAGTGAAAAAGTTTAGTGCTTAAACAACGAAAACTAAGTGTTAATAAACATTGCAGTGTATTGGGAACTATACCTTCGCCACAGTTTTACCTTCCTTTTGGCAATTTAAATCTAATGAAAATCATATTCAAGTGTTTAGAAAAAGTTAAAAAAAATTTCAAACAGTCATATTTTTTAAAATTGAAACTGCAAGTCATACAATTGCAGACACAAAAATTGAAAACAACGTCATCTATCGCCGCGCTGCGTTATCACGTCAAACTGCTGTCACTTACAGCAATACAATCCGAAAATGAATGTCTTCGAAAACATCACTTTGCGCCGTACGCGTACTAAATCGGATTCAAATACCGTCATTAACCGATCACAAAATGACACATTCGAAAATACCGTAAACAGTCTACCCGATTTATCAAGTGATGATGTTATTGATGTACAACAACAACAAATAACTAAATTAAAAGAACGAATTGACAAGCTTGTGTTGGAATTAAACAGTGCACATCAGGAAATTGAGTCACTGTCTTTGGAGAATCATGACCTTAAACAAATAAATATTGATTTACAAAGCAAAAACGACCTCCTCAAAGAACTTACACTTAGCCCCGTTAAAAAATACAAAAAGTCAACTCCAATTAAGAAACTGCCGAAAAATAACAAAAAGACACAAACAGAGCCTTTATTTATTTCTAATCAGAAAGTAGTTATGATAACGCCCTCTGACATTGAAAATAAAACTAGTAGTGTTAAGAAAATTCCAGAACAGATGCAACAACATAAAAAAGAGAGCAAAATATGTATTTTGAGTACTAACAACAAAAATGATATCGGAAACATTGCCAAAAGTACTCTTCACAAACATTCGGAAAACATATGCCATTATATACGGACAAACTGTAAAACAGAACAACTACTGTGCAACATAGAAACTAAATTAGAAACATTTACAATGAAAGACTTTTGTATAATACTGTTAGGAGAGGAAGACTTTAAAACTACGAACGACTACATTCAACTAACACTCAACATCAGAACAACCCTACAAAAATTAAATCATACGAATATAATAGTCTGCACGCCGATGTATAAGTATAATTACAGCACAAATATGTATAATTGGAGAATAGAACACTTTAATAATTTACTGTATCTTGATATAATGTCTCATCAACATGCGTATCTCTTGGACTCCAACAAGAATCTGGCAAATGATTATACGATGTTTTCGAAACAAACAGGACAACTAAACAATTTTGGCATGCAGACAATTTTCAAAGATATTGACGATTTTATCTGTGGTGTTAAAAAATACGACTTATTGTCTATAGACATCGATACCACACCAAATGATGAACAATGTGAAACCCAGTTTTTTCTATGATAACTATATAAATATACTACACCAAAACATTGCAGGACTGCTAAATAAATCTGACGCACTTTGCGTATGCCTAGAAGAACTCATGGTGAAGAATATTAGCATTGACGTAATTTGCATTACCGAGCATTTCATGATGGCTGGTTATGAACAGTATCTGTCAATCTCTAACTACGATCTAGCTACATGTTTCAGCAGAAAAGACATTAAAAGAGGTGGAGCATGTATCTTGATAAAAAAAGGACACCATTGGAAGGAAATTCCTGAAGTTAGAAACTTAGCAATAAGTAGCACATTTGAATGTTGTGCTATTGAACTAATTCATACCGACACCATTGTAATCTGCATTTATAGAGTCCCAAATGCAAATAATTTAACATCTTTTTTTGAGCAGCTGTATAAATTATGCCACTTTATAACAAAGAAAAAAAAACGAAATACTGTAATATGTGGTGATTTTAACATTGATACTTTGAAGCGTAATAATACTACACTAGATCTAGAATGTATTTTGCTCAACTTCAATTTTAAATTAGTAATTAATCAGCCAACCAGGCATTCCAGTAAAACATGCATAGACAATTTTGCTCATAATCTGGGTAAAAAATGTAAATATGACGTAATCGATTTTGCTTTATCTGATCATACCTGTCAAGTTCTCAAGTGTCCAGTGAAAAGGATATGTGTTTTAAAACATTGGTATATTAAACGCCGCGACTACAATAAGGAAAATATGGATAAGTTCAGGGAATGTTTGCAAAATGTTTCTCTATCGGAAATGTATCAATTAGACGATCCGAATACAGCCTATAATCTATTTCTGGAGACGTTTATCCTAATGTATAATTTATGTTTTCCATTTAAACGTATAAAAATAACTATAAACAAGAGACCTCAATGGGTTTCGCGAGGAATCAAAATATGTAGTAAAAATAAAAGAACACTTCTGTGGCGTTACCGACTGGAACGCAATGAACAAAACAAACAGGAATTTAAAAAATTTACAGCAATATATAAAAAAATAATTAAATTAACACAACGTGCTTAGAACAGCTATAACATCAAATCATCATCTAACAAGTCGAAAGCGATATGGGATATAATTAATCGAACGAGGATGAATATGGCTAGTAATAACTCAATTAGAAGCATTCAAATAGGAAATAAAAAAGTAACAAATGCGTACGAAATAGCGAGAGCCTTTAACAATTTTTTTGTCGACAAGATAAAACCAATCACTAATACAGGTGTACATGTAACATCAAATATCTCAAAATCGAGTAATTCGATGTTTATGGCACCAAGTAATGAACAAGACATCAAAGCCATAATTAAGTCTTTAAAAAATACCGATAGTGTAGGCAATGATGGAATTTCTACCAAAGTGATTAAGTACGTCTCAGACTACATTAGTGGACATTTGAGCTATATTCTCAATCTGTGTATAACACATGGTACTTATCCAACTAACTTAAAAACCACTGTGGTTAAACCATTATTTAAAAAAAATAACAAAGAATGCATGGAGTCTTATAGGCCCATAGCGCTTGTTCCAATAGTATCTAAGGTATTTGAAAAATACATTTATTCACATATTTATAAATACCTTGAAAAACATAATATTTTGACAGAGGAACAAAAAGGCTTCCGGAAAAGTAAAACGATCAATATGGCTATCTATGATTTTCTAAACAATGTTTATACGAATGTTGACAAAAGAATACCTGTGTGCTCAATATATTGTGACATGACTCAAGCCTTTGACTATGTAGACCATGATATTTTGCTAAGTAAACTGGACGCCTATGGCATTAGAGGTAATGTCTTGAATTTAATAGAATCGTATTTAAAGAACAGGAAACAGTACGTTGAAGTATCTGAAATAGATTATAAAACAAAAAGTCAACGAATATACAAGTCTGATCATCGAACAGTTACATATGGCGTACCCCAGGGCAGTATTTTAGGGCCCCCTCTATTTATAATCTATATAAATGATATGCCGAAAGTCACAAGTCACCCTATGTCACTATTTGCCGATGACAGCACTGTAACCATTAATAGCACAAATGCTCTAAACTATAACGACGAAATTACAAAGACAATAACCTCCATAGTGCAATGGTTAGATAATAATAATCTAAAAATAAATATTGAAAAGACAAAATTAATGATGTTTAGCCAACGTTCAAACACAAATATGAGCATATACTATGGCAGCCAACGCGTAACGCAAGTAAACACATCTAAATTCCTAGGTCTAACAATTGACAATAAATTAGATTGGAAAACACACACAGAGGAGCTAACGAAACGAATCAGTAAGTCTGTATATGCCCTATATAAACTTACCTCAGTGATGAGTGTGGACGCTTTAGTCACAGCATATCATGGCTTGGTGGGTTCAGTGTTAAGATATGGTGTTATTTTTTGGGGTAATTCAACCAATAGGGAAATAATCTTTAAAGCACAAAAAAAGTGTGTCAGGACAATGTTTGGATTGCAGGTCATAGATTCGTGTAAACCATTGTTTATTAAATTTAAAATTTTGACTCTTCCATCCTTATATATTTTTGAGGTTGCTGTATTTGTTAAGACCAATCCAAAGTTGTTTAAAAAAATGTCAGACATTAATAACCGAAGTCGAAGGGATAAAAATAGCTTATGCGTAAGAAGGTCCCACACAGCATTAATGTACAAAAGTGTATTTTGTATGGCGCCAGTCATATTTAACTGCTTACCGTCGTCAATCAAAGAATTGAACGTGACCTTATTTAAAAAACGGCTAAAATCCTTACTTGTGAACAAAGCATATTACAGTATTTCGGAATTCATAACAGACAAAAATGTAATGACAGAATGTTGACATGCTAATAAATTACAACTATGTTTGTTCTTGAAATAAGTTTTGTATATTGACATTACTATTATATATTGACGTTTGTATATTGACATTAGTATTGTATATTGACATAGCCTTATTATTAGTTTTTCATTTTGTGTTGTATTTTGTTTTTTTTTTTTTTTCTTTTTTATTGGCATTGGTTTCTATTGCTATGTATTATTAATTAATTTGTCAAAATGTGTCATTCTATATAATTATTTTTTTTTTACTGTCCAGGCTTATTTTTATTCTTATTTACTGTCGAGACTTATTTTCATTTTTATTTTACTGTCGAGACTTGTTTGGCTTGATTGCTAAATCGCAAACATTTGTACGCCCTCTGGCTTAACATAGCGCACTATTATATCTTTATATAACATCATTATTGTACCTATGTTCAACAAATAATACAAACAAACAAACAAATAAACAAATATGTTTTGAGAGTCCGTGCGGGGTTTGGACTGAAAATGGTACGTCAATATAAGTCGCGTATCCATCCGATATTAATTCTTTAGCTATATTGGGTTTAATAAATGAGCGTGTTGATCCGGTGTCTGTGTATTAGTATTTTTTCGTCTGTATTAGGTATTTTAATGTATGGTAGTTGAGTATGATTAAGTGTAGAATTTATGTTGGGGTATTCTGGGGTAAATCCGTTTGAAAATCCTCCGAGTTTGGGTCATATTCGTGTGTTGGTTCACAAATTTGATCATTGTTTTCATATCTAGGGTTAGTAAAATATTCGTTGACGCATTGCTGCATGTATTCTTCAAATGGGGTATCGGGATAGTCATCACTATTACATTCAGGTTCGTCGATGTTAAATACTCGGTTTCTTTTTAATTGAGGTCGTTCTGTTACAGTTCGCATAGTCACATCTTTATCCTGTAGTTCGGGAATTTGTGGTTTCGGTTGCCAGTTTGGTCGAGTTAGTTGCCATGGAGGTGTTTGATTAAAATTATTATCATTATTATTGAAATTACGCTTAGGGTGAGCGTGAGTTTGATTATTATTATGGTTGCCATACCAAGGTTGTTTAGCTTGTCCTGCTTGTTGCATCCGAATCCTAGCCGAGAAAGGTGAGATTGGGTATGCGTGTCTTTGCTGAACTATTACCAAGGTTTGAATTATACACAAGGGCGTTGTGTTGTTGGGGGGTTGAGCTCATATTATTTTTAACGAAAGGTTGAGTATGACCATTCGGTTTGTTTCCCGTATTTCTGATGTTAATTACATATCCTTCTTTGTCAAGAGTTCTAGCTCTAAGGCAAGTTTCTAGGAAGTCTAATTTTTCACAGGCTGGTTTATATTCAGGTGGCAGTAGTGATATTAACTTTTGGTTAGCTATTTCCTTTTAACCGGTGTGTACATGTTTGTTAATTGTACATCCTTCAGCTATTAACATTTGTAACTCGTACATAACTTTAGTTAAGCTTGGTGAGCTTGGTCTTAAGTTATTAATTTCCTGAAACACATCTCCTATCGTTCTATTCCATGGTCCATACTGTTGTTTTAGGATTTCTTTAATTTCTAACCAAGTGAAGTTATGGGGGTAGCTATATATGAGAGGAGCCGCATTGTCTGTTATCTTTGACAAGATTATATTGACTTTCTGCGCATCTGTGCCAGAGGTTATTTGAATAAAACGTTCTACTGCGGTGATAAAACCGTGTAGGTACCTTTCTCCACCTTCTCCAGAGAACTGGGGAGTAGGAATATTACTTTCTGGTCTAATTTGGGAGTTGGAATCTACGGGTGACGTCATTATTAACTTTGGGGTGTTTACTAATTTTCTACCTGAAGGAGTAAATGCCAGTTTGAGGTTGTTTTAACCGGGAAATAATCACGTGTACTTACAGTTGTGTTGTGAGAATGATGACGGCTATCACTGTCTTCATCTGGATGTAGTAGAGGCTTCGTAGAGTCGGGTCTTTGAAGTCCGTCGATTTACTCCGATGAGCTTCTATACTGTGATGTACAGTGGCCTCCAAAAGTCCATAGGCATTCTCACAAAGCATTAGCTTGACGTTTAGGTTGACTTACGACCTTCTATTTTCAAGAATAGACACATGTATCATCATTGTCGTCAACAAGTGATTGTACTTCATAATTTCAACGTGAAAACAAGTCAAGGTAGCCTAGAGGCTAAGTGCCTGCAGATAGATGCGCGAATCAGTGAGCCGTGAGTTCGAATCTCACGCCGAATATGTAGACTTTTTGCAAGTTTTTACTCGATTGGAAGAAATGGGACAGAAATATAATATTCTTTGTCTTGTTCGCTTTGTTCACAAATTTTGTAAAGTTAAGAAGGTAGATCGTAAAAAACTTAATAAAGAATTTAGATTTCTGTGAGGTAGACATGAGTTTTATGAATATTTAACCGTTGTCGTTTTAGTTGTAGTTGTTGGTTAGTGACGTGTGTTAGCGTCTGTATTTTATATTACACCTTTTATTTATTATCTGGCAACATTTCACTTCGAAACTTCAGTTGTTATTAACCGGCAACGCCGAACCGCTCTTATTGGTCTGTGGTTTCAATTGGTGTATAGCTAACCAATCAGAGCGAGGCGCGCGTTGTGGCGGGCATTTGGAATTGTAAAAGGAATCTGTCGGGGATTCGGTGGTCAGTCGATCGTCGAGCAGTCCCCAGTGAACATCAAAAGAAATAGTGTACGTGTTTACTTGGTGTTAATTTTAAGGTAATGATGTATTTACACTTTTGCCATTTTATTGTGAAGTATTTTGATATTATGAAGTAAATATGTTTTCTGAACTGTTTATGGAGTCTTTCATTTACATTTCAGAAGTGGGATTAGCGGATTTTCACTCGTAAAAAAAAAAGAGGGCTTGAAATACGAGAGTTGAAACCCATCCGTTAATCCCGCCCACGCTTATTAGTTTTTCATTTTCTTCCCTTTTGCTTACACCCTTAACTTACATTGTAAAAGAAAAGCTCCATAAAATGTTTTAATGTGGTAAATTTCAACGATAGTTACATCAGTCACGTAAGTACCATTCTATTCTATTGGTAATTCAAAAAACGTTAATTGTCACTCATGTTTAAAATACCTAATTCAGGAAACTGTTGTGCTGTGTCTTACTTACAAAGTTGATGAATACCCTGTAAGGAGTATGCAGCCCATTTTTGCCGGGGCGACACTCTGGAGATGGGATGCATACGCTTTCAACTGTTAGTTTATGTTTAAAATCGTCTTGTGTTGGTTTTTTGCATCTTGCCGAGGCACTCCTACGGAGATGTAACGGACTATTTTAAGCATGTACCCCATTTTGCCGGGCGACGCTCTGGAAATGGGATGCATGCGTTTTTAATTGATAGGTTATGTTTAAAATCGTCATGTGGTAGTTTGTTGCATCTTGCCGAGGCACTCCTACGGAGATGTAACGGACTATGAGCATGCACCCCATTTTGCCGGAGCGACGCTCTGGATATGGGATGCATCCTTGCCACTTATAAATCGTGTATAACGGTTTGGTACATTTTGCCGGGGTACTCCTACGGATATGTACTGGATCATTTTGAGCATGTATCCCATATTGCCGGGGCGACGCTCTGGATATGCGGTACATGCTTTTCTTGTACACACAATACAATTATTGATTTGATTTATTGCGTCGGGCATATTATATATTGCCAGGGTACTCTCGTGGATATATAATATGTTTTAAAGCATGTATTTCATTTTGCCAGGGCTACACTCTGGAAATGCGATGCTTGTTTGGGGCGATGAATATTTTACTTTGATCATGAAATATATTAATCTACCTACCACCATAAGAATAGCATTAAACTAAAGTTAAATACATTAATTAACACTTAATTAAACTTAATCACAATTACAGATAATGGATTCATCGCCTGCGGGCAGTGGTAATGGACGTCGCTGCAATAACGAGGATGAGCCAATAAGTGTGGACCGTAACGAGGGCCCACGGCGGACTCCGCAGCGACGCCAAGTTCATCAAAGCGAGGGAGCGGAAGGGAGTCTGGATATCAGGCAAGTCCGCAAGCGCTTAATTAATGATTCTGATAATGAAAGCGAGGGAGCGGAAGGGAGTCTGGATATCAGGCAAGTCCGCAAACGCTTAATTAATGATTCTGATAATGAGAGTGAGGGAGCGGAAGGGAGCCTGGTTGGAGACAGGCAAAGCCGCAAGCACTCTCTTTTAAAGCCAAACTATAGTAAAAACGTTAATAACCGGCGATCAAGAAGAGACAGCAGCGAACGCAATCGTAGAAGGGACCGATATCGCGACGATTCTGTCGATAAAGGTCGTGATAGAACTCGACTTCGTGATGATTCTAGTAATTATTATCGTAGTAGGAAACGGTTTTGTGACAACTCATCTGATGATGAAATCCGGGTCATGAGGGTAGGACGACGTCGTCATCGCAGCAGTAGCAGTGATAGCTATGACACTCCTACTAGACGCTTATTGAAGCGAGGACGAACTCGTTCTCCCTCACGTCGTATAAAACATGAATTGACGGAAGTTCAGATGCCTGATGCTACTCATAGCATCTTAAATAAATTCTTGAATGTTCTCAATAATGTGAAGGGACAATCGACCTCTAAGCTTTCTTTGACAAACGTGATTCCGGAATTCGATCCTTTATCTACCGAACAAACCATAGTAACGTGGTTAACTAAAGTCGAGGAAGCCGCGGAGATTTATAATTGGGATGAACGGGAAACCATTCATTTTGCTCTACCGAAACTCGTCGGACTTGCTCAGACATGGTATAGAGGCCTGAGCACGATGCTTTACTCGTGGACAGAATGGAAAAGGAAGCTTATTGAGTCTTTTCCTTGTAGATACGACTATGCGGAACTACTAACCCAGATGTTGGCCAAGCGTGTGCGTTACGGCGAATCCCTTGAACAATATTATTACGCAAAAATAAATCTCCTGAACCGATGTGGTATCGTAGGTCGAAAAGCAGTCGATTGCTTATTACACGGCGTAGACGATAGGGCGGTACGGATAGGAGCACAAGCGGCTAGGTTTCGTGGACCTGAAGATGTGCTTAGATATTTTAAAACTGTTAAGCCAGGCACTAGTAGGGAAACCGCGGATAGATCCGGGCAAGATACGAGTAAAAGGAACTCCTTGTCAAATAACTGTCGGAACAAATCTGACGCGAATAAGAGGTCCACTTTTGTCATTAAATGTCACAATTGTAATGGAGAAGGACACAAGAGTTTTAAATGCAATAAGCCCCTAACGAAATGCACTCTGTGTAACCGCGAAGGTCATTTAGATTTGTATTGTAGATCTAAGTGGCCCACTATCCAAAACACTGAACGTCCCAGTAGTGAAGTTAAGGATGAAAAGCAGGTTGCTCTAGTAGACTATTCAGATGCTACTAATCAGAAGTATGTCCTCGAAATATTCGTAAACGGTCAGCCGATCAATTGTCAAGTAGACTTAGGGAGCCAGTGTACCTTAGTTAGGGAATCGGAAGCAAAGCGTTTGAAGCTAAATACAAGCCTGGACAGATTACCAGTCCTGCGGGGTATAGGTGGCTTTCACATAAAACCACTGGGAAAATGTAATGCCGACGTAACTGTGCAAGGGATAAAAGAGAATATAGAGATTCTCATTGTTGAAGACGCTGCTTTGAAATACCCAGCCCTCTTGGGTCACACGTTCACAGAGAAACCTGGTATTACTATCATAAAGACCCCTAACGAAGTATTGTTCGAACAGGATTCCCATCAAAAAATATTCCTCATGACTCAGTATGATGTAGTAATTGCTCCAAAACAATTAACTGTGATACCTGTGAAGTCACGAACTAGTCTTACTGGCTTTGTGTATGTGAACGGTTCCGTTAGAGGCACCCCAGGTAAAGAACACTATTTACTCCCGGGCGAGTATAAACTACACGGTGGTTTCGGTAACTTGCTGCTACAAAACGTCTCTGCTAATTCGGTCGGTATAAAACAGGGGTCTTTACTGACGCGTGCTATCCCCATCACGAACGAACAAAATGTATACTCAGTAACTTTCGATGATAAATCTCTGGATGAGTCTGTACAGTGCGGTAACACCATCACTTCAGAGCAGAAACTCGAGATCCAGGGATTATTATTGAAATTTAAAGAATGTTTTTCCTCTGGTCTTAAAGATCTTGGTTTCACAATTGCAACAGAGATGGTCATAGAGCTTAACGATACAGAGCCAGTGGTATACAGGCCATATCGCATGTCCTACGGCGAAAGAGCGCTGGTAAGAGATATGGTTCAGGAGATGATGGATGCGGGCATTGTAACAGAATCCACCTCCCCATATGCGAGTCCAATCGTGCTGGTCAAGAAAAAAACCGGAGAGAAACGTTTGTGTGTAGATTATAGAGCTTTAAATAAACGCACAAAAAAGGATCACTATCCCTTACCTCTAATAGACGACCAGCTCGATAGGCTTGCAGGTAATAAACTGTTCACATCATTAGATCTAGCGTCCGGCTATTATCAAATTCCTATTGAAAAGAATTCGCAAGACAAAACCGCATTTGTGACGCCCGATGGCCAGTTTCAGTATACACGAATGCCTTTTGGATTGGTAAATGCACCATCTGTTTTCCAAAGAACGATCAATAAGATCCTCTCTGAAGCGAAAATAAAGTACGCTCTCGTCTATATGGATGATATTTTGATCCCAGCACGGTCTTTTGACGAAGGTCTCTGTAGGCTTGAAGAAGTACTTTTCCTCCTAAAACGGGGTGGTCTTACTCTCAAACTATCCAAATGCAACTTTTTCATGGATAGCATCGAATTTCTGGGTTTCCAAATTAATGCTGACGGTATCAAACCCGGCGGAAGGAAAACCGAAGCCGTTTCGAAGTTTCGTACACCCAAAAGCCAACGTGAACTACAGCAATTCATCGGCTTGGCAAGCTTCTTTAGAAGGTTCGTTAAGGGATTTGCTACAATCGCAAAGCCTCTAACGGACCTCCTTAAAAAGAATACCACCTGGAAGTGGGGGCCTGAACAAGTGAATGCATTCGAAACAATTAAGTCGACGCTTGTACAGAGACCCTTGCTTGCTCTTTATGACCCAACACGCGAAACCGAGGTACATACGGACGCTAGTAAACACGGGATAGGAGGAATTTTACTGCAGAAAGATGATGCTGGTCATTTGAGGCCAGTCTCATATTTTAGCAGGAAAACTACTCCCGATGAACAAAAGCTCCACTCATTTGAGTTGGAGACGCTGGCCGTTGTATCCTCCCTTAACAGATTCCGTGTCTATCTGATAGGTGTTCCATTTAAAATACTAACAGATTGTAACGCGCTGCGAACAACTCTATCAAAAAGAGACCTTATACCTCGCATAGCGCGTTGGTGGGTTCAATTTCAGGAATTTAACTGCGAGATCGAATATCGCCCTGGGTGTCGTATGTCCCATGCGGATGCACTAAGTAGGAATCCGGTAGGGGAAGCTAAGGAGGATTCTCATGTATTAGACGTACTAACAGTAGGTACGGATGATTGGATAGTTACGGTGCAGAGTAATGATGACGAAATAGCACGTATTAGAGAGATTTTGAATGACCCTAAATCGGACCAGGTGCTAGATGTTATAAAAAACTATAAATTGAAAAACGGCAAAGTTTATCGAATTGTAGGTAAGGAAGAAAATGATTTAAGGTGGGTGGTACCGAAGGGGGTAAGGTGGCAAATAGCCAAAATAAATCACGACGATCTGGGCCACTTCGGCTTTGACAAGACCTTTACGCGAATTCAGCAAATCTATTGGTTCCCCAAAATGCGTCGGTTCATAAAAAAATATATCAAGTCTTGCTTAGAGTGTGCACGTAGTAAGGACCATACCGGGAAAGTTCAGGGCGAACTACACCCGATCCCTAAAGTTGAAACTCCATTTCATACAATTCACGCAGACCATCTAGGGCCATTTGTGAAGAGCAAAAAGGGCAACTGCTACCTATTGGTAATTGTAGACGGATTCACGAAATACATAAATATAAAGCCAGTCAGAAACACTAAAAGTTCTACCTCAATAAAAGCCCTCAAAGAGCACATTAGTTACTTTGGGGCACCGTCTAGACTGATAACCGATAGAGGGACTTCTTTTACCAGTAACAGCTTTCGCGCATTTGCCCAATCCATGGGTATCAAGCACATACTTAATGCTGTGGCCACACCTCGAGCAAACGGACAATGCGAACGTTATAATCGGACAATCTTAAGTGCACTCACCTCTAAAACGGACAATAAAGACGATAAGAACTGGGATGATTACATTCTGGATATACAGATCGGTTTGAACACTACCGTCCACAAGACGACTGGCAAAAGCCCTTCGGAACTACTTCTTGGTTTTAACATACGTAGTAGCTCCGAAAATGCTCTAAGCGATATTATAGACGATGTTAGAGAATTTTCCACAGACGATTTGGGCCAGGTACGATCCAAAGCAGGTGTGTACCTGCTTTGGATCGTACCTGGCCCAAATCGTCTGTGGAAAATTCTCTAACATCGTCTATAATATCGCTTAGAGCATTTTCGGAGCTACTACGTATGTTAAAACCAAGAAGTAGTTCCGAAGGGCTTTTGCCAGTCGTCTTGTGGACGGTAATGCGTGTGCATTGCCGAACAACAGGTTAAAGACAAAATCCGATATGATGCTAGACATAAGCGCGCTTACGAATATAACTCGGGCGATTTAGTTAGCATAAAGCGAGAGGTGCCAAGCGATGGCAAATCGAAAAAGCTAGCGGCAAAGTTTCAGGGTCCATACCGAATTTCTAAAGTACTGCCTAACGATAGGTTCTTAATAGAAGATACGCCGTTAACCCGCAATCATGGCCAACGTCGATATGAAAATGTAATAGCGATAGATAGAATTAAGCCGTGGCTCACTTTCGATAGGAATTATGACTCTACAGAGTCTGAGTCTGAAGATAATGCTAATCAGGACCGTAATGAACCTACCAATTAGTACTATATACTAAAGAGAGTACATCTAGACTGGAATAGACTGATTTATGAAATATAATAATAAATAATATAATATTTAATAAAGTAAAGTATACACACCGCATTGATGTAATATTTAAGATAATATTATTAGAATTAATATAATTAATATCATGTTGATATTATGTAATGTTTATATAATAATAAGTGTAACTTAGCTACCATAAGCTTACCACGAAAATAACTGTTCTTTAATGTCATAGTTTATTCTTATAATAATAAATTACTACGAATAATTTAAGCTGTCAACTAGGTTATCACATTAAAATTGTTTTAGATTATGTAGTTAAATCTGATAGATCTTTTATTAAGATTATAATATTAGTACTAACTATTATTATAAGATGGCAATGTTATCATGGTTTATGATTGTAAAACCTTAGGTAGATTCCAAGGTTAATTATAATGTAGTTTTATTTTATTTTTTTTTTGATGTCGCGAAGGGACTCGCTTTTCGCAGGATGGCCGAGCTGTTAGCGTCTGTATTTTATATTACACCTTTTATTTATTATCTGGCAACATTTCACTTCGAAACTTCAGTTGTTATTAACCGGCAACGCCGAACCGCTCTTATTGGTCTGTGGTTTCAATTGGTGTATAGCTAACCAATCAGAGCGAGGCGCGCGTTGTGGCGGGCATTTGGAATTGTAAAAGGAATCTGTCGGGGATTCGGTGGTCAGTCGATCGTCGAGCAGTCCCCAGTGAACATCAAAAGAAATAGTGTACGTGTTTACTTGGTGTTAATTTTAAGGTAATGATGTATTTACACTTTTGCCATTTTATTGTGAAGTATTTTGATATTATGAAGTAAATATGTTTTCTGAACTGTTTATGGAGTCTTTCATTTACACGTGTGGTATAGATAGCGGTATTGATTATTCTCAAAATGCAGGCAAATATTAATATTGAGGCGGGGGCGACCATTATTGGGCCGCATAAAAGTGGTCTTAATAGAACACAAATATCTAATGAAACCGGACTGAATATGAGTATTTAATATTAATGAATTGTAACTTAAACTTTTATTTGGAAATACCTATTATTTGTTGACAATGGATGATTATTTTTATTGATTATTAAGTCCATCATGAGGCCTAAAAGATAAATAATTAGTGTTTATTATTGGATTTATAAATGCAAAGTTGTAATATTTGAATAGGTATTATATTAAATAAATATTATTATATTATATTAAAATGAAGTCACTTTAGTATTTTGTTACAGCTGCCTAATTTCACTTTTTTTTTGTTTTAGAGGAATACTGTAAATCTCTGGATCAAAAGATACGAGGAAGAGAAAGGCCGAAGTGGAAGGCCGGCGCTTATTAGCGAGGCACAGCGACGACATATGGTGGGCGAGCATGAATTTAACCAACGAGACACTTTGCTGAACTATTCGACACCTCACACACGCTTGCACAGAAGACCAACTAAGAAGCCCTTGTTGACAGAACGACATAAACAAGAACGATTACGTTTCGCGCGGGATTATTTAGATTTTGACGGGAATACTACCATATTTTCAGATCAAAAGACATTTAAATCCAGCCATAAGGGTAGGCTTCATTTATGGCGCAAGGATAACAATCGTTGGTGTGATAAAAACGTATGCCCTAATACAGTCAGGTCGAATTGCGATTAATATGTGGGGATGGATGAGTGCAGCAGGGCCAGGAGAACTAGCTTTTATGTAGTTATACAAAATATTAATATCTAATTTTTTTGTTTTTTATAATTAGACGATGTAACTAAATATTTAGTGATATTAGCATATCCGTATTATTTAATGACCTTAAACAATTGAGGTTTAGTTTCAATCTTCTTTTCGTCAAGAAAATGAAACATTAAGCTATTACCTCAATACATTTATTGTGACGTTACATTAAAAAAAACATGTTTATAAAGTCTCAATCATATATTACTTTTCAATAAACTTTACTGAATACCGATACCTGTAATAAGTGACTCGTGATAGAGATAAAACTAATTTTATTCTCAAAACGTTTTAGTAGTACAGTGGTATGTTGTAGAGTCAATACAATAATGTGCTTAAATTATATTTGGGTTAGTTTATATACTAACGCCCGGTTTCTGAAACGTACGTCAAATAATCAGTTAGTTAACAGATTGTCAAAATTAACAATCTGTTAAACAACTACGGGTTTCTGAAAAGCCATTTACCGTAAAATTAGCGAATCAGTCAACTTCATTCACTCATTTATGTTTTGTTTCTGTCTAGCGCATAGCTTTGTCTCTACCTTTTGACACCAAATGTCAAATTCAACTTTACAGGTTATCTATTTTATCTAAAATATTTTCGTGTTTATTGTTCTCTGATATTGTGGTCTGTTTGTTGTTATAAAACTCGGTATAAAAGTTCACACTCACCAAATTTCCGATAATATGTCACGAAAAATCAAAATCAAAATCAAAAGTCATTTATTCAAACTAGGCTGAGAATCAGCACTTTTCGAACGTCAAAATTACAAAAGACAGTCCCCCAAAACGCCCGCCCTTCACCACTTCCTAGTGCTTTCGCTGGGAAGAAGAAGTGGCGCAACAAACTCCCCAGCAGCACAGCTGTCTGTTCAGTTAGAAAAAACTATACGGAGAGAGAAAAGAAAGAGCTCTTAACAATAGTGGATAAGTAAGTACCTTTTGTTCAAATATAACATTCCAATCTATACAAATGTGTTTTTCTCAAACATGCTCGGAAAAGATCGTATTATGTTTGAAATTTGAACACGAAACACTTACCAATTATATGAGTAAAATCATAATCAACCAGAGGGACCGGTTGGAGGCGGCCTGCATCTAGCGGCTTCCTACCACCTTTATGAGGTCATCTGTCCACCTTGTTGAATAAAAGAATATGGAGATAAATGGTAATTAAACAATTTTTTTAACACGCTGCTATTATTTCCTCGCATTACTTGAGAAAAGCACTATACCTGCCTCAGCGGCAACAGATATTGCGTGAACTCGGCTAACTGCCAGCCTCGCTCTGCTCGGTTGTCAATCTCGTTTCGTCAGGCAATGCCTTACTTTCCGCACCTCGGCAATAATGTACTATTAAATTTGTTTGAAATGGATAGCTTCTAATTTTATAATCTATTTAGGTACAAAACAATAATAGAAAATAAGAGCACCAATGCAGTGACAATCGAAAAGAAAAATGAGGCGTGGGAAAAAATTGCTCAAGAATATAACTCATCTGATATGATGGATGGACTATACATTTATTTCAGATAATCATGAAAATGATGTTTCCATGGAGCTGCCACTGGAGGAAATTGAAATAACCGAAGAACCACCAGTGGAGGAAAAAAGACCACCAAAATTGCAGAAAAAGAAAATTAATCCTTTATCATCAAGACCATGTTCTTCGCACAGCCGTAATATTCATCTGAAAAAACTCGAATGTGCATTATTAGAGAAAAGAACCCAATTAATAAATTATAAAATATCAATGAAAAAAGAAAAACTAATTGATTTAGAAATTAAAATTAAAGAATTAGAATATAGTTCTAAAACAAATAGTATGTAATAATGAGAAACTGAATATAAACTACAAATGTCTTTTAATGTAACTGTTTTTTAATTAATCTAAATAAAGGAGACCCCTATGTACTTACTGGTTGAAGTGAGTTATAAGTAAAGCAGATCGAACTGAAAAATTTTCCATTTCCTCCTCCAGATTGGGGAAGAATTGGTACCACTTCTATAGGTAAATCCATATCTGCCAGGTCTTCAGTAACATCATTGTGGCGTAGGGTAATGTTATGCAGGACAGCACAGGCAACCACAATAGACATAGAGGTGTCTAGTTTTACGCGTAACCCCATAGACAGACAGGGGAAGCGTCTCTTTAATACTCCAAAACACCTTTCTATAGGGTTTCTTGTTGCAATTTGTGCATGATTATATGCTTCTTCACCCGCTGTTCCTGGCTGTATAAATGGGGTCAACAGGTATTTACGACAGGGGTAACCACTGTCTCCCAGTAAGACATTGTTGCCATACACTCCCATCTCAAAATCAGCACAGATGTGCGAATCATTAAAAATGGTGGTATCATGTACAGATCCCGGCCACCTGGGTACTTCTCTGATTTTGTGCAAATCGCATGTCCGTGAATATTTTGGCGAATCTAATCGTCCTAAAAACCCACCAATATTTTTTATCCATAATTGGGTAGCCTAACTTTTAATGCCAAGAAGAATTAAAATTAATCATGACGAGTTAATGACTCAAAATAATATTTTAGGTGCTTAAATTTCATTACCCTCAGTGTCTTTGTTGCGACGAGTTAGAAAAACATTTTTATTTAATTATACGTAGAGGTTTATACTGCGAATTGTTACTTGAGGAACCTTAAGTACTTCATAAGGAAATGAATTATGATTTTGCAAGATATAATATTGTTATTATTTCAATACATTGTGATAAAAACAATTTGTCGTAAAAAATAACTTGCCGGTCAGTCAGCCAGCAACAACAAACGGGGCAGGACGTGCGCCATTTTTTTCGCGACCGTTAAAGAAGTTCGACAACTACGCGCTTCAACCAATTTCGGTTTCATTACATTTAGCGGATTTTTGACGTAAGCAGTTGTGTTTTTTTCATACTTTTAGTCTTAAGGCAATTGTTATAATGTATGTTCATGTTTATTATTATCATTATGTACCGTAATCGATTAATTGCAGAGTAAAATAAAAAACAGTTTGAAAAATTCATTTCCCTCACTTTCATTACCATCGATTACCTTCAGCTTTGAAGGTGAGGGTAATGAGACTAAAATGAAGGTAATGAATTTTTCATATTATTCTATGTAATATTCTATTCAACCCTATTATACTGTCAAATCCTAAGCGGACACCGGTGTACGCACATCTGTTATCTTTCAATTGTGTCTCTAATGACAGTAATCTCTAATTCTAAGCGGACACCGGTGTCAGCTTAGAATTTTACAGTCTAATATAAGATTTTACTATTGGGTTTCTAAAAAATATTATCCTTTTCAGGAAACAAGTATGGCTAAAACTAAAACTAAAAAATCTCGCGAAGAAAAGCTTGCTCAAGCTAGGCTGCATAAAAGGAAAAAATACGAGGAAATTAAAAACGATCCCGAGAAATATGCAATTCAGAAGGAAAAAGAGAGACAGAGATACTTGAAACGAAAAGAACAAAATAAAATAAAATCTGTTGCTAAAATGACACTAAGGGAAAAAAGACTTCAAAGAAAAAAATGGAACGAAAATAGTAAGCGTTATTTAGAGAAAAAGAAAAAGGAAAGGGTAATACAACAGATGCTGATTGATAATTCGCCTCCAACAAGTGACAGAGAAGAAAATGTAGCTGAACAAGACCCATTAGAAGGGCCATCACACCAATCAGTAGAGGTATCTAACATAAACTGCAAACGGTGTCAAAAAAAGGATAAGTTAATAAGAAGACTTCGTTATAGTTACAAGAAAGAGATTGGTAAACTGAAACAGGAAAAGGAAAAAGTTATTAAAGAAAAGGATGCAATGAAAAAAATGTTGATAAGGCAAATAAATAAACAAGGAAGAATACAAGCAAACCAACAACAGCCATCAACAGGCGAGAAAGTGGATATTTTGATAAAATCAATAGACGAAGACAAACGAGAAGAAGTAAAGAAAAAAATATTATTTGGAGAAATCATATCGAACAATTTAAGAGATGGATTTAAAGTTTTAAGAAAGAAAGAAAAACGAGAGTTTAGCGATATAGTAATGAGGGACAAAGACCGTTTCAAGAAGCACAAGATTTTAGGTAAAGCGTCGAAATTTACAGTGCGAGACAAAAATAAAATATGTCACAGCAATGAATCAAACATTGATACAGAGAGTAAAATGTAACAAGACGTAGAAGATTTTTTCGAAGATGACAGCAATACTAAAATTTCTCCTGATAAAAAAGAATTTATCACACGTAATGGACAAAAAAAACAAAAACGATATTTATCAGACACATTAACCAACCTCCACAAAAAGTTTATGCACGTTCAAAACAGTAATATTGGATATTCTACGTTCTGTAAATATCGACCATTTTGGGTTCTCTACCCTAAAGAATCTGATCGTAATACATGTGCTTGTAAAATACACGTAAATTTTGATTTGTTAGTCAAAAGTCTTAACAAGACAAAAATCACTAAAGAGGCAAATGGAACTGCTATATTGGAAAGCTTGTGCTGTGATATACACAATGAAGAATGCTTAAATCGAACATGTGAGGTATGTCGAAACAGAGTAATTAACTATGAAGAATTTAGCAATGAAGAGAAAATAAACTATTATCAGTGGTGCGCAAAAAAAGAAACCTATAATGTCAAAGGACAAGATAAAACAAAAATTGTTACCGTAAAAACTCGATTACAAGATTACCCACGAAACGTTATCAAAAAATTGGAAGATTCTCTAAAATCATACTTTAGACATTGTACTAACATCGTTGTCCAGTACAAGAGCATTAAATCTCTGAAAGCGACAATGACTACCAAGGAGGTTATGCTACACATTGATTTTTCCGAAAATTACTCTGTCAAATTTAATGAGGAGATACAAAGCTATCATTTCGGCGGCAGTCGACTGCAAATAACGTTGCATACTGCGGTTGCGTACTTAATTGATCCAGAAACTGGAATCATGAAGTCATACAGCGTTTGCAGTATCAGCGAATGTAATAGACATGACGCAAGTGCTATATGGGCTCATCTCATACCACTATTAGGTTATGTCAGAGAAATATCACCTCTGATAGATACAGTACATTTCGTATCTGACAGCCCTTCAAGTCAATATAGGAATCGCTACATTTTCTTCGTTATTAGTCAACTGCAACAGGATTTTCCAGAGTTAAACTTTATAACCTGGAACTATTTAGAGGCTGGACACGGCAAAGGAGCGCCAGATGGAGTTGGTGCTGTCCTGAAGAGAACCGCAGATAAAATCGTACAATTTGGTAATGACATTGGCACAATGAAAGACTTTTGGGAGCTCATTCAAGTCAAGGTAAAGAATGTCAAACTTCTATCTGTCTCAGAGCAAGATATTGAAGACAGAAAATTTCCCTCGTCGGTTCAAGGCTTTCGTGGAACGATGTCTGTGCATCAAGTGCTTTGGTCATCTAACAGGCTTCGAATAACCTTCCGAAAACTAAGTTGTTTCTTGTGTGAAAACGGTGAAATATGTTCACATAACTACCATCTTGGATTTATGAATTTACCTTGTCTTTATGAAAATGTTGATTCTGAACATCTACAAGATTTCTTAAACGAAAACACGACGAACGAAGTCCTTCGAGAAGTGACAAATTCTCGAACACCTACCCCTACTAATCAATTCCTGAATAGATTAACCACTGAAGCACCACAAAATATGAAAAATTCATCAAATAGAGCCCAAAATAATAACAGAATCACCATACTATCTGACGTAAAAGTACATTGGACCAACACTTCTTTTATTGGCAATGAAATGAAGAAAACAGATAATACCAATTTTCAACTTGATTTTCAAAAGTTTGTTTCTGAAAAAGTCACGGTAAAAGAACAAGGAAAAGAACAAAATAATCCCGATGATATTTCAGAAAGTGACAATGTAAGAAAAATACTCAAAAAGGATAGAAAAGTGAAGACAAATTTTTTTGACCACTCAGATGATAGTAGCAGTGGAGGAAACATAGGTGAAGAAGTCAGAATTGTAAAGAAAAAATCACGCATTACCTCATTTTTTGATGATTCCGATGATGAAAATATCTTTTAATTTACCAAAACCAAAGAATTGACATTGTTAGGAATGTAGAACTAAGAAGTTTTTTTTTTGAGCGTACTTGTGGTTTTTTTTTTTGTAAAATATTTTTTTATTTTGTATTCATAAGAGAGATTATCTGCTCTGTTTTAAAAATAATAATGTTAAAAAAATATATATGTTTTTTAATATGTTTCGGCAGGAAACAAGAGCTTGCTATAACTTTAGTGATTTTGAATAAGTATGTTATTTAGCAGATATTACTCGTATTAGGCAGGATTGTTATGTTTCATAATTTATATAATTACGTTACATTAAGTAATTATAATTTTATATTTCATTCAACTCGTAGCTTCTTAAGACATGACTGATTAGATAACGAAACTTAGTTTGATTTGTGATAGGAGTCTGAATATTTTTTTTTTTGTTATGTTTTAAAGAATAAACTCTGATTGTGTAAAACTTACGAAATTTTATTTACTTCATCTAATAATATAATCTAGCATTTTTTTTTACTTCTACTATTTATTTATTATTTTATTTATTTATATTTACTTAACTTAGACTCATTTCATTACCAGCCATTTTTTTTCATTACCTTAGTCTCCAGTTTCATTACCAGTAATGTTTTTTCATTACCATAGTCTCCAATTTCATTACCAACTCCACTGTTTTCATTACCATCAGCACTACAGAATTTCATCGGTCAATATCTACTTATGTAATGCGTATAATATTGTATAAATTACATAAATAGTTTATGTTTTTGATACCAATTCTCGTGAAAGTTGAAAATAAGGAATTGAAAATTTTCTCACAGTTCTGTCAGAATTGCACTAAATCATAGAAATACCCACCTACATATTATGTCCATGATGTATAATTCTGCAACACAAACCGCCTGAACATTTAGTGAAAAATAACCATTTCTATTGCGGAACAGTTTTGCAGATGGCCCGCCAGGAGACTGAATTTTTATATGTGTATAGTCAACAGCTCCGATCACATTGGGAAACCCACTGATGGCATAAAATCCATTCCGGACCCTAGCATGTTCTGCACTAGTTAGTGGCATTTTAGTAAATTGGGGCCTTAATTTAGCAATTTCAGTATACACCTTCTTAATTATGCGGCAAGCTGTTGATTTATGTACTCTAACATTATCTGCCACAGATATTTGGAATCGTCCAGAGGCATAAAAATTAATAGCCAACAAAACTTGCTCCGCGGCGCTGATGGCGTGATTACGCTGGGTCATGGGTTCCAGATGCATCAAGGACTCCATCAATTCAAAGAAAACAGGTTTTGAAATTCTGTATCGGTCCTTAAATTCTTTATCATTGTAATGGTTTACTGGATGCATTCGCTCTCGAAACAGGCGAGTTTGCACCAGATCTTCCTCTTCACTAGATAAGGATATATCATCATCAGATAAATCAGACAACATTTTTATTGGGCACCTGTTAAAATTCACTGAAATATTGAAGTAATAAGTATAATTTAACAGGCCTGTTGGTCTAGTGGTCAGTGGCCCTGACTGCTATGCCCAAGGTCGTGGGTTCGATTCCCACGTAGGACAAATGTTTGTGTGATGAGCACGATCATTTGTTCTTTGTCTGGGTGTAATTTATCTATAATATGTATGTATTTAGAAATATATATGTATGTTTATCAGTTGTCTAGTACTCATAGCACAAGCTCTGCTTAGTTTGGGACTAGATGGCGTTGTGTGAAAGTTGTGGAATATTATTATTATTATTATTATTTGATTTGACACTCTGTTAATTGATCGATTTTCGCTAATTAACTGTCGATTAATAACTAGACATTGACGCGAAGTTAACATGAGAAAAAGCCTTCCGGAAACCGAAAATTACCATAATTCGAGATTTGACACTTGCAATGACAAATCACTGACAAACTGTCACTTTGGTTCCTTCAGAAACCCAAACTGCGTTTAACTATAGATTAACAACTTATTACGTAATTTTTTCGATGACGCGCGTTTCAGAAACTGACTATAAGTCTTATCAGTTAATACAGTGGTGGGGACAGGATGGTTCTCACCACAATTCAAAAAATCAATCGCTTCAATCGCTTTCGTTTATTGCCGTTGTTTATCGGGCAGTGGCGGTATCTCTACTGTTGACTGTCTGACTTCGTTATCTTGACTAATTCATATTTATATTTATTACTTTATTTATAATCGATTCCGCTTATCCCGTTGTTATCGGGTAGTAGCGGTATCTCTACTGTTGACTGTCTGACCTCGTTATCTTGACTAATTCATATTTATATTTATTACTTTATTTATAATCGATTCCGCTTATCCCGTTGTTATCGGGTAGTAGCGGTATCTCTACTGTTGACTGTCTGACCTCGTTATCTTGACTCGCGCGAACCATGCTCGCAAGTGTGCACAAGCTACTCATACACGGTGCAGACATTTGTCATCACTTTGGCCTCCTACCAATTGGCATTTTTCCGAAGAAGCGGGAGAAGCAAGAAATAAATAATTTCGAAGAGTTCGTGAATATCACTCAAGAAAATTTAACAGGATGAAGACCAACGAGGACTTGCTCCATAATTTTTTAATTAGTTCAGACCCATATTTATCCCATATGAGACCAAAATACAGCAACTCAAAGCAATTAGATTTTTTTCTAGATGTTAAAGAGCTTTTATTGTTGCCTGAGGTAGTAACAGAAGAAACCGAAAATATGGATCTACAGGAGTTGCAGTCTGAAGATGATCCATTAATGTAAACGTTTAGTGATGTTGTTATTGTTAGAATTGAGTTTGTTAGTAGTAGTAGTTGAGTTGCAGTCCTTTTCAGGACTACTTAAAATAGTCCTTTTCAGGACTTCAGAAAAAGCTCTTTTCAGGGCTACATCTATTTCTAATTGTTTCTTTTAAGATGAGTCACGCTAGTGGTATAACCAACAATATCAACCATGATTTATCAATAGGAAATATCAACAGATGAAAGAATAATCAACAGATGATTATTAAAAAAAAATTACAGTCTGTTAAATATAGCTTGATACCTGTGACGTTAGCGACTTCATTTTAAAGACAGCTACAGAAAAAAAATCTGTTGAAAAAGTTCAAGTTTTTCAATATTAATAAGACATTTGTATTAAAAAATACAACAATTTTTCAAAAAAGAACACGTTATTATAGAGATACTAATAAAAACCAAGGTAATTTAAATTATTTTTAACTTTTCTTAAAATATATTTCTTGGTTAGCTTACTTTATCAACACTTTTTTAAGACTGTTAGGGATGTATAAAAAAATGACAGACGAATATCGATAAAATAAATGTATGCAAATTTTATTTATATAAAATTAATAATATTACAAATATAATAATGTTTTCATAACAGATCCGTATTTTTTAAGTCAAGCAATACTGCGCGACCAACCATGCCATGCAGGCGCCATCTTTGTTGTGTCAGTACGAGTGCCACCGCCCACCGCGACGCCTTGTATGCGCTACTGTTACGTGATTGTTATTGTTTTCTCGTTATTGTTGTTACTTTGTTAAGTTTTGTTGTTATCTCGTTGTTATCTTACGATAATGCCGAAAAGGACAAAAAAAACTGTTTTGAACAGTGAAAGTCGTGAGTTTGTAATCCGTTTGCGAGAGTATTTTGAGCGCGAGAATCAAAATGGCGGACCGCTACTACCACTGGAGCAAGTATGCAATAGATTTGCTGACGCTCTTGGTATCGGACGAACAACAGTGTCTCGAATCAGCAAAGTAAAATATAGAGAACCGTCAACTGAGATGGCAGCCGAAGACGAGGAAGGTACCCCATTATTATCAACGCCAAATAAAAAAAGGAAAAAAGTTTCCCCAGTCACCGACATTGACGATTTTGATGCCGCTGCAATTCGAAATCATATTTATGCATATTACGCACGTGGTGAATTTCCCACTTTAAATAAATTAGTCATATCGCTTAAAGATTTAAGTTTGTTCAATGGAAGTAAACCGTCATTATCCAAGATTTTGAGGAAAATCGGTTTTACTTACAAAAAAAGTGATAAACGAAAAATTTTAATGGAGCGAACAGACATTGCGTTGGCTCGCATTGACTTTCTGCGCAAAGTCAAAGATATAAAAGATTGGGACAAAGTAGTTTTTCTTGATGAAACATGGCTCAACGCGAACCACACTGTGTCAAGATCGTGGACAGACGACAAAGCCGAGTCGACCACCAAGGTGCCCGAAGGCAAAGGGCAAAGACTAATAATTGTTCATGCGGGGACATCGTCAGGTTTTGTGCCCAATTGTTTACTGGCGTTTAAATCTGTCAAGACAACAGAGTATCATGAGGAAATGAATTTCGAAAAATTCCAGGAGTGGTTTTTAAATCTATTACATAATTTGAATGGACCCCATATCATTCTGATGGACAACGCTCCATACCATTCGGTTCAAAAAGACAAGGCACCTACGACGAGCAGTCGAAAAAGCGACATTATAACATGGCTCCAAAACAAAGGAGTAGATGCCAACAATGGTATGCTAAAAAAAGAATTGCTGAGATTAGTTAGCATTCATAAGCCCCGAAGGCCAATTTATATTTTAGATGAGATTGCAAAGGAAATGGGCCACACCGTTATCCGCTTGCCACCATACCACTGCCAGTACAACGCGATTGAACTGATCTGGGCTCAAGTCAAAGGTTCGTATCCATTCTAATACTAATATTATAAATGCGGAAGTTTGTTTGTTCCTCTTTCGCGTCATCATAACGGAGCAATGTTATGCTGTGATTTTTGTATAGAGGTAGATAAGTGACAAGGCTACTTTTCTATAGGAAAATATTTGAATCCCACTGAAAAATCTATGAGTTTGTGGGTGAAACCGCGGGGCGGAAAGCTATTTATCTATAAAAGTTAATAAAAAAATATTCTTAGTAGGTTTCTTTGCTTGGTCTAATAACTCTTTCTCTTTTTTAGGTTACGCTGCGAGACATAATGTAGCGCCGCCTTTCACAGCAAATAAAATGTTGACTTTGCTACACCAAGCTTGTGAACATATCAAGGCTGAAGATTGGAAGAAGGTAGTTGAGAAGACCAAAAACGTCATTCAAAACGATTGGGAGCGCGATGTTAATTTTGACAGCATATGCGATCAGGAATTAATTATTAACTTACAGGACTGCTCCAGCGATGAATCGGACTTAGAAATTGATCTCGGCTGTACTCCTTTAAGCCAATAAAATTATATTAAATAAAATTTCTTTTATTTTAAGAAAATTCCTCATTACAATATAAATATCGATAAAATACGATAGGACGTCCCATTCCTAGAAATTTCATTCTGACAAACGTCACAGGTATCAAGCTATATTTAACAGACTATAAGCAAGTATGCTTATTTTATCATAACATCACGTTTTATATTCCCCGAAGGGTTCGGCAAAGGTCTATACTACACTATAGTCTACACTGTCATTTCGCCAGTTATATTTAAGTCCCATGTAATAGGGGGCGAGCCTAATAAACGGATGGGGCGCGCGGGGGGCTTGTGTTATTAAAAATGATATTTTGGATTAATTTCAATTGAAAAACTCGTTAATAATATTACGATAATTCAACATTAAAATTTTAAACTTTAAAGTATCGTAGGCGCCAAGGCCGCAGGGATACGCAAGCAATTTATACAGTGTGTCCGGACATGGACTAGCGATATTCTAAATACTTAAATATAAGCTATTTTAAAGTACAATTACACTATAGGCTTAGGTCCAATATACTTCCCCGCTATGTGGCAGCCATTTTGTTTTTTTTGTTGAAGTATGCTCTATGCGAGTACAAAAAAAATCATATATCTCAAAGTTTTAGTCATACTGAGATAAAAATAGGCTTATTCGAAAGGCAATAATATTGTCTACCGTCTGCACTACAAAGCAATATGTTCACAATTCCATAACTTTTGAAAAAAAATGTGAAAGTCGAAAAAAAAAACAAAAAATTATGCAATTCAACCAATAATTGTTAATTACTACAAAAACAACCCCGAGAGCTTTTTTATTTTTTATACTAGATCGACAGTTTTTGAGCTAAGCTACAATACAACATAAAATTCACAACTGTATGTCTAATACTTTAAGAGTTATTGTTGTATGAACATAGCGTATGCGCAAGCACAAAAGGCCTTTGTCGGAACCCTAAACAGGAAATCATTAAAAAAACATAACATTCATATTGAATTTTATTTAATGTTTTTTCCAATATTAAATGAAGATTAAAATATCTAAAGCAGTTGCTCAAAGTGGCCACCTCCAGCTTGTAGACACACTACGGCTCTCTGTGCCACCTGGGTTGATGAGCGCCTAATTAAATCCAAATCGGATCTAATTTCTTCGGCGGCTGCCATAATTTTTGCGACGAGTTCTTCCCTGGTATTTGGAACTGTAGCATATACTTTTTGTTTCATATGACCCCACAAAAAATAATCCAAGGGTGTCAAATCGGGTGAGCGAGGCGGCCACGCTACTACACCACCACGACCGATCCACGGCTGTAGATTATTATTTAAATATTCTCTCACTGCTCGAGAAAAATGCGCGGGTGCACCATCGAGCTGGAACCACATACGCCGACGGTATGATAGAGGTAGGTCCATGAGGCTGTCCGCAAACTGTGTCTGTAAGAATTCTAAAAATCTAGCGCCGTTTAATGTAGGTGGCAATTCCAATGGCCCTATCAGCCTATCGTTGATTATGCCGGCCCACACATTTACTGAGAATTCATGTTGAAATGAGCTTGGGCGCACCGCCCTTGGATTTGCGGAGCACCAGAGATGGTCGTTTCTGTGGTTTGTAATCCCAGCTCTTGTAAATTTGGCTTCATCAGTCCACAGTATTCTTTGTAAAAAAATACGGTTCTGTCTCAAATTTCTATTTATCCACGAACAAAACACAGATCTCGCAGCAAAATCTGGTTCGATCACGTCTTGAACCCGTCGAAAATGATAAGGGTGTAACCCTTCTCTTTTCAAAATTCTCCATACATGCCACTTAGACATTCGAAGTTGCACTGAAATCCGTCTAACGCTTAGTCTAGGATCATTGGTTATTAGTCTAAGCACTTCTTCTTCATCTTCGGGCGATACCAAGCGATTGCGTTCATTAACAGCTCTTTGAATACCTCTTTCCGCTAATCTTGAATGCACGTCGATAAAAGTTTGGCGACTCGGTGTAGGCCTGTTAGGGTACCTTCGTCGATATTCTTGTACAGCCAAATTTGCACTTCCATTGCAAAAGCCATACACAAAGTGTATGTCAGCAATATGTTGCGATGAATATTGACGCTGTGCCATACTTTATCACACTTTTAAATACAAAACACTAACGCAGCACGTAAACAGCACGGACGGTAAGTGAAAGTAGCGATAGCGATCACAACGCAGGGCGAGGGCACAGTAAATAAATATACAGTAGGTTATCTAAGGCCGCCCGCCGAGTTATTAGCCTACTCTTGCGTTGATACCCAGGGTTGTCACTTTTACTTTTAGTTAATATTTTCGAACAAGCTCAAGTATAAACGGGATACACTATGCTCAAGTATAAACGGGATAGAATTATTTTTGACGAAATTTGTTTACATTTTAGACGACGATACGCGCATCGACTTAATAAGTCGATGTACACACAAGTATTCGACTAAATAAGTCGATCGTCAGACTACTGGAACCATATTTGGATTGAACAACACATCAGACAATAGAAAAAATAATAATTTCAAAAGTAATTAATTTGCAATATTAATTATTGTGAAATTGCCCTTATTACAACTATACCTACGCGACAAATACGTTTACCTAAACGATGTTTCGTACTCAATCCTCTGTTTTATAGTAAAACTAGACTTCTTAAAATAAACTTTAGCTCTAAACATAGTATTCAGAAAAATGCGACTCGGCTACGCTATTAATAAAACAAATAAACTGTGAAATAAACAATACAATACCACATTTTCTAATAATATTTAAGTATAAGTAGGTACTTACATTTCTGGCTGAGTAGGAAGTATGAAGAATGATAAGTCCGGGTTTGCGAAATCATTATTGAGGCACCCGAAAACACTACAATATTTTTTTCCCCTTTTTGAAGTCATGATACTCGTAATTTACGAGTAAGTGGCCGCCGCCGGCGAGAGTTGACGAACGCAAGCGGTCATGTAGCGCACGCGCGCGCTCACAGTCGCGCTGCACAGCCCGCACTGCCGCCACCTTATTCCCCCATATATTATGTTAGCGTGTGCGTGAAATCGCGTGCCGACATGGCGCGCGGCGCGCACGCACACATTCAAACCGAGAGCGGCACGTTTGTATGAAGATGTTTTACTGTATATTTACTGTGGCGAGGGACAACTAAACTAACCCAACTAATAATTTGTCCTTAAAACTGATTTTGTTTCAGGTAGTGGACTAATACGTTCTATCTCGCTTACTCACGGTAGTAACGAACAGTATTTCTCGCCTGCTCTCAGATGGAATACAGTGAATGCCATAAATGACACTCTGGCGGTTAACAAAGACGTTTTGTGCTTGCGCATACGCTATGTTCAAACAACAATAACTCTTAAAGTATTAAACATACAGTTGTGAATTTTATGTTGCATTGTAGCGTAGCTCAAAAACTGTCGATCTAGTATAAAAAATAAAAAAGTTCTCGGGGTTGTTTTTGTAGTAATTAACCATTATTGGTTGAATTGCATAATTTTTTGATTTTTTTTTTCGACTTTCACATTTTTTTTCAAAAGTTATGGAATTGTGAACACATTGCTTTGTAATGCAGACGGTAGACAATATTATTGCCTTCCGAATAAGCCTATTTTTATCTCAGTATGACTAAAACTTTGAGATATATGATTTTTTTTGTACTCGCATAGAGCATGTGGCGATCCTTTACATTCATCTTACACAATACAGTTACTCGTATACCTATACACATACATGATAACATAACATACACATTACACAACTACACACTAATACCTACAAATCATCGTTTTATATATGATTATTTAAATAGATATGTTCTAACGTGCCAAGTAGTATTGTGACCTCCTTGTGCTTATTTTCTTGTCTTCTATATTTCTGTGTTCTGACATAATTTTAAAACCTTCTGTCAATAAGATTTTTCTTTTCCTTGAGCTTTTTTATATCGTGTATGTAAAAATAATATAGTTTTTTAACCGTGAGTATTAAATAAACATCTTTTATTTACCACACGAACATTAGTGTACAACACCACTAAATTGGTGACCCCGACGTGATACGCCAACAAGGCTTGATAACCACGTGTACTCGACGTTGGATATTTAAAGAAGCGAAGGAAAGCTACTGCAGCACGATGAGTGACGGCAGTGACTCTGCAAAATCGTACGGATCCACTCGTTCACGTCAAAAACCTCGTCGTGCAAAGTGCGTGTCCATTGACGTGCAACCCGACATTTGCCGTATTGCGGTACGAATACCACCATTTTGGCCGGATGATCCAGAGGTTTGGTTCGCACAAGTGGAGGCTCAGTTCGCGAACGCGAACATCACCAGTGACGCGACGAAATTCAACCACGTCATCGGCAACCTCGAGCACCAATACTCCAAACAAGTAAGAGATATTTTCCTTAACCCGCCGGAGCACAACAAATATGAGAAGCTCAAACACGAGCTCATTAAGAGACTAACTGCGTCACACGAGAAGAAAGTGAAGCAGCTTCTCATTCACGAAGAGCTCGGGGATCGCAAGCCTTCACAATTCCTTCGACATCTCCAAAGTTTGGCCGGACCGAGCGTCCCAGAGGACTTTCTCCGGACAATATGGAGTAGTCGTCTGCCGAGCAACATTCAGACCCTGCTGACTTCACAGCCTCATACTTCCCTAGAGGGACTAGCAGACCTGGCGGACAGAGTCCAAGACATCGTGACCCCATGCCAAGTCGCCGCAGCATTGACGTCGGGTCCTAGCATGCACGAGATGGCGAACGAGATCGCCGAACTAAAGAAGGCCGTGAGGAACCTGACGACGCAGCTGAGTAGGAGGTCTCGTTCGCAATCGCGTTCGAACCATCAACAGCGTAATCGATCCAACCAGCGGTCCGTGTCCAGCCACCAGAAGCACCCGTTCTGCTTTTACCACTCCAAGTTCGGAGCCAACGCTCGCAAATGCGTCAAGCCATGCGATTACGAGAAGTCGGAAAACTCCAAAGGCAGTCGGTAATGGCGGCTGACGACTGTCTCACGACCACTGGTCGCCTTTTCGTCACGGACCGAACATCGAAGACACAGTTTTTAGTGGACACTGGTAGTGATTTGTGTGTGTTTCCGCGGCATGTTCTACGTGAACAGCGTGTCAAGTCGAACTATCAACTGTCGGCCGCTAACGGGTCTACTATTGATACGTACGGCTATCTACAGCTAAATTTAGACTTTAATTTGCGCCGTAACTTTCCATGGCGTTTTATTGTAGCTGATGTCACTAAGCCGATCATTGGTGTGGATTTTTTAAGTTTTTACGAGTTGCTTGTTGACATCAGAAACCAACGTTTGGTGGACAAAACCACCTCAATGTATGTAACAGCTTCCGTTGCGAAGGCTTCAGCGACGTGTTCAGTGAAGGTCTCAGTTGGTGATTCCAGGTATCACTTGATACTTAATAAGTACCCCGAGATCACTCGACCCGCAGGCATCCACCGTACAACCACACACCACATAGTTCACCATATACGCACCGCACCCGGCCCGCCCATCTCTTGTTCCCCTCGCAGGCTAGCTCCAGACAAACTGCAGATCGCTAAGCAAGAATTTGAGATCATGCTTAGCAACGGCACTGCTCGACCATCTGAGAGCCCTTGGTCTTCACCCCTTCATTTAGCGCCGAAGAAGGACAACAGCTGGCGACCCTGTGGTGACTACAGGCTGCTCAACGCGAGGACTATACCTGACAGGTATCCTATCAAACATGTCCACGACCTTACCCACAGTATAGCCGGTTGCAAGGTCTTCTCAACTATCGACCTGGTTAAGGCATATAACCAGATACCGGTAAGCGAGGACGATATCCAAAAGACGGCGATAACAACCCCGTTTGGCCTGTACGAATTTCCTTATATGACCTTTGGTCTGAGGAACGCAGGTCAAACATTTCAGAGATTCGTCGATGAAATGACGCGCGGCCTAGACTTCTGTTATACCTATCTGGACGATTTCCTTATCTTCTCGAAAGACCAGGAGCAACACGAGGGCCACCTGCATCAGCTCTTCACCAGGATGCAGAAATATGGCATCGTCATCAACACCTCGAAGTGTGTGTTTGGAGCTGATGAAGTCACATTTTTAGGTTATCGCATCTCTGCAGCCGGAACCAGACCCCTGGATTCCAAGGTGGAAGCCATCAAGGAATTCCCTACGCCTAAAACGGTTAAGGAGCTCAGGCGTTTCTTAGGGATGTTGAACTTTTACAGGCGGTTTATACCCAAAGCCGCAAAATTTCAAGGTCCCCTTAACGCCCTACTAACTGGCTCAGTAAAAGGTCAACATCCCGTGGAAATAACTGGCGAGGCGCTCAACGCCTTTAATATGTGCAAAGACAGCCTCTGCAACGCTGTATTGCTTGCACACCCTGACTACCAAGCGAAACTCGCCCTAGTTACAGATGCGTCTGATCTGGCAATGGGTGCAGTTTTGCAACAGTTCAGGGACAAGCAATGGCAACCGCTTGCCTTCTTTTCACGCAAGTTAAGCCCTGCTCAGCAGAAGTACTCGCCATATGATCGTGAGCTACTTGCGATCTATGAAGGCATAAAATACTTCCGTCACATGTTGGAAGCGAGGCACTTCACCATCTATACTGACCACAAGCCGTTGATATACGCTTTCCATGAGCGAAAGCACAACTGTGCTCCGCGTCAGTATAGACATCTCGACTTTATTTCGCAGTTCACAACGGACATTCAACATATTTCCGGCAAGGACAACATCGTCGCCGATACATTGTCCCGTGTCAGTGAACTGCAAACTCCAGTCGATTTTGAAGTTATCGCAAAATCCCAAGCTTCAGACCCGGAACTGTTGCAACTGCTACAGTCAGAAACATCTCTTCAACTAAAGAGGCTCAAAATCGACGGCAGCCCTGTCGAGTTACTTTGTGATTTGAGTACAGCCACTCCCAGACCATTCGTGACAAAACCCTTGCGGCGGCAAATATTTGAGAGCCTTCATAGCCTCAGTCATCCAGGAGCAAACACATCTGCAAAATTGGTTGCACAACGATACGTTTGGCCTGGAGTTCGCAAAGACTGCCGGCAATGGTCACGAACGTGTCTCAGCTGTCAACGCACAAAAGTCATTCGAAAAAAATAATAATATAGTTTTTTAAATAATATAGTTTTTTAACCGTGAGTATTAAATAAACATCTTTTATTTACCACACGAACATTAGTGTACAACACCACTAAAAAAAAAAAACAAAAAAAACAAAATGGCTGCCACATAGCGGGGAAGTGTATTGGACCCAAGCCTATAGTGTAATAGTACTTTAAAATAGCTTATATTTAAGTATTTAGAATATCGCTAGTCCATGTCCGGACACACTGTATGTTGTCGTATTAAGAACAATAGGTACTTACCAGAATATAAGGTTTGCTTGCTATACTTTGATACTGAAGGGAGAAAAAAAATAAAATAGATTTTCACCCATACATTTTTATTTTCATTTTTTTTTTTTGACGTGAAGGAGCAGTTTTTTTGAAAATTTGAAGTAATAAGTATTAATCAGCGTTAAATTTCCTATACGAAACAATTTTTTGTTAAGTAAAATATGCATTTTCGATCCTACGTCCACCTTTTTGAAAATCCGGACCACTGTGCGCCGTTCGGTTTCTATGAATCAGTACGCGCCCGGCTCTGCGCTTGGCCGGCTTGGCGACACGTTTGGAGGTTGGCCCTGCGCTTGAATAATACAAAATACCGTTACAAGTTATGGTCTTTGAATATTGACTCTTATTGTCATACAAATAAGGTTCAATTATGGATGACGAAGCCGGGCCGTCAAGGCCAAAACGATGTAAACTGCCATTAAATTATAACATTACGGACAGTGATATTGAAGATCAGCTCTTTGGAGTTGATGAAAGTGACGATAAGTACCATTTTGAGGACTTGTATATCTCATCAGATGACGAAGAAGCGGCCGCTGACCGGCGGTATATTCAGCAAAATGCGGCTATGGATTTGGTACCGCTGTCGCAGCCTCCGAGTCCGAGCCCATCCGAAGAGTCGCAACCACCAGAAAGCACTGCCACATCTACAGTAGGGTGGACCACGACATGTGAGTTACAAAATATAGATTTCACTAAACAGAATGCGTTTTTCGGCAACCCTGGAGAAGCTCCAATAACATTTTTCAACTTCTTCTTCGAAGATGATTTTCTTGCTATGATTTGCGAAAAAAATAATTCTCAAGCTACCAAGTTATTAGGAAATCCTGTATTAGCAAGTTCAAGAATAAATTCATGGAAGGAGTTGAA
Source organism: Eremobia ochroleuca (assembly GCA_949629135.1). Taxonomy (NCBI): domain Eukaryota; kingdom Metazoa; phylum Arthropoda; class Insecta; order Lepidoptera; family Noctuidae; genus Eremobia; species Eremobia ochroleuca. The sequence goes on along the minus strand of OX451385.1, from coordinate 1,961,767 downwards.
TATTCCTGAGCTGAGAATATTCTTAGGATTACTGTTTCACATGGGATTCTTTCAACTACCCCGACTACAAGATTGTTGGAAAACAAACCGATTATTTTAAATACCTACCTATTTTTGGGCAATATATGAGTAGAAACAGATATCTGCTTATAATAAGATGTCTCCACTTCAGTTCAGAGACAGTGGATGACCCAGACCCACTGTGCAAAATATGCAGCGTGATTGATTATTTCAATAATAAAATGGATAGCTGCTATTATCCTGCGAAAGAGTTGTCTTTGGACGAGAGTATGGTGCTATGGAGAGGGCGTCTTAAAGGGGTTTGGGTAAGAGTGGCATGTTTTTTTAAATACGCGACCACTAATGAAAAGTGTTTTGTTAAAAAGAACACATTAAGTCGTTAATTTTTTTCTATGAATCTTACTTTCCCACGTTCATCGAAGCCGAGATATTTAAAGTAAATAATCTATAAAATCAAATTGCCATTTGCTATAAATTGTTTATTTTTTTTTTTTTTGTGTTTATTGTTTTTAATTGTGTTCATTGTAGTGTTACTTGTATTTCTCTTTATAACTCGTAATTAGCGATAAACAACACCACAAAAGCCGTCCATGAGCCCACTAAGAGCTAGTTCAGACACGGCGGGAACCGCGTGATTTCGGAATCGCATGGAAATCGCGCGAGTCTTATTTGTATGAGTTATTAAGTAATCGTTCAGACATTACCGCGCGGTTAATCAAGCCGCGCGGTTACGGCAACCCAACCGCAAAACCAGAAAATAGAATCGCGCTGCTCCCGTGCGTTTCTATTACTATGGAGTCTTTACTTCGCGTTCAGTTGCGTTGCGGATACCGCGCGGTTAGCACGTCACAGCTCATGAGTTCGCCATGGATCGTTTCGACACTGAACTATTTATTAATGAAGTGGAGAAGAGACCTGCAATATGGGATATTCAGTGTGATGATTACTCAAATAAAATTATCAAGAACCAAGCTTGGCAAGAGTTAGTGGAGATATTTGGAAATTGTGAAGACACGTTGGAAAAAAAGAATATTTTAAGTAAGTAGGTTTATTCACCAAAATGAACTGACAGCTATTACCTATTACTCGTATAATTATTATTATGAAGCGCTAGTATATTATACTCTCGGTATACTTTAGGTACTTAACTAAATATAAACAAACTTCGGCTGTTTTATGCAGACATTTCGAGCATTTTTTAAAATGAAGGTCACAACGTTATTACCTTATTTTGTTTGTTTACATTTAGTTAAGTACCTAAACCTTTCAAGTACAGTATGTTAGTTGTAGCTATATTTTTGTGTCTTGCCATGGAACACGCCCATCGTTCACAAAGTAATGAGCGAATCTCTGATATTCAAAGATGACGGTGCCCCTCTTCCCGCATGCAACGTATTGAGACTAGTCATTGGTGCAGTATATAAAGTATCTTTATATTTTAGACCATCTCTATTTCGCACATAGTTGTGTAGAATGCAACAGGCTTTTATTATGTCTTCGGCAAAATCTGTGTTTATATTTATAGGCCTATGAAAGATGCGCCATTTGTTCGCCAAAATCCCAAAATTACACTCAATGTTACGTCGGGCTCTCGATAACCTATAGTTAAAAATCCTTTTTTCATGTGGTAAACATTTGCCTGAATATGGACGCATTAAATTTTCTGCTAAGCCGAAGGCTTCATCTCCAACTATAACATAAGGCATTGGTGTTGGGTCTACATTAGATATTGGTTTAGGTGTTGGTATGTTTAATGATTTTTCAGTCAGTCGTTTATAAAATAAAGAATTTTTAAATATAGCAGAATCACTGCTTTTTCCATAAGCCCCAATATCAACATAAGTAAAGCAATAGTTGGCGTCGCAAAGTGCTAAGAGTACTATGGAAAAGAAATGTTTATAGTTAAAATACAAAGATCCCGAATCAACAAGCTTTATAACTCGGATATGCTTGCCGTCTATAGCACCAATGTAATTTGGAAAATTTGCATATCTCTCAAACTCTCGTGCTATTGTCTTCCACGTATCTTCAGTCGCTTCGGGCATGACTTTGTTTACCAACTTATTCCACAGTGATTTACATACTTCGCGGACAATTCCTGTAATCGTCGATTTTCCTAGGCGATAATTGTAGCTAAGTTCTCCAAATGAACAACCCGTACCAAGATATCTGAAGCAAGAAAATTATTCATAATATTATTATTTTTAGGTACACAACTCTAAAAAAAATGGAAAAACATACGAGACTGCTACAATAAAGAATACAGAAAAGAAAAAACAACTCCTTCTGGTTCAGGTGCTCGTAAAAAAGCCCAATATATGTATTTTTCAAGACTTGCTTTCCTGCAGAATAGTGTAAGTACAACTAATATGGAAGAACAGAATGAAAGGCAAAGTGAGGAGACAAGTCAACTAAACGCCAGTGTAACCGAAGCCACTGAAATACGTCTCCCCAAACGTAAGAAAACACAAGTGCCAGAAGAAAAACTAGCTGTTTTAATAGAAAAAAGCATCGAGTCACGACAAAATTTTCAGACTGAACTACAAGAAAATAGTATTACCAAACAAGATGACGATAATACGACGGCATAGCTTAGTTTAGCCTTGGCATGGCTTCGTTTTCGGTCTGCAACCGGCATTAGGCCCCTCGCCTACGGCGACTTTTTGTAGCGATGCAGTCGCGCGTTTAGCAAACGCGCGACAGCATCTCTTCTAACGCGTGTTAGTCGCATTTGCAACGCGCTACAATAGCGATGCCAACGCGCTACTGCATCGCGATTGTATCGATACAAACGCGCGACCGCGTCGGACGACATCGGTAGAGAGAACGGAGGGGGGAGGGAGTGTGGCGCGGCGCGTGAGTGGGAACCGGCATCAGCACGGCGGTGACAGTTAGAGCGCTTTCACATTTAGGCGACTTTAGCAGTTAGTAATTTCGGCGAATTCATTCTCTTGTGATCGTTTTGTCGTAAAAAGTGGCGACAAAAATTGAAGCTGTTTAAAATGTACATATTCTCGCCGTGATTCAGCAGCTGCACCACTTCTGGTTTTTGTTTTTTTTCAATTCTCGCGAGTAGCAGTCCCTAATACTTTTCCATCTTTTGTGTAAATCGGTTGCTGAAATAAAAAAATATTTTTCAGATATTTGGGCACTGGATGTACGTTATCAGACCTTCAATACTCATTCAAGTGCGGAGTTTCAACAATTAGTTATATAGTAAGGGACACCTGCAAACATATATATGGTATCTTGAAAGAAAATACTATTACATCCAAATCATTAGCGGACTGGAAAAATATAGCACAAGGATTTAAAATAAATGCAAACTTTCCAAATTGTCTAGGAGCAATTGACGGTAAACACATCTGAGTGATAAAACCAGAACACAGTGGCTCACTGTACTTTAACTACAAAAAATATTTTTCAATTGTATGGCTAGCTATATGTGATGCAAATTATTATTATACTTATATAGATGTGGGATCATTTGGAAAGAGTGCTGATTCTCAAATATTTAAAAACAGTTCAATATCTAAAGCAATCACAGAAAATAGACTACAACTACCTAGTCCTGAACCTCTTTGTAGTGATGGACGACATCTTAACTACACTTTCATTGGTGACGAGGCGTTTGCACTCACTGATCATATGCAACGTCCGTACGGAGGAAACAATTTGACTGTGAAGCAGAGAATTTACAACTACAGATTGTCAAGAGCACGTCGCTATATAGAATGCACGTTTGGTATACTAAGTAATAAATGGAGAATATTCCACCGCCCGTTGAACGTATCAAATGATTTTGCTGAAGAAATAATAAAGGCCTGTTGTGTTCTACACAATTTTGTACGACAGCGAGATGGATTTAATTACAATCACACGTTATCATACGTGTTCGCAGAGGACGATGAAAATATTATACCGTCTAGTCCAACTGATGTTCACAACGTTGCCGTTGGAGGAGTTACAACTCGAAACCTTTTCGCCGACTATTTTGTATCACCCGAAGGAGAAGTACCGTGGCAGAATAACATGATATAATTAGGTACCTAAATAAAATAATAAAACCTACCTGCTGTATTTTTTTTTCGGACCCACTTTTATTTTCGAAATCAGGAATAAACAATGCACACAATTCTTGCCAGTTATTCTTTTTTAGGGTCCTGTTGTTGTAATTGTTGCTTCTTGAGTCCCACAAAACAGGACGCATTTGAATTTCAATAATAAATCGTTCGGTATCAAACATTGTGTAGTCTATGATTACGTACGTTTGCAACACTGGCTCATCGCCGACTGAGCGCACGCGGCGGCCGCGGCGACAGCGCGCGACTGCCGCGCTTCTGTTCAAACTATGAAATTCTGAGAGCGCGACAGTCGCGCGTCAGTCGCGCTACTGTCGCGCTCTCATACATACATCGATTGCACCACCATCAAGGCCAGCAACGCCATCGGTATCTGATCTTTCTACATCTACAGCTAAGCGAAGCAAGGTAGGTGATACTACCGTGATGGCACTTATTGCAGATAAAATTCAAAATATTAATAGCCAACCTACACATGATTCCGATATGCATTTCATATTATCATTATATGATGATTTTCGGAAGATACCCTCAGAAAAAAAGATGGATGCGAAAATGGAGTTGATTACCATAATAAAAAGATATAACAATCCAATGTACCTACAATAATTATCAATATGGGTACTACACACAAAATCAACAATTTAATACTTCGTCTTTAGGTATGGCTCAAATTGCTAATTGGCTTAATGAAAACCTCCTTACGTTGAACGCAACCAAAACCAACTATATGTGTTTTACAATTAGAAACCGCTCACAACCAGATCAAGATTTAAATATAAAAATACATTCTTGTAAACGAACCATGAATTATGCCTGTACATGTCCTATAATTAATGAAGTAACACAGACCAAATATTTAGGTGTCATAATTGACCAACATTTAAGTTGGTACTCCCACCTTGAACATGTTGCTGATAGAATACGTAAATTGGGATGGATATTTAAATCATTAAGATACGTGACCCCTGCAAGTATAGCCACAAATGTGGGCGCAAAGAGAAATCTTCTAAATGAAATCTACACAGCCCTTGCACAATCTGTGATAGTCTACTGTATACCTGTATGGGGTGGGGCAGCGAAATCAAAATTTATAGACGTAGAACGAGCGCAAAGAGGTCTGATAAAAATAATGTACTTTAAGAAACGGAGATTCCCTACTGAAAGTCTATATGAGATTAGCGGCCTGCTATCTGTTAGGAAATTGTATATCTGTGCCTCGATCTTAAAAAAGCATAAGACACTTAAATATGATAAAAATATAATGTTAAAGAGAAGAAAGGATATTATTGCTCAAGTGCCACAATCCAAAACCAAATTTTGCTGCTACACAATATAATACTCAATCAGCACGGTTATATAATAAAATTAATAAAGACATATACATTTACACTGAACATCTTCATAAAGGTAAGAAAATGCTAATAGAATGGTTAAAATCACGCACCTATACAGATATTGAATTATTGTTACAATAATTGGAAATTAGTTAACTGGCACCGCCACATCCACACGCACATCCTATCATACACACATCCACACCAACCACACACACACACCCCAAACACATCACACACCACACACACTCGGCACACTAAACACATCCCTCACGCATCACACACTCCGCACACCCAACACACCCACATTAATGTCTATAAGTGTAATTCAAGAAAATTAAAATATAATAATTTTGTTAATAATTTTGTAAGTTGTACACACAACCAAAGCTATGGAAGTGCGGAGTCTCCTAACACAGGCGTCATCATGCTTAAAAGGAGGCTCCAATCATAAACTAATGTAAACTAGTTGGTACAGAAATAAACATTTTGTATTTGTATTTGTATTTGTATTTGTATTTGTCTTCTAATAATCATTATGAAGCTCCACTATCAGCTCAGTCAAATTACTCAACTGTAACGACAGACGAATTTAATATTGACACACATTTGTTTGAGGATAGTCCGGAGCCATAACAAATTAAAGTTTGATTTTCCATTATAAAGTTGATTCCATAAATATAAGGTTATAACAAATTAATGTTTGATTTTCCATTATAAAGTTGATTCCATAAATATTAGGTTTTTTATTTACCTGGTAAGTAGGTAAATGACTTACCTCAGTGTTATAAGAAGTCTTTCCTCTGCTGAAATGCTATTGCGGAATCTAGTGTCACGACGTTGAATACTACTCTCAAGAAGACTTAATAATTCGTAGAAACACGGTTTTGACATTCGAACATAATTAAAAAATGTATTATTATTATTTTTAACTACATTAAATACTGTTATATAATCACTATGCACATGACGATTTCGAAACAAAGGATTAATCCAATACCGTCTTTTTCGTTTTTTTACGCGACATCGATGGCGCCGAATGAGTACTATCAAAAGCAGGAGCAACAATGTTTCACCGTCGGAATCCATTTTAGAAATGAAGTACGCCACACTGAACTTAACTGCGGCGCGGCAGCGGCGCTGCTAACGCGCAGCTGTTCTTATAATGTGAAGGAATGCGCTTCTGTCGCGCTACTGTCGCGCTGCTGACGTCCTAATGTGAAGTGGCACTTAATACTAAGATTTCTGCAGTTAGCGAAAAAAAAAAAGGGAGGGCATGACGCATGACAAGTCGCCATCTTGGAAACTTGTCACTTTCTTGCACATTGTCAGTTGTCATTCATTTTCAAATTGTTCATATTTATTCGTTTATCGGATACGATCGTTGGCAGTGTACTTTATGGCGTTTTTTGTGGATTTCTCTTTTACGACGACCTTGGCTATTCCTATCGGACTTCTCGGACTGTGTATAATCTTTGCGACCTGGCTTTTTCATCACGGACACCGTTTATGCTTGTGGACTATCTTGTTGTTCGGTGTGCAAATCATTGCAATCATGCCATTTTCACAGTGTTGTTTACCTACCTGTGGAACTAGTAATGATGCAAAACTTTTCGTGTTTTCGCGGAATGAAACTTTGCGTAAGGAGTGGATAACGCGTATTGCTCCACATTGTCCACAAATACTGGAGTGTTCTGAAAAGCAACTATTGAAGAGGTTAATATGCATCCGCCACTTCGAGCCTGCTTTTTTAATAGGAGACAAAAGGCTACATACAGCTTGCCCTACTCTAATTACCGAAGAAGAAATTATTTCTGGAATACCATTGAGACCCTATGTAAAGTACCCAGGTTAGTAGCTTTCTATTAAGTGTACATTACAGTGGGGGCTCGGCCTCGCTAATCTGGATAGACAAAAACAAGGCCCTTCGCGGATTGTCATGGCGACCAGCGGCGATTGTGGTCTGCAATATTTTAGTAATAATATAACACATGTTTACAGGTGAGACAAGACATAAATATGTGAAAACAAAATGTTCATGTAGTAAACAAAAATATGCATAATGTGACATGAAATTAGGATGCAAGAGTTTTGACAATAGACTGACATACTGATGCACAGTAGCCACACCTTCTGATTAAGTAAATCTTTTTTAATGTTGATGCCCGCAACACTCATTTTATATCTGTTGCTTCTCTCGCAAACGCACCACAACTGCCATTGACCGTCCTGATTACTACAATTACCACATTAGCTTTAATGAGGCCGTACTGTTATATCTATATAATGAGTGTTAGCTGGTAGCAGTTTTTCTATATTTTTAGTTTTAATTATTAAAATATAAATATTATTTGTATGTAAAACTTTTGTAATGTATTCCAGGAACTGACCACACATACTTTGAGTCACCAGTAGGGACAGATCACACATACTGTATGAAACCATGTGAATCAGATTCATGTAGCCCATCAGTAAATGTCATTGAAGTGCCACAAGAATTGAGCACACATCATGTTCATGCCATACCCTCAACTTCGAAAGGAAACATAGAAATTCAGCCAGGTAATTAATAAATTGTAATAAATGCTTTTCCATGAGTGTTTTTGTATATACTTTCAAAATAACTGTTGTTAAGTGTTAAGTGTTGAGTTATAAACAAGTTTTATAAGAATTATTCTATTTCAGATGAGACAAGTGTTATACTGGGAGAAACATCAACTCCAAAGAAGCCAAGTACTCGATCTAAAAGTAAGTATTATTCATAGTAGCTAGCTGTACCTTTGCGTTTACGGTACCTCAATACTTTCATAAAATTTTATTGAACCCTTAGCATGCAAAAAAACACTTATTGTACACATATTACATACACACAAGTACACATGCAGCCATATTCATTATATTATGCATTGTTGTGATACAAATATTTAGATTTTACTATTCATAACTTTTTACAGGTAAAAGACGAATGCGTCTAATTCAAAGCTTATAATCCCTGACACCGAAGTGCAGAAATTTGTATAATAAATGTGTAATTACAATGAAACGCAAAAAAATATTTGGCGACAGTGAAAAAAATATTGAGGATGCAAAAAATATTCTGAAACAAAATGTTTCCAAAAACTTGTGGAAAACATGAAAGACATGCCAAAGAAGATGTTTTTTATGGAACTGAGGAATGCTGCACAAAATAAGAAAGCAAGACGGTACAATGTAGAAGAAACAATTCTGTGCCTAGCTCTGTTTAAGCAGAGCCGTGAAGGTTATAAATTGTTAGAACAAATTTTCACATTGCCAAGTATACGTACACTAAATAGGGTTCTGCAGGGTATGCATATTAATAGTGGCATAAATACCAACCTCTTTGATGCACTAAAAGAAAAAACAAAAAATTGGAATGCAGTTAAGAAATTGTGTAGCATTGTCTTCGATGAAGTGCAGCTGTCACCTGGACTAACATATGTATGTCCCATCAAGTGACATAATACATGGATTTGTTTCATGCAATGAAGTACCGAAGTTTGCAGACCATGTATTGGTATTTATGTTGAGAGGAGTTTGTGCATCATGGAGACAACCTATTGGCTTCTATTTTTGTGAAGGGGCAATGGCGACAATCCAGTTAAAGTCAATCATAAAAGAAATTGTCCATGCTGTTCTAAGCACTGGTTTAGAGCCCTTGGCATTTATTTGTGACCAGGGGATGACAAATCAAAGTGCTTTGAGAAGCTTACAGGAAGAGACTCGAGCAGATCAATTGAGAAATGGATTAGACTGTGGTATGTATTATGGAGTTTATGTTTTTAGGGTTTCATACCTCAAAAAGATGTACTTGGCCGATTTTATAGTATATACATGCCATCATGTTGATAAGCAAAAGAGCTGCATTGTGGGAAGTGGTCACAGTAAAATAAAAAAAAGTGAAGTATGTATAATCATAAATATTGAACTGAGTTATTAATTTCAATTTGAATTAACAGGCTCATTAAATTTTAATTAAAGAAAATTATGTGTGCAAGCTCATTCAATATATTATGTGGTAATTTTAATAGATTCTAAATCATAACATGTCTAATGTTATGTTTTTTTTTCAGATGGCACTATTACTATTGGAGGACAAAATATTTGTATTATTTTTGATCCTCCTCACCTTCTAAAAGGCATACGAAATAATTTTCTAAATAAAGACATGTTGTTTGAAGGAAAAATATCGAAGTGGCAAGACATTGTTGATGTTTATAAATGTGATTGCCAAATTGGAGACATTAGAATGTTGCCAAAATTAACTGATGAGCATGTCATACCAGATAAAATTAAAAAAAATGAAAGTTAGTAACTGTGCCAAGGTGCTGAGTGAAAGAGTTGCTGCCACTCTCAGATATACATACTGCAAGTTTCAGTAAGTTATATTGTTTTTTTTTAACTTATTTTTTTTTACTTAACTGGCTGTAGAAACAAGCAACTCTGGTGCCTGATGGTAAGCTGTATGCTTGCCCATAACTTACAGTTCAAGACTCTCTCGACGTTGCACTGTCTCTTGATCATCTGGAGATATAGGTGATGTGCCTTCTTGATCTTAATCTTGATCTTACTGGGCTAACCAGTAATATCCCCGTAATATTGCCCTACAGGAATGTGTGCATGTTTCTGTTTGGGGTTGAATAACTGGCAAAGGTTAAAGGTGCTTCCCCAGGCAGACTCTACAAGAGCCCACTACACTATAGAATGTAAAAAAAAAGTCCTAATTATAAACATTTTTAAGATCATGATAGATATCCAGTTGAACATCCATCTATAAAGACATATGCAAATAGTCTGCTTATTCTACTTTACCTTATAAATCTATCACTTTGTCAAAGTGCCAAAGTGTAAATATAAAATGTATTATGTTACAGGCCAACATACAGATGGAACAGTTATTAGCAAGACCACTAAAAATACGGCTGCTGCAGTGTAATTTTTTGACAAATTATTCGACAGCTGCAACGGTTCCAGAGGAGGACGTGCTCCAGGAAAATTGAGAGGGCCTGTCAAATTAAATTCACCACACAAGGCATTCTGGATGAGTGCTATAAAAACTTTGGAAAAAGTCCGATATATTGAAAATTGTAAAGAAAAAAATGTGCCAACTCTTAAAAATTGGATTGTAACCCTGAAAAGTCTATTAACATTAACTAATATTATTGACAGGCCTGTTGGTCTAGTGGTCAGTGGCCCTGACTGCTATGCGCAAGGTCGTGGGTTCGATTCCCACCTAGGACAAATGTTTGTGTGATGAGCATGATCATTTGTTCTTTGTCTGGGTGTAATTTATCTATAATATGTATGTATTTAGAAATATATATGTATGTTTATCAGTTGTCTAGTACTCATAGCACAAGCTCTGCTTAGTTTGGGACTAGATGGCGTTGTGTGAAAGTTGTGGAATATTATTATTATTATTATAATATAATATTCTCAAAGGGGGTCTCATTTTTTTACACTAGAAATTTTAACTTAGACCCCCTTGAAAACTTCTTTGGAAAAGTCAGGCCTCACAATTTTAGATTTAATAACCCGGATACATACACCTTCAAAAACTCCTTTAAAGCATTGATTATCAATAACATTATAACGGTGCATTCGGCACATGCCAATTGTGAAGACGATATTGGGTCAACTGTAATACACTTACAGCAGTTATTGACCCCATCAGGCCAAAATATATCCGAACCTGAGATGCCTAAACTAGACGAATTAACCCCTGGCAAAACAACTGCTACTGACAATGAAAAAGTGAAATGTAATGCCAGGGGATATACTGCGGGGTACATTTTAAATAAATTGAGTAGATGGGTAAAATGTCAAAAATGCAAAAACGCCATGATAACAAATGATGTCACTAATGTCCACAATTTAATTTTGCACAGAGAAAGAAGAAGTTTAAAAAACAAAAATCTTAAATACCCATCTACTCAATTTATTGTGGCATTTTCTGTTCTTATAGAACACATAAATGAGACATTAGAGAAGAATTGTCATAAAGCAGGAATTATGAAAATAATAAAAGCAAAATATTTGAGTGACAGAGACTTAGAATGGATGGGCTGTTCCATACATAAAGAAATCATTAAAGAAAGATTTATTGCTTTAACTTGTAAGCTGCAAATTTTCAACTGGTGCGACGGTGGCGGTGCCGGGGTATTAACCAAATATTAAGCGGAACAGTCCATACCAAATTGTTAAAGGAAAAGTCGCCAATATAAAAACTGGCTTACAATAAGTTTATAAAACGTAGAAAATATAAAAATAAAAAGTGAACTTCTGTTTTATTTTTAATAGTCAATAATAAAAATCTAATCAGAACGTCGATAGCTAAATACATCACTATTTTATCGATATCGATACGCTCGCGTTAAGAGTCCTATGTCAGGTGGGGTAAGAGGGACGCTGGGTGAAGAGGAACAGTAACTCATAAATAGAAAACTATAAAGCCCAGCTCTATGGTTACTCTGTCGATAAAACAGTATTAGGTATAGTTTCAATATTTTATGGATAGATGGCACTACAACACAATAAGTACGTGAGTAAAACAGAAAGAAAAAATCAGCTGACAAACTATAAAAATGTGACCTAGCGGTGTTTTTTGTGGGCGATTTTTTAAGGGACAAAAACATCTGTGATACGGCAAATTTTGTTGGTAAGTGTAATTCTAATGTTGAATCTTTATTTTCCGCATGTTATGTTGCTTGTAGCATGTGTTTTTAGTGCTTTTTCGATGTCATCAAAAACATAACCTACAAAATACCAAGCAGGGAAAGAGGAACTACCATACCAGGTTAAGAGAAACATTATGTTCCTCTTTCCCGGTTTTAGGGGTAACAAACATTTTGCAAGTTGAAAATCACCTATCTAGATTAGGTAGGTATAAATACATGGTTTAACTCATCTTGGCGCGCGGAGCTATTTGTGCATGCGCTTAAAATTATTATACAGCTTTAATTTGCGTGGCAGTGACTCGGGCCAATTGACAGTCATTCATCGTACCCATACAAGGCACTATGTGTGCGCGCCAAAATGTGTTGATATCTCTATACAACAGGCTTGTTATTTGTGGTAAGTCACGAACAATTGATTAATGTTTTTTTTTTATTATTTCTTTTTTTATACAGGGTTTGATCAACATAATTATAAATATCTTGTTTTGTTAATTGCATAAAACACACCACAACAATTAATTGTTAATCGTGATTTTCACAATTAAGTATCCTAAAAATAAACAGTCGTTAGGTGTCAATAAATTAATTGTTAGTTGTTCCTGTAATTTATTTTTACCGTATTGGAGGTACATATATTTATTTGTTACAGAAAAAGTAAAATGCCTCGAACATATACAAGAAACGGAACGGAGCTCTTACCCGAAAGAAAAACTGTTAGAAGCAGTGGCGGCTGTTAAAAGTGGTGCACTGTCGGGTTATGCAGCCTCAAAACACTATGGAATACCAAGAGCAACTATAATCAATCGGGTTTATGATCGTAAAGGTGTAAAATCTAATACTTTGGGGAGGGCTACAGTTTTGTCGCAGGACGTAGAAGAAAACCTTGTTAAAAACTTGCATATAATGGAAAAATACGGTTTTGGCCTAACTAGGAAGGAATTAATGGAGACTGTAGGACTTTATGTAGAAAATATGGCTGTTAAGAATCCTTTCAAAAATGGCGTTCCTGGGGAAGATTGGTTCCTTTCATTTAAGAAGAGTCATAATCTTTCTGTAAAAAAACCGCAACCTGTTGAGTATGCCCGAAAAAATGCTTGTAGGCCAAATATAATATATCCATATTTTGATTTGCTTGAGGAAACCGTGGACCAACTGGACCTTCGCAACAAACCATCCCATATATGGAATGTAGATGAGACGAGCTTCAGCAAAGATCCAGCTAAGTCTAAAGTAGTTGGTCTTAGGGGATTTACTTCTACAAGAACGATAGCATCTCCTGGAAAGGATAATACTACTGTTTTGTTGGGGTGTAATGCTCTTGGAGAAAAAGCTCCCCCTTTAATTATTTTCAAGGGCAAAAATGTATGGGACGAGTGGACCTCAGAAGAAGGTTATCCAGGAACAGCGTATGCTGCTACATCTAATGGGTGGATGGAGTCAGCTGTTTTTGAGGCGTGGTTCGAAAAAGTTTTTCTACCGACAGTAGGACAAAAACGTCCTATACTTTTGGTTTACGATGGACACTCGACCCATGTAGGTATAAATATTATTGAAAAGGCCCGTGCCGCAAAAATAACGATTTTAAAAATTCCTCCTCATACTAGCGATGTTTTGCAGCCATTAGACTTGGCTGTAAATAAATCTTTTAAAGATAAGTGGGATGCAGCTTTAGTCAAGTGGCAACGATCAAACATTGGTAAGCCACTCCCGAAAGAAGAGTTTGCGAAAATTCTTGGCCAAATTTGGAATGCTATTGATTCTAATGTGTGTGCAGCTGGATTTAGAAAAGCAGGAATTTTCCCACTAAACAAATACATTGTTCCAGAATCTAAATTTAACCAAATTCTTTTGCAAGAATGGAAACAAAATTTAACATCAAATGTTACAAATATTGTCAACGACATAACAAAGACTCAAGAAATTCGTCCTACAAACCATTTCCAAAGTCACTATCAATTGAGCAATTTAACATCAAATGTTACAAATTTTGTCAACGATATAACAAAGACTCAAGAAATTCGTCCTACAAACCATTTCCAAAGTCACCATCAATTGAGCAATCCGTCAAATAGTTGTTCAAGTCCAGATTCGTTATTTAACATTGTTTTATCCAAAATTAATTCCTCTATACATCAGACGCAAACTCAGACAGAAAAGCCACAATCTAAGATTCAAATTCTTGAAAACCGGCTAGTAACATTTGAAGATTTACTTCTAATGAACATAAAAGCAGGGACAACTAATAAACTTAAAAGAAGAAAAGTTGCCACCGGCGCAGAAGTAATCACACACGATGATGTTTACAGAAGATCTAAGCAAATAGAGTTAGAAAGAAATGAAAAACTGAAACAAAAACAAGAAAAGAAGACCAAAGCAAACAGGATACTTTCATTAAACAATAAAGAAAATAACGATGTTGTAAACACTGCAGAGAAAGACGAAAAAAAATATATAAATACCTCAATAGAACAAACACTTAAACGAAAACCTAAAACAACATGTACTAAAAAAGATAGTAAAAGAAATAAGAAGGTAAAAAAAAAAAAAAATCACGAGTGCGAGCTTCGTCCATATCGACCAGCGAAAGTGAAATGGATATAATTTGTGATGATAGTGATAATGATTTAGATTTTGAGCAATATTGCGAAGACTTATTGATGCAGGAAGACGAAGAAGTGGCGATAAATACACAGATGCTAGCTAATTCTTCGAAGAATGATATGGAGGATGACAGTAAAGATGAGCAAAGAGAGGATGTGTCAAATTTAAAAATTAATCAAAATGATTGGCTGCTGGTTAAATTTTGCAATTATTATTATTAAAGCTACCTAAGCCAGTTATTGGCCGAAGGGGCCAAATTATTTTTAAAATGTCTTTCCAAAATTTTAACGTTCAGTAAATTAATTTTATGACCCACCCGCGGCTTCGCACGTATACATGTTTTTATTATAGTATCACACCAATATGGGATAAAAGATTGCCTATTTGTAAAGACTGATGAGGTAGTGATGTGTGATCTAGATCACACATCACTACCTATATTAGAATTTAAGGCCTATGCCAATTTGATTTTAGAAGTTCCTATTGTTTTTTTTTTTTATTTCGGTAATATTTTTATAGAGAGTAAGCAAAGTTTTTTTTAGTTTTGTTTATTTATTTAAATAGAACATAGTCATGTTGATTGAGACTATTTGAGACTGATTAAAGTAATGTAGAATATTTTTTAGTTATAAGTTGAGAATATTTTGGTCATTATGTATAAACGCAGTGAAGTATATTCGTTTATGCATAACGATCAGAGTGAAAAAATTACAGAAAAGTGTTTTAAGTTTTTTGTACGTATGATAAGTAAAACAAAGATTTTTACAATTATTTGTGTTTGTTTTTATTCAGTTGAGTTACTCAAAGTTGGAAAACCGATTTAGATACATTTATAAAAAATACACACTCACTTAGTGACATTCATCGTTTATTTTCCTTAATGTTTTTATTTAAAACCAAATTACAGTATAATGTTTTAAACATTCGTAGTTTACAACCCCTGACCTTACTAATATGTTCCTCTTACCCCATTTTTTTTTTATGGTTCGGTAATGCTAAATTAAACCATATTTTAGCTATGGTATGGTTTCATCTCCATTACGTCGAAAGGCAGTACTCAAATTTTTAGAGATACATATAAAAATACGTGTTTTTACTTGTACGAATCGAAGCGTTTCTCTTACCCCAAATTTCGGGAAAGAGGAACAATTAGAAGACCTGGCTTTGTAGTCAGATTGTTCCGTTATTACTGGAAGAATCAATTTCTGTGTTAAAATAACAGTTAGCCAAAAACCAGTAAACTATGTTCCTCTTACCTGACCTACATTTATTACGCAAATTCATGATTTTTGACGCTGTAATTTTCAGCAGCAGTAAGATATTTTAATTACTTGATTATGAATAACGATAGTGCCATTCTCTTTCTTGTAAGTTGGGAGTTACACATTTTCATTTTTCTTTTCGTGTAATTTACTATAAATATTTTACGAACTCAGTTTGCAAGAATAACCGTCGGCGATGGAACTTTGACGCTCAAATTCACATTGTTACATTAAATTCTTATAAAAGCTAAAATGACTAAGAGATAAGTTGAATGTTTTACTTGTTTATTGGAGTTGTAGAATTTCTTTAAATTGCTTGAGTTTCCACGGAAAAAATCGTAAAGCAAGCCTAATTTAAGCCATAAATGTCTTAATTCAGCGTCGATTATATTCCAAATAAACACAATTTTATCAAATAAAATAATATGAGATAAAACTTCGACCTACAATAAATACGTTTCATTAGTTTTCGTTTGTCAATATAATAAGACAAAATTACAATAAATAAAATTAAAGCACTATATATTCTGCGTCAATTCGGCGCGCTCCTCAGTCTAGCGCGAGCGCTTAACGAGGTAGGTCCTGTACACGAGATTTTCGCGCGCAATCGTCCGGAGATCGCTGTTATTATCGGTTCGTGTACGCCGACCGAAACAATTTGATCCAGTAAGTAATTTTTACATCATATTAAATGTATTATTTTTAGTAAGAGTGTTTCTTAAAGGTATTCAATATTAGTATGTCCCTACCTACATTTTTTTTTGTTATTTAAGGATGGAAATCATCAAATGACTCCTCCCGCTCTGGGTGGAGCAGGAGGGAGTGTCAGACTCTTACTGCCTAAAACCCATCCATGTTCCCTTTATGTTCCGGGGTAGCGGTAACCCTTTCGGACGATCCCGCTACCTACCTACATACTCGTATTACACTTTAATTCTTGTATTTTATTATAGGTAGGTATGGGTCGAAAAACACCACTGTACGCCTGCATAAAAAAAAGGAAGAGACACAATTATGCCCGCTTACAGACAGCATTACAATTTAAAATGTCACTAAAAAGGTAGACGCAGACACGATGTTATTAATTTAAACCGTATTACAGAACATTTATCTCTTAAGTTGCTACCTGAAATATACATTTTATACTAAAACAAACATAAATCAGTATTTTCTTTTCCAGGATACATAACCTTAACCGTCAAGCAGACGCGCGGCGTCGAATCGACCGCGATTCGATCGATTTTCGATACATTTATGATGCCAAATTGCTTACAAATCCAAAGAAAATTAGAATATTATTTTGATTTTATAATTTTGTTTATGTCCTAATATAATGATAATGTGATAAATACAAAAAATATTAATTAATTCGTGTTTTAAATCTCTGAAATATCCTATAGGTCTTTTAGGTTACGCGCGACCGCTGGCGTTACAAATGACGGCGCGCCCGCTTGAAGGTTAATAATTCTGAAACATCTACAGAAAGTAAAAATAGGGTAGTAGAACTAACAGTGGAAGAATCATCTACTGTAGATCAGGTAAAGTACCTACCTCTACCTTTTTTTTTTTTTTTTGTTTCGGGGTGGAAAATCCTCATGGATGTCCGCCGCCCTGGGGCGGGCGGCGGGGTCTGTCAGACTCTTACTGACTAAAAACCACCCCGGTGTTCCCTCTCTCACCTACGCCGGGGGTCGCGGGAACGAACGATACTTCCGCAACCCCCGGCTGGTGCTGGCCCGCTCCTGCGGGCCTCTCCTCGTGTCAGGGGGGGAGTGAGGTGTTAAACTCCCCCCGCGACGTCTAAGAGGGGCGCGCGTGGAACACTACGCGCCGCCACCTCGGGTCCAGATGTGTGGGGGGCGACGGACGTCCCCAAGTCCGTCGCCCCTGGACCCATTTAGGGGGGCTGGAAGAGGGCGTTATCCGCCCTCCGCCGACGCCCGGTGCGCCTGCTGCGGGCAGGGTGAGGGGACGAGATCTCCCTCTCCCTTTCCGCAGCCTCCTTCTGCGAGACGACTGTTTCGCAGAAGGAAACCACCGCGTCCCAGGACTCCTCGCTGCCGACCATAGACTCGACCACGGCCGGCAGCGATAGGTCACTGCCTACTCCTGAGATGAGGGCACGGCGCGGCTCCTCCCAAGCGGCACACTCTGCCAGCGTATGCCACGCCGTGTCCTCCCGACAGTCGACGCAGTGGTGACACCGAGCGTCCGGCTCCCTGTTTATGCGACACAGGTACTTCCCGAAGCAACCATGCCCCGAGAGCACCTGCGTCGCCCGAAACGACAGGGAGCCGTGCCTCCTCCCGAGCCATTCGTCGAGCACTGGTCGGATCGCCCCGACAATAGCGAGGCCGGCGGTATGGCGTAAAAGCCTATCCCGCCATTCCGCCACCAGGACCTCGCGCAGATGAGACCGACGCAGCTCCCAGTGTCGCTGCATCGGTCGCTCGCCCCGCGCCCTCATTTCCTCGCGCCACCGATACAGCGACGCGAGTACTTTCGCCTCGAGGTCCCAGGGCGGGGATCCGGCCAGTGCACAAGCCGCCTCGTAGGAGATCGTGCGATACCCCCTGATGACTCTGACGGCCATCGCTCTTTGCGGTTTTCGCAAGACTGCGATGCTTCCGGCCGTCAGGTCCAAAGCCCACACCGGGGCCCCGTACAGGGCCATGGATCGCACGATAACCACGTAGAGCCGCCTACAGGCGGCGCTCGGGCCCCCCAAATTGGGAAGCAGCGTTGACAGCGCCCCAGCAGCGCCCAACAACTTGGACGCCAGCCGCCGGAAGTGGGGCTCGAAACTCCACCGGCTGTCGAGCACCAATCCCAGGTACTTCATGGTGGACTCGACAGCAATCCGAGCCCCCCCGACCACGATGTGTGAGCCGGGTGGCGGCGCCCGCCGGGGGCCATGAAACACCATGGCCTCCGACTTGTTGAGGGCCACCTCCAGGCCTAGGCGACGTATGCGGCCCACCACCTGTGAGACCGCAGCCGTCGCCAACAACGCTCCCTCCCTGTGCGAGCTCCCCCGGGCAGTGACCAGCGTGTCATCGGCATAACACGTCAGGTCCACGCCCAGTTGGAGCTCGCCCCTCAGCACCCAGTCGTACCCGATGTTCCACAGGAGCGGGCCCAGGACCGAGCCCTGTGGAACACCGCACGACATGCGGCGCTGGTTTTCGCCATCACGTCCCACGTAGGTGACACACCTCTCGGACAAATAAGCCCCAACTATGCGGCGGAGGTAGGGAGGCACCCGGTGATACCGCAGTGCCTCCCGAATACAACTCCAGGGCAGGGTGTTGAAGGCGTTGGAAATGTCCAAGGACACCGCCAACATCACCCCACCCCGGGGCACCGCTTCCTCCGCCAGGACTCTCACCCGCGACACAGCGTGTATGGTGGAGCGCCCATGCCGAAAGCCGAACTGGCTCTCGTCCAGGTCCGGCCCCTTCTCTGCACAAGTGGCCGACGAGGCGGGCTGCGATAATCCGCTCGAACAGCTTGCCCACCTCGTCTAGCAGCACTATGGGCCGGTACGCGGACACGGAGTCCGCAGGGCGCCCCGCCTTCCTGAGCAGGACCAGACGACCAGATTTCCACAAAGTGGGAAACTGGCCCTGCTCAAGGCACGCCGTGTAGAGTCCTCTCAGTTGGGGCTCAAGCTCCTTCAGAGCGAGGGCCAACACGCAGCCGTGGCTTCCGTCGGACCCCGGAGCCACGTTCTTGGCCCGGAGCCGCATCACGGCTGCCCTCATCTCTGCCTGTGTCACCTCTGGGACGCTGATGGCATTCTCGTCCGTAGACTCTGCGGCTGTGGGCAAAGCCATCGGCGGCGGAGTGTGCTCCGCTCTAGCAGGTAAGAGGGCTGCAACTACCTCCTCCAGCAGCTCGGGTTGGAGACTCTCCGTGAGTGGAGGCGCCGCGGCTCGAAGCTTGCCTCGAACCGCTCGATACGGGCGCCCCCACGGATCTCCGTCCAGAGTCTCCAACATCTCCTCCCTGCCTCGCGTCTTCGCCTCGCCGATGGCCAGCCACAGAGTTTCCTTCGCCGCGCGGTACACCTCATACAGCGCGGCTTCTTCGTCAGGGACCCGACGACGCCTCCTCCGGTATCGGGTGTACTGGCGCCTGACCGCCACGCACGCGACGCGCAGCTGCGCGATCTCGGCGGTCCACCAGTACACCTGGCGCCTTCCTACATGTGCGTGGACCCGGGGCATGGACGCGTCGCTGATCTGCGTCATCGCCCCGCGGAACCACAGCGCCTCCTGCTCGATGTCGACGGGTCCGTTCGTTGCCGACTCCCGGACCCAGGCCTGGACAATAGACCTACCTCTACCTTTTTTTTTTTTTTTGTTTCGGGGTGGAAAATCCTCATGGATGTCCGCCGCCCTGGGGCGGGCGACGGGGTCTGTCAGACTCTTACTGACTAAAAACCACCCCGGTGTTCCCTCTCTCACCTACGCCGGGGGTCGCGGGAACGAACGATACTTCCGCAACCCCCGGCTGGTGCTGGCCCGCTCCTGCGGGCCTCTCCTCGTGTCAGGGGGGGAGTGAGGTGTTAAACTCCCCCCGCGACGTCTAAGAGGGGCGCGCGTGGAACACTACGCGCCGCCGCCTCGGGTCCTGATGTGTGGGGGGCGACGGACGTCCCCAAGTCCGTCGCCCCTGGACCCATTTAGGGGGGCTGGAAGAGGGCGTTGTCCGCCCTCCGCCTACGCCCGGTGCGCCTGCTGCGGGCGGGGTGAGGGGATGAGATCTCCCTCTCCCTTTCCGCAGCCTCCTTCTGCGAGACGACTGTTTCGCAGAAGGAAACCACCGCGTCCCAGGACTCCTCGCCGCCGACCATAGACTCGACCACGGCCGGCAGCGATAGGTCACTGCCTACTCCTGAGATGAGGGCACGGCGCGGCTCCTCCCAAGCGGCACACTCTGCCAGCGTGTGCCGCGCCGTGTCCTCCCGGCAGTCGACGCAGTGGTGACACCGGGCGTCCGGCTCCCTGTTTATGCGACACAGGTACTTCCCGAAGCAACCATGCCCCGAGAGCACCTGCGTCGCACGAAACGACAGGGAGCCGTGCCTCCTCCCGAGCCAGCGCTCGAGCACCGGCCGGACCGCCTCGATGGTGTCGAGGCCGGCGGTAGGGCGTAAAAGCCTGTCCCGCCATTCCGCCACCAGGACCTCGCGGAGCTGAGACCGACGCAGCTCCCAGTGTCGCTGCATCGGTCGCTCGCCCCGCGCCCTCATTTCCTCGCGCCACCGATATAGTGACGCGAGTACTTTCGCCTCGAGGTCCCAGGGCGGGGATCCGGCCAGTGCACAAGCCGCCTCGTAAGAGATCGTGCGATACCCCCTGATGACTCTGACGGCCATCGCTCTTTGCGGTTTTCGCAAAACTGCGATGCTTCCGGCCGTCAGGTCCGAAGCCCACACCGGGGCCCCGTACAGGGCCATGGATCGCACGATCCCCACGTAGAGCCGCCTACAGGCGGCGCTCGGGCCCCCCAAATTGGGAAGCAGCGTTGACAGCGCCCCAGCAGCGCCCAACAACTTGGGCGCCAGCCGCCGGAAGTGGGGCTCGAAACTCCACCGGCTGTCGAGCACCAATCCCAGGTACTTCATGGTGGACTCGACAGCAATCCGAGCCCCCCCGACCACGATGTGTGAGCCGGGCGGCGGCGCCCGCCGGGGGCCATGAAACACCATGGCTTCCGACTTGTTGAGGGCCACCTCCAGGCCTAGGCGACGTATGCGGCCCACCACCTGTGAGACCGCAGCCGTCGCCAACAACGCTGCCTCCCTGTGCGAGCTCCCCCGGGCAGTGACCAGCGTGTCATCGGCATAACACGTCAGGTCCACGCCCGGTTGGAGCTCGCCCCTCAGCACCCAGTCGTACCCGATGTTCCACAGGAGCGGGCCCAGGACCGAGCCCTGTGGAACACCGCACGACATGCGGCGCTGGTTTCCGCCATCACGTCCCACGTAGGTGACACACCTCTCGGACAGATAAGCCCCAACTATGCGGCGGAGGTAGGGAGGCACCCGGTGATAACCGCAGTGCCTCCCGAATACAACTCCAGGGCAGGGTGTTGAAGGCGTTGGAAATGTCCAAGGACACCGCCAACAACACCCCACCCCGGGACACCGCTTCCTCCGCCAGGACTCTCACCCGCGACACAGCGTGTATGGTGGAGCGCCCATGCCGGAAGCCGAACTGGCTTTCGTCCAGGTCCGGCCCCTCTCTGCACAAGTGGTCGACGAGGCGGGCTGCGATAATCCTCTCGAACAGCTTGCCCACCTCGTCTAGCAGCACTATGGGCCGGTACGCGGACGCCGAGTCCGCAGGGCGCCCCGCCTTCCTGAGCAGGACCAGACGACCAGATTTCCACAAAGTGGGAAACTGGCCCCGAGACCTACCTCTACCTTTTTTTTTTTTTTTGTTTCGGGGTGGAAAATCCTCATGGATGTCCGCCGCCCTGGGGCGGGCGACGGGGTCTGTCAGACTCTTACTGACTAAAAACCACCCCGGTGTTCCCTCTCTCACCTACGCCGGGGGTCGCGGGAACGAACGATACTTCCGCAACCCCCGGCTGGTGCTGGCCCGCTCCCGCGGGCCTCTCCTCGTGTCAGGGGGGGAGTGAGGTGTTAAACTCCCCCCGCGACGTCTAAGAGGGGCGCGCGTGGAACACTACGCGCCGCCGCCTCGGGTCCTGATGTGTGGGGGGCGACGGACGTCCCCAAGTCCGTCGCCCCTGGACCCATTTAGGGGGGCTGGAAGAGGGCGTTATCCGCCCTCCGCCGACGCCCGGTGCGCCTGCTGCGGGCAGGGTGAGGGGACGAGATCTCCCTCTCCCTTCCGCAGCCTCCTTCTGCGAGACGACTGTTTCGCAGAAGGAAACCACCGCGTCCCAGGACTCCTCGCTGCCGACCATAGACTCCACCACGGCCGGCAGCGATAGGTCACTGCCTACTCCTGAGATGAGGGCACGGCGCGGCTCCTCCCAAGCGGCACACTCTGCCAGCGTATGCCACGCCGTGTCCTCCCGACAGTCGACGCAGTGGTGACACCGAGCGTCCGGCTCCCTGTTTATGCGACACAGGTACTTCCCGAAGCAACCATGCCCCGAGAGCACCTGCGTCACCCGAAACGACAGGGAGCCGTGCCTCCTCCCGAGCCAGCGCTCGAGCACCGGCCGGACCGCCTCGATGGTGACGAGGCCGGTGGTAGGGCGCAAAAGCCTGTCCCGCCATTCCGCCACCAGGACCTCGCGGAGCTGAGACCGACGCAGCTCCAAGTGTCGCTGCATCGGTTGCTCGCCCCGCGCCCTCGCTTCCTCGCGCCACCGATACAGTGACGCGAGTACTTTCGCCTCGAGGTCCCAGGGCGGGGATCCGGCCAGTACGCAAGCCGCCTCGTAGGAGATCGTGCGATACCCCCTGATGACTCTGACGGCCATCGCTCTTTGCGGTTTCCGCAGAACTGCGATACTGCCGGCCGTCAGGTCAGAGGCCCACACCGGGGCCCCGTACAGGGCCATGGATCGCACGATCCCCACGTAGAGCCGCCTACAGGCGGCGCTCGGGCCCCCCAGATTGGGAAGCAGCGTTGATAGCGCCCCAGCAGCGCCCAACAACTTGGGCGCCAGCCGCCGGAAGTGGGGCTCGAAATTCCACCTACCTCTACCTAGCCTAACCTGTCTATTACCTGGCTGGGTCCACTCTATGCTCAAGGGAAAAAATATCGTAATTTATTTTTGTAATAGAGAAGATTTTCGTAAAAAAAAAGGTTTCGGTTTAATGATAATTGTAATTATTTAGTAACGCTATAAAAATTTACAAAAGTAGGTATATTGTGTAGGTATATTTTTGTCTTTTTTAAACATGATTGTATAGGATTGCGTCTTCTTGATTCTACGTCGGGATTATGCGACGTAATTCATGATGACGTTAATAATTACTAGTTGATAAATCGAAAGCATTAGCTTCCGATTTATGACCAGTAACTACTTACTTATTTATTTTTTTTAGAACCAAGAGCCTTCGTCAGTCACGTAGGGTCAGTGTCAGTGAACTCAACTTAACATTCCTCATTCCACTATACATAGAGTACTCACGGAGGATTTATGTCTGGTCAATAAAAGTGCAGTGTGGGTGCCCCACACTCTGAACACGGATCAGAAGGAGTTTCGTTATGAAACTGCGCGTAGCCATTTATCGTGGTATCGCCGTAAGAAAAATATACTTAATAGATGCCTTGATGAAACTTGGGTCGAATTTTATACTCCTCGTCAAAGACATCAGTCACGATGTTGGGTGGAACCGGGCACTTCAGCTGAACATTTACCACATGGACGAAAAATACTACTAATAGTAGCTATGGATGTCAGAGGCATTGCTTTTTGGAGAACTTATGATGAAAATACAACTATGACTGGAGAGCGATATGTCATTTTTAGAAGAAAATATTCCTATTTGGGCAGACCTAGGGCATGTAAAACCGGAAAGTCATCAAAACCGGTTTTGAACATCGTTTTTTTGGGACCAAATACGAAAACCGGAGCTAGGTCCGGTTTTAGCAAAAAAAAAATCGAATGTAGTATAATTTAAAAAGAAACACCATTTTTTTAAAATACCCACTAAGTTTACAAATAAAACAAATTGTATGATACATTTCTTTTTAATCCAAACCATAATAATTTAAATAAAGCATAAATCACTTGTTTTCAAGAGATCGCTGTTCTTGATAATGTGATCTCAAGAATATAAGTGCATCCAACATTCGATCAGACAGCGAACTTCTTATTTTGTTACAGAAATACCCAGCACTCGAAAACTCGAAAACTTTCACTGTCAACACTTGTTGGTAGAACACATAATAAATAATTATATGCTTCGGTGAGATACACACCCCGATGCCCTCCGCTTTCATACATGGCTTGCTCTACTTTTACGAACCCAGCCAGGTCGAAATCTGACCGATTTTTGGGGGTTCTCTTTCTCTTGGGTATTACTGCAACAACCCAGGCGCAGGCTGGCGGGTTACGGGTGCGGAGTGCGGGGGTAGTGGAGGGAGGCGTGTAAGTGGGTGGATGCAGGCTGTGTTCGGTTCGGATACATTTGATGCCTCAAAATTAATTATTTTTTGAGTGTTCGAAAAAAATGTTGAAACCGGAGCTGAGCTCCGGTTTTGGCTCTCAAAACCGGTTTTCAAAAATCGTTAAATTTTGGCCGATTTCCGGTTTTGCGCAAAACCGGAAAACCGGTTTTGCATGCCCTAACGAACATCATATAACGAGTCCTATAATTTTACATGATAACGCCAGACCGCACAAATCAAAAATAGTTCAGAATTTAATTGAAGATAAAGGATGGATTGAAATTATTATAATAAGGAGGTGTCCAAAACGAAGCTCTCAACGTAATAAATTCTTATTTACATAATAGGTTCCAATGTGTAGATGTTAATGGTGTGAAATCTTCCGCGCTGCCAGTTCAGTTAGGTGTGCCGCAAGGCTCAATACTGGGCCCATTCTTGTTCTTAGTTTATATCAATGATTTACCATTCCATTTAAAGGGAATCTGTGACGTTGTACTGTTTGCTGATGATACATCTCTTATTTTTAAAGTAGACAGGAATAGACTAGATTTTGACGAGGTAAACAGTGCACTCTCAATAGTTACGGATTGGTTTACGTCAAATAACCTAGTTCTCAATGCCAAGAAAACGAAATGTGTAAAGTTCGCCTTACCCAATGTTAGAAATCTAGGACCCAACATCGTCTTAGATAAAGAGGCGCTTGAGACTGTGAGCTCAGCAGTTTTTCTGGGAATAACAGTAGATGCCAAACTTCAGTGGGGACCACATATATCGAGCCTAGCAGGAAGGCTCAGTTCGGCTGCCTACGCCGTCAGGAAAGTAAGACAATACACTGACGTTGATACAGCTCGTTTAGTATATTTTAGTTATTTTCATAGCGTTATGTCCTACGGTATTCTGCTGTGGGGCAAAGCAGCTGATATACAAAATATATTCGTCCTTCAAAAACGAGCTGTTCGAGCTATTTACCAGCTAGGTGCTAGAGTTTCTCTAAGAGATTTATTTAAAGATATTGGTATTCTCACGGTTGCATCACAATTCATATTTGCCAACATCATATATATTAGGCAAAATATACACTTGTATACTAAAAACAGTGATGTTCACAATGTTAACACCAGAAATAAGGACAAACTACGTGCTCCCTTTCACCGGCTTCATAAGGTTCATAACTCATTTGTTGGGCTTGGTATAGCCTTTTATAACAAGCTACCCTCTTCTTTGCTAGATTTTTCCTTTTAATGCATTTAAAGCTCAAGTAAAATCCAACCTTTGTTCAAAGGCATACTACTCCATCAACGACTACTTAAACGATAAGAATAGTTGGTCGCCCTGATTAACTCAAGACAATGTTTATGTTCTTTCTCCAGAATTAGATTACTGATAGGTTATTATACTATGAGCTCATTATACAATTGTTTTTATTGGGCTGTATAAGTCAAATCAGTTTAGTTTTATTTTTATTATATTATTGACATAATCAACCCATTTAAATGTTTTCTAATGAGTTGATTACAATATGTGGTTAGCTAGTGACCTCGACGATTGATCATATTATTCTTACCTGAGCAACCGGCAGCAAGTTCGTCATGCTCCCTCAGATGTCACTGCTTGCGGTAGCGTCGGGGGTCGGGTTGCCTCCTTCCCTCAAATATGGCGAGGGGGGTGATGGCTGATCTTTGCGTTATGCTCGTGAACGGGTGCTGCTTGTGGTGACTGGTCGTCTTGCTGACCATGGTTTTATTATTGTTATAATTAGTAATAACTTGTTTATTTAGTTTCCTTCGATGGTCCTAGTTTATCATTTGTGACTTCAAGCGACAGCTATGTAAACAGAACCCAGCATTGCATAAATATGTTAGCGGTCACGCCCTTCATACCTGGAGGCTTTTATTTAATTTTCATTTATTAATTTTTGCTTGAGTACCTACGTATAGTTTTTTATTGTATTTCTTGGTATATTGGCGTTGCTAGCTGACATATGGCAGATAATTGAATTTAGTGTCCTGTGTCTTGTAATGTTAATTGCTTTGCATACCTTGTATTGTATTCAGTCAAGTATTTTCTAACTGAACAGACAGCTGTGCTGCTGGGGAGTTTGTTGCGCCACTTCTTCTTCCCAGCGAAAGCACTAGGAAGTGGTGAAGGGCGGGCGTTTTGGGGGACTGTCTTTTGTAATTTTGACGTTCGAAAAGTGCTGATTCTCAGCCTAGTTTGAATAAATGACTTTTGATTGATTTTGATTTTGATTGATTTATTCAGCCGCCATATTCCCCGGATATGAATCCTTGTGATTTCAATTGTTTTGGCCATGTGAAGAGGAAATTGTCGGGTACTCGATACAATAGCAAAAAGGAGTTAGATATTAAACTAAAGAGCATTATTGATGAATTAAATGAAAGTGGTACTTTAAATGGTGTTCAAGATTTGCCAGCAGTCTGGGAGCGAGTGATTAATAGTGGTGGAGATTATTGATTAGTGTCACAAGGTTATACAACGTGTAACGTTAAATGCGCAAAACCTGACACCCCAACTGATTTTTAATTCAATTGACCTATTTCAAAGAGAAAATAAGTCATTAAAAAAATTGTAAAGGTTTTATGTGCTGTTTTTGTTTTACTGGCCATTCTGATCGTTTCTTGCGTCTGCGACGACGCTTTGTCGAGCGAGGAGTCGTCGCCGGGCCGCCGCGCCGCGCTGACATTGGGTTGCTTGACCTATTAATAAATAGACACGGCAACGTTTTTTATGAAGATTTTTTGAAAAATGTTACCTATATTAAAAAGTGGTTCAATTCATTCTGCTCGTTATTCTGATCAAACTATTTTCAGGTTTTGCGCATTTAACGTTACACGTTGTATAGTATAGTAGTCAGTTTTTGTAAAATAATAATAATAAAAAAATATGACACTGGAAGTGGGATGACCTAATAAATACTTCTAAAGAAGATCAACATTTTAATGTGAACGCTGGTGCAATATCAGGTGCCATTGCAACAGGTATGGGGCTATCAAACCTCAACGAACTTGTCGCTTCTATTGATTTGCCCACACTGCCATTCTGTATATACAGCAAGACACATGATTCTCTTTCTGAAATGTGGAAAACTGCTGCCGAAAAAACGATGAAAGATGCTGCCAAAGAAGAGAAGCATGCAGCCATATTACGGGGTGATGTCAGCAGTGCGGGTATTCCCATGATACCTGTGGAAGCAGATGCTTGTTGGAGCAAGAGGTCATATAAAAGTAATTATTCGGCTCTTTCTGGTGTTGCGGCAATAATTGGCGAACATACAGGTAAAGTTTTACATGTAGGAGTTCGAAACAAATATTGTGTTATTTGCGCACGCGCCAACGTGAAAAAAGAAGAGCCTCGACCACATAAGTGCACTAAAAATCATACTGGTTCGTCAACTTCTATAGAACAGGCTATATTAGTAGAAGGTTTTAAGCAGTCTGTGGAAAAAAGAGGTCTGATTTATAACACATTGATTGCTGATGGGGACGCTAGTACCTACAAAAACATTTTAGAAAGTAGGCCGTATCCAGATATACCCGTTCAGAAAATAGAATGCACTAACCATCTCTTAAGAAATTATAATGGCAGGAATTTGCAGCTACAGAAAGATACGTCTGTTCCATTATCTGAACGTAAACTATTGACGGGAGAGCGCCTGACCAGACTACGAACTGCAATACGATCTGCTATAAAATACAGAACATCAGAAGACGGCACCATATTATCCGATAAAATAAAAAAAAAATACAAGAAGACATTCTAAACAGTCCACGGCATGTGTTTGGAGACCACAATCTTTGTAAGAGCTACTACTGTAAAGAAGAGCGAAAACAGGAGCCCAATCTTGTCTCGACGGCAGCGACTTTGATGTTAAAGTTGCAAAAGAATGTCTCTCAACTTGCCTTCCACTCAAGAAGCCTTTTGCACATCTTCACAAACAATCGTGCCGAACAGTTCAACAGCATCGTGGCCAAAATGGTGGGTGGCAAGAGAGTAAATTTTTCTCTTAAAGACTCCTATAGTGTGAGATGTTATGCAGCAGTAGTAGCCTTCAACACTGGGAAACCACAGTACACCTTATATAAGTCTGTCTGCGACAAAAGTCCAGGAAAGTCTTTGAAATGCGTTGAAGAAGCAAGACATGCTCAAAATTTAAAACACCTGAAACAGTCCCAACAGTACCAACGTTGTCGCAGAAAACTTAATTTTGCTAGTACAGACTCAAATTACGGTCAAAACTGTGAACGTCCAGATATGGACAGTGACCAATACGAACAAGCCAAAAAGATTTTCTTAGATCATTTGAAACAACAAGCTCTAAACCGACAAGAAATAGAAAGAAGCACTATTTTGCAGGCTGAAAGTGCTTTATGGCTAGAACTGCGTAGATGTATTGTAATTGCGTCAATTTTTAGTAAAATTTGTAAGCGAGCGTTTACGATTCGTAATAGGACTCTTAAGAGTAGACAGCGCTAGCTTCGCGCGAAAAGCGACATCTGGTGCACACGCGTCATGCCCCCCTAAACTTATAACTCATTCTGATTCGTTCGGGAGTGTCTTATCTGTCCTTGGACATACAACTATATGATCTGTGGGCATCAGTGCAACACAGACAGGTCCAGAGTGCGTGCTGGTGTCCGTCACAGGCGCAAAATGGAGTCATTTGACATTGAAACGTTTATTATGGCAATTCAGGAGCGTCCTGTAATATGGGACTCACGTCTTCCTGAGTATTCGAGTAAGATTGCAAAAAGAAAGGCATGGGAAGAGATGAATGAATTATTTAATGCAGAATTTGGAGAAAAAACCAATAAAGAAAAGAATGATTTTGGTAAGTTATTTATTTATTTAACTTTAGTATTAGGGCCTCCGTACACACAAAATGTGTTACAATGTACTTGAGTCGGACTTTGCATATATTTACCTTAAATAAACGTACTTTATCATTATAAATGCAGATGAGTGTTGAGAATGATGAGATGTTCTAGAATGAGTAAATCAGAAAACAGATGGTCATCAGTTGTTGTTGCAGATGATCTCCTTTGCTGGTTATTTTTTTGGTTATTTTTTTCAAATTAAAAAAAGAAATTAAAATTTTAAGTGGCAATACTGTCATATCAGCCAATCACGTCGTGCGGTCCTTGCAACGCGACTGGCTGATATAACTGTGTTGGCACTTTACACTTGTAGTTTGTTACTTTCGTCTAATGAGGTCCTGTTGATTAAACTTGTATATATTTTTTCAGCTGTGGAATTCCAGAAAAAATGGAAAAGTTTAAAAGATTCCTATAACAGAGAACGGGCAAAGGAAAAGAACTGTTCCAGTGGGACCGGGGCTAAACCGAGAAAACAATATGTGTACTATAAATTACTGTCATTTTTACAACCTTTGACCGAAACCAGACCGCCAAGTCGACCTACAGTTACTGAGGGAACCGACTCCGAAGACTGTTTGGAATCTTTTGTAATACCAAAATCAAAGTCACGCCAACCATTCAACATCCAGATATTATATAAACATCCGGATACTTTCTACATAATTATACTGTAGATAGCTCATTAAATATAAATCACATATTTGCAATATACCAAGGATCGCGATAGTGACCCAAAGGCAAGTATATTATATTTCAATATTATGTTTTGAATTTATTTCTAGGTTAGCAATGTCTTGCCACAGCAGTGTCGTTCCGAAAAATAAGTGCATTAAGTGTGGTTTACATACAAAGAAATTGTCGGGTTATAAAAAAGTTATCGACTCTCAAACTTTGATTAATCAAATAAAAAGCTATTGTGGTGTGCGCGCTAAAATTGGTGATTTCATGTGTAAAACTTGTAATTCGGCTTTTGAATTTTATAATTATATCAGCTTTAAAAAATCAAGAATTCAAAGATTCTGCATCTGATCTACATGATATCAACAATGATCCATGTGAAGAATATACTTTAAGCAGCTCTAACGCAGAAAACGAGGAAGAAATTGAGTTGCCTATTGCCAGATGTGTATCAACTCATAAATACTGTTTTATATGTGGGAATGAAAAAAAAAAATAGTTTCCGTACCATTCAATGCTCGAAAGCAAGTCTTCTTAGGAAAAAATATATTAATTCCATATGGGAATCGTATCTGTCCTGAACATCTAATCAAAAGCCGATTTTACGACGTTGAAATAAATAAAATTACAATAAAATCACAATATAGTTCTATAAAATCATCAGAATTATCAAAACTTATAGAAAATTCCAGATTTTTCATTGCCCGAAGAACAGCTTATTATGTTTACTGGTTTAACATGGGAACAACTGAATTTCTTGAGAGAGATGAAGACATCTTTGAGAAACACGGACTCTCGAACCGTGACTCAAGCAATTGTTGTATTTTTATTGAAATTGCGATCAGGAAATTCAAACTCTATCTATGATTGCGGCTATCTTGGGTCTCGATGATCAAACTAAAGTACATCATTATTGTGAATCAGTTTTAAACAGTTTTGGAAAAGATGTATTACCAACACGTTTTGGGATTCAAGCCGCTACTCGACAGAAACTAATTAATGAAACAGCACCAGCTGCAAAATTGATTCACAATATTACAGATAATCAGTTAAGTTTAATATTTGACGGTACGTATTTGCGTCACGAGAAAAGTACTAACAATGAGTACCAAAAAAAGTCCTACTCTGGACAAAAAAAGCTACCATTGTGTAAGCCTTTTACTGTATGCTCAACGAACGGCTACATTGTCGATATCCTAGGTCCATTTAATGCAGTTGAAAATGATGCAGCAATTCTTCAAAAGATTCTGGAAGATAAAAATGGATTGAAAATGCTTTTACAGCTGCTGAAGCTAATGAATCGCGTACTGTCACAATGATTCGGTGGGTTGTGGAAGCCGTACATGGCACTATAAGTCAGAAATATAAGCTACTTCATAAATAGTTTGACAATAAAATGCTCCCTCGGGCTGCATTATATTGCAGAATAGCAGGTTTTTTAGTTAATACATTTGGAAAAAGACACATTTCTAATGTTTCAAAAGAAGATAACAATTGGAGTAGTCGCAAAACTTCTTTTGAAACGATGAAATCAGATGATGCTTTGGATTTCCCTGAGCTGTCAGAAGACGATTTAAAGATTTTTTTCTGTGGCTCATATCAATTAAAACAAGCTGTGTGTCACTTAGCTGAACTAATCGACAGTGCTGACAATATTACTATACAATATTTAAAAGAGTCTCCAAACATACTGTCGATTCGCATCGTTTCAAGACACATAAAATCAAAGACGTACAAACTGTACATTGATTACCAACCTGATTGCGAGGGTATTGATGCAATAAAACGTTGGTACTGTGAGTGCCCAAATGGTGCCCGCACTTTGGGATGCTGTTCACACATAGCTACCATTATTTATTATTTATCGAATGCTAGATATATGAAAAAGATATTGAAGCCAGCAGATATATTATCAAAGTTGTTTGATTCAAATGAAACACCAATTATAAACGAGGACAGCGATGAAGATTGAATAAACCGTTTTTTTTTAATTGTATTTTTCAACATATATTTTTATAAAATGCAGTGTAACTTACTTTAATACTTTCCTTTACTTTACATTTATTCCAATACAATTTTCCAAATAATTATTTATACTATACAACGTGTAACGTTAAATGCGCAAAACCTGAAAATAGTTTGATCAGAATAACGAGCAGAATGAATTGAACCACTTTTTAATATAGGCCACATTTTTCAAAAAATCTTCATCAAAAACGTTGCCGTGTCTATTTATTAATAGGTCAAGCCACCCAATGTCAGTGCGGCGCGGCGGCCCGGCGACGACTCCTCGCTCGACAAAGCGTCCTCGCAGACGCAAGAAACGATCAGAAAGGCCAGTAAAAATAAAACAGCACATAAAACCTTTACGATTTTTTGAATGACTTATTTTCTCTCTGAAATAGGTCAATTGAATTAAAAATCAGTTAGGGTGTCTGAGGTTTTGCGCATTTAACGTTACACGTTGTATAGTCGCTCATCTATTTCATTTTTTTAAAAGTCTGCGGTACAGGAGTGTCTAACTTCATGAAGAACATTGTTATCCTAAAATACAGAAAATAAATACATGATGTGTATCAAAATATAAACAAGCAAACCATAAACTCACTTTCAAATTTATAATAATAGTAAGTATTTTAGAAAGGACATCAACCACTTTGTATGGCGTTTGGGCTTGAACATGAACATAAAAATATTGCACTATTATTGATTTTATTTAGTAGCTTACAGTACAAAGAAAACATATCTGTGCCACAGATATGTTTTCTTTGTACTGTATCTGTCCTGTTATCAGGTTTTTCCCATGCACCACAGATTCTGTGGTGTCTGGGAGAAACCTGATAACTCCATTTTCGTCATTTTTTAGTTTGGTACTATGCTGTTATTAAAAAAAATCATATTTTATTTTGGTCTATTGCTGATAAGTGTAACTAAAATAGGAGTGGGAGAATCGTAGCGGTAGAAACGTGACTATTCATGATTTTTTATTTATGGTTTGGTACAAATTCGATAACTAAACTAGTCAGGATATTATCAAACGAAAAAAAAAAAAATGATCTTATTTCTGATAACTCCCACATATCAGCTCTGTATCAGATATTTAAACTTTTATAAAAAAAATTAAAACACTCAATTTGAAATTCAAAAAACCTTCAAACGATACTTGCAAAACTAGCGATTCGCTTACGCTTCAAATTAAAACTTGTGAGGATGCTAATGAAAAACAAAATTTAGAAGAGAAGAAGACTGTTCATCAAAGTAAATCTGAATCACATTATAATTCGAAAAGAGAGGACAAGCAATTGAGTAAGCAAAGTGAAGGAAAAATTGTTGTTGCTGCATTCGATCTACAAAAATGTTTAGCGACTCCTTATCTATCAGCTGGAATATCGTTTTATAAAAGGAAGCTATGGACTTTTAATTTAACTGTTCGTAACATCACAGAAAAACGAACGCACTGTTTTGTTTGGTACGAAAGTATCGCACAAAGAGGTGCGGATGAGATTGTATCATGTTTGTTTCGATTTATTATGGAGCTAACAGATACGGTAGAGCAGATAATCTTCTACTCAGATACCTGCCCAGGACAAAAGAGAAATAATATTTTACCATTAATGTTTGCATTAGCTGTCAATCGAAAAACCAGTTTAAATGAAATCCATCACAAATTTTTAGTGCCCGGACATACGCATTTGGAATGCGACAGCGATCATGCAGCGATAGAAAGATTTATAAAACATCATCAATTTCTGTGCCACACGATTGGGTAAACATTATCCAATTGACCAGTCACAGATACACAGTTCAAATGATGACACAAGAAGAGTTTTTAGGATTTTCTCAACTTTTCAAAACAATTTTTTTGAAAAGAAACATTGATACCGATAAAAATCCTTTTATTTGGAACAATATTTTTTGGATAGTGTTCTAAAGACTCTAATGATGTGGCGTTCAAAGAGTCTTTAGATTCAAGTGAACCTTTTAGATACTACTCATTTGTTAAAAGGGGACGGGTATCATCGGTTGCTACTTTGAGCATGCCAAGAGCATATTCGAGTCCTTTACCTATATGCTCAAAAAAGTACCATGATATTATAAGTTTGCTACCTTTTATAGATCGTGTTTATCATAATTTTTATAACAATTTGAAAACCTCAAACACGAATCCTGACTCTGTAAGCGACAGTGACGAAAATACGAATAAATTATATCACTAATGTTCTACTAACTATTGATTTCAATACGTTAACTCCATTGTTTTCGATTTAATTAGTTAATGTTAATTTGGTTAAAAAATGATAAGTGCCATTAAAAATGAAACGGCTGTGTTTTTAGTTTTAGTTAATATATTTAAAAAAACCTGATTAATAAATAGTTACTGCAGCAGTGGTTGGCTTTTTCTACTTTACCTAACTGATTTATAGAACCTTAAAAGTCTTACACTGAAAAATTACGTTTTTGGACTTAACAGGTTTCTCCCAGACACCACAGATATAGATAAGAAGTTTTGTATCAAATTGGTTAATAATTAAAAAAAAAATCAATACTTTAAAATAAATTGTTTATTTGCCAAACTATTCATTTTCATACGTTAATAAAACATGGTCTAAAAACTGGGCAGGTGGAGTTACATTTTCGTACCTTGCCCAGCTTAAATACCATATCACAGACATGATATGAGCGCAGCAACCTACAGTCCTTCGGCCGACTATGCAGTTGCAGCAATACTGTTTAATTGCTTGGATGCCGCGACAGTTTTGTTTGGATATTTAAGAGTCATTAAGTAGGTAGTGGTATATTCAACATTTTCAAATGGAGATTTAGGAATAAGTTTGTCGTATGTGTTTGGTTTGCTTGCGTAAGTTATAAAATTAAACTTTGTTGAATCAACTTTTTTCATGCATTTATTGCACATTTAAATGTTTTAACAACAACACAAATGAAAAATAAGGAATGCACGCTGTGAGATCACATAATTATAGTTAAACACAAGAGTAATAATAAAAATAATAATTCAACACACTTAGTCATAATTAAAAATAGTTTAAGAACTATAAACGATAATTGTCTTTCTTCCTCTTTGTGCTTTAAAAGTAGGTATTTAAGTAAAGTACGTAACAAAACATTTCTTAAGAGCATCAATCTTAAACTAGCAATAAAATTTGCATAAAACTATGAACATTCAATACACAATAATTAATTGTAATTATCGATGGCACGTGTCAGGTAAGTATCACAAAGTTTTACAAAATGTTAAAGTATCAAAAAATAAAAACAGGTAAGTACCTTTAGGAACTTTTTTGTGGGTAAAAATATTAATTATTACAACCGATGTACAGTCTTAATTTTGTACTTTAAAAGTCAGTCTACACTTAATCTCTCCAGCTAAGCTTAAGGGACCTTACCATAAAATACTTAAAAATAATTGTATA
The DNA here is from genome assembly GCA_949629135.1 of Eremobia ochroleuca. Lineage (NCBI taxonomy): Eukaryota > Metazoa > Arthropoda > Insecta > Lepidoptera > Noctuidae > Eremobia > Eremobia ochroleuca. The sequence continues at coordinate 1,925,657 of OX451385.1, read as the reverse complement.
ATAATCAGGAACTTCGAAATCACAATAGTATCAAACTAAAACTTTCAGAAAGAAAAAAAAAATCACAGCCGTTCATTCAGAATCACTTTCTTGTTCTGCTGCATTACTGGAAACGTGTGGCAAGTCCCTATAAAAACCATGATATTTTTCCGGGATGACACCAGATCTGCACATATCATTAAGATCTTTGTTCTTTCCATATGGAATAAGAACGGGGCCATTATAAGCTTGGGATATTTCAAAATCATTCTGGCGTTGCGTGCTTCTTTTGGTAGATCTGAGAACCACTAAAGTCTTCGGCTCGTCGTCGAAATCGTATTTGTATTCTATCCGTTCAAAAACGTTGCCCTTAACTTTAACCTCTCTAATTTGTGTCCACTTCATTTTTTCATTTCTTACATCTTTCACCCAGTTTCTGTTCGCCAACAAATCTTTCAAATTAAAAAAGTCTCGTGAGGTCATTTCTCTTACATTGTACGGCAAACCTTCTGTTTTCGCCCAACGCACCAAGCAGAACCATTCATCAGGAACGTAAATCATTCTCCGCTCACTCTCTTTCTACAACCATGTGAACACTGTCTCCTTCATTTTGGGTGTGTCCTTTCTCCATAAATCTATGCATTACAGTTACTCCAAACTCCTTAGCAGTAAGCAAATATAAAGCAAAGACAATGCGGTTCCGATTTTGGCCAGCGCAATTGTCCGACCAAAATCTAAATTATTTCACTCCTTTTCCAGCATTCATTTTAATAAAATCCTACAAGCAACTTGAAACTTCATTAGCCCCTCTTTTAGCAATACACTCATGCCACATGTAACAAGTCGCGGATTTATTTCCAAGCTCAAAAAGTGTAAAGTTGTAAGTATTCAGTTTCCGTTTGTAATAGAATATGCTTTCCTCACCGTGTGGAGTCTGCAAAACTTTTTGAAAATCAAACGTAGCTTCAACGATTTCAGGATTTTCGCATGCTTCTGTTTTATCAGCTTGTTTAAGTGACCGAGCTTTCTTTTTTCGCGCTTGATGTTCCAAGAAACTCTGTTTTTCTTCTTCTGTGGGAAACTGGTTGTTAGCAAAGATATGGCAAATTTCACACAAGTCTTTTGGGCTTGTGAAACGCTTAGTTGAAATTAGCATTTACAATGTCACGGTATTGACGTTTGTTGGCTTGATTACTGTATTTATTAGGATCGTACCATTCAACATAAAGTTTGTACATCTGCGAAGTACTTTTTAAGTTGTTTAAGTAGTTTCTCAGAATCTTTGCGTGCATAGTGCGAATCCACTCGATCTAAACAATTCACATGGCCTTTTACACTTTGTACTATTACTTCATCAATCACTCTAGGTTTATGGTCATACTTTCCTCTCTTGTCGTCTTCTATAGCTGCTATGCCGTCATATTTTTTCCAAGCCGTTGGTATTATTCGCTCACCAGAAGATATTGTACTAAGAAACATCTGCTTACAGACCCATTTTGTTTCCTTTTCTGCTATTGGGAGATAATAAACATAGGTATAGTCACGTTTGTGTTTAATTATTTCAGTAGTTTTACGCCCTTTGTTTATCTTTTTTGTGTACTTTATAACAAATTCCCAATGCTTATTACGATCGCCCAGTTTCCAAAACTTTGAAAAGATAGCCTCTCTTTGCTTTATATCGTAGTTTTCAGTAGACTTGTAGCGGCATTTCTTTCCACACGGTTGACCTAATACTTTTTCTGCAATTTGTTTCCCTTTTATATTTGTATAGGATTTTCCTTCGTTCTTCATTTTCTTTCTTTGAACTACATACCAATGCTCTTTGTGTACAAGTCTCTTCTTTCCTATATCTGTTTTGCAAGTTTTCTTCCTGGAAACTTTATGTGTAGTCGGTGTTACGTTAGTGGAAGGTATAGTTATAGTTGAAGGTGTTGGAAGATTTAGATAGACTTCATCGGGCCTTATGGCATGCGCTTCCAAGCATATGGCACAGAATTCGTTTCCACATTGGTCTTCGTGAACAGGAACTGGTGACGGTATTGGCGTCGAATTGTCAATGGACGTTGATGCGTCTTTAGAGATTGCCTGCGTTTCTTCTGTTACGGAAACCTCAGTCTCTTCAGGGACTCTCCTCTCAGGAATGGCCTCTTTAGGAATTCTCTCTTCAGGTATAGAAGTATTTACAGGCTCATCCATGTCACTGAATACTTTATTATTATCCATCATTTCTTGTAGACATTTGGTTTACTCCTCATCGGAATGCACACGTATTGGTGAAGACCCTCGATCTGTAAAGATAGGTAATTCCTAGAATAAGTTTTTTCAAGTCATACATTCGACAAAAAATTCTGTGTATAATGCAGTTAGTGTAAAAAGTGACATATCCAACCGACCAACTAACTTAGGTTGCGTGTAATAATGTCGAAAATGACACATCCGACAAAAGGTCTGCTTTTAGGTTACATGTAACAATGCCGAAAGTGACACATCCAACAAAATGATCTACTATACGTACATGTAATAATGTCGGAAGTGACACATCCAACAAAATGATCTACTATACGTGCATGTAATAATGTCGGAAGTGACACATCCAACAAAATGCTACTATACGTACATGTAATAATGTCGGAAGTGACACATCCAACAAAGTGATAAATAAATAAATAAAATAGTTTATTGTCACAAAGAAACATACATGATCTACTATACGTACATGTAATAATGTCGGAAGTGGTATATCCGACAAAATTCTCTGCTGAATACCATTGAAAATAGATGTATCTACCGGAACGTACTTTATTAAAGGGGATATTAAATCTATATTATGCAAATTACAAAAATGGTTTCATAATAAAAGTTTTAATCTTAATGATTGACATGGCTGTATATCTTCTTTAAAATACCGACTTAGTAACAAATAAAGGGTGCTTACCAGGTTCTGTAGATATGGGATAATCTTGCCCGTCACTTCTTGTTGTCTCAAGTTGATAAATAGGATCTTGTTTATTACAATTAACTAGATCTAAAATCCGTTTAGAACGTGTAGACGACCCACTGACCCGTTTCGACATGATAAGCCACTTTGTTTACACGCACAAAAATAATAAATCGTAAAATTATTGCAATTTCGACCGCGCAAGCGCTCCACCAAGTGACATAGTGCGTAGTGGCCGATCCGCGCGCAACCGCGCTCCCTCCGCCCCGCGGACAGCGCCGGTTCCGTCACTACCAACACTGTTGCGCGGACAAGGTTAATACAACCGACAATATTAACCAAGAAACTAACTAAATATCATGATTTTCAAAAGAATAAAATGGTACGTACGATAATCTTTTTATTGTGATTCTATTTATGTAAAAAAGTGAATATTGGTAAAAATGCATAACCGACATTGTTAATAGGGACCATCGATATATGCAACCGCTTGTGACGTCATAAGCGAACTCATAATGATAATAGTGAGGGTACATCTGTTTAATTTGTTAAAATTTTTTAATGAATTAGTGGGTACCTAATTTACTTCATTGGGTATTGTGGCTGTGTTTGAATCGTAAAATGTCGAGTGCAGAGGAATTAATAAGGATTTTAGAAGATTTCGAAAAAGATTGATTTTTGTTTGTAGAAAGTAAAAATTTACTACACAATATTTTAAGTATTTACGTTTAGATAGCATAAAGCAAATACAATTGATATTTAATTAAAATTTAAATAAGAAAATTAACACATACCTGCATTTGCCATTTCGGAAACTCGCAAAGCAATGTCCGTTAAAGCAGTGACAATTAAATGCTCTGTCATTGACCATAAATTAAGTTTTTTTTAAACAGGAAAACTTTTAAAACGTTCTACTACCCTTTGTCATACACAAATTGAACATATTAATAGTTTGAGTAATAAAAATCGATAACCGGAAATAATTTCACTTGTCCCCGCACTATCTACGCTCTTGTTTATCTCTAATGTTAGCGCCGGGGTTGTATAAATGCAACAATTCCAAAAGCCGAATTTTTTAGAATTATGAACTAAACTCTATCTTGGCTTTGGTAGTGTCTATGTACAGACGTTAGCACATCAAGCTACCCGAAACTGTCAGATTTTCCCAATCAACTTTGAACCTTATGCTTTAGCAATAAAGTTGAAAATCTATTCAAGAAATCTGACAGATTGTAGTAGCTTGATGTGCTGGCGTCTGTACATGGTTATAGGTTTTTGATGTGGGTAATTTTAATCTTATTATTGTTATGAGGGTAATGAATTAAAAAAAAACATTAGATTTTCGTAAAAACGTGTAATTTTACCTTTAAAATTTTTATTTATTTATTTATTTACTTACAGGGAACCCTATTGCGATAGTGTACATGGATAAGGCCGCCAAAATTGTCAATTATTTTGTGTGACATTACTGCCGTTTTTTTCTGCAGTACCTTTTGGTTAAAATATTCAATAATTTGTAGAGAATATCTGAATTATATTAATTTAATTACTATTATTATATTTATTTTAATTATATGTATACCGTCGAAGAATTAGATGATAGACCTCTGCTATGATAATAATATTGTTACGAAAATCCTTGAACTGACTTGTTTTATTGATAGATTAAAATAAAACAATGGCTTTTATTTTGTGTTACGATTTATTTGTGTAACGATTTTTACCCCAAAACTACTATTTATAGAGCCTAAGTGCAAAACGCAGTATTAATATGGCAACACCGTAACCTAAAATATTAAAAAAAAAAAAAGACAGCCATATTGTTTCGCTAGTGAAGGAGCTTAACAGGTTCCCTGTCCACAAAGTAGACACAATAGTTTTAAACAATGAACATGAATCATATGTGATTCATGGGACAGGGAATGGGTTAAAGTGCGCGTTATGTTATTGTTTGTTTGTGGAAAAAAAATGATTTAATGCGATTTCTGAGGTAAGAAACAGATATTTTAATGTTATTGTATTATATGTATTTGTTGGCGATGAGGTTAAAAGTATACTAGAACCGCCGATTAGTGCCTAATTGTAATAAATAACCGAAATATAACCTAAAACTGTTGTAAAAATTTAGCTTTTGTGTTACATTTGTGTCACTTTTGTGTTACATTTGTGTTATTGTAACACAAAAGTATAAGATAAGATAAGATAAGATAAGATAATTTTTATTTGTTCAAAACATGAGTATACACACACATAGCATGCAAGGTGTTACATCAAATTATAATTATGACAGTCATGTTTTGCCTTAACGGCGTACAAATATAATATGACTACACAGCATCAAGTGAATTTAAATTCGTCCATTACACACAGCAAATCTAGCAGTTATCCATCCAATTTAGACCATACTTTAACTAAAAGGTACAAATAAAATAAAATCAAATAGTGTCACAAGCTCATCATAGCAAATAATACAAATCCAATAATACAAATAAAAAAATCAAATGTTAAACAATTATTAATAAAAATTAGGATGTCATTATACATGTCAAATTAATTTGTCAGCCAGAAATTCGTCAGTGCTGTAATAGACTTTCTCTAACAGAAGGCTTTTTAATCTATTTCTTAATTTTCCAGTAGTCAATTCCCTCCAATGTTTTGGCAACTTATTATAAAGAATTGGCGCCATACAGAAAACACTTTTACGCATTAGAGTTGTCCTGGATCTCGGGATACATAGTATACTATTGTCGCGTCTATTTCGAACTACTCTGTCTGCCAATAAGGGGAATAGGTGTGGATTCGACTTGACAAACATAATGGTCTCTAAAATGTACATTGACGGAAGGGTTAATATTTTATATGCTTTAAAAAATGGTTTGCAACTCTCTGTAACATGAAGTCCAAACATAGCCCTCAGGCTTCTCTTTTGCGTTTTAAAAATCATATCCTTGTTTGTTGAGTTTCCCCAAAAAATTAGTCCATATCTTAAGTTACAGGACACTAAGCCGTGATAAGCGATTAGCAGCGCATCAACATTTAGGATGGGGGCTAATTTATACAGTGCATATGTGGAATTACTAATTTTTTTGCTTAATGCTTCCGTATGCGCTTTCCAATCTAATTTGCTGTCAATAGTTACTCCAAGAAATTTGGTTATGTTCACTTTGTCACTCTGTTGTTACAATAATGGACATTTACTTTTGGTATGGATGATCTTTGGGCAAAATGCAGAATATTCGTTTTCCCTAGGTTTATCTTAAGATTATTGTTTTCCAACCATTTTACCATTGACTCTATAGAATTGTTAATGTCAGTTTCATATGTGTCCCTATTTTTGCAAGCGATTGTTATGGTACTGTCGTCGGCAAAAAGTGTCATTGGGTGGTCGATACTTTTAGGTAGATCATTAATATACAGTATAAAAAATAGCGGGCCTACGACAGTACCTTGGGGTACACCAAATTTAACTACACGTTCCCTTGATTTATATATAATTTCCTGTTTATTGCTTTTATTTACTGCTGAAATTTCTGTAAATTGTGTTCTGTTGCTTAAATAAGATCTAATAAGGTTTGAGACATTACCTCTAATGCCATATGCTTCTAATTTCTCTATAAGTATGTCGTGCCGGACATGGTCGAAAGCCTGTGTCATGTCACAGAATATAGTACATACCGGTATATTCGCATCTACTTTTTGCATGACATTATGTAAAAAGTCGTAGATTGCCATGTTTATTGTTCTACCATTTCTGAACCCTTTCTGTTCATTAGCGAGTATATTTTCTCTTTCGACGTAACTATACAACTGTTTATATAAATACTTTTCAAATATTTTAGCAATTATACTAATAAGGGAAACTGGCCTATAGCATTGCATAAGCTCTTTATTTTCCTTTTTAAATAGTGGCTTAATGGTAGATACTTTTAACGCATCGGGAAAAACACCTGTCTCGATGCACATATTAATTATATGGCTTAGATGCGGTGATAATTCTCCTGCTACAGCTTTTAAAACTTTTGTTGATAGGCCATCATGCCCTACACTATTTGTATTTTTCAATTGTTTTATAATTTTAAACACTTCGATTGACAGACATGGGGCGAGAAAAAAGGAATCTTTTCTTTTTGGTATCAGCGACGCAGCATTATTCCCAGATCCTGCTATAGGGTTTGTTTTGTCAACGTAGTAATTATTAAAAGCATCTGCCATAGCCTTTGGGTCAGTGATGACGTCATTTTTTACCCAAATTTTGTCAATACAGTTTTTCGGAATGATGAATTTTGAGCTATTAATAATTTTCCAGGTAGCTTTTGATTTATTATCTGACGTATTTATTGCATGGTTATTCTGTGCCTTTTGAGTGAGTTTTACAATTTTTTTAAATACTTTTGAATAACAAGTCAGTTTTCTTTTATTATTCTCATTTGGTTGAAGTCTATATTGCCATAAAAGTTGTCTTTTCTTTTTACTACATAGTTTTACACCACGTGAAACCCATTTTGGTTTTCTCATCGTGCCAATTCTAACATTATATTCGGGAAAGCACAATTTATAGAATAACGAAAATATATCAATAAAAGATTTGTAAGCTACATTAGGATCGTTGGTTTCGTAAATGTCAGAAAATGATAATTTATCTAAGCAATTTTTAAATTTTGTCATATTTTCATTGCAGTAGTCGCGTCTTGTAACCTTCCAATATTTAATCTTACATTTTTTTTGTACTGGAAACGTTATTAGTTGTGCCGTATGGTCAGATAGAGCAAGTTCTAGGACTTCGGTCTTACATACTTTGCGAAAGTTATGAGCAATGTTATCAATACCGGTTTTACTCTTTAGGCGTGTAGGTTGATTAAAGGCTAATTTTAAATTGTAATTCAGTAATAGGCATTTAAATTCAATGGTTTGAGCGTTCTTTTTTAAAATGTCAATATTGAAATCCCCTGCAATGACAATATTATAATGGAATTTCTTAGATAACTCTTGCAGGAGGGATTGTAATTTGTCCATACATGCGTTGAAATTTGTTAACTTGGGAACCCTATACACACATGCCAGAACAATGTTATAATTAGGTAACTCTATCGCGCAACATTCAAATACTCCGGGTTCTGATAAGTTGGATATCTTCTTTAATTCGACAAAGTGGTGTCCGTTCTTTACCAAGATGCATGCTCCGCCTCTCTTGCTTTCTTTTCTGCAGTACGAAGCCGCTAGTTGATAATTTGGTATAGTTAAGTAAGACTCGTATCCTGTCATAATGAAGTGCTCAGTTACACACAATATATCTACACTTAGACCCTTTTCTGATAATAGCTCATCTAAGCATATTGTGACATTGTCGGATTTGTTTAGCAACCCGGCAATATTCTGATGCATAACGCAAACATTATTGGTCACGAAAAAAATCTGTTAGTTTCTCCTGGTTTCCTGCCATGATGGATCCTTCTTGGTCATCACATTGTCTGGTCTGGTTATTTTCATTCACTTGTGCCATATTGTTTGATTCTATTGAGTCTGCGTAAAAACGTTTGATATCGAGCAAAGTTTCATTTAGATCTTGAAAAATTGTTCGCATGCCAGTGTTATTGAGCTTTCCGCTACGTCTATAGAACATTTTATAGTCGTAGGTCAGGTTCATGTTCGAGTCGAGAAAATAAGCGTGTTCATGCGTGAATATATCATGGCACAGTAGACTATTGAAATATTCAATCTTCCCATTAAATATATTGGTATAGTTGCCACATTTATATGTCGGTGCGCAGATAATAATATTTGTATGTTGAATTTTATTTATAGATGCTCGTATACTAAATATCAAATTATGGTAGTTATTTGAATTGATGTCTTCTTCTCCTATCAATATAATACAGAAGTCGTTCATAGTAAATGACTTGACTTTGGTTTCTATATTGAGCATCATTTGGTCCATCGTACAGTGTGGCATTAAGTAGTGACATATCTCTGACTTGAGTTGCAGAGTGGTATTTGCGATCGAAAGTATTTTGTTTTCCTTGTTATTGCTAAGGATACATATCTTACTGGTTGTCGTAGTATTTTGCTCGGATCCTGGTTCTTGTGTAGATGTTGCTGATTTTATTGAGACCTTTTCTTTGGCTACAATATCAGAATCAGTCTGTGTTTGTTTGTTTATACATCCTGCTTGTTTTGAGAATTTAATCCCTTGTTTTTTTGGTGTGATGGTAGGAGATTTTAATGGACTAGCAGCTATTTTTTTGTATAGTGAGTTTTTCCGAATTAGATTTTCATTCTCTTTTTTAAGCTTTCCAATTTCTATGCTTAATGAGTCAATTTCTCCATTTGCGCTACTGAGTTTAATGGTGAGGTCATCAATATTTTTCTTTAACTGGGTAATTAAATCAATGTCCTCATCATCCGATATGTCTGGCATACTACATACAGTGCCATCTAGTGTGTTATCGACAAAAGTTTCATCCAAGTTGTCGGAGTTTGAGTGCGCTCGTGCGCGTCTGACAGTGACATTATTGATTTCGTCCATAGTTGTGAATGAAGTACTGATATTTATCACTAGATGTCTATACCACCGTATTACTTGTATTGATACTAGATGTCACTTTACTCAACTTCAATGAGTCTTCGAGACTACAAATTCAAAATGTTGAAAATTAACGATCTTTATTTGCACTTCATGTGATTAATGGGTTTTTTAATAGAACCAAGTTATTGTACCTGTAGTCTTTGGTGTTATTACGTCGTGAAGTCGGTGTAGGTCCTTTTCTTACGTCTGTGTCACTGATTTATTTGTTTTGTAAACACTGCACGTATGTTGTTTGTTTTGTCACATTACACTTGAGTTTTTCGAAGATAACGTTATTTAGCGTTACTAGTCACTATCTGGACACAATTATATTAATAATCAATTAATTAATGCACAATTACTATTTAATTACATTTTTCAAATACGGAGTCGATGTTAACTGTGCGCCACTAGCGCCCTCCTTCGGAAGATCAATAGATAGAGTATGTGTTACGTAACACAGTAGATCTATAAAGCCGCATGCATAGTTGTATTTGTACTGATTTCTGAAAGTAATGTATCTGAGTGTGATTTTGTAGGTATATGACAAACTCAGTATTTACATACCTACTTTTTAATATTGAAAACCTGCCAAGTGCAATTTAAACTTGCACGATAGGCTCTTTAGCACCGAAGTAATTGAGTATGTTTTTCTCTATTGAAAATAATCTATTCATGTGCACATACAGGATGAAATTGAATTCATGGACATCCTTTTAAGGGGTCATTGTAATCATCATTAAGAACAAGTTTTACTATAGGACCAAACCTGAAATCGCGAAAAAAAATCAGCACTTCCGTACATTCTGACGAGTTATGTGAACATAAATGCAAAAAACAGCTGTTTTTTTTCGCGATTTTAGGTCGAGTCCCATGGTAAAAGTTGTTCATAATGATGTACCCCTTAAAAGGATGCCCATGAATTAAATTTCATCCTGTAGTAATTGTCCATTTTTTTATAGACAATGCCGTTAACTGCCGCTGAACGACAGAAAAGATATCGTGAAAAGTTAAAAAGTACGAATCCTGAAAAATTTCAAGACCAAAAGAAAAAAAACAGTGAAAGAACATTACGTCAATATAAAAATAAAGCAGCCAATTACAACGAAGAACAGAAAGAAGAATTACGAAAAAAATGGAGAGAGGATCGCAAAAAAAAAGAAAATGTGCCAAAGAAAACATTAATTTGAAAAGAAAAATATGTTCTATGATGAATGGGTTTAGCAATCTCCAAAGGAAAGTTCAAAGGCAGCAGAAAGTAATTGAAAGTTTGAATGAAAAATACGAAAATATAATGATGCAGCTAGAAGCTAATAGAACCAAAGAGACACATAAGAGAGAGGGAGAGAGTGTTAAATATTATGAAAATACTAAAGAAACGAACGAGACACCTAATAAAAGAGTAACTGACTTTATAAACCAAACGATACCAAATATCGAAACCCCGAAAAAGGAAGAGATTAAAAAAAAATACTTGAACGTGACTTATAACAAGAATCTTTTAAAAATGAATACAAGATTTCTAAAAGGGCGTATAAAGATGTTTTAAAAAGAGTAGTAAGCAGTGATATTATTAAAAATACAAAAAAAACAACAAAATTCAAGATAAAGTTAGGCATACAAACGTCTGCTTATAGAAAACTAGAAGGTCCCAAGAAAAAAATTCAGTTGCAGAAACAAATCGCAACATTTTTTAAAAGAGATGACGTCAGCCGAGCGACAGCGGGGAAGAAAGAATATAAAACGTATAAAAAAATCAAATTCCAAAAGAGATATTTGTTAGACAAGCTAAAGAACTTACATAGAAAATATGTTGAAGAAGTAGGAAGAGTAAGTTTCAGTACCTTCAAAAAATACCGCCCGTTTTACGTGTTACCTCCTAATATCAAAATCAAAACGTTGCATGTACGATGACTGTTCTGATTGTTCTGTAAGATACATAGATAATGGTGATTTAGATCCAAATACTCAAGTGAAATGGTTTAAGTGGGCTTTAACAGATTATGAATATGGCAAAGACGGTAATATGAAAAAATCTAAAAAAATGATGAAGACTATAAAGGAAGGGACCCAAGGATTTGATAGAGACATTTAACAAAGAAATCAAGCCATTTAAGAAACACGTTTTTAATTTCTATTACCAGTACAATCAATACAAACAATGTACAGAAAATTTACAAGAGCATGAGGCATTGATACACATAGATTTCTCGGAAAATTATGTTTGTAAATATCACCAGGAGATCCAGGCCAAACATTTTGTAAAGAACCAAATTACTTTGCATACAGGTGTATTGTACCTTAAAAACCAAAAGCCTATATCGTTTTGTTCAATATCTCCCGATAACACACACAACCCAGAGTCTATATGGGCACATCTAGATCCGATCCTTAATTATGTCAAGAATAATCACCCGAATATAAACACCATTCATTTTTTTTCTGACGGCTCCACGCAGTACAGACAAAAGAATTTTTTTTTTCTTTTTAGTCGAAACATTTATGATTATGGGTTCAGTGCTAGTTCTTGGTCATTCTTTGAAGCAGCGCACGGTAAAGGTGCAGCTGATGGTGTTGGAGGCGCGGTTAAACGAACCCTCGATATGAAGACAGCTCAGGGACTAGATATACCCGACGCCAAGGCAGATAATGCATTGTTATCTACAGAAACCAAGATCAAGATTTTTTACGTGCCAGCTGAAAATATTAAACCCCTCGATCCTTTGATTGTTGAGAATCTGATGCCTATACCTGGGACTATGAAAATCCATCAATTAATAACCTGTGGACAATACAAAATCAAGTATAGAGATCTGAGCTGTTTTTGCAAAGATATTCGTGAAGCTTGTGCGTGTCATTCACCTACTTTCCATGATTTTTCTAGTTTAAATAAAATTGATAAAAACAAACGCAATAGAAAGCGTTGTAATAGTCCTGAAAACAACAGAAATACTGCACAAAAATCGAAAAAGAAAACCAAACGACACCGTAAGCAACCCAGCTCATCATCAGAAGATGACACAAATATGGAAATCGAATTTGCTGAAAGTGATTGTGTTGATGATTTTCTGTCTGATGATTCTATGATTTCTGACCTGAATTTACATATCGATGAAAATGTATCTGGCGACAACCTTGAGAGAAACTCTGGCGTAACTCAAACGTGCGTCAATCCTAATAAAAAAAATCCATATTTTGTCCACGACAATTATAAAGAACCCATCTCAAACCTCAAATGTTTCAAAATTACAAGCAGAAGATGAATCATCACTACATAGTATAAAACAAAGTCGCTTCCCTGTCTGTCTGTCCCTATATATGCTTAGATCTTTAAAACACCGCAACGGATTTTGATGCGGTTTTTTTAATAGATAGAGTGATTCAAGAGGAAGGTTTATATGTATAATACATGCATAATATAGTAGAGAAACACTGATAATTTTAGAGGTTTCTAATGTGATGTCGTAAATAAACACATTTTTTTGCGCTTACATTGTAAACGCTGGCTGAACCATTCGAGATAGATAAAAATAATGTACTACAGTATTGTACACCTTAAAAAGTTCTACAAAAAAGTCCGCGATGGTATATGTCTATCTCTTAGGGATAACCCACAATAACCATTTTTTATCCTTAACTTTTTACGAGAAATAATGGCTTATTTAAGAAGCAATTTTAGGCAATACAGCATTAATATTTATCCAATTAAGTACCTTAAAAACATTGTGCATTTCATATAGATCATTATGGCCCTTTACAGCATGTAATTTAAATGAATATTTTCGAAGATATTACAGTATTAAAATGCGGGCGTTACCGGCCGGGCAGTCGGCCGGAAAGTTGATTGGGAAATTTTGACAGTTTCGGGTAGCTTGATGTGCTGGGGTCTGTACTACAGTATTTTACACCTTAAAAAGGTCTATAAAAAATCCACAATGGTATATGTCTATCTCTTAGGGATAACCCACAATAACGATTTTTTATCCTATACTTTTTACGAGAAATAATGGCTCTAAAATTATCAGTGATTTTCTACTATATTATGCATGTATTATAGATATAAACCTTCCTCTTCAATTACTCTTATCTATAAAAAACCGCATCAAAATCCGTAGCGTAGTTTTCAAGATCTAAGCATACATAGAGACAGACAGACAGCGGGAAGCGACTTTGTTTTATACTATGTAGTGATCAGCATTGCACCCGTGCGAAGCCGGGTCGGGTCGCTAGTATCAGAATAAATTGCAAAACAGGAAATATATTAAACATGAGAAATACTGTCAAAACGAACTCTCTTCAATCGATAAAGAAAACTACATAAAGGAAGAAGACTTGACTGAAATAAATAAGACAGGCAAAACTCAAACTTACTCTAGTATGAATAAAGTAGAAGAGGAAAAGATTGTAACAGTAGATGATTGTGGTGGATGTAGACTGAAGGAAACTGTTAAGAAAAATACTAAAAAGAGAGATGAAAATAACGAGACTGAAACGAACGAAGTGAGCAAGACTGATTTGAATGCAAACCAAGAACTAAAACAGCCGCAATTGTTAAAAGAATTAACTTTAAAGTTTGTGAATCAATTCTCGTTACATGAAGACAAAACTGTAAACTCGAACCTTATTAATATGGCACTAAAAATGAAGACGAAAAAGAAAACGTTGGCATCGAAGGACCGTTCCCTGTGTGAAGTGTCTAAGACTGCCAAATATCAAATGGTACAAAATGATGGATGATGCCCTAAAGGTAGTAAATGTTGGAGAATGCAGAGAAACATCGAGTAATATGGTGAGTATTCCATAGGTACTATGTTTTTTTTTCACCAAACTACGGGTAGGCAAAGAAAGCTTAGAATTTATAGTAACTTCAATAGGCAGGGGCCGACCGATAGCGAGAGAGTGAAAGAAAACACAAAATTATTTAGAATACATTTATTTATAGTATCTTATATGCTAACTTACTAGTTGCTTGAGGGGCCCGTGGCTAAATAATAACAGCCGCACAGGTCGATCGATCAGGTTAAGCTACGCTTGCCGCGGTTGGTCTGTGGATGGGTGACCATCTTTACATACCGAGACCCCTCCGTGCCTCGGAAAGCACGTTAAGCCGTTGGTCCCGGCTGTCATTCTTAGATCTTTGACAGTCGTTACGGGTGTCAGAAGCCCGAAAATCTGACAACCAGTCTTACCTAGGGGTATCGTATTACCCAGTAACTGGGTTGTGGAGGTCAGATAGGCAGTCGCTCCATGTAAAATACTGGTATTCAGCTGCATCCGGTTAGACTGGAAGCCGACCCCAACATAGTTGGGAAAAGGCTAGGCAGATGATGATATGCTAACTTACTAGGTAGGAAATTGTACTGAAACCGATTGCTATTAATGTACCATTCTTGCCTGCCAGGGTACTGAGCCTTCACCAACAAAATAATCTGCATAGCTATCTCGTACATTGTGAGCTTGTTGTGATGATTTATTTTGCAAACTTCTTTCAATGTTTACTATACCTGTTGCTAGAAACTCTCTCCAGGAACCAGGTGTGATGTTCCCCGTTTCGATGTTTTCTGTATCAACTGTTACACTTTGAATAGTATGTACCTTGCGTTTTTCTAAGCCAATTGTGCAAAGCAACACACGTTCTAACTATTTTATCAGCTTTAGCAGGAGCATGTGGGAGGGGTTTCAGAAATTTTCTAAATTTACACACTAATATTCCGAAGGCATTTTCAACTATCCGTCTGGCCCGTGATAATCTGTAGTTGAACACTTTTTGCTTAAGAGATAAATTATTTCCTCCGTATGGTTTCATAAGGTACGTTTTCAATGGGAAAGCATTATCTGCAACAATCACACGGTTTGGTGGTAGAAAATTATTCTCTAGAGCGTGGCTCAAGCTGAAGTTTCGGAAAACTCCTCCATCACTGATTCGTCCATTGCATCCAATGTCAAAATAAATAAAACAATAATCATGGTCTACTAATGCCATAAGAACGATGCTTTTCTGGTTCTTGTAATTGTAATAATAACTTCCAGAATCATCTGGTGCATTCAGTACGACGTGTTTACCGTCTAATGCACCACAGCAACCGGGAAAGTTCCATTTTTGACTGAATCCTTCTTCAATACTTTTCCATTCTTCTGTACTTCTGGGAATCTGCAACAAATAATAAATATATTTATTAATGCCATGTTATGCATTTACAGAACCTGGAGTCTCAAGATAAAAATCAATGAAGATAATGTTGAGACAAGAGACACTGAAGGCGAGAAGGCTGTTGAAAATACTTCAGGAGTTGGAACCTCAAGCAATGACTCGGGCCAGTCATTCAAAGGGAAAAATCCTCGGAAAAGGACGATGCTACGAGACTATGATAACTTACTGACAAAGGCCCAAAATGTAGCCAACAGTGTCAACAGCTCTGTTGTATCAGAGAATGAATTCGACTTATTTGGACGAATGGTTGCAGTTCAATTGAAAAATTTACCAATAGAGTCAGCAATTGAAGCACAACAGTATTATATTCAAAATTATCTTTCTGGTTTGCGTTTGAAACATATCCGCCGTCAGTCTCAAACATCCAATGTCATTTATGAAATGGTAGAAAATAGAACACAACCACATTTTATGTCGTCTCCTTCAACTTCAACCATTTCTAGAAATTCTTATTATTCGAGCAACGATGATACATACAATGAAAATGCCACATTGAGTTATGGAAATCTTGAAAATACAAATACAACTGTTGTGACAAATCAGTCAAGTTCTGAAAATGCATTTACTTCTATTGTTGATAGAAATGATGTGTTAACCCAAGCTTGGGAATCTGCATAAGGAATTTACAACATTCCAATACAATTTTATGTTTGTAATTTTATATCTAAAAATAAAACCGATTTAAAATATTTGTTAATGTGTTTTACTAACCTTTATATAATCTTTTAAGGCGTTGTATACAGCATCGCAGACTATCGGTATCATTAAACTTATTGCTGGTTTAGACACTCTGAATAACTGTGACAAAGTACGCAGACTACAACCAGTGGCAAGAAAATACAACACTATCTGAAGTTTTATTTTTGGCGTGAGTGCACTCCTCATAAAAGTATCTGTTTTTTTATGGCGGGCTCAACGTGCATCAGCAACTCTTCAAATTGCGTTTCTGTCATTCGCATTGATTTGTAAAATTCAGCAGGATCTTCGTTAGCAATTTCTTCAAAAAGTTTATTGCTGGCTCCATACTGAGAACGTCTGGTAATCCATTTTCTTTGCCATAATCTCTTAGGCCTATTGATTTCAAAATTGAGTTCATTTTCTAAATCAGATACCACAACAGATACAATCTTCTTAATTATTTGTCTCAATATTAAGCGCTGTTCATCTTCCATTTCTAGAGACACTATGCACAACGGACAGTACCACTACTTTGAGCTTCTCCCTAAACACTGTGTAAACGGCGATGGAAAAGACTACTTAACACTTGAGACTTATCGCGTAAAGTTAACGCTTAACACTTCGCAAAGTGTAAACCGGCCTTTTTATGCAATAAAGGTGAGATAAAATTTAAAAAGCCTAAAAAAACCGACAGAGATACGGTACCAGAAACATTGATAGTGAAGACAATAGGGAATATTACGCAAAGCTCGGCGCAGATCAGTGTTGCCAGTCGGGTCATGTCAGAAATTACCTGAAATATAAAAAAAAGTAACCTTTTTGTATAAAAAATAACCTTTCATATTTTTTTACTGGAAAGGTATTATAAGTTGATAGTATATTAGTTGTATTGACTTACAGAAACATCGATGAGTATTTGAGCACTTGCCCGCATTTCTTGATTTATTCATATTAATCCTATATAATAAAATGGATGCATTAAGAATAAAATATGAAGTTAAACGAGTATCGAAATATCGCAAAAATATGGTCCTTCAAATGCGCGCGCAAGCGCGCGTAATATGAATTCTAGTACATCTTTACATACTAAATATGAATTTCAATTTCTTTATTAGTTGTTATAATTCCAAAATTTATATTTTATATAATAAACTATGTAGTGATCCTGAGAAATTAAATTAATAAGTACATAGTCGTAAGTGTACAATTCAAGATTTCTATATTAAAATTTGTAAATTGATACTATAAATATTTTTTTACTGAGTATTACCTGTATGTCTGACTGCACCATAAATATGTATATTAAGTAATAACGGGCTGTAGTACAAAGTTAATGTATTAATTAGGGATAACAATGTGATTATGAGACTAAAATAATTATATGAAATTAAAATGATGACTGAAGAGTACATGAGCGAAGACAGCAAATCAGCATCTGAAATTTTAAAATCAAATGTTTTTTCTGCGTTTTCAAATAAAACTTTCGAAAATATTCTCTTGAAAAAAAAAATGCCGATTTGTGAAAAAATAAGAAAAAGCAATAAGTACCGGCCTTCACCATCATCATCACTATCCTTGCTGTATTTTATTCTAGCATGCATTAATGCTTTTGATGGCTCAAATGTAGTGGCATTTTTTACAGCCGCTTTGGTAGCCATCAAAGCTGCAATTGTGTCCGTATTTAGTCTGTTTCTGTGGTCCGATTTTATCAGTTTTAATTGACTGAAAACTCGTTCCACACATGCATTGGAAAATGGCAAAACGAGCAAAACCATTATTATTTCCTTCAAATTTGGGAACATGGGTTCTCCTGTCCCATCTGTCATTTTTAGGATTTTATTCCAGTATTCTTCGAGCGGCAAGTTAGGCGACATGTTTAATTCGCTGAAGTCGAGAAAAGCGTGTTTCTTCCATTCTTTATGTAAATTTTCTGCAGCAGTAACAATATTTGGAAATCTTTTTATTACGCATGATAAGTCTTTTACTTCAAATTTTTGCGCTTTGATTGGGTTTAGAACATTTTCTAATAAATCAAAAAGAGGATCTTCAAAACTAAAGCGTTTTCTTATTTGTGCTAAAGCTTCGATATAAAAAGAAAAACATGTTTTTCGGAAGTCGGCAATTTGTGTTGGAGGTATTTCTCTCGAAAATTCATCAATTGATGCCTGTGCTGCCACACCTAAATAAATCTTCTCAAGTGGCAAATAGAATCTTGGATTGGCATACTCTATTTTGTAGGCATCAGTAGTCTTACAATAATTGAAATCCATATAATTACTGGCTATTGTTTTAATTAATTTGTGTACTTCTGGTTTTAATTGATGTAGCAATGGTTTCTCAGATTGAAATAGTCTATTAAAGTCATTGAACAGATTTAGCACGTAAGACATAAATTCGAGATAAATTTTTGTAAATGTATTATTTAGACTTGTAAGTATATCTTCGGTTATTTTGCTTGGATCCTCGAATACTTCCAATTTTAAGTATTCACCGAGTACCTGATATTGTTCCAAGGTTCTGTTGACACATGCCTCTATTGATAGCCACCTTGTTGTTGCCGGGCTTAATATCCTATGAATGTCGACTTTAAAAAAATCCTGGAACTCTTTTAATTTGTTTTGCCTCTTAGTGCTTCGGCTAAAATGAGCTCCAATACTCCTTAAAAAATCTTCTACTGATCTTGGCAGCTTAAGGCACGCTTTGGATGCCACAAGATGAATCATATGGCAGCTACACTTGATGCATGCAATGTGCGGTACTTTTAGTTTCAAGTGACTAAACACAGAGTTGTGTTCGCCTACCATGCTATTAGTTGTGTCCGATGCAAAGCCTACAAAATTTTTCAAAGGAATTTCCCGGGCTTGAAGCCAAGTTAATAAACTATTACAAAGATCTTCAGCCTTTCCAGATTTGACTTCATATATGTCAAGAAACTGTGTGCGAACACAGTCTACTTCGTCATAATATATAACTGCGAGTGCACATTGTTTTCTGACACTGATGTCAGTTGTCTCGTCCATTATAATACTGAATGGAGTTTTCTTTAACTTATCTACGAGTTCTTGGGTTAAAATGGGGCCAAGGACAGTTTTTATAGTATGTGTTGCTTTCGTCCTGCCTAAATTGATGGATTTTATTGTGTTAGAATCGGTAAAAGTATTTTTTAAAAATGGTATTAAATCATCCATCAAAGAAAATGACAAATTGTGCTGTGCAAGAAAAGCGCATATTTTAAGCTCTGCTCTTTTTTTTAATTCATCTTCTGGTTTGGGTTTCAGCATTTGTTGAATAGGCGTTGTTTGGCTTTTTGAGCTAATATTTTGAACATGCTTCGTCGTATTCATGTGCTTGACAAGTGCTGGTTTATGATTCAAAACAGTACAACCGCACACTTTGCAATAAGCGGTAATCATGCCACATTCTTGCTCTCTCTTCGAAATCCAATTTTTAAATGTAACGTCTGTTAGCCACTTTTCATTGAAGTCGCGGTGTTGTTTTTGTTTCTTTGGCAAAGGTTCCTCACGCATCGTACTACTACTATCGCAATCATTGTTAATATCTCTCCTCTCCTCTTGCCTTGAAGTCGACGACTTAGAAGAAATCAAGAATTTATCCATTTGCTTAGCTTAGACTAAATTTATATTTTTAGTAGATTAAGTTAAAACCATGCCAAGCATAAGCACCAACACCAAAGTCATGAAAAGAATTCAAACAAATAAAATGAATAAATCAACCACGTTATTAATATGAAAGTAAGATACCTAATGCAATACGTGTGAATAATTCCTGTCAACGTATTCACGCTTGCGAGGAACCTCAAATTCGACTCGGAAGCGTTCTCCATCTTACTCTGGCATATAAAGTACTTAGTTGGAGAGAGGAGAGACAAGAAGAGCTTTTCCGATTCTAAAAAGACGTTTCTCGGAAACGCAAATACGGCTGCTGAACCCGATACACCTAACTAATAGACTTAAATCTGACTGATAGAAAGCGATACATTTTATTAAGTAACTGGGTCGGTGGGTATTCATTACAAAAATTCTCCCATATTTTGTGGATAAAACTTGAGATGAGGTAACACTACTATAATAATGTCATCATTTTTGGCGGGAATTTGCATTTTATAACACTGTTTGGCTAATAGCTCTTGTTGCCAAACAACAACAACAACACCAACAACAACATTAAAAAAAAACACCAAGCCTCTTGGTTTAATCCACTGACCGCCATATAGTACGAGGTCAGTGGTTTAATCTCAGTAACTTCTTATATATATTACTAACTGACTTGTACCTACTTACTATTTTATTGTCTAACTAAAACCAAGTTAAAAAAAATCATTCATGGTGTGGTGTGTAATAGATACCTACATATTGGTCAGATTCAAATTCATCGTTAATTATTAGTCCATAACCTTTTTATAGAAAAAATACAAAGTGAAACACACATAAGGTACACAAAAACATGCACTGTAATTTGTAGATACACTTACCAAGCTTCCAGTAATTGTCCAGTAGGAAATTATGTCGTATTGTAATAAATAATCACAAAATAAAACACTAAACTTTCGTTTCGGTGACAACAAACAAATTAAAGTAACGGCGGCAAACGAAGTTAGTTTGTATTCTACTACTGCTAACGAAGCTTACCAACATAGAAAATAGAAAATTCTAAAATGAGCGTTCCGTTTCACGATGCTTTTATGTAAAAAATTAAAAGAGATTTTTCGGAATTTGTAGAATTAATCTACAAATTCCGAAAAATCACCTAAAAGTAACCTTTTCATTAGTGTAACCTAAAAGTAACCAATGTAGTTCAAAAGTTACCTAAAAGGTTACAAAAGTAACCTTCTGGCAAGACTTGCGCAGATGGCGCCACTAGCACATGAAGTAAACAAACATTGACATTATCATGTCGTATTTTACTTTTAATAACAATTATTACAACGTTCTCGGCTTCTTTTGGCCTTTATATCTTCCGTTTTTACCATAAAAAATTGAAGGCACTACTCCTTTTTTCAGAATGCGCCTGATGTTATTTAGCCCTAAAAATCGTAACGAAATTTTAGGTTATGTTCAGAAGGGAATCATATTTGTGAGTCTTACGTAAATATAGTGAATGTTATTTTATTATTACATCGATCTTACCTGAAAGTTTTCCAATTTCAATATAATCTTCGGATTTAAAGTGCGCGAAACACATTTTAGATTGTTGTTTTACACCGTGTTGCTGCTTCCCATAGTTTTCGCATCTTTTTGTTTTTTGGAAAGGACAAGTTCGCTATATTATTACACCCGAACACGCAGCATTGATGCATTAGTGAATAATAATACACTTTACACTATTTAAAACTCAATAATGGTCGATTTTAACAATTTTTATTACTAGCTACTTGACGCAAATGTTTGTTTACTATTTGTGCTAGTGCTGCCCTCTGGCGCCGAAACTTTGCCGTATTATCTCCTATTGAAGGGAAGAACAACCAATGTCGAAAAAAAACCAGATGAGATTTTTGTGTCTATGGTTTCTTTGTCAGTGTGATTGACGTTCGATAGGGACTTATGCATTCGG
Organism: Eremobia ochroleuca; assembly: GCA_949629135.1. NCBI lineage: Eukaryota > Metazoa > Arthropoda > Insecta > Lepidoptera > Noctuidae > Eremobia > Eremobia ochroleuca. Next base: position 1,903,718 of record OX451385.1, on the reverse strand, counting down.
ACACCGCCGCCATAACGTGTAAAAATATTGTTAGATTTTTAGTTAGATGTAAACATCATTTAAATTCGTGCATTATTTTAGTTTGGTTAGTTTTTTTTTGCTTTGGTAGTGGTGAAGGCTTAACACGTGCTTTGTTTGTGTTTTGAATTTTTTCGATTTTAGTGGTTTTTTATTACTGTGAACTACAATCGTGAATCGAGATTATTCTTTGTGTTTGTGTTTTAGAAAAGGTTTGTTTTTCACATTGGTTTAGTCTGTATTTTAAAGATTTTACCCAGCATCCAATATGGATACTAAAAAACCACCGGACCCTCCTGATCCCTTTGATTACACTCCGGTGTTAACTGTTAATCTTCCCGACGACAATGCTAATATTATGGACTCCGAATCTGCAAACAGGAAAAGACCCGCTGCTTTCCCGCCGGCTACTATAATCAACCCTCCTAAGCTAGCTAAAAACATTATTGGAAGACAGATATATACGATTAGAGACTACCCCCCGTTTATCGTACACGTATCTTTAAAAGACGGTCAGACCCCAGGTACTGTTCTACACCCTGTTAAATTTGGTATGTTCTTGACGCAAAATCATTTCAGCAACATACTCCTGGGCAGTGTCAAACGCTTAGGAAGAAACAGGGTTTCAGTCCAATTCAAGTCTCACCAGGATGCTAACAGTTTTCTAATCAGTCCAATCTTAGCAAAAAATAACTTTGTTGCCTCAATCCCCCAATTTAATATCACTCGCTTAGGACTTGTCAGAGACGTTCCCATTGAATGGACTGAGGAAGAAGTTATAGAGAACATCAAGGTTCCCACTGGATGCGGCCCTGTAATTAAGGCTAGGAGAATGAGCCGTAAGGTGACTTCTCTGGGTGTTACGGAATGGAAACCCACTCAAACGGTTGTTCTTACCTTTGATGGCCAAATTTTACCCCAGCCTATTTTTTGCTTCTACTCTGCCCTTTCAGTTGAAAAATACATGTACCCAACTATCCTATGCTTCAATTGTTGTCGGTATGGCCACACACGTACAGTATGTCAAGACCACCCAGGAGATGGATGACAAGTTTCCCTTGATTGTGCGTTTGGTATTTCCTGTTCGGGCAATCACTATGCAAATGAAAAGACTTGTCCTGAATTGGGTAGACAGAAGGGCATAAAAGCCCTGATGGCAGAGAAGTCGGTCTGGGGCACGCCGCTGTAGCGGCGGTAAGGCCAGTTATAGAAGAGTGGCTCAATAGGAGCCACGGCGCATTCAGCTTAGAATAGAATAGAATAGAATACTCTTTATTATGTACACCATATAGATTACAGACATAAATATAGAAATTTTACAGAGGGTGACACAATGGGCGGTCTTATCGCTAAGAGCGATCTTCCGGCTGACGCAGGTGCTTACCGGACACGGGTGTTTCGGGAAGTAAGGAGGAGGGTCCCAGTGCCACCATTGTGGTGATTGCCGCGACGATACGGCGCTGCATACGTTGGCGGAGTGCCCAGCCTGGGCCGAGCAGCGCCGTGACTTGGTCGCGGCCGTAGGTGCTGCGAGAAACCTCTCGCTTCCGGCTGTTGTGTCTACCATGGTCGGAAGCGAGTCAGGGTGGAGTGTCGTCGCCACCTTTTGCGAGGCCGTGATGCTCGCAAAGGAGGCGGCGGAAAGGGAGAGAGGCTGCCTCCTCTCTCCCCTCCCGCAGCAGACGCACTGGGCGTCGTAGGGTGGCCGACTTCCGGCCTCCGTAGGGCGCGGCCTGCGGACGGCAGACTTGGGGCGTCTTGTCGTCCGACCAGCAGCAGGCCTCGAGGCGGCGGCGTCGTGTTCTGCGCGCGCCTCATAGTGGAGTCCTGCGGCCGGGGTGACGGCCGCAGTGAGTGACGGGGCCCGCCTGACCATCTGGCGGGCCAATACCCGTCGGGGGGTAGCGACGAATGCTTCGGCGATACCCGCCCCTCCGACACACGGGTACATGAGGAACACGGGTTGGTTTTTAGTCAGTAAGAGTCTGACAGTCCCCTTCGCCCTTCCTCAAGGGCGGAGGGGCTCCATGAGGATTTTCTAACCAGATACCAAAAAAAAAAAAAAAAGAGAAGTCGGTCTCATATGAGGAAGCAAGTCAGGTCCTCCCACCAGTTTCAAGATCATATGCTGAATCCAGTCCATCTTATTCCCCCAGCCCACTTTCCCAAAATCTAAATCTTACCGTAAAACGGTCTTCCTTAAACCAAAATCCCATGCCCCAGCATGTGATTTTGGTTTAAGATCTGCGGTATTGCTGAGACATGGCTTCGTTCTGAAAGTAATTTCAGGATTCCACGTTTCAGTGGTATCCGCCATGACAGATCAGATGGATACGGAGTATGTGCTTTGTTCATCAATAACAAAGTACCATTCTCCCCGATCCCTCTACCCTCTGTTGGTGTCAACATCAATGTTGTTGCTGTTAAGGCTGAGGGTGTAAATATATTTAGTTTTTATATTGCACACCCACAAATTGAAGATCTTACTACTGTAAAAAGCCTGCTGAGTAATGTACAAGGTGCATTACTAATTATGGGTGATTTTAATGGCCATCATTATAGATGGGGGTCTGAAACATGTGACAACTTTGGTATAGGTCTAGTGGATATACTAGATGAACTAAACTTATGTGTGATTAAAGATGGCAGCTCCACACGTAGGTTTGCGCCAGGGCAGAGTGGCAGTTGTGTTGACTTAACACTCTGTTCGTCTAGTATAGCCAGCATTTTTAATTGGAATCGCTTGAATATGACTTATGGGAGTGATCACTATCCCATCACGGTTGAAATCCCTTCCAAGACTGTCCCTGACAAAATTTCCCCTCCGTTATTAAAATACCAGCTGAACTCAGTGGATTGGGACCTTTATTCCAAAATCTTGGACTTACGAGTCTCTTCCCTCCCATCCATTAATCCTGAGTCTCCTAAGGAATGCTTTTCCTTATTTTCCAACACAATATCCCCTACAGCAGATGACTGCTTCCCTCCTAAAAAACCGCCAACAGGCAAAATTCCCTCCCCGCCATGGTGGGATAGGGACTGCTCTGCCGTGATCAGGGCCAGGAATGAAGCCGAAATGAATTTTAACTCCGACATGAACCTGGAAAACATCATTGCTTTTCAACATATCTTGGCTAAGTCCAAGAAATTACTCAAAAATTAGAAGAGAGAAGGTTAGCGGAAGTATTGTGGCTCACTGAATCCTTCCACTCCAGCGTCAGCTGTGTGGCGTAAATTGAAGACTTACAGAAGTAGTTTGAAGGCATATTTTAGTACATATTTTATTTGGAAAAAGTACCTTTGTCAAAGTTATTTTCCGTATTTTTCATGGGTTTCTCACAAATTTCTTTCATGACTAGAGTCATAAAATTTATGTTGCTCACTGACTTATCGCATAAGTACCTATACATAATTCATAAAACAGATATTCTGCCCAAAAACGTGTTTTGCTTCTACTATAAAATTTACCAGAACTGACAGTGGCTGTTTTTCCAAATAACCCTTCAGTTTTATAAATGGACAAGTAGGTCCAACGTCTATGTGTACTCTCAGTTCTTGCCTTCGACATGACGCTGCATCAATTTGGGCACATCTAATACCTATTCTGGACAAAGTCATAGAACTTAATCCGTTCGTGGATACTATTCATTAATGTTTTATCCGATTCTCCGTCATCGCAATACCGCAATAAATACACTCAATTTCACAAGAAAGTGTACTCCGTTATTTGTAAAAGATGAAAGACGCTATTATAAATTTATGTTTATATAAAAATATATGTTATTGCTAATTGCACAATCACCTAATAGTTTATCCACTCGCCGTCATTATCGATTATAGCTTGGCATCTTTTTGGCATACTTTCCACGAGAATTTCTGCATATTCTCTGGGTAACGATCTCCAGATTGTCTTGATTTTATATGATAGCTGCTTCAAAGTCCTTATTGGCTTTCCTTTAAGCTTCATCTTCATGTACGACCAAATATTTTCAATTGGATTTGCATCCGGAGACATTGCAGGCCAATCCATCGTAATAATCCCATTGTCTTTTTTCCACCCTGTACAGAGTTGACTGCGATGTTTGGGATCATTATCCTCTTGAAGTACCCAGTTTGTCTCGTTCGAACCAAATAGCTTCTTAGCGGACCTCAAAAGGTATTTTTGATAAATATTGCACATTTTTTGAGCATTTAAATTGTCTGTGAATAAGTACAAACAGCCAAAACCACGTTTAGAGAAGCATCCCCAAACATGCACTTTTACCGGGTGTTTAACAGTCCGTTGAAGCCACCTGTCATGCCTCGTACACCAGGCTTTTGATAGAGAAGACCAGGCCCAAAAAGATGATTCGTCTGTAAATATGACTTCATCCCAATCTCTATCCAAGTTTTTCTTTGCCCATGCCAGTCGTTTATTTCTGTGTTTTTCCGATAACAATGGTTTTTTTATAGTCGACCTAAATGCAATATTATTTTCTTGCAGACGGCGTCTTATCGTACTGATAGACGCAAAATTTCCTTTTTCCCGCAATTTTATTTTGGCCTGACTCAGAGTAAGATTCGGTTTCTGCTTAAACACACGCACGATCTGATTGTCCTCAGTTTTCTTTGTCACGCGCGTTAGTCCTCTCTCCGGAAAGTCGTCCACGTTTCCAACCTCTAAATATCTTCTGATCCATTTCGAAACGAATGCCTTCGACTTTCTAAGAACTTTAGCAGCAGCTCCATATGAAAGCTTCGGTCCTTTTGGATGATTTACGAGGAACACTGCCTCGTGACGCTTCAGATATTTTGCACTCATTTCAAAATGCAAGTAACAAAACAAAACAAAACCTCTTACACTGTTGATCTACACACTGTGCAAAAGCGTGTTAATTATAGACTCGAAATCATAAACAGAGATGGCGCTGAGGGCGTTACGTTTAAAATGATAGCGTACACTTTCCTGTGGAACTGAGTGTATATGTTTTATATTATCAGTCAATTGTCGTCACAACACAGTAATATAACCAGAATAACCTGGAATTATTCTGAAGCTGGGCACGGGAAGGGTGCTCCTGATGGCGTAGGTGGTACAATAAAAATAGCAGATCAAATGGTGCATTTTGGTTCAGATGTTGGAAATTTTGATCAATTTTACGAAATCATGGAATCAAGATTAGAAAATATTATAATTAAAAGAATTTCAGAGGAAGACATAATTCAGAGGGAGAGATTGATTCCTGAGCAGTTGAAGCCATTCAGAGGAACCCTTTCTGTGCACCAGGTTCTTTGGGACAAGTTCAGACTTAAAATAACTATGAGAAATACGAGATGCTTCCTATGTGATGCTGGTGAAATTTGCTCCCATGGTAAGCATCTGGGTTATATCAATAATATGTCCTTTAGAAATCAGAACTATGATTTTGATTCTTGTGTAGTTCCCCTGGCAAACACTAAGCGTAAATCTCAAAATCAAAACAAAATTAAAATTATTTCTAATGTTCTAATTGATGTTACTACTAAGACTCCGCTTCAATGAACATTACCCATTTTGATGATTCCAATTTAGTCGATAATTGCGATCAGAATTAAGATGATAATACGTGATATTTTTTTGCGATTAATTTAAATCTTTTGAATCCTAGAATTGTTAGTATACCTACTTTTTGAAACTTAATATTTAATTGTATATCCTCATAGACGGGCCACCGGCGGACCGGAGGGGAGTCGCCATACGCAGGCGTTCCCCTCTGTCAAAGTACAAGTCCACGCGGTCCTATGCATAGAGATAAACTCGAGAGATATCTATCCCATATTGTTGTCCCATAGAGGTAAAGTAAGAATTTATTGTACAGACGCCAGCACATCAAGCTAACCGAAACGATCAAATTTTCCCAATCAACTTTGAACCTTATACTTCAGCGATAAAGTTGAAAATCTGTTAAATAAATTTGACAGATTGTAGTAGCTTGATGTGCTGGTGTCTGTACAAGCAATATAAACAAAACAAGTATATCATTAACTTTTAATTTATCATCGCGCTGACCAAAGCCGTTGTACAAGGGCATTTCGTCACCAGCATTTCACCATTTCACCAGCAGCGAGGTGAATTCTTCGTGATGCAGTTTCTATTGGAATATTAGTTACCTGAAACCGATTTTAATTATGAATATTAGTTTTGTTTCGGATTAGGTTGACTGGATAAAATGATATTTTAGTGCAATTGTGACATATTTTTATTATATCAATGATTGAATTCGATTTTTCCTGAATTTCGTACCTGCATATTCGCTTCATTTTGCTCATCCTGAGGTGTTAATGCCATTACTGGTAGCCTGGCAGCATTTGCGATATTATGTAATACCACACAAGCGTTGGTGATATACCCAGCCATAGTGGGGTGGTAATGTAGCTTCCGATCTACTAACAAACACCGCCAACGAGACTTAAGCACTCCGATGGTGCGCTCCACTGTATTGCGTACCCGACAATGCAGATCAGTGTAGTATGATTGAGGGGTATCGGGCTCTGTGTCCACTATTGGTGTCATCAGGGTTGATCTGAGGGGATAACCTGAGTCACCTGAAACATATTTTATTGTTATAACACCCAAATTAAACAATGATGTTTACAATTTCATATCATTTAAAAGTTATGTGAAATTATTCTTCTTAGCATGTCGCTAGCAGTCCATATACGAGTCAGCCTAGAATTTGGCACCTTCAGTAGCGTCCCTCGGCCTTTATACCATTATCATTAATATTATTGACAATTTGAATTACCTAAAAACCACACATTTTCGTTTTCAGCCTGATGGAGTTGTTCCAAGTGGCTGTTAAGTGGATGGTGATTCCAGACTAACGAGTCATGGTTTGCCCCTCCGTGGCTGGCATCGACACTTAAAATATTTAAATCAGAGTCGCATACCTAAAAAAAACATGTTATTATTATTTAGTTGTTAATTTAGTAAAAATGTTTTTTCTGTCTTCGTTGTTTTATATTAGTAATAGGTATAGTGTAGGTTGTTAGAGCCAACAAAAAGGTATAAAACATCTTGTTTTGTTTTTCTTCTAAGCTAAATAAATATAATATTTCATTATTTTGTTTGCCTATGTCTAACAGAGTTGTCACATAAAGAAGGCTGATTATTATGAGAGTTGTTAATTTAGTAAAACTGTTTTTCCCTTCTTTATTGTTTTATATTAGTAATAGGCATAATGTAGGTTGTTAGAGCCAACAAGAAGGTAGGTATAAAACATCTTGTTTTGTTTTTTCTTCTAAGCTAAATAAATATTTTATATTATTTCATTATTTTTGTTTCCTTATGTCTAACAAGGTTGTCACAAAAAAAAGGCTGATTATTATAAAAGTTGTTTAATAAAATGTTTTTCTTGTCTTTGTTGTTTTATTTTAGTAATTTAGGTGCCTACTAACTACCTAATAAAATTGAAGTGAAAGTAAAGTAAGATAACATCACATCCCGAAGGGTTGGGCAGACATGTACCTTTAGTACCTACACACACATTTTGATAGTTATGTTTAAGGCCCATGTAGGAAGTAAGATAAAATTAAGAAAAACATTTGGTAACTGTATGAAGTAGTTAGGTAGGTACTTACAATTTGAGCATTTAAAGAGTGATATAATTTTAGGATAAAAAACCTCTCCTCGTATTCCGCAGGCTTAACAATTGCAATATGAGTGCCATCGATACTACCCAAAACACCTGGCAGTCCAAACTTCTGGTAAAACCTGAAACACAACTGTTAATGGTAGGTTCTCCCTGTTTACCTATAATAGACTAGCTGCACCTCGCGGTTCCAGCCGCGTAAGTTTCGATTCCGTGGGAATATCTGGATAAAAAATAAGAGCTTTAAGTAACCAGCTATGTACCTATCAAGTTTCATCGCAATTGGTTGATTCGTTTTTGCGTAAAGAAGTAACAAACATATTATACAGTATATTGCCCGCTGCTGCGTGGAACCACACCGGCCACTTTTGTTTAGATCGACATTTTTAAATTCGTAATATCTATTGAATGGAATTACCGATTTGAATAATTCAAAAAGTAATCCGCACATGTTGAAACATGTCATAGGAAATGATTTGTTTAGGTAAGGATTAATACAAAGGGTTTGACGCATTTGGTGCACATCTCAACTTGTACACCATGCTCAAATGGTGAACTTAGCAACTGGTACACTTCTCATATGGCACACTTCGCAACTGGTGCACTTCTCAATTGGTGCACTTCGCAAAAGGAGCACTTTTTAAGATGAGTGGAGATTTGGAAATACACCTCAACTTAACCATCATGAGGGTAGTTAGAATAAAAAACATAAAACTGTCAAGACTACGGCAGCTAGAAATTTAGTTAAACGATGGTTTTATTCAGTGTGTTGTTTTGTGTTTGTTAAGCATTTAGGCTGATATAATTAGTATAATGGCACATGACCATTATCAGTAAATTCTGGGTTCATTGCGGCTGCCGAGCTATCGTGGTTAGGCGGGCAAGGAGAATTAAAACTACGTGTTGAAGAACCCGCGCTTGTCATGAATGTCCGCTGTTATTCTTGACGTTTCTTGACACTATGCTCTCAAGTCGTTGAAGCGCCGTCAAGTACATATTTCTTGATTTTATATTCAATACGTGGTTTAGTGTTCATGATGGATGAAGAGGACGTTCGATTTGATACAAATCAGAGGGAATATTACTCTTACATGTGGTGAACATATACACAGTAAAAAGAAGACCAATAAAAGGACTACTTTGTGGACATGTGTAAACATGAACCATTGCAATGGTTCAGTTACCTATGATGAAACAAGGAAAATTGTTATAAGACAATCTGAACATACTTGTAACGGGCAAGACAATACCACAAATAAAATACGTAATCATATATCGTTTTTAAAAATGGCAATATGCAATGATTTTAGGCCTGTCCAAAAAATATTTGAGGAGAATGATATTATAAAGTTACGCAGAGATGTTGAAAAAAAATTTCATTTTTTACTACCATCATTTCATTCCGTCAAGGACACATTATACAGGGCACGTAAAAAATATCTAAACACATGCCTATTACACCATAGTTCTCATGCAGATGTCGATATACCTAACGCTTTAGGTAAGAATTTTTTTGTGTGTGAGGACAGTGAAGAGGAAAAAATTATCATATTTGCCACTCGCATAGCAAGAAGACTAATGAAAGCGCCTGGATCGTATTACGCAGATGGTACTTTTCAATCAGCTCCACGTCCATTTTATCAGGTATACACTATACATCTGGATGTGAAGTTAAACGAACAGGTTACTGGTATAATACCTACAATTTATGCTTTACTACCTAACAAAACACAACAAACATACACACGGCTCTTTTCAATATTGAAGGAAAAACTCGGTATAAATATAAAAAAAATAAATCTGATTATGAAATAGCGCAGTTGAATGCAGTTAAATCAGTTTTTCCGGCTGTAGAATTGAGCGGATGCTACCGTCATTTTAACGCCGCTATATGGAAAAAAGCTAAAACAATAAAATTGCTGAGCACAACAGCTGGGCGGAATACCGCCAGGTTGTGCTCCATTATAGCACTAGTACCAGAGTATTGGAAATTTGTTATAATAAGAACAGCAGCAGTGGTCAGATAGTTGAACATATATTCGTGGTCCATATTTTTATGTGCAAGTGACAAGTATAAAACATAAACAACTCGTAACTATGAATATTTAAAATCAGACAGACATGTGTAAATAGGATTATACACAAGCCAGTGGCATACAATATGCGACCTCCAATACGCCCCCTTAATCTATTACACATGCGTATGATCCCATCTGTACTTGTCAGTACTCGGTACATAAAACTAATTAAATTACTAACACTTCTGTGTCCGTCTGTACTACGCTGTACCCAAAAGTAGAGTACAAAAACAGAAGAAATCTAACAAAATAAGGCATGCATAACGAAATAAAATTTAGAAAAAATTATCTATTACACAAAACACTATTAAAAAAAAAAAAACATAACACATCAAAACATCTAACTAGTCATTCGCCCTCTTAATAGAATAATTTGACATGGATAAATCCTTTAAAAATTCTCTAAGCTTCGGGCTGTGAACACTTTTAGTTAAAATGTCCGCTATCATCTTATCAGTTGACATGTACCTTATTTCAACTTTGTTATCCAGTACACACTCACGAATAAAATGATACTTGATGTCTATGTGCTTTGTTCTATTATGCATCATTTTGTTAGCTGCAATTTTATGCGCCGACTGATTGTCATTATAAATTACTACCGCTTTACTATCCACAGCTGTCAAACTGCTCAGTAAACTACGTAAATAAAGAGCTTCCTTCGAAGCTTGACTCAATCCTATGTACTCTGCCTCTGTGGAGGACAAGGATACTGTCGCTTGCTTCCTACTCTCCCATGACACAATATTTTTACCTAGTCTGAAAATTAACCCCGTAAAAGACTTCCTATCAAGTGCCCCTCCCCAATCTGCATCAACGTAGCCTCGTAAGTCTAAATCTCCTGACTTCCTAAAAGTAAGACAAAGGTTAGACGTACCCTTCAAATACCTTAAGATCCGTTTCGCACATTTAAAGTGTATTTCGTCATAACACGAATTAAATTGTGAAAGCACACTTACCGCATGTGCTATGTCTGGTCGCGTATTACAGGCTAAATAGTTTAGACACCCTATTAAGCTTTGATATGGCAGATTGCTATGGGAATTTGTCGATCTTTCTAATTTCATACCGACTTCCATTGGGGTCGAAACTGGTTTGGCGTCTGTCATGTTGAAGTCATTCAAAATATCTAAAATGAACTGTTGCTGATCTAGACAAATTACATCTTTATCTCTTCTCAGCCTCATGCCTAAAACATGCCTAGCCGCGCCTAAATCTTTCACTTTAAACTTGTCAAGCAAATCGGTTTTTAATTTTTGCTTTTCTTGTTCACAATTTCCAAAAATAAAAAGGTCATCTACGTAAATAACGACAATTAACTTCTTATTGTTTTTAAGCTGCTTTTGATACAAACAGGGTTCTATTTTTGATTGCACAAAACCTAAATTCAACATTTCTTTGTCTAATTCCTTGAACCAAGCATTCGAAGCTTGTTTCAATCCATACAAAGAACGCTGCAGCTTACATACTCTGGTTTCTTGACCTTTGACTACTGCTCCTTTCGGTTGGAGCATGTAAATATCCTCTTTAATCTTACCATATAAAAACGCGGTCGTGATGTCCCACTGGTCAATAAACCAACCGTATTCAACAGCTAGCGAGAACAATAATCGTAGCGTGGAGCTTCTAACTACAGGAGAATAAGTCTCAGTATAGTCTACACCACATACCTGTGTGAACCCTTTCGCTACTAGTCTAGCCTTGTACTTCGTTACCTTGCCATCGCTATCTCTTTTGATTTTGAACACCCATTTGCACTGGATAGGCTTCTTATCAGCTGGAAGATCCACCAACGTCCAAGTTTGGTTCTCTCTTAGTGACATAAGTTCATCATCTATCGCTTTTTGCCATAAGTCACTATCGGGTCTCGCCAACGCTTCATTAATATTCAATGGATCACCATCAAGAGTGCTCTCCTTGGCATACATAACATTGCATCCGTACCGATCAACTTGTCTGCGTTCTCTTAAAGGATACCTTCTTTCTGATTCAGGTATTATCACTTCCTCTTCAGTCAATACGTCGTCAGGTACTTGCTCTGTTAGTACTGGTTCAGGTCCTATCTCCTCCGATACTTCTATGTTCTCTTCTACAGCATCACGGTACGCATCATCGTGAGTCTCCAAGAGTTCTGATCTGTTTGTTGATCTGTTTGTTAAACTGGAAGGAACAGAATCTGTATTCAGGTTTATGATTACTTCCGACTCTTTCACGTTTTCTTTCTGAAGAAAAACGTTTTCCAGAAATTTGACATCTCTTGCAGTTGTCACTTCACCTGTCTTAGGATTCATCAGACGATAACCCTTCTGATTATCTGGATATCCAATAAAAATCATCGGTTCCGTCTTCATATCCAGTTTACGTCTCTTTTGTTTTGGTATCAATCTATACGCCAAACAACCAAAGATTTTCAGATGACTTACATCCACATCTTTTCCAGTCCAAACCTTCTCTGGTACTGCATTATTCAATGCTTTCGTGGGGCTTCTGTTTTTTAAGTAAACAACAGTATTAACAGCCTCGGCCCAATACTTCTTGCTCAAGTTCGATTCTGACAGTAATGTTCTGGCCTTTTCTATTATAGTCCGATTCGCTCTTTCTGCAACAGAATTTTGTTCCGGCGTGTACGGTACAGTCGTCTGGTGTTTTATACCTGCAGACTTCAAAAATGATTTAAATTTACCATTACAGTACTCTGCGCCGTTGTCAGATCTCAGACATTTAATAGATTTACTAGTCTCATTCTCGACTTCCGCCTTGTATTCACGGAACTTCTCAAAAGTTTCGCTTTTGTTCTTCAAAAAATAAACATGCGTCTTCCGAGTATAATCGTCGATAAATAGAAGAACATACCTCGAACCACCGAACGACGGCTCCTCGATTGGTCCACAAACATCGCTAAAAACCAACTGTAAGACCTCGTTTGCTCTCGTACCTTGGTTTTTAAAAGGACTTTTGCATGTCTTTCCTTCAACACATGGAATACACGGCTCGCATAAATCAGTACTCTTGAATTCCATACCACTTACTAAAACTTTCATTTTATTCATATAATTACGCGATAAATGAGCTAATCTTTTATGCCAAATGTTCGAAATATTTTCATTTTCTTTTGACAATGTCACATTCACGACGTTATTTTTCTTTTCTGTCAATTCATAAATTCCGTCGACCTCTTCACATCTTGCAACCATTCGATTCTTATTTTGAATGATGCAACCTCCTTTGTCAAAATTCATGGAATATTTTTTCTTGGTCAAATCGCTCACCGAAATTAGGTTCATGGATAAATTAGGAACATGTAAAACGTTTTCTAAAATTAATTTTTCGTTTTCGCTGACTTGTGGCTCAGCATTTCCTCGTCCTTTAACCAACAATTTCTCGCCGTTTGCTACTGCAATCTTCATGTTACCTTTTTCAGGTGTATAAGACAACAATTTGTTTTTATCGTGGGTCATATGATTTGAGCACCCACTGTCTAAATACCACTTGTCTTTGTTTATCGCCTCCTTTGTATTCAGGCAGATATTCGCGGTTTTGATCCGCTCCTTGCATTCGGACGCCTTGTGGCCTTGCTTGTGGCACTTATAACACTTGTAGACAAACTTCTGCTTACGATCGTTAGTTTTAATATTAGATCTTGCATCGTTCTGTACTTTACGTGTAACTAAGGCTTGTTCGTACTCTGTGTTCAACTTACTTTGTCTACTTCCTTCTTGTAACAATTTCATTTTAATTTGCTCTAACGTGATCTCTTTTCCACTATTATCTACAGCCATTATAAGAGGGCTGTAATCAGCAGTCAACCCACCCAGCAAAATCGATATGATCCAATCATCAGGGATTTGAGCATCAATATCGGACAATTGTTGTGTCAGGAATGTAATTTTGGATATAAAGCTTTCCATAGAATCGAAATTCTGTAACTTACAGTTGAAAAGCTCTCGCTGAATATGTATGCGTCTTCCCCAACCTTTGTCTTCATACGCTTTCTGTAAGCTGTTCCAGGCTTCTTTCGCAGTCTTCGCATTGTAGACGTGGGTAAAGCACTCTGGTTCTAACAACAAGCATATTGTCGTTCGTGCCTGCCGGTCTACGTCAGCATTTACTACATCTGTAGAAATTACTCCCCACCAGTTTTTATTCTCCAAGTAATTTCGCACCAAGAATTTCCAGTTTGGGTAGTCGGACGATCCTTTCAGCTTCTTTATTCCACTTATGCCACCTTCAGCAGACATAATTGAAATTTCGTAAATTTCACACTTATCGTACTCAATTAATATTAAAACCACTCAACTTATTATGCTCTAGCACTATCAGAGCATGCAAAAGGGCAATAACTTATTAACCTTTTATCCTGGGCCCATAACCTATTGGAAATTTGTTATAATAAGAACAGCAGCAGTGGTCAGATAGTTGAACATATATTCGTGGTCCATATTTTTATGTGCAAGTGACAAGTATAAAACATAAACAACTCGTAACTATGAATATTTAAAATCAGACAGACATGTGTAAATAGGATTATACACAAGCCAGTGGCATACAATATGCGACCTCCAATACAGAGAACCATATTCCCGCCGCATGGACCTACATTTTAAGTGTTGCTCCAAACAATAAAAAAATGACGAAATTCCAAGAATATTTTGAAAAAACGTGGTTTCCGAAAATACCACCGTCAATTCTGAGCTGCGCAAACCAGAGACACAAGACTACTAATGCCTTGGAAGGATGGCATCGCCGTTTAAATGCTCGAATACCTAAACATTCCAATTTATACATATTTGTACACGAATTAAAAATAGAAAGCAAGTATTGGGATAAGTATGCGCTTAACATTTTATTTCACAATGTCAGAAAAAACCGTAAACAGCGTGATGTGATGTTTGACCGAAAATATAAGAAACTATCACGTAAATTGGAAGACGGAAATCTAGCAGTGGAACATGTCATGAAAAAGATCACGTTTCTCCAATTATTCAAGTAATTTAATTTAATTTAAATTGTTTAAGTTTAAGTAAGTGTGTACCTACTTGAAAGGACTTAGGTGACTACTCATCTGCAAAATATTTCATCCGCGGATGAAACGTTACCTTTTCAAATTGTAAGGCGACGAATCATCCGCAAGTTCGGATGAGTCGGCGCATAGTTAATATTGATGTGGTCATCTCGGCCAAATAGACAAACAAACATTTGTGTATCGGAACATTGTCTGTTCTTTGGTTTCGCCGGTTTCCCTAGCGGGTGTGTGTAAATAATATCGTGGTTAAATCGAACAAAAATACTTCTATGTATAAGAATCGTTTTTATTAATAATATAACTTTTTAACCAAAACATCAACAACTACAAAATTTTGTAAACGATGTGTAATCACTAATATGATAATTTCTCTATACAATGTCCGAGGCTAATTTCATTATCAATAAACTCTCGCAAACTGTTATTAATTTTTATTTCCTTCAGTATGCTTTCTTCCGTTCTCTTTGAAATAAATCCTTGATTTTCCCACAGATTAGAATGATATTTGGCATCTTTTTTAAGAGTATTTAATAAAACGGCTATATTAGGTTTGCTCTTTACTGTCCTATTTAGTCTTGAGTTCCACCATTCTATAGCGTTATTAGTTTTGTGCCGGATATTATAAAAACACCATTTATCAGACAAGATGGATTTCTTCTTTATCCAAGTATTTTGAAAATAACGGTTAAATTGCGCTGTTTTATCATCCTTTTGTATACACTCACTCAAAACATAAAGCCAACCATCTGAAACTTCAGTATTTGGAAGATATGCCAACGCCATACAACGCCTCACGTGAGCCCTTGACATGTTTAATTTTTTTGTAATTCCAATCAGTTTAGCTTTTGTTTGGACAGCTTTTTTAAAATGAAAAATACACCCTCGAGTAATTACTTTATCAAATACAGCTTTAGATGCTATCATCGCGCTGGTTTCAAAATCAGTAGTAATTGACTCAGGATCAAATTCTGGAATTTGGCTTTTTATGAGATGGAAGAATATTTCATAACTTGTTTGCTTTTTATTTGGCAATAAGGCATATACTGCTGGTATTATATTCGTATGTGTATTAGTACTGCCCACGTCAACATGTAACGTATATAACTGCTTAAAGGGAGGGACAGCGGCTTTATAAGTTCCATCGCAAAATACATGTTTTGCTTTCTTGAGAATTTCTTTGGATTCTTCAGTGGCAAACAGTAATATCCTATAATTTTTTTCGCTATAATCAGCAAGCAAAAAGTCTTTGTAAACACCAGGAACTGTTACATCTTTCAATTTAAAAAATCGCACATTTTTGCTTGCAGTTCTTTATTACGTAGTTTATAAATTCTTTTCTTGAAATTGTTGTATTTTGGTAATTTTATGACTAAGTCTGATCCTCTAGACTCTAATTTTTCTACCGCCTGCTTATAAATTGTAGGCACAGGAGTATTTTCAGTTTTTGCTCTTTCTAAACATTTGTCAATTTTCTCCAATCTTTGGTTATCTAAACTACTAGAGCGACAACTATGAGGTTTTTCTTTCAGCACAAGGTTACAATCATAGTTAGTAACCAAATTAGACTTACAATTTTGTGAAGCACAGTGCCAAACTATATGTCCGTTTTTATTTTCACGTTTTTTATAATAACGATAGTTTCCATGCATTAAAAGTTTTCCTCCTCGTTGCGATGAAATCATTTTAATTTGCGTATTTTCCTTGTCCATAATTGTAAT
This sequence comes from Eremobia ochroleuca, assembly GCA_949629135.1. Lineage (NCBI taxonomy): Eukaryota > Metazoa > Arthropoda > Insecta > Lepidoptera > Noctuidae > Eremobia > Eremobia ochroleuca. Next base: position 1,887,271 of record OX451385.1, on the reverse strand, counting down.
TCTAAAATAGAAACTCAACAGTGTTACAATGTTTTGAGTTTATTATTTATCTTGGATAAGTAATAATAAAATATCTGACTTCAAGGCAGCTTAATCACCCGCAATGATAAATATATATATATATAAATATATATCCCCCTTAATATGCGAAAGCTTAGAAAGGAGTAATGAACTGACGGGTAGACACACTGACGTTTATTTTCCAAGTCAAGATGACATATGAAACCATAGATCGAACATAAACTACACAACAGAATATGAAAACTCAGTTTATTCGCACGCATCGGAAGATGAAAACTTTATGAAAATCTATTATTAATTAATTTACTTTTAGTAAGCAACAAGATGAACGTACAATCTATCAACTTAACTTACACTGGTCAACAAAACAAATTCATGACAAAACAAGTTAGTTTGTCTCGATCATTTTCTAAATACCATTAAACCTTTCGTTTTTTTAAGCGCTGATACAAGTTGCACAAAACGTCTTGTAGTTGTAAATAGTTGGTTATTTAAGTAATATCAATATATTTAAATGTACTCATAATTATTAAAAAACTCAGTTTTCGTAGTAAAACAGTAACTACTCGTACCTGTCATTTATTTAGGTAAATTGCTTATTATTCTGATTTACCAGTAGATAAAAAAAAATATATTCTTAGTAAAAGAACGATTTTTATACATAAAAGTATTTTTGTTCGATTTAACCACGATATTATTTACACATACCCGCTAGGGAAATCGGCGAAACCAAAGAACAGACAAGTTTCCGATACACAAATGTTTGTTTGTCTATTTAGCCGAGATGACCACATCAATATTAACTATGCGCCGACTCATCCGAACTTGCGGATGATTCGTCGCCTTACAATTTGAAAAGGGTAACGTTTCATCCGCGGATGAAATATTTTACGGATGAGTAGTCACCTAAGTCCTTGAAAGGTATTTGTTGATTGTAATTTTAAGAAAATTACCTAAGCAAAACCAAAGATTCTTCCATTTTTAGACAATTTTTCCAAATCTCCACTCATCTTAAAAAGTGCTCCTTTTGCGAAGTGCACCAATTGAGAAGTGCACCAGTTGCGAAGTGTGCCATATGAGAAGTGTACCAGTTGCTAAGTTCACCATTTGAGCATGGTGTACAAGTTGAGATGTGCACCAAATGCGTCAAACCCAATACAAAGCCCAACATGGTCTGGTTTGGTCGGCATTTCTCTATTCAGTCATTCAACTTTTAAGATGTAAAAAAGTAGTTATATGAAACTACAATAGTCGGACATATGGTATTGCAAAGTTATATTGTAGAACATTTTATTGTTCCATCATCAATAGTTTCCGCAGCGCATGCGATGAAAGACATTTTATGGCTAATTTTTTTAATATAGCCTATGTTACTCAGGGATAGTGTAGTATTCTAATAGTCATTTTTTTTTAATCGGTCCAGCAGTTTTTGAGTTTATTTGTTACAAACATACATGCATACAAATCTTTCCTCTTTATAATATTAGTGTAGATGTGTACCTATACACACTGGAAGAGCTGTTTATCCCCATAAAAAGTTATAATTAAGTTTTCCTAATGAAGATAACATAGTTATTGAATAAATGTATTCTTACTTACCCAGTTTTGATGGAATTCCGTTCTGCCTGTGTTTGCGGAAAACGAATACCTATACTTCCTCCGGAAATGGTCATTGTTAAGAGCTAGTGTCACAGCTCTCACACAGTTAGATACACTAACTTGGTGCATCTTATGGTGTGCACTAGCTCCTATGAACCTCTGGTATGACCCAGATGCGTAAAAACTAAGAGTACTCAGCACCTAAAATGTCAATAGAAGAATATACTAGTGGTACAGGGTAAATCTCTACAATAATGAACAAATGACAGTGTCTATATAGAACTATTTAAGTAAAACTAGTAGGTACAATCCTTTTACTTGCCGTGGAGGTAGTACTTATGCCACCTCGGCGGGAACTTAAGTACGGCTCCAGCTCAAGGATGAGGTCGCGACACACGCTTTTATTTAGCCTGTAAGACAACAAACTCCAGATCCGGCATTACGAACGCTATGTCCATTTTCCGAAGAGCTGCATTTCGTCGGCAATATAAAAGGTTCTCCATAACTCGCACGTGCTCCACAAAATTTTCATAAAGGGCTAAATCTGCCATTATAACAATATTTTTTTTACAAAACCTCCAATATGATTTGTGAGATGTTACTTTTGAATAACTTCTTATGATTCTGCTATTTGACATTAAAGCAATTCATATTTTGTGGACCATTTTACGAATCTCCATACAAAACTGTCAAACGGATGAATTGCGTGATATGAATTGTACACAAATAATATTATGAATTGTCAGTTTGTGACCATTTTACGACTTAAAATATGATTCATAATGTTATCCTTTTATGATTCTGTCAAAGTGGCCTTTTTAGGCCCGCTGATGTAATACCTCGCGCCACCCATAAAATGTTGGTTAGGTAGTATGTTAGTATAGTTAGTCAGTAAATAAAGCTTAGATTTCTCCACTTCAAAAAAATTACAATGTTAAATCACTTTAAAAATTTTCCAGAGCCATCAATTATCATTTACTCTACCAGGTGACAGACGATGCGATGCCATTAGTGCCACTGTCACTTTTCCTAATTCGTTGATATCTTCGTCTACATCATCAACTCCTCAACATGTAAGTCTCATTTTAATAGATTATTGTTGTTGGGCACTATACAACTCCCGGGGAAATGAATAATGAAACTACATCTGTTTCCTAATCGAGTACAAAAATTTATTTCTCTCAAGGGGTATAGTCTGCACGCGGAGAATCTCGACACCGCGATTCAGAAAAACACACAAAAAGTACAACGCCATCTATCGAGCGCATGAACAAACTTTCGCTCAAACATCCCGCCCACCATGGACAGAATGTCCAGAACTAATATAAATGTAAAAGAACTAACTGTCCGCCCACCATGAGGTCAGGGGCAAAAAAAAACTTATTAGCAAATTTGTTAACATAAACAATATTAACAAAATATTTACTCAAAGAATATTAACAAACTATGACAGATGACGTGAAAAAAAAACTATTACTATTTGTGGAATGACATATTCCTTGAAAAAAATACAACTTATAAAAAAACTTTCAACTTTCAACGATAACTACTTGAGGACTGTATATAAAAATCAACGTTTACTATAATAACAATAACTTGTGGACTTTAAAAATCTACATTTCGGCAATTTTACAAAAATTGCTCAACTTAACTTTACTTAGACATAAACTCACAAAATAAACTCAAATAACTATACTTTAACATGTGCTAGAACTTTACAATTTAAAACATTGTTTACTTTGCGATTGGCAAAATGCACAATTTTGAAATTGGTCGTTTAATCAATGATCCGTTACACTTGAGAGTCACTACTCGTGTAACCTTATCCAAACCAGGGTGCTTTTCCACTACTTTGCCCAAAAGCCAACGGGCAGGAGGTAAGTTATCCTCCTTGACCAAAACTACATATCCAATACCTGGTTCTGGAATGTGTTTAGTCCATTTGTAACGTTGTAACAACTGAACCAAATACTCATTTGACCAACGTCTCCAGAAATCTTGCAACATACGTTGTGTTACTTGCCAACGCCTTAAACTACTGATGTTAGAACTCTCATAATTACGTTCAGGCACCGCTATCAGAGGCTCCCCTATCAAAAAATGACCAGGTGTAAGAGGAGTTGGATCTATGGAATTGTCAGGCAACATTGATAACGGCCTAGAATTAAGGCACGCTTCTACTTGGGACAAAAGGGTTGACATTTCTTCAAACGTAAGTGTTGATTTACCTATCACGCGCCTCAGATGGAATTTGGTCGATTTTACACCGGCCTCCCATAAGCCACCGAAATTTGGGGAATGGGGCGGAATAAAATGCCAAGAAGTACTGTTGTTGCCTAACCACTCTCGAATTTCTACAGCTACGGAAGATTTTTCCGCAGCGACTAAATGCCGAAGTTCTTTGGCAGCGCCAACGAAATTGGTGCCGCTGTCGCTCCAAAGATTACTAACAAAACCTCGTCGAGACACAAATCTCTTAAAGCCAGCAATGAAACCTTGCGACGTCAAATCGCTGACGGCTTCTAAATGTATGGCCTTGGTCACCATGCGCACAAAAACACAAATGTACCCTTTGTATGATTGGTGGCCACGACCCTTTGAAGTTCGCATACTGATGGGACCAGCAAAATCCACGCCACTATTTAGGAATGGTCTTGCCGGTGTGACTCGACTGGATGGTAACTGACCCATGAGTGGGGTTTGCATAGATGCTGAGTACCGCTTGCATTTTACACATTTGTGTACGTAACTTTTAATCCTTGTTTTTGCGGAAAGAATCCAATACTTCGTACGCAGATGGCTCAACATCAATGTTGGCCCTCCATGTAACGTCTTCTGGTGAGCTTCATCAATCACTAGATTAGTGAAGTGACTATCAGATCGTAGGATGATGGGATGTTTAACATCTTCGTCTACATGAGCATTCTGAATGCGCCCACTGACACGGAGTATCCCTTCATCGTCTATGACTGGACAGAGACTTTTAAGCTTGCTTCTTACTTTCACACTTCCTGATTTTCGCAAGTCTTTCATTTCTTCGAAAAACTCTTGAATCTGAGCAAATCTTATACACGTCTTTGTTGCTTCTTCTATTTCTTCTTTAGTAAGATATCTTTCATATCTCTTCTCACCGTGTGCTTGTTTCTTCCAACTCAAAACTCTTCTGCAGTACGCTATAACCCGAACTAGCCTCTTTAATGACGAATACTTTGTCCAGAAAACATCCTCTTGATGAGCTTCAGTTACGACGTGAGCCTTGACTGATCTTTGCTCCGTGTTGGTCGTAATTGACTTTGGCCTCGTATACTCTATCCTTTCATCATGAAGCCATGAGGGTCCTTGACTCCACAGTGAGCTGCACACCAGTTCTTGTGGTGTCACACCTCTGGATGCTAAATCGGCAGGGTTATGCGCGGATTGGACATGAGCCCAATGTGAGTTGTCGACGTGAGAGAGAATTGTGGACACTCTGTTTCCAACAAAAGTAGTCCAGTGACTGGGGTGTTTACTAAGCCATGCCAAGACTACTGACGAGTCGGTCCAGGCATGTATTTGAGAGAGTGTGATCTTCATTACTTCAGCGACTTCAGTAATAAGTTCTGAAAGCAACACTGCTCCCATCAACTCTAATCGCGGGACTGACTGCTGTTTGATTGGTGCAACTTTAGTACGAGAAGTGATTAAACTGACATGAATGGAATTGTTAGCGTCGATGACTCTAATATACACTACAGCGGCATAGGCCGCGATCGACGCGTCACAAAATCCATGCAACTCTACCAATCGATCGTCTGACTTTGTGTTAATCCACCTGGGAATGCTGAATTTGTTCGTCTCTACAAGGCTAAAACGGTGAGTTTCCCACTCCGAAAGAAGTTCCGGGGTCAACTCTTCATCCCATTCCAGGCCAGCAAGCCAAAGCTTTTGAATGAATATTTTTGAAGTTACTATGCAAGGTGCCACCCAGCCAAGCGGATCGAACAAACGCGTGATGTCGGATATAACTTTTCTCTTTGTGATTGGAGTGTGCTGTGGCTCAAGTTGCACTGAATATTTAAACTCATCATTTTTTCTATCCCAAGAAATTCCTAAAATTTTCATAACTGAATCTAACTTAATGTTCTTTCCAGATTCCTCTTTCCTTTCTTGTCCTGTCTCTATACTTTCTTGAATTTTCTCATTTAATTCGTCGCAGCTGCTGACCCATTTCTGTAGTTGGAGTTGACCTTTGGTAAGTACCTCTGTTAATTTTCTATGTATGTGTAAACCTTCTTCAACTGTTTGACATCCTGACATCAAATCATCGACATAAAACTAATTTTTTATTATTTCAGCTATTTTAGGATGACCTTCGCATGAATCAACTGCTACTTGCTGCAAAGACCTTACTGCAAGGTAAGGAGCTGCTGCTGTACCGAATGTAACTCTTACTAATTTGTATTCCTTTATTTCAGATTCCGGATCATCGCGCCACACTACTCGCTGAAACTCTGCATGTTCAGGAGAAACCTTCCCCTGTCTGTACATTTTAATAATGTCAGCACAGAGACTTATGGGATGCATTCGCCATCTCATAATGATGTGACGTAATGGAGGTTGCAACATGGGACCAACCATGAGGTCGTCGTTCAGAGACACTCCATTTGACCCTTTCATCGAAGAATCGAATACTATTCGAACTTTACTGGTGAGCTTGTCCTCACGGACTACAGCGTGATGTGCGAGATATACGGCTGTACTCTTATTGCGCTCATCATCGCGTACAGGTTCCATATGGCCGAGATCTATGTATTCTTGGAATACATCTGAGTATCGAGCTTTGATTGAGGGGTTCTTCTTAAATTTATTTTCAAGAAGATGAAACCTTTTTATGGCGAGGTCTTTCGAACCCCCATATTGGCATTGAGGATCTTGATCCCGAAAGGGAAGATTAACTACGTACCGGCCTTCCTCATCGCGATACGTGGTTTGTGAGTAAATGTCCTCACAACGCTGTTCCTCTTCTGAAAGGATCTTCTTATCGGGGATACCCGACTCTATTTCCCAAAACTGACGCAAAAGTGCATTGTCATCAGCCTGATTTGAGCTGCTTTTAATGACATGATGACAATGTATGGACTCCTGGTTTGACGATATCTGTCCAGAGAGGATCCAACCAAAGGCAGTATTTTGAGCTACCGGCGAGTTTGGCGGACCTTGAATCAAACCGTCTCTGAGAACCTGACTATATATCTCAGCACCAAGTAAGATGTCTATCTTGCTCGGCGTGTGGAACTCAGGATCAGCTAAAGTTAATTGCTTTAGCTGGGGCCAATGGGCCTGCTCTAATCTTTCACAGGGTAAAACCGATGTAATCGTACCTAACACGAACGCATGGACTTGGACACTAAACTGTGGATTTAAGCGTGAGTGAATAGTCACCGTGACTGTAAACTTTGAAGCGAAAGCGCTTCTCTCACCGCCTATCCCTGATATAACCGACTGGACCGGTTTCTTCTTTAGTCCAAGTAACTGTACTGCTGATTCTGCTATGAATGATGCCTGAGATCCCTGATCTAATAGCACTCTCAGCAGATGTGTTGAACCGTTTCTCGTCTGTGCTTCGACAAGAGCAGTGGCCAACAAAACTTGAGTGGGTATTGATCCCTTAGAAAAATGTGAAACTATAGAATTTGAAGTTAATGGGTCGCCTACTGACAACGATGCCTGAACGTTAGACACCGCTGTTTTAACTTCATCTGCTGTATTGGAACTTTCTCTAACGTCTGTGGAGTTTGAAACCGAATTTGGATGTAGTAGTGAGTGATGCCTTTTTTTAAATATTCGACACGTCGCGGTGTGTCTACAAAACTTAATTGAGTGGTTTGCGTTTAAGCAGTTATAACATAAGCGCCTGGTTTGCGCAAAGTTATGACGAGATTCGTAACTCTCTTGAGCGAACTTCTTACAACTAGATATTTTGTGATTTTCCTTACAGAATGGACAAGTATCTACGGCTTTATTATCGGTAGTGACTACATGGTGAACTTTAGGTTTGGGTTTACTGGGTTTTGTGTCAAAAAACTCTAATGCCCGAAATCGGGCTTCTAAAAACTCTCGGAATTCCGATAGCACGGGTAACTCATCCTTGGCACTTATCTTTGTCTCCCATTGCTTTCTCGATTCGGGATCTAACTTTGAACTAATTATGTAAATTACTATACTATCCCACGTACTCACGTCAATACCGAGATTTTTTAAACCATTTAAACTTTCCATAGTAGTATCTAGTAAACCTTTTATGCTATTTGAACATTCATTTACATTACTCTGACTTAATAAACGTTTTAGTAAACAATTTGACAGAAATCTCTTATTATTATACCGGTTATGTAACAGAGACCAACACTCTTTATAATTGTCTGAAGAGACTGCAATGTGTCTGACAAGTTGCTCTGCTTCTCCCGATAATAAGCCTTTTAAATGATGCAATTTTTGCACGTCTTCTAAACTATTATTATTGTGAATCAAAGATGTGAACAAATCTTTGAACGTGGTCCATTCCGCATAATTGCCCGAAAACTTTGGAATATTTATCTTTGGTAATCTAACACTATTTGAAACTGTGTGGTCGACGTTTGTCTTTGGATTTTGATCTGACTGATTATTGCTAAGTTTATTTAAAACTTCTTTTAATTGCGATTTATAGAGAACGTAACTTTCTTTGGTGACATCATAAACGTCGTTAACAAAATATTTATCGGAATCTTGTTGTGCGTCATTTAGCAATATGCTCCTATGTGTAGACGAAAACTCTTTCCACAACTTTTCTAGAATTTCTAACCTTGTCTCCACATAAGACCTAGTGATTCTATCTTTAGGTGCTTTTTTGAAGTTAATTTGCTCTTTTTCGATGAGAATCTACTAGTATTGTTTTGCAGTCTATATAAAGCCTCCATTTTTAATTTAACCAAGTCCGTTAAGTTACTAATAAAATAAATTTTTATTATTTAATTTTATGAAAAACTACCAAAGTCAGATTTCTACCAAACTACTAAAGGAATTTTCTACCAAAGAACAAATGTTAACCACTTTTTGCAAACATCTTTTTTTGAATAACTAGCAATTCTCTTAAATTCACTGCTTTGAATGTTTACCGTAAAATGCCACAAAGATAAATATGTACCGTAAAATTCCACAAAGATAAATTCAATTACATATTTTGACTCGAAACACATCAATTTTAAAAATTGAGCAACAGTGCGTAAAATGGGCACATAAAATATCATAAGTTCAAAACAGGTACACATAAAAACATCTAAATAAAGTGCTACTAGAGTCCAATAAAATCTTTCCAGACGAAATTTTCTATGTTCAGAAAATCCGACTTGTAAACATAACACGATGAAAGTACTCACGATTTTATCTTCGATAAACCACACTTCGTCACGTGAGTGAGTGCGGAATTGGCAACTCCGCACTCACTCACTAGTAACTGCATCACCCAGCTGTTGACAGCAGGTGGAAACTAACCCTGATGACTAGAATATTCCAGCCCAGCGCCTCACTGAGCTGGCGGTGTGTCCAGTCAGCCCAGCTCCACTCCTCACGCCGTGGTACTCGAACTTCGCCCTGTGCCTCCTTTTTGGTCTGGTACTCCAATAGCGCCCTGCGCCACCTGGTACTGGTCCTCGCCCTGCGCCAACCTGATGCTGCTCCACGCCAACTTCACTGCTGCAGCACTCACTCACTGTGCACACCAGCTTGGGTATGCGGCGATTCAGGGCGATCCACCCTGGTTTCCACGCCAAGTATCACAGAACACTATCTGGATCTCACTATCGCGGCTCGATGGACCAACAATGTTGGGCACTATACAACTCCCGGGGAAGTGAATAATGAAACTACATTTGTTTCCTAATCTAGTACAAAAATTTATTTCTCTCAAGGGGTATAGTCTACACGCGGAGAATCTCGACACCGCGATTCAGAAAAAGACACAAAAGGTACAACGCCATCTATCGAGCGCATGAACAAACTTTCGCTCAAACAATTGTAGATGTTTGATTAAAATAAATAGGTACTAACTACATACATATTTATCAAATAGTAATTTCTACTATTTTACTATTGAGATTGAGTAAGCTTCATAGAAAGATGATAACAATATATCATTTATATCCTATTTGTTTTTCAGGCGCAGTCAAAGAAAACATCTGAAAATTGTAGTTCGATTCCCACCATTGTATGTACTTACACCAAGGAAAAGAAAAATGCAGCAACAGTTAGATTACCAGAAAAACAAAATTAAAAGGCTTCAATCTAAAAATCTATTCTTAAGGAAAAAAGTTGCTGGGTTAGAAGAAATTCTTCAAAGTCTGGATGAAAAATCGTTGATAGATAAAGAAGAAAGGATGGTCCTTGAAAAAATTGGCGTTGAAGAAACAGAACTTATTAAGCGTCAACTAAAAAAAAAAAGTGGGAAGCTCTCACGTGCTAAGTATCCACCAGAACTGAGATGTTTTGCTTTAACTCTCAACTTTTATTCCCCGAAAGCATACAAGTATGTCCGTAAAACGTTTGGAACCTGTTTACCTGCTCCACGTACTTTAACCAAATGGTATAGCCATATTGATGGACGGCCCGGTTTTACCAAGGAGGCATTGGCGGCTTTAAAATATAAAGCCGATACCAATCCATATAGTAAAATTTACTGTACTTTGGTTTTTGATGAAATGAAAATAAAGACACAATCACATGACAGTTCAAATAGTGACAGACGAATCGGGTACGTTGATTATGGTTTTGATTTATTAACAGATAATACAGATGAAGCAACAGATGTCTTAGTATTTCTATTAGTAGGCATTAATACTCCATGGAAAGTCCCAATCGGATATTTTTTAGTTAAAGGCACAAATGCTAAGTTAAAAGCTCAGCTTGTAACTAAAGCATTTGAATTGGTACATGCAACTGGAGTGGAAATAAAAGCATTAACGTGTGACGGCGCAAGAGCAAATTTGGCGATGTCTATAGAACTGGGTTACTGCTTAGTTGCAAATAAATTGCAAACTACCATATTAGATCCTACAACGGGGCAACGAGTTTACTTTTTTTTAGACCCCAGTCACATGTTAAAATTAATTGGAAACTTTTTGTGACTACAAATGTTTTTACGATGACAATGAAAATAAAATTCAATGGTTATTTGTGGAGGCATTACATAAAATCCAGGAGGAAGAATTATTTTTCATGGCTAATAAGTTGAGAGCAAATCACATTTATTACAAAACAAAAATAATGAATGTTCGCCTTGCAGCACAATTGTTCAGCGCAAGTGTTGCTGACGCACTTGTGTTTTGTGAAAAAGAATTGGATTTGCTGGAGTTTAACCCATTAACCGCCGCAGTTTTATATAAGCAACTTATCATTTTTGAGCCCCTGGCACCACAGTTGTAAATTCGCAACTGAAGTCTACGAAGTGATTTTCAAGCGTATTTTTATTTACGTAGCAGCAATTTCATAATAATTATAAAGACCACCTTTGCCATTCAAGGAATTTCTTTCATTTTCCCTAAAATCACTTATGCTAAGCGCCAAATTAACGGTGAAAAAAATGGATAAAACTCATCGCAAAATGCAGGTTTGACCTTAACATGTACCGCCAGAGTTGTATAAATACAACAGTAGTGATGTAACACATAAGTTTATTTATTGCGCATTAATGGCAACTTTAGTTTATTCAAATAAAATACAAATAAGTTAGGCATTCAGAATTAGAAAGTAATTCAATGCTTGTTGCTGTTTGATTCTATTTCTAACTATAACATCTAAAACTTCACATGATTTAAGGTAGATTCATATTACAATTGAAGTGACGGTTTTTACTAAATCGTATTTTAGTAACAACCCTAGCACTTTAATGTTTTCAAAGGAGTCCAGCGCCGGAGTTGTATATATGCAACCGCTTGTGACGTCACAAGCGAACTCATAATGATAATAGTGAGGGGACATTGTTAAAAATTATTAATGAATTAGTGAGTAACTAATTTATTTCATTGGGTGTTGTGGCTGTGTTTGAATCGCAAAATGTCGAGTGCAGAGGAATTAATAAGGATTTTAGGAGATTTCGAGGAAGATTGATCTTTTTTTTTTGTAGAAAGTAAAAATTTACTACACATAATATTTTAAGTATTTACGTTTAGATGGCATAAAGCAAATAGAATTGATGTTTAATTAAAATTTAAATAAGAAAATTAACACATACCTGCATTTGCCATTTCGGAGACTCGCAAAGCAATGTCCTTTTAAGCAGTGACAATTAAATGACCTGTCATTGACCATAAATTAAGTTTTTATTTTAAATAGGAAAACTTTTAAAACGTTCTACTACCCTTTGTCATACACAAATTGAACATATTCTTAGTTTGAGTAACAAAATCGATAACCGGAAATAATTTCACTTGTCCCCGCACTATCTACGCTCTTGTTTATCTCTAATGTTAGCGCCGGGGTTGTATAAATGCAACAATAGGGATTCCAAAAACCGAATTTTGTAGAATTATGAACTAAACTCTATCTTGGCTTTGGTAGTGTCTATGTATATGGTTATAGGTTTTTGATGTGGGTAATTTTAATCTTATTATTGTTATGAGGGTAATTAATTAAAAAAAACATTAGATTTTCGTAAAAACGTGTAAGTTTACCTTTAAAATCTTATTTGCGGTAGGGATTGGTCCACATCACTATAGTTGACCTTGAAAATACGTGATTGGCGCTAGGGGCACATTTTTTTGCAGGATTGTCTGGCGGTTAAAAGGTTAATAGATCAACTGCAACTTCAAAGTTTATTTCACTAATAAACGACGTTTTTGATATATTGGATTCTCGGTTACGTCAAAATGGTTATAAAAGAGCATTAAACTCTGAAAACTGAGAAAACTTTTAGAAAAATGGACGAAGCTCAAAAGGTTTTATTGAGCTTATCGGCCTATGTAAAAAAACGCAATGGGGAGTCAAGTAAAATGAAATTATTAGATTCTCCACGATACACAGTTTTTTTGGGAATTTTGATATGTATTGACAGTACCAAGTCTATCCTTCAAGACTTAATACAAAACCAACAAAATGGCCTGAAATATATGCCACTCCACAGGATAAGTCAAGACCACATCAAGCTCTTTTTTTCGATTGTAAGAAGTCATGGTGGTGATTCCGATAATCCTTCAGACTCCCACTTTGAAGTAATTTATAAAAAAAATCTTGTTAATACAGAATTAACACAAACTGGAAGCGGAACGAACTGCATTCCGTTGGAAAAAATTATGATATTGAATTGCACATCTGCATTAGAAAAAATTAACGCTTCAACCTTACAACAATACAATACCAATGACGCTACTGACGAAGTCAATTTTGCCAATTTTACTGACGAATTGATTGATGAGATTGAAGCTCTAACTTTTTTATCACCTTTTGCAGAGAAAGTAGTAGAATATATAGCTGGATTTGTTATTTTCTCGACATCCAAAAAAATTAAGTGCAATATGTGCATCAAAGGTTTGCTCGGGCCGATTGATGAAAAAAGCTTAATACATCAAAAAAGCAGAGGAAAGTTGCTTTATGCTTCAAAAGAGGTAATACTTCTATGCCGGATTTGTGAAAAAGAAATAAGACAACGTTTAGGTGATGACAATAAACCTACACGATCTTGAACCACACTCCAAATCGTGACAAAAGCCTTAAAAAAGTTTATTGGCAAAGAGTTGTTTCCCTCTATCAGTTACCATTCACACGAAAATGATTTTACAAATCATAATTTGGAACTGGCAAGATTAATAATGGAAAAATATACTGATACAAGAATTTCCTTCTTAATGAAAAAAACAAACCCACAAAATTGTATTCGTCAGTCAATAGGAACCCAATTATTATTCTTGATGGTACCTATTTATATGTAATTTATTTATTTAATTACAACGGTCGTGTTTAACCAATTACAGTAACATATAAAATTAAAACTAAAAGAGACAATTATAACACATTTTAAAATATACAAAATAAACAACGTAAAATTTAAAAGTAAAGGGTGTCCAGCGGAAATTTTTCAAACTTAAACTGCAATTATCGAAATAATAGCGGGGTGAGGTGAGCGGGAGGGGTACCATTGAAAGCGCGGTACTTGCGGATTTGTTAGTAGCCATGAGTCACTGGACGGGAGCGCACCGCTCGTTTGCGGTTGAGCAATACCTAAAGAATGGTGAATCGTTGGTTCGCGCGCGTCGAACATTTTAATATTCGGCGTTTAAGTGATGGGCCAAGCACGCAACTTATTTGGTCGTGGGTACAAAGATTTAGGCAAGAAGGGACAACTCTCAACAGAACTCCTGCAGGTCCATCAACATCAGCAGCAACGCCCGAACGTGTGTCTGAAGTTCGAAATGAAATCATTAGAAATCCACGCAAGTCGATTAGGAAAATTGCAACCTCCACAGGAATCAAAAAGTCAACAGTGCATGTTATTTTGAAGAAGAAATTAAGACTCCATCCATACAAAATGCAAATTGTTCAGGGTCTCATGGAAAGCGACTATCCTTTGCGAGAAACCTTCGCAAGAACAATGCTGGAACGCTTTCGAACACCTACCACGTTAGGAAACATTTTATTTAGTGACGAAGCACATTTCCACATTGATGGATATGTAAATAAACAGAATATGAGATACTGGTGCCCGAACAACCCGAGAGAACGCCACCAGAAACGTTTACATTGCTTGAAAACCACAGTTTGGTGTGCCATTTCGGCTAGCGGTGTAATTGGGCTCTATTTTTTTAAACAAGGAGAAACAGTCACTGCTCCGGTGTATTGCCGTATGATAGACGAATTTCTGCTACCGCAATTGCAGCTGTATTCAGGTTACAACAATAGGACACAATTTCAGCAAGACGGTGCCACTCCGCATACAGCTAGGGTGTCGATGGAAAAGTTAAGAACAATTTTTCCAAATAAACTGATCAGCAAGTACGGAGACATCTCATGGCCGCCCAGGTCGCCCGACCTCACGCCCTGCGATTTTTTTTCTATGGGGTTACCTTAAATCGAAGGTTTATGAGAACAATACCCGGACAATTCAAGCCCTGCAAGCCAATATTCGCCGTGAAATTGAGAGCTCCAGAGCTTTGCCGTCGCGTGATTGCAAATGTAAGGGTCCGACTACAGGAGTGCGTACAAAAAAAACGGTCATCATTTAGATGATATAGTGTTTAAGAAATAAAATCCGCATTAATGTAGTACATTTAAGTTCAATAAAAATAAATAAAATCTATATTTATATTAAAACAGTTTTTTGTTCTGGCTCGTTTCGAAGAATTTCTCTGTTTACATAACCTTCATCTCATTTATGTATTTATCACTATTTGTTTATTATTATTATTACAATTTTTTTTTTGCAATATTACTTTTGTTGTTTATATTTTGTTATATCGCACTATTTATACATACTCATTATTGTTTTTATCTGACACAATTTTATATTTTTTTATTTATTTAAGTATGCATACACAAGTCACGTTCCAGTATAAAACTGATATACATCCGTTACCTCACAAATCTGGTCCAGTTGAAAACCAGCGTCAGGCACCAGTTGTCTGGCGTTTTTGCTGAACTGGGCCTTTTTGGCGCAGCCGTGAGGCACACCTTCCTGTTTAATTTCTTACATCGGACTTTACACTTTGTTATTTGATTATTATTTGTTTTTATCTGATGTATGTCTCAAGTGTACTGTGTGTCTTACAGTCTGTGCTAAATAAATGTATTTTCTTTCTTTCTTTCTTTCTTTCTATATAGTTTTTTTTATGTGAAATTTCAAAGTTGAAAATTTTCCACTGGACACCCTTTATAAGAGGAAAACATAAATAAAGGACGGTTAACAACACTTTCATAAATTATTCTCGCAGTACTTCTGACATACCAATAAAATCTTCGTCCATCCATCCGCAAACAGATCGCTTGTTGGATTGGAATCCAAGAGATCATTAAGCGCAGCCAGCGTGCGAGGAATTGGCGACTTAGCACGTGCAACAGTACGACATGGAGGCATTGCAAACAGCCTGTGCTTTCTGCCCCGGCAGTAATTGTCTGGAACAAAGAAGCGCGCCAGCACATGAAGCAGATCAGGAGCGTCAACGTCACCACGGAGCGTCTTACAGACTATTGTAAGCTGATCTCGAGCTCGCCTTACCTCTAGTGAGTTGTATCCGAGGCAACCCAGCAAGAATTTTGTCGGATAGAGGTAAGGATAGTAGCTGTGTTTCTGCTTATATAGGTACCTAAGGAACGCTTTTTGGACTTTCTCTAATAAAAGTGTGTAGGTACTTTGGTGTGGATTCCACACGCAAGAGCTGGTTTCCAGCTTGCTACGTACGAGAGCATTAAATATTATTTTAACGGCATGAGCGGTGCGAAAATCGCGGCAATTACGCAGAACAAAGCCTAACCTTTGGTAGGATTGTTTAGCTACCATGATCATATGGTCGTGGAAGGTGAGCTTTCGGTCGAATGTGACTCCCAGGTCTTTCATGGTTGTTGATTTCATGATGGTATTATTATTTAAATTATATTCAAAATTAACTGGGTGCCGCATTCGACCGAAGGTCATAGCGAAGCATTTGGACGAATTAAACTCCATCTTGTTGTCTACACTCCACTTGTATATCGCATCTATGTCCCGCTGTAGCGCCAAACTGTCAAGGTCGGAGTTTATTTCCAGGTACAGCTTTAAGTCGTCAGCATACAAGAGACATCTTGCATGAAGCAGAACTTGAGGAAGATCGTTGACCATGACGAGAAATAATAAAGGCCCTAAAATTGAGCCTTGACTCACGCCGGAACGCGTGTGATAGCTACCCGACACGTACATACCAAGCTTAACAAACTGCTGTCGATCACGTAGGTAGTCTGCAAAGAAGCGGAGGAGAGATGGTGCGAACCCTATTTTGCTAAGCTTCATTAGCAGCGCGTCATTGTTAACCCTATCAAATGCCTTCCGGAAGTCAAAGTAAAGTACGTCTACCTGACGCCCGCGGTCTAAACTAGACGAGATATAATCTACTAGTGTAAGAAGATTTGTGTCAACTGACCTTTTGCTTCTGAAACCGTGCTGCTCATTACAAAGATACTTGTTTATTTGCTCATAGATAGCATTATGGAGGATGTTCTCGAAGACCTTCGCCAGGGAAGATAGGATTGCGATAGGGCGGTATTCTTCAACGGGACTTTTGTTTTGGCTTTTAGGGATAGGTGTAACTCTAGAAACTTTCCACTTGGAGGGATATGTACCAGTCTGCAAGGCTAAATTAAAAATGTGGCAAAGAGGATCAAAGAAAATATCTCTTAGGTCTTTAATTATGAAAGGGGGGATGTTGTCGGGGCCAATGGAACTGTTAGGTTTAAGTTTATTTATGCCTTTGATAATGTCTACATGACACAAGGGGGGTATATTTATATAATTGCTGTTACTGGGATGGTCAGACGTACCGATATGATCAGCATTAAGCTGCGGAACGTCCGGCAGAAAAACAGTCGAGAAATATTCAGCAAAAGCCCCTGCCACCTTAGTACCCGAAAAAGTTGAACCCTTGTATGTAATGTTCGCTTCAAACCCACCCTTGGACCGCAGGCTGGAAATATGTGACCAGAATAATTGACGAGGATTATGTTTAATTTTATTCTCTATATTTCTCATGTATAAGGGATACGCATCTGCAATACGGGTTTTAAGGTTTGACCTGAGGCCAGAAAATAGCAAATACGCGTTATCGCACTTGGTTAGTTTCCAACTTTTATGAAGTTTTAATTTGAGCCTTAGATCCTGGATGATATCGCTTGAAAACCATATAGGATATCGCCTAATTGCCGACTTCGCTCTGTATTTTTTAGGTATGCACATATCAGAGATTATAGATAATGCTGTAAAACTTGAGAGTAGCTCCTTTCACATCCTTTGATTCCAAAACCTCCTCCCAAATATTTTCATCAGAGAATAATAAATAGAGTTGTTCGAAATCGCACTTGTTGAAGTTCCAATCCTTGGTACTGTCTATGTTGCTGGGCTCAATTGACTCTGAGCAATGACCTAGATCGATTCTTACCTCAATGTGTAGTGCCGGGTGATATGCATCCATTGGTACTATGCCCTCGGTAGCAGTGACAAATGTTTCTGGTGCGCTAATGCTCTCCTGAACCAAAACAACATCTAACATACCTCCATGCGAATTCTTCACAACGTTCATCTCATTCAGACTACAAAATGACTTAAAGTAACAATAATAATTCTTAATATTTAACGATACACTATTTAAATTTAAGTCACCTAAAATTAAAACAAGGCCTTTTATGTTATTTATAAACTCTTCTACTTTACAAAACCATCTCATATACTCATCATCGCTAGCACTAGGTTCAGTGGCGTGCCTAGGGGTTAAACTTAGGGCAAGCCAAAATACTTTAAAAAAAAAAAACTAAGTACCTACCTACCGTATCGCCTGTCAAAGTTGTGCCTACCGACTGATTCGTTTTAGTTCTTACTAATATTCTAATTTCATAATTGTAAGTTTTTGCCATTAGCAATTAAAATGAAATGTTTTTAATAGCACCATTTTTTTCTTATATAAATTAAATACTCAAAGTATTGGTAATCCTTTACAAAATCGCAACTTTTTCATTTTCAAGTTATCAGTTTCGTGTAAAATATGATAAGACGAATAAGAGCCATCTATTAACATTATTGGCACAACAGAGCTCCTCGAGTTAGTTCATATTTCACTCGCTCGCTCGATGGCGTACAAGTTATTGATTAGCCGCGTACCCACCTAGCGTACAGGCTCGCGCGGCAGCCTCGGTGTCCGGATCGCGAGCGATGGCTCCCGCGGCAGCCTCAGTAGTTTTGTTCAATTTACACGAGGCCGCCTCGCGAGGCAGGCTGAGCCATCATAAGTCCGCGAGTATTCGTAATGGACAGTCGTGTATTTTCAGCTGCAGCTATTTTCCTAGCTGCTGATTTTTGTTTAAATATTTTGGATCTTTGGGGTCCCAAAGCGCATTGTACGTGCTGTACAGTTGTATTAAGCGAATGGACTCCTCCTGACTGCCCATGATATCAAAATTACAGAAGACAAACACGGCAAGAGACAAAACTTGAAGTAGCTTCGCGCGCGAGCCAAAACATAACCGTCCCCACCTAACGCACAGCGCTCACTGAGGCACCTTTGAGCGCGTCAAGTTTACCGACAACAGATGGCTCGGGGCCGAGCCGTGCTCGGTCGAGCAAACGCGCGCCCGAGGCAGGGCGAGGTACGTCCACACCAGCCGAGGCATTTGGCTCGCGAGGCTGCCGCGCGAGCCTGTGCGCTAGGTGGGTACGCGGCTATTGATTTCTAACTACACATTGTTTACGATGTTGATAATATTTATAATTACTCACAATGTGAACAGCCATAACTCTTCAATCTTCATTTCTTTATCACAGACAGATGACAAACAGCACACACACGCACACGGAAGGCATGGTAAAAATTACTAGACAGATTTACTTTACCTTCAGTAGCTTTGATAAAAGCCGTTTTTTGTCAATTCATTTAGAGAACATGATCCTGGCGCCTGCTTTAATTTTTACAATTAATTAAGCTACTTTACAAAATATAAAAATTATATATTTGTTGGGGTTATGTGTGTCTTGATGTGTGCGGGACGCAGCGGGTCTTTCCAATGATGATCTTTATTTATTTACTGTAACTCGATTTATTGGTATATCAAATTTACAAAAATATATTTGCAACGTATAAGGACGACGCGAACGCGCGGCTGTCCAGAGACCTCGAAAGACCAGTGTGTCTTTCGGAAACGGATGTGGCAGCCGTCATGGCGCTGCGACGAGGGGGGCGCGCTCAGCGGGTGCGGAGCGCGCGACAGATGATTAAGGCCAGAGTTGCCCGTTGCGGTGAATAGATGGCGCCAACAGTCGCTTCTTAACATGCCGGCAGCCTTGGAAGAACCGTTCCAACACGAAGAACACGATCATGATGTAGGTAGCGGGCAGATCTTTGAGAAGGCCCGCCGGATGGTGCCCGTGGCTGTACGGATGTCAGCGACGCGGGAAATTCCGTCCTTACCAGGGAACACTTGCGTGACTCGCCCCAATTTCCACTTGAAAGGTGGAAGCCTATCCTCTTTGATAAGGACGAGGCTGTCTTGAGCGATGTCTTCATTGCCAGTCTTCCATTTCGTACGTTGCTGGAGTTCGGACACATACTCCTTGGACCAGCGTTGCCAGAAATGTTGCCTCAGCAGTTCCACTCGAGCATAGCGCCCTAGTTGTGTGGGCGTGTTGGTCGTCAGGTCTTCGCAGGCTGGCGCGGTCAGCGGTCGGCCGATCAAAAAGTGAGCTGGAGTCAGAGGAAGGTAATCGGTCGGGTCGGAGGAGAGAGGGGACAAAGGACGGGAGTTGAGGACGGATTCAATTTGAGTTAACACAGTTTCAAATTCCTCGCGTGTCAACCGCGCGTCACCCAGTACACGCCGCAGATGGTACTTGCAGGACTTGACTCCTGCCTCCCACAACCCGCCAAAATGAGGACTATAAGGGGGTATGAACGTTAGACGAATTTGATTTTGATTAGTAAAATCTACGATATCATTCGAATTTTCAAAAATTACTGCTAATTCTTTTTCAGCACCCACAAAATTCTTTCCATTGTCTGAAAAGATTTGATACGGCTTACCGCGACGTGATATAAAGCGTTTCAAAGCTAAGATATCTTATCTCTATCTTGTGTGGATAAGCTACCAACTAACTCCAAATGTATGGCTCGAGTGGTAAAGCAAATAAACAAA
The DNA here is from genome assembly GCA_949629135.1 of Eremobia ochroleuca. Lineage (NCBI taxonomy): Eukaryota > Metazoa > Arthropoda > Insecta > Lepidoptera > Noctuidae > Eremobia > Eremobia ochroleuca. The sequence goes on along the minus strand of OX451385.1, from coordinate 1,866,784 downwards.
TAAATGTATGCTTTTATTAACTTGGCACCTCTGCCTTTGCGGTCCGATATGAGCAATGGCCCTGCGTAGTCAACGCCACATTGCATAAAAGGAAAGTTTGGTTCCAATCTTTCGGATGGTAAATTACCCATAATCGGGGTCAATGTCCTACCTTTCATACGTGTGCATGTAACCAGGGCTCGGATACCGGTATATTTTTCGAAACGGTTTCGTCTTAAATACCTAAGAAACGATTTGTTTCGGTTACGTTCAAACGGAACGTTATAAATAACGTTTTTGAAGAAGAACAAAACATAAATCGTTTTCGATTAATAAAACGTTTTTAACCGTTTTTTTTTTAATTTTTTTGGGTGGGTTAATACGAAAGTTCTGCGAATATGTATTATGAATTTCATTCAGTTGGTATTTCACGGCCGCGCGGCTTAGTTTCGTCGTTTCACGAGTACTATTATCTGTGACTATTATTCTGTGAGTACGAGTAGTCTTTCGTCCCATTTTGTGAGCAAGAAATAAGCACCACTAACTAATCACTCGCAAGAGTCGCAAATCGCAACACAAACCCAATCAATACGTAGGTACGAAGCGCATCGGAATGAAACATGCAATGAAAATAATGAAATGAATACATAGGTACGATACGTAAACAAGTTCATTTTTGTCGCCGCAGCGGCACGCCGTGCGCGGCAGCGTCCTGCGGAATAAACCGGTTTTTGAAAACGTTCTCATTTCGTTTTCGTTCCGAACAAAATGTTGTACAAAGAACTGTTAGAAACGTTTTAAAAACGTTATTTTAAATAACGTTTCCGAGCCCTGCATGTAACGCAGTTATGTACTACCTGCCTAGCCAAATTTCGAGCTCCCAGTATCCACCACCGTTCACGCATGGAATACACTAGAAGCTGAGGTCCTGCGTGAAGTAATTTTTTATGTTCGTATTCACACAACAACCTGGTAAAACGATGTTTACTACTCAGCAATATCGGGTGTTTCTTATCAAAACTAAAATCAACCGCGTTGTTTAACCTACCACCTACACGAACAATATTTAATTCATCTAAAAATGTATTTAAACCCGCTATTTTATTAAATAATTTATTTTTATGGTTTAACGGTATATTATTTTTAAGATTGTAGTATTCATCACTAAACGACTGTTGTTGAACTAATTGAGTCAACACAGTAAGTGACTGTTGTAGTTCGCTTACTGATAACGAACCGGTTTTACGGCTTCGACCGTCGTCGCCGGGAGTGAGCGCACGCACATTACTTATGAATCGCAACATATAAGCACAAGCCCGTTGTAAACGATTAAACAATGAGAAGCGGTCAAAGTCAACTACTTGAAGAGACTGATTACAACTTAAATTAATTATGGTTTGTGATTTAACTTCCGGTAATTCGGTGGTTATTATTTCTTCATTATTATTCGAGAATATAAATGTGTTAGGTTCACGTAAAAACGTTGGACCGGTCCACCATATGTGATTGTTATTATATTTTAACGATTCTAAGCTAGCTCCTCTTGTTATGAGGTCAGCAGGGTTCTCGGTACCCCTAACGTGCCGCCATATGATATCGTCAGTAAGTTCGTTGATTTGTACCACACGATTTTGTACAAACGTTTTGAGTGAGTGAGGCGACGTACGTAGCCATCCTTGCACTATGGTCGAATCTGTCCAAAAATAAACCTTATCGAATGTTAAACGTAGAGAATTTTTAATCTTATTATATAACTTTGCACCTACCAGCGCGCCGCATAATTCGAGCCTAGGTATGCTTACGGTTTTAATAGGTGCTAATTTGCTTTTTGCGCACAATAGATGCACAGAGATAGGTATAGAATGCTTACAGCTATCACAGCAAGATCTGATATACGCGCAAGCACCGTACGCCTGTTGAGATGCGTCTGTAAATATATGTAGTTCTTTATATCGCGAATCGGTTGTTGTTATATAACGAGGTATTTTAATATTACGTAAAAATTGCAGACTAGAAACGAAATTAAGCCATGTATTTGCAACTTTAATGGGAACTTCTTCATCCCAATCTAGTTTTTGAAGCCATAAATTTTGCAACAATGTCTTTGCTGTGATAACTGCTGGCGCTAGCAAACCTAACGGATCATACACCTGTGAAATGATTGATAACATAACACGTTTAGTGACTATTAAATCATTTTGAGTAAATTCAGTAGTAAAATGCAATTCATCACTTTCTGTGGACCAGCCTAATCCTAATGTTTTAGATAAATGATTGTTACCTATGTTAAGATCTTTAGTACTGTCAGGACAGACTTTGTGACTGAATGTCCACTTGTGTAACGGAAAACAACCCTGACGCAACACTGCTGCCGTTTTATTACATAAATCGACGAGTGAGTCAAGGTCATCATCACCAGTGATCAAATCGTCGACGTAGAAATCGTCATTAATTGTTCTAGCGACCAAATCATTATCACATTCCCGTGCTAATTGTTGCAAGCATCGCATACTAAGAAAAGGCGCTGATGCAGTGCCATACGTAACAGTTAACAAAGTATATAATTTTAACGGTATATCAGGATTTTCCCTCCATAAAATTAACTGTAAGTTTTGCTGATCTGAATCAATTAAAATCTGCCTGTACATTTTTTCAACGTCAGCGCAAGCGACGTATTTATACTGTCTAAACCTCAATAAAATTGAAAAAATGTCGTTTTGTAATGGCGGACCTATGTATTGTATATCATTTAGAGATTTATTAGTAGACGTTGTTGCGCTCGCGTCAAACACAACGCGTAATTTTGTCGTGAGACTATGCTCACGATAAACACCGTGATGCGGTAATATGTAATGTGGTTTATTTAGTAAATCGGTAACATTAGATACCGGGGACATGTGACCCAATGCTTCATATTCTCGCATAAATTCACAATATAATTGTTTGTAGTGTGGTGAACGATTTAATTTTCTTTCAAGAGATAAAAACCGATTCTTTGCTGTGGTGTATGAATCACCTAACGTATCGACAGATTCCTTCAAAGGAATGCGCACGGTGAACCTACCGTGTGCATCACGCTTTGTGGTCTCTGTAAACAACGTTTCACAAGAACGATCATCTTTTGATAACGCAAACGATAAATCCGGTAATTCTTCCAACTCCCAAAATTTACGCAATTGAGAATCAATGTGAACAAGATTACATTGTACTTGGTTTATTTTAAACGAATGTTTACTCCGAATAGGGCCAGAAATGATCCACCCTATTTTCGAGTCATATAACGTAGGACCCGAAGCGAGCTTTATTTTCTTATTATTTAACAAGTCCCAAAATATATCCGCGCCCAAAAGTATATCTATATCAGACGGGACACTAAACTTGGGATCTGCGAGCAACATATTTTTAGGTATACGTATGTACTCGCAACTAACGTTCAACGAAGGTAACTTTGATGTTATTCGGGGTAAAACTAAGCATTGGATATCTGTATTGAAATCACTAACTTTAGATTGTATTTTTATTTTACAGGTGTGGGAACTTTTAGAAACGCTTTGTCCTACACCTGTTATGTGAACAGTGGACTGTATAATCGGCAATTTTAAACGATTGCATAATGATTCTGTAATGAAACAATTCTGACTACCGTTGTCAAGAAGAGCCTTTACAGTGTAATATTGGCTGTCAGCATCAGGAACATCGATAAGAGCCGTCGATAACAATACCGGTTGTACCGCGGCGCTGCACGTCAGCGCATTACGCTCCGATTGAACCTGCGCATCAGCTGTTGACATAGGACGCGAACTTAACGTGGACGCGTTCATCCCATGAAGTAACGTATTATGTTTCCCTTGACATAATTTGCAAGGGCCATACGAACAATCATTTAACGAATGACTGGAACGAATACAATTTTGACATACCTTTTTATTATTAACAATTGTAAGCCTATCTTGCACCGACATATTAAGAAACTGCGCACACGAATACAGATGATGATTATTACCGCATAATTCGCAAACGCGCTTCTGTTTGTTGTTATCCGTGGTTTGTTTACCTTTGGCGACGTAAGAATGCGAGTGATGAGGTTGACTTGATGGTTTGTCTTTTTTGTGAGAACCTTTGGAATCGACATTACTTTTCTTAGAATTAACCATTGATAGCATATCTGCACGGTTTCTCAAAAACTCCATCAAATGATGTAGTTTTATTTTATCACCATTTAATTGAGACACCAGTGAACCCGTATGTGTTTCCCACTCGCGTTCGGTGGCCGGGTCTAGCTTTTCTACAACTAAATAAATGATAACGGTATCCCACGTATCAGACGGTTCGTCTAGAGATTTTAGTGCACGTAAATTTCGTAAAGTCGAATCAATAAGTTTTCTAATCTGTTCACTCGATTCATTTTGAAGCGGCTTGAATTTAAACAACGATTTCATATGATTTTGCACCAATAAACGATTGTTATGGAACCTGTTTTCCAATAAATTCCACGCGTGAAGGTAGTTTTCGCTAGTGAACTCTAATGCGCTGATAACTTGCGAAGCAGAACTGCTAAGCGATGACTTAAGATAATGGAACTTTTGTATGCTGTTTAGATCATTACGATTATGAATCATGGTAATATACGAGTTTCGATACTCAAGCCATTGATCAAATGAACCGTCAAATGCAGGTAATTTAATATCTGGTAATTTTATTGCTGAAAGATTTGGATTACTACTACCTACATTTTTAGTTTGATTGTCGTTATCGCTTATAAAACACTTCGCGGCAGCCGTAAGACGAAAATATTGCTCTTCAAACGTTTCCCGATAATCTATCTGCTGTAAATCTATTTGCTCAATTTCATCTTGTATTGAATTAAATTGTATAAACATATCAGAAATTGACTGTATTCGTAACTCAAGTTCCTTACGTGTAGCAATATTTATGGAATCTACTTGTTCTAATTTTGAAAGGAACTTCTCGAAAAGCGTCAGCCTGCCCTTTAGCGTGCTTCGGCTTCGTTTCAATTGCCCGAGCTTTAGTTTCTGATCTTTTGTAAGGGGATCCTGACTAACATCCTTAAATGCTTCGTCATCACTCATTTTGGCGGTTGAGAAAGGCAAAAGTACTTACAATTTTCCTGCACAGCACGTGCCCACGGCGACGCACAACTAGGCAACTGGATAACGCACGACTGAAAAACGAGAAATATCACTGGTTAATCCTTATTGCTGGAAAGAGGAGAGGATGGGACGGGATACGCTACCATTCCAGACCGTGATTCGCTACCTTTCCCACGATGCACTTCAGATCTCCTTGTGACGCCAAGATGGCTGCGTCTCGTCAGTCTCGTGTCGTTCAATTTCGGCTCGAAGGTCCAAATGTTGGGGTTATGTGTGTCTTGATGTGTGCGGGACGCAGCGGGTCTTTCCAATGATGATCTTTATTTATTTACTGTAACTCGATTTATTGGTATATCAAATTTACAAAAATATATTTGCAACGTATAAGGACGACGCGAACGCGCGGCTGTCCAGAGACCTCGAAAGACCAGTGTGTCTTTCGGAAACGGATGTGGCAGCCGTCATGGCGCTGCGACGAGGGGGGCGCGCTCAGCGGGTGCGGAGCGCGCGACAGATGATTAAGGCCAGAGTTGCCCGTTGCGGTGAATAGATGGCGCCAACAGTCGCTTCTTAACAATATTCTAACTCAAAACGGCGTAATCAATCGGCGTAAAAAGTTGGTGAACGTTTTAATTTCTACCAATAGCTGTTTTTCTATTGCAATTTTCGATAATTCGGAAAGCCAAAGAAAATGATGTAACCAAAATTTTGTAACGATTTTTATGATTTAAAAGAGTGTCCGTGGAGTTTCTTGCCCGTTCTTCTCCACAGGTACCTACTACGCTTTGGAATGGGCAACTAGCTTCATCTTTCTGACTGACTGACCCCTTGACAATTCAAAAGTGCCTGTAATTGGTTTACTTGAAATAAATGCTTTGAGTTTGAGTTTGAGTTTGAGCCGTTCTTGTTCTTGAGTACTTATTTCTTAATTAAATATGTGTGAATACTTATTAAACATGCAAAAGCACGTTCCGCGAAACAACTTGTCGCAGGAATGGTCACAATTAAATGAGCTATCTTTAAAAGTTCCGGAAAGACACCCTGAAGGCAATTTTCGACTAAAATGCCTATTACGTAATTTAGATTACTGAGAAATACTCAAAAAGTAGGTTTAGGTGAAGTAATGAGATTATATTCGTCTGTAAAACTTGAAAGTTTTTACCTTTCCGAGTAAAGATTGCACATACTTTAATCCATCACAAGGCACATTTGCAAGCGTTTCCGAATTCATTTTAATGTCAAGAAACTTTTTAATCACTTCAAAACAAAGATAATCACCGCAAAACTAATCACAACCCTTAAATTCACAGAAAATGTCAAAGCAAAAAATGCACCAGTAACCGCTCGAAACGAACTTGAACTAATTTGAAATTGTATCATTCCATTCCATAGATCGACCTTTGCACTATACGTTCCATTCATAAAAAATCAAAAGCCAGGCTTAAAAATCAGTACAATTTGGAAAATAAGTACGTACTAATGTTATCAACAACGTGAACAATTTGTATACAAATAGTGAGAGGTCCAGAAGCCTCATAAGAAGCCAGCTGGTGCGAGCGAGACGGGACGATGTTTATTGTTGCGTTCTCGCAATAGCGGCATTGGAGAGGTTTGGCAACGGTGCGCTTGATGAAAACTGTGCGGAATTGAAATATTATTCTTGGAGTATGTAAACCTGGCAACCTTGCATCGAACGTATAGCGGGCGGCCGCGCGCCGGCCGGGACGCGCAGTTTTTATTATTCTTAACAATTCTTGCGACATGATTGAGTTGGTTAATTTACAAGTTTACTTGTGTAGTTTTATTTTTTTTAATTTTTTGAAGTGAAAACTTCTTTAGCGGCGTTGTACACTTTTTTTGTAACGGGTAAAAAATGTAAAACTCGCGTCAGGACACGTGACCCTGATCGAAAATTCGTAAGACGGATGGTGAGTAGACAGCCGGCGGCGCGGCGTAGGCGAGGAAGTATCCCCCTCTCTTTCTACGGCGCGGCGAAAATGTATGCCTGCGCCTGTTGTTTAGTTTAGGTGGGGCAGGGTGCTTGCGCGAATGTTCGTGTGTGTTTATGTTACAGAAACAAACTTAACTTAAATGAATGAATTAATTAGAATTGTAGTTAGAATGTATTGATAGACTTGAAGGTACATCTCTCGACAATAAATCTGCAATTTGGGAACTACAGATAACTGGTGGAACATATGGCACACCTCCGACGGACGTGAAAAAATTAAAAAATTAATAAAATAATGGTTCTGGTAATAATGATGGTGAAAAAGTCGTCGAAATTATGGATGGAAGTTGATTTTTCTGAGAGATAAACTTTTTAATGTAATATAAATTGTCATGTTTGTGCAAGATAGCGCAATAAATAAATATTGTATTCTACGACATAAATGATAGTACTTTTATACTGATAATTAAAGCAATTCGTGCAAAATGATTCCCTAACCATTCCAAAATATAAAAAATGCACAACGTTAATATTTAAGTTTTCACTTCTGCCGGCACTCCCGGAGTGCAACCCGTCGTTTTTTTTTATTGTTAGGCTCACGTTTGACTGAAAGCCGGGCTTTTCGGCTTTAATGAAAGGAACGCCCCTGACTAGGTTTGATATACAACACATACATGAACAGTACGTCCGCACCAAGTAAAGTCAGCCCATAAGTCCTCACCACAGTCCGTTTCGAGATCACGGCAGCGGCGGAGCACGATGGGTGCGCACGCAGCGAGCATCACTCCGCCGCACGATGTTCCCCGGTCACATCGCATCACATTCCAGTCGCCGGTCGCAAGCTCCCCATCTTGGACAGAGGCATCAAGAAAACTCTCTGTTACGGCGATCAGATTATGTTCCAGCTGTAACAAGTTCGTTCTCCACGTCGACAATTTGGTTTTGAGACCACGGACATTTTGATAGAGGACATCAATGTTCTTAATCTTGTTAAGACGCTGCTTAGGCACGAAATGTCTGGTGTGTTGGTTGTGCAATAACAGATGCCTTAAGGTTTCTGGTATGTCTCGGGTTCTCATAAGTAATCCATGTGTTTAATCTTGCATTCATTGGCCATACATCAACAGAAAGGCATTTTCCATAATAAATAATGGGGACACCAATCTTGAACGACTTGTAACTTCCCCTCGCCCGCAGCTCATCGACCGTGCATGTGCCAGTGGGGCACAGTTGTCGCAGATAGTCACGAATCTCATCTGTACTGGACTCCATATTCCACAAGTGCAGATACTTACGTGGTTCGACTGCTCTTAGGGTGGTGATGTTGGGTCCAGCGATGCCGCATAGTGACGTGGGTTTCCGGAATTTATTTTTCCTTACTTCCGTCCAGCTTTGATCGTCAGTAGAAGTAGTAGGGCAAGTGCACCCGTCGGAAGGGTTGTGGCCGGCAGCAGAAGGAGTCAGGTCATCGGCCGGGGAGGTGTGGTCGTCAGCAGGTGAAGCATGTTCGTTGACTGTAGGAGCGTGGTCGTCGGCAGGAGATGCGTACACATCGTCACTAATCAGTTCCAAGTTTTCGGTCGTGTCCACTTCGAGGTTGGTAGGGTTACCCTTATTAGTGACGACACGCTGATTAGGGCTGGTAGGGACGGGTACATTAAAAGCAGCAGTTTTTGCTTTGGCCTTTTTCTGTTTTTTGGCACGTTGCGTAGTTCGTGCCGGTGTAGGAGTATCCAGTACTAGTGGTGTAAGCTGAAGTTGCTGTTGAGTGGTTACAGTGTGTGGCTGCTTACTGGTAACACAGAGGGGTTGCTGCTGGACAACATTTGTACGGGCTGCTAATAGGGCATTGTTTTGCTTTAACTGGGTGTTAAGGAGCTCAATTTGGGAAGCATGTCCGGTTAACTTATGTTCGTAGCTCGTAACAAGAGATACCGCTTTGCTAAGTTGTTCTTTTAGTATTTCCATCTCAAGCCGTAATTTACTCATTTCAAATGAGAGTTCCTGAAATTCGACCTGGTTCTGTGCGTTTTGCATCGAGGGGACTTTTTTCCTAAACGTAATATTCGGATCGCTATCTTGAGTTAAAGCAATGCTGTAGTCATCACCTATCCCTCCGGCAGGACAGACACATTCCGGGCAAATCCACGTAGTTAGGTGCCCTACAGTCGCGGTAACTTCGCCTTAACATTGAATGTGATATTTTTGTTTACATTTATCCAATGTACAGTTGAGAAAATTTTCCCCATCAACTATAAAGCTTCGACAGGCGGCACTGTTCTGTTCAAGGAAGTAATACGGTAATAAATAATACACCGTTACGATTACAACAAAGAATCTTTTATTGCATGGTTTCCGCCATGTTCAAGTTAGATGATAGAGTGTTGCCACTTTTTACAAAAGGTGTGTTGCCAGACATATGACAAAGACAATCATATCAAACATCCCCCGTAAAGCTAAACAGTTTACATATTCTAGCATTTAACTTAAATCATATTCTCTTAAATACAATGGCATTTTAGTAACTCTACCTGATCTCATTCTCCTCTCAGGAATAGCTTCTGTGTAAGCAGTGTCTGTTACATTGTCACTAATACTATCTGATACATTATTTTCCTGTTCTTGCCTGCTATCCTCCATTTGACTTTCAAGCAACTTATCAGGTACACTGTCATGTCTAACAATAAACTTATTTTACTTGGTCTAATATGTCTCTCATTTCTCCTCACCAAATTACCTTTTTCATTTTTTACAATGAAAGATCTAGGACCATCAGCTTCACCAATAACTTTCCCTGTGTACCATTCTTTATTTGGTGCATTTTGTATAATTACATTATCCCCCAAAGTAAAAGATTTCTTATCCTTTGCAGTTTTATTATATATGGTCTTAGATTTTTCTTTAGTTAACATCAATTGCTCTCTAACATTTAGTGGTACTTTAGGTTTTAGTAATTCTTGTGTACAAGGTAAATTAGTTCTTAACAACCTACTCATTAACAACTCAGATGGACTATACTCCAATCCTGCGACTGGGGTTGTTCTGTAATGCAACAAGGCAATTTCAAATTCAGAATGATCCTCTAAACATTTTTTTAACATGCTCTTGACTATGCCCACTGCTTTTTCTGATAACCCATTCGATTGAGGGTATCGGGGGCTGGACTTTATCAACTCAATATCTAATTTTCGAGAAAACTGTACAAATTCAAAACTACCAAAAGGCATATTGTCACTAACTATATACCTAGGAACACCCTGAGTACTAAAAATTGACAGTAATTTTTTAATTATATAGGGTTATTATGAAACCCTTAGCTATTTTTTTTTTCTATGAATCAGAATCGATAACAAAACACATCACAGAAGAAAAAAAAACATTTTAATTTTTTTTATTTTGTCCTAATAATTTCCCGATCACTGTAAGAAAATTGGATACTAAAGTAAAGTGAATGACCTTACGTTCCCTTATGCTACCTACTAAACGCTCAAGGAGAACGCGGGCCACGGAGCGGGGAAGCGGGAGGGTGGCTGCACGCACGGGTTGTAAATGCGCAATCGCTTACACACACTACTACACAGAAACGGTAAAAAGGCTAAAAAAAAAAGGCTCGCTCCTCGCAAACAATGCGAGGGGAGCGAGGGGCGCGCATAAGGGCGGGGGTGGTGCCAGGCGATCTTAACCGCGCACTGCGCAATAAACAGTTGTGTTTCGTGCGCGTACGTCGTCATTAGGGAATCGCGCGCAGGCACGCGCCCGTTATAAAAACTCGAAAATGTACAGTCATCGGGAATATTACGAAATGGTGAGAGCCTACATAGAAAGTGGTGAAAGTCTCTATGCAGCTCGAAGGCGCTACGAGTCGGAAAGTATCCCACGGTTACGTGCCCAAGGACTTCCGAATCCAACGGTTCCTCACCGTAACACAATTCTTGCGGCAAACCAACATCTCCTAGATTATGGTCAGTTTACAGTGCCGACACACGCCCGCGGTTCTGGTCGTTCACCCATAATCACAATCGGACAAGAAGACGTCATCTTTAACTACTTCGAGCGAAATCCGAGAGCAAGTACCAACGATGCCGCACGTGTTTTTAATTTGAGCCAGCCGACAGTTTGGAAGATTCTGAACAGGGCTAGTCTACATCCATACCACTATCAGAGGGTTCAACAATTAAATGAAGCCGATGGGCAACAGCGCCGTAATTTCTGTGAATGGTTGTTACAAAATCAAAACGTCAACATTTTGTGGACTGATGAAGCGCTTTTCACTAGGATTGGACTGTACAACCAACACAACGAGCACTGGTGGTCATTCCGAAACCCACATGTGATTCGCGAACACCACCATCAAGTACGATTTAGTGCTAATGTGTGGGCGGGCATAATTGGTAGAACCATTATTGGACCTTATTTTATTGAAGGACACCTGACTGGAGGCACCTACCTTGATATGTTGCGGGGCGTAATATCTGAGTTTTTAGAAGACGTGCCTCTCCTGTATTTACGTAATTTTTTCTACCAACAAGACGGTGCACCTCCGCATTACACCCGCGTTGTGCGAGAGTACTTCGACAGTGAATATGGAGAAAGGTGGATAGGCCGCGGCGGACCCGTAGCTTGGCCTCCTAGGTCACCGGACCTCACGCCCTGTGATTTTTATTTGTGGGGTGAGATTAAACGTCTTGTGTATCGCGATGAAGTGCATAGTGTAGAGCAACTAAAACTGAAAATTATTAGTGCATTTGACACAGTTAAAAGTAACAGTGTAGTGCTCGATAGACTGCGCTCAAACCAAATTAAACGTGCAAGATTGTGTCTAGAGAGAAACGGACTCCACTTCGAGCAATTATTGCAGTATGTTTGACTTTTTTATTTTCGTTTTATTTTGATTTTTATTCATTATTAATTATTGTACATAAGGTGATTACAATTTTTTAAAATACGCCTGAATACAGCGAAAAATAATTTCGTATTTTGACGGTCCTAAGCCCGTAAAAGTATGAAGGAAAAATTGCACCTTATGACAATCATGTACGTAACATAATTGCTCGGCTTACGGCAAAAGTACGATCGCCTGCTGGGCGCTCGGTCAGTGACCGCTGTAGGTACCATTGCGAAGTGACGAGCGTTGACAATAAAGTTCGCTATTTTTTTGGATAACTTTGAGAAGTATTTATTGCTTTTTCGTTAATCATTAACCAATAAAAATAAAATGAGCAAATAATATGTTTATTTTAGATGAGGTTCTGTTAAAATAGCTAAGGGTTTCATAATGGCCTTGTATAACCAGCTGTTTTGTTCCTTAAAGACTTCACTTCTATCCATTTTGAATAATAGTCCACCAGAACTAAATAGTCTCTTCCAGCAAAATGAGCAACATCCATACCAACTTTATTAAAAGGCAGGTCAGGTATTTCATGAGACAATAAGGGTTGTTTAGGATTGGATGGCCTGTACTTTTCACAAGCTTTACATTTTGACACAAACTCTTCTATGTCTCTTGACATTCCTGGCCAATATAACACTTTTCTGGCACGTTTTTTACATTTTACAATTCCAGCATGCCCTGCATGAACTAATGAAATCATCTCTTTTCTTATATGTTTAGGAATAAGTATTTTATTTTCATGAAATATGAGTTCGTCTTTCACTACTAAATAATCTCTTAATTTATACAATTTTTTCAGTTCAACACCTTGTATATTTTTATCATTTTTAGGCCACTCTGAATTATACCATAACTTTATTTGTTGAAGATTGGCATCTTTTGCTGTCTCCTTTTTTAATTCCAGTAACTTATTATTTGAAACTTGCAAATCAGTTTCCAAACCATATACTACTTCTGAATTTATACTATGTACTAACACTCTTAGCACTGGATCTGACTGAGCATTAGTTGTGTCATAATGCCTTGACAAATAATCTGCTATATACATTTTTGAACCAGGTACATATTTTATTTCAAATTTATATTTTAACAATTTCAGAACCATGCGTTGCAATCGGGCAGAAATTTTATTAATGTCCTTATTAATTATTGCTACAAGAGGTTTGTGATCACTTTCCACGATAATATGACGCCCATAAATAAACTGATGATACTTATCCATAGCACAACAGATAGCAAACAACTCTTTTTCTATGGGAGCCATCTCTGTTGACACTCGGTATAACATCTTGAATAGAAAGACAATGGCTTTCCTTCTTGTAATAAGCATGCTCCCATGCCACTTTTAGAACTGTCAGTTTGTAATACTAAATTCCCATTTTTTTTAAGACTGATAAAGTGGGAGCAGAACTAATTCTCCTTTTTATTTCCTCAAAAGCCTTAACTTGAGCTGTGCCCCAATCCCGTACAATTTCTTTTTTCAATAATTCTCTAAGAGGTTCAGTAGTTTTTGAATATTGTGGTATAAATTTACTTAAATAGTTGCACATGCCTAAAAACTTTTGTAATTCTTTTACACTTCTGGGTTGCTTTAATTCCTCTATAGCTTTCACATGTTCAGGATCTGGTTTTATACCGGATTTTGACAACATTAGTCCTACATACTTTACAGTCTCACATCTATACTGTATTTTATTTTCATTAAATTTTACATTGTGTTCTTTTGCTCTATCTATTACTCGACTTAAAATTTTGTCATGTTCTACCAAACTGTCCCCGGCCACTATTAAATCATCGAAATACACATGGACTCCCTGTATATCACTAAAAATGGCAGTATTTATTCTTTGCATCACCTCTGGTGCTGAAGAAATACCAAATGACATCCTCCTGAAGCAATACCTACCATAAGGCGTTCCAAATGTACACAGTTTATCTTTATCATCCAACATAACTTGAAAAAAACCATCTTTCATGTCTAATACTGTGAAGATCTGCTTACCTGCAAGAGAATTATAAATTTCTTCAGGAGATGGTATTTGATAGTTCTCTCTAAGGATGCATTTGTTTAACTCTTTTGGGTCTAAGCACAGTCGAAGGGACTTGTTTGGCTTCTCAACTATTACAAGATTATTACACCATGCTGTCGGTCCCTCTACCTTTTCTATAATACCTCTACTTTCATAGCTTTCTAAAGTATTCTTTAACCTATCTTTAATTGTCTGTGGAACTCTCCGGATGGGTTTGACAACAGGTAGTGCTGACTCCTTTAATTTTATACTGTATGATCCAATATTACCTAGGCCTGAAAACACCTCTATGTTTGCTTTCACAAAATTTTCTTTTTCACTAGTTACAATACTATCCAATCTTTTCAACAAATTTAATTCTACACAAGCTGGCAACCCTATCACCGGCTGAATTGGTAAATCAACTATGCAAAATTTTAATTTTAACCGTTTGCCTTTTACTATACAGTTTAATTTAACAGTACCTACAGTTTTAATTTCTTGATTATTATAAACTACCAACACAGTTGAATTGCTTATTAAACAATTGGTATTATCTTTAATTTTATCATATAGTTTCAATGACAAAGTATTACAGTCAGCCCCTGAGTCTAATTTGAACCTAATGTTAGTTCCGTTGATGTTTACAATTTCATTCCATTGAAGACTTTCACTAAAGGTACTTACTGAATCCACCACAAAGTCTTCTGAGCAATCACTATCACTCTCTCCCTTTTGAACGGAGTCTATCTTTTTTCCTTTTTCTTTATTCTTAGGTGCTTCATTTTTTAGTGACCTAGTACGACACACAGCAGCAAAATGGTTGTAATTGTTACAACTCGCACACTTCTTTCCATATGCTGGACAATTTCTAATTGTGTGGGTTTTGCCACAATAAGTACAGGCAAGCATCTTGGACCTCACTCCTTGTCCTCTCTCTATTTTCTTGATTACATCTACTTCCTGCTTTATTTGCATTGACATTTCTAGAGCCCTTGATCTTCCTGCCTCAGCTGCACGGCACTGGCTTATAACCTGGTCTAGTCCAATATCGGCCTCCCTTAGCAATCTCTCCTGCACTCCCTTATCTCTAATTCCAATGACGATCATGTCTCTCACAAGCCTGTCCTCTTGATCTTTGAATTCACATTGTTTAGCTTGAACCTTTAGCTTTGTGATGAATCTGTCTACTTGCTCACCCTCCTCCTGTTTTAAATTGAAGAATTTGAAACTATTTGTGATGATATTTTTCTTCGGCTCCACATATGCATCAAACTGTTTTATTAAATTATCTAAGGATTTAATGTCAAACGGTTGCATGTGTGAATTATACACATCAATTGCGTCCTCTCCGGCAACATTCAGAAATACAGCAATTTTTCTTTCTTCCTTGGCGGCTGACAGTCCCACTGCTTCCAGGTACAGCTGGAACTGCTGTTTAAATCTGATCCAGTTCGCCCCTTCGCCAGACAGAACTAAACCAGTTGGCGGCTTTATTCCCTCCATTTTCTTCCACTTCCACTAAGGTTTCTTTTTAAAAGTTTTCACCTGACACCATGTTCTGTTCAAGGAAGTAATACGGTAATAAATAATACACCGTTACGATTACAACAAAGAATCTTTTATTGCATGGTTTCCACCATGTTCAAGTTAGATGATAGAGTGTTGCCACTTTTTACAAAAGGTGTGTTTTTTTTTTTTTTTTTTTTTTTAAATAAATAAATAAATAAATTTATTGAAAACAAAAAACTCAGTTTACAGAAACTCTGTGTTCGATAACAACTGCATTAGTATAAAACTGTGTCGCAGTCATTAACGCCCACCTCCAAAATTCGTGACAAAAGCAAGGGTAAAAAACTAAAACTAAAAATAAAAATAAAAGAATCAGTACTTAAAATTAAATTAAACAAAATTTTAACTGTGTAATATTATGTGAGGTTGTATTGTGCGTGGGGTGTACATGTGTGTGGGTGTGTGAGTGGGTGTGTTTGTTTGTGGGTGTGTGGGTGTATGTGTGTGTGTGGGAGAGAGGTGTCAGTTTGTGCAGTGGGTGTGTTTGCGCATGGTATACATACAAAGGGCAATTGGAAAGTAAGTTTAAGTTTTTACAAATGTTTCCAATTCTTCGTAAGTGAGTGTACGAAGCCATTTATCCATGACCATTCGACATTCTCTCAAAGTCAGTGGATATACAGCGTGTAACGGAAGAAATTTGGCCCTCCCATAGTAAATCAATCAGCTGGTAGTCAGTTTTGTAAGGGAGGGCCAAATTTTTTTTTCATATTTCGACCTATGTTCTTTGGGGAAAGTTGTTGAGTTTCATGAGCACATTCACCTCCTTCAGGGTTGATACCCCCTTTCCGTTACACCCTGTATATTGAGCTGTTTATTTACTCTATTATACAAAATGGAGCTAAGAAATTGATATTGCCGTCGTACAACTTGAACTCTGGCAGGTTCTACCTGGCAGACTCTGTCAGATCTACGCTTTTGGGTAACGACAATAGGATCAAATGGAAGGTCTGAGTGTTTACGCAGCACTACAGCAAGAAGAAATGCCTGTCTGACTGTTGGTAACTGGCAAAGAGCGTACAGTTCAGTAGTTGGAAATCGAATAGGTTTGTGAGTCATGACTTTTAACACTGCCCTCTGTGCCCTTTCTAGGCGGAGCATTAAGCACTTCCCAGCCCCACCCCAAGCTGCAATACAATACTTTATTATGGAATGTGCCAGAGCCCAGTATACTGTTCGTAGTGTGGCAAAATTAGCAGATGTTCGCAGTTTTTTAAAGACATAGATTAATTTTCTAACCTTGGAAACCAGAGCCTCAATTTGCTCCTTCCATGTCAACGTACTGTCTATTATAACTCCCAAGTATTTAATGCTATGGGTGCGCGCAATCTGAGCACAACCGGTGCAATCAGACGATATTAATCCGCATTTATGCACCGTCAGGGCATAGGGAGCAGGAGGTTGAGAGGCTTTACTTGGAGCAAATGTAATGAACTTGGTTTTTTCTACATTAAGGGTTAGCAAGTTTGTATTCAGCCACTTTATTGCAACAAGCAGAGTGGACTCTGCATATGAGCGTGCTTCTAGCCAATCCTTACCATGAATGAGCATGACTGTATCGTCTGCGTAGGTTATAATTTTAGCGTTAGGTAGAGCCAGATTACATAGGTCATTTATGTAAATAAGAAACAGGGTAGGTCCGAGGACACTACCCTGTGGGACTCCGTAAGATAAAACCTGGTGTTTGCTGACGTGATTTCCTATCTTTACGGTTTGAGAACGCTCACTCAGGTAACTCCCAAAAATGTCTAGACACACTCCTCTAACACCCATCCGTTCCAACTTTTCAAGCAAGAGGGGAACAGAGACTGTGTCAAAAGCTTTTGAAAGGTCTAGGAAAATTGCTATTGTTTTGAGTTTATTCGTTATATTTTTTGCTATAGTTCCAGTTACCTCTAAGACTGCATCTTCTGTGCTTCTACCTGATCGAAAACCGTATTGGTTAGCTGAAATTATATTTTGTGAGTTAAGGTAATTAAGTAGTCGACTATTTATAATTTTTTCTAAAATTTTGGACAAAATTGTAAGAACTGATATAGGTCTATAGTTATTGACACTGCCCCTGTCCCCACTCTTGTAGATTGGATGTACAAGTGCTCTTTTAAAGACAGCTGGGAATACTCCTGATTTAAGTACAAGGTTAAATATGTGTGAAATAATAGGGATTAAGGTGTCTCGGGCAGCCCTGATCAAAGCAGCAGAAATGCCATCCCAACCCACGGCGCAATTGGCCCTGAGGCCGAGGATGATGCGCTCAATCTCTTCACAGTCCGTTGAGAGTATGGCCATGGAGTTAGGTAGGACATTGTGGTCAGAGGAGTGTGTACACTGTGGATAAGTTATTTTTGACGCAAGGGTCTTCCCCACATTCGCAAAGAAGTCATTTATATTATCCACTGAATCCGAAGGATTGGGAGTAATGGATAAAAGGTCAGTAGCAGAAGATTTGTGGTTTTGCAGATTAGAGATTGATTTAATAAGATTCCACGTAGCCTTAGGATTCCTACGATGTCTCTCAAACTCAGTGCGTTCATATTCCCGTTTAATTTTTTTAAGTAAATTATTGCAATAATTTCTGTACCGCTTAAATGTCATTTGTAGTATACTATTATTTGGGTCTCGTTTTGATTTACGGCAGAGGTTATCCCTGTTTCGAATGCACCTCAAAAGCCCCGGTGTGATCCAGGGTTTTGTAATTCTTTTTTTACTTGGGATAGTGCGCGTAACAGTGTTTTTATTGACCACAGTAGAAACAATATTAACAAATTCAGTTGCCGCCGTAGTTGCATCAACACAATTCATTACAGAAGAAAAATCTATGGTTTTTATAGTTGCAACGCAAGCATCCACGTCTACTCGGCGCGTTGATGAAGGGGTTTTAATTATATCAAATAATAATTTGCAAAATACAATCACTGGAGCATGGTCCGTTATAGTAGAATCAAGGACTAAGGTTATAGCCGGTTTGTTTGATTTGATAACTACGTGGTCTAGACAGGCGGTGTTACGAGTGGGAAACAAATGTGCAGGAAGCATTGCATGGGATGCTACTGTGTTTAGATACGTGTCAGAATTTATATCACTAGTATTTTGGGAGATATTTATATTGATATCGCCGACTAAAACTACAGTCTTAAACGAAATTAACGACTGCAGGGTTACGTCCAGACATTCAATAAAGTTTTGAGTATTACGGAACGACGGAGATCGGTAAATTGTCAAAAGTGCTATTTCTGTGCCGAATTTAAAAATCAAACAATTTGCATCCGTAAATATCGGTATTTCGACAGTGACGCGGAGGTTTTGCCTAATATAGACAACAATACCGTCATTTTGGTTCGTGTGGTCGGACTGGAATGCCTTGAATCCCGGTATAGTGGGAAGGTAAGGGCATTTGCGTAACCAACACTCTGATAGAACAATAGCATCGAAATTTACTTTAATTCTGTTTAGTAGGATTAGGAGATTATTAAAATTAGAACTATTGCCTATACTTCTAATATTCACGTGAAATATATTAAGACCGTTTACAACATTATGTAGGTAAGTATGACATTGTTCTGGAGAACACTGATAGGATGACGAGACTGACAGTTGTTCTAGTTCGTGTGTAATTTCGGCATTTTCACTCATTTTGTAATTCTAGGGGGTAACATGTTGGTCGCAGTATCATCCAGTGAGGGCTTGAAGCAAGCCAACGTATTTGGTACATGTTGTAGCACGTATGTTTTAAGTTTAGGCTATAGTGGGAGACGTGAGGGGTCGCACAATATGATGTGGTGTGAGTGAGTGCAAGGGCGATGAGATGAGAGAGTTTAAATATGATAATGATGCGCGTATGTTTGTATGTGTGATTGTAGGTGTGAGAGTAAGTGTGGTATGGTGTGTTAACATAATTTGTGTATGAATTTTGTGTGGTTTGCCTGGTTAGGGCAATCCGTATACAGAGCAGCAACAGCCTTGAAATTTGGATGCGATTTACATTGTGATAACAAGGTTTACAAGTGATACTTAGGTACATGTTTTTAATAAAATTTGGTGTGATTGGCTGGTTGGTATGATTGAAACATATTATTTCCTATGTAGCTTTAACAATGGTATAATTGAAGTTCACTAGTCACGCTGAGTCGGTTTTTCTCGGGAAGTCTGTTTCAGTTTTAATCAAAATATGTGGTGCACCATCCTTCTCACGAAGATAAATTTTTCCATTTTTTATCCAGCAGTACTTGAAATTGTTGGTGTTCGCATAATCTCTCGCCAGAAAGAAGAGCCTTTTCATTTTGGGACTAAGGTTTTCCGAGATAAATATAGGCTTCACTGGCCCGCCAATATTTAGATGTGCTGTTGACAGTTTATTATTGCCTTTGTTGAATTTTTTATACTTTTCAATGAATTTTTCTTTCAGAAGATTTGTTGAGAAGTCTACGATGATTGTTCTGGTGTCTTTATCTTTAGTTCCTATGCGGAAGATGTCTTTTACTTCGTGAGGTTGTAGGGATACATTTATAACGGAGGCGACCTTGACAACAGAGTTTAATAAGTTCTCTTTAGACTCTGGTTTGTTTACAGGTATATTCTTTATTTCCACACAGGAAGATCTAGCACCACACTCTAGTCTTTCTATCTTTTCTTCGAAATTTTGTAAAGACAACGCATTCGATTTGCGTTCCTCATCTAGCTGATTTTCAAGTAATTCAATTTTAGATTTTAAGCTGTCATAATCTTGAGACATGAAAGTTACCGATGATTGAATTTGAGAATTTTGGGAGTTTAATCTCTTCCATCCCTTCATATATCTTTTCGATTTTTTTTATTATGTTCGTCTTTGAATTCCTGGAACATAGCTTTTATTTGTTCCAGATAAATAGAAACCTGGCTGTCCGGATCCAATCCCGATTCAGTGCATTTTCTTTTATTCCGGTGATTAATATTAGGGAATATACAATCGTCAGAGATAGATTGGTCTTTTTTGGTCATATCCGGTTCCGATGAGCTATGGTGTAGTAGAGTTGACGGCGTTGTAAGCGCAGTGGTAATAATAATAGGTGTAGATGGGGGTGATCGATTAATGGGCATGATTGAAAAGCAACTAACTATCTGCGTTGCACGCAGAACGACGTATTAAAATAGAAAAAAAAAAAAAAAAAAAGTCCGAAAAAATTGTATATGGTTGGATTCGAACTCACGTACTCTTGATTATCTATAATGTAGTGCGGAAGCTTTGGCCGCCAGACCAAATACGCTTAGCGAAAATGTTTGAAATAGGCAATGTGTTTCTCAATCGCAATTGTCGAGGTGTGAGGTGTGTGACCTTGACAATGAACTAGCGGTCGTCGATCCTTTCACTTTTGCAAGTCACAGTCGTTTGAACACAACATTTACCTTTATTTTTTAAAACTGTCTTCGCTCTAATAACACATTAAATCTTTACATACAGATTTGATTTTGCACTGATTTACTGTTGATACTATTGTTCATGAGATGTTATATATTTGAAATTGGTAAACTCGTTTTTAACTTGATTTATCAATAAAACTTAGTGAGCACTCAAAAACACGACTGCACGCCGCGACGACCGGGCGGTGACGGTTGCCACTTTTTACAAAAGGTGTGTTGCCAGACATGACAAAGACAATCATATCAAACAGGCACAATTTATGTTTGTTACATGGGACTTCTTAGAGAGGGCAGCACTGGCAATAACGGGCGAACATAAACTAAGATGATTATTTGAAGGACTTTCTGGCCGGGCTGATCGGGCTGGCGTATTAGTATTATCAAGTTTCGGTTGTTTAAGCAAGCATTCAGGGCATTTCCAATTACCACGGCTTTCAGCGTTCATCAGCCTATTTTTACTTATATTAGCACAAATGAGATCATATAATTTGGAGCAAGTTAAGCATTGTATGCTGTCTCCGCCTTGTAAAGCGCTCAAACATCCCGCGCAGTTATTTGTTGACATTGTGATCACACAACGCACGTTACACAGCAAAATTCAAATTCAGCACAATGCGAGTAAAGCGATTCAAGCGGTGCGCACAGAAGTAGGCGTCTAGTCATGCAGTAGGCGGGCAGCGATGAATACGCTTAGCGGCGACGCAGCGGCCGCATAAGGCCGGGACTCCACCAAAGCGGAGACGAGACGAGCGGAGAGGAGATGTTTTTTAAACAACCAATAGAATTGAGTTATTGACACGTCTCCTCTCCGCTCAGCTTCAGTGGAGATCGCTGTGCGGAGATGTGTAATATTTGTATGTCGCGATGGAAGCGGAGATGTGAGCTGTGCGCGGACGACGCGCAGTGGAGACGAGAGATGTGAGCGGCGTGCAGTGAGCGATGTCACCCTCCCCCCTCTCGCCCGCTAGCAACCCGCAGAACCCCGCGCGCGCGCCGGCCGGCCATCTTGCTAGTACCGTGCACGCGAGCACACGCTTATAATTCGTGCAGTTTGTATTTTTCAACGTAAACAATTAGTTAATTTAAATAAAACGTAATGGATGAACAATTTATTGAATCAGTAAAAAAATATCCATGTCTATGGAACACATCAATAGATACCTATAAACTTACTGACGTCAAAGATGCAGCTTGGGAGAACGTTTTGAAAGAAACTCAATTATCTGACGGTAAGTGCAATTTATTATACTAAGTATTTCGTTCAAGTAATATTGTAATACGAGTGTCTTGCCATGGAACGGCGCCCTCGTTGTTGAAATAACTACAGAATTTTTCTCGAACTTGATAGGCATCCATATTGTCATTCGATAATAGATTTTCCACGTTTGTGTCGTTAAACATAGTCGTGGCCAAACCCGTTTCATTATTATCTAGATAGCCAGGCATCTTGTCAATTAAAAAGTTGTGTAGAACACACGTTGCTTTTATCACTTTTTCCACTGTTTCTATTTTACATTCAAATTCTTTACGGTATACGTACCATTTCCGTGATAATACACCAAATGTAGCTTCCACAATACGACGAGCTCTTGAAAGTCTATAATTGTATGTTCGTTTTTCGTTATTTAAATTATCGCGTGGATATGGTCTCATTAAGTTAGGCATCAAAGGGAATGCTTCGTCTCCAATAAAAACAAACGGTACAGGTTCTCCATTTTGGTACAAGGGTTGTGGCTGTGGTAGATTTAGTCTGTTTTCTCTCAAACGAATTCCGAATATACTATCAGCAAAAATACCACCATCGCTGAACCTTCCCATTGAACCTATATCTACCATAATTATTCTTCGGGTAGCGTCGGCTACGCACATCATTACAGTTGAAAACCTGTGTTTATAACAGTAATATGAGGACCCAGATTTTGGGGGTGCAAACATGTACACATGCTTGCCATCAATGGCCCCGACGCAGTTTTTGAATTGCCAGATTTCTTCAAATTGCTTTGAAATTTTTTTCCAATCATTTTCATTAAGTTCTGGCATAACCAAAGGTTGTAATACTGTCCACAAGGCATCGCAGACATCTTCTATAATTCTTGGAACAGTCGATTTTCCAATCCTAAAATTTTCAGCTATTTGTGAAAATTTTGAACCAGTCGCCAAATACCTGTGATAATTATAATATAGATTTATATTTGTGTCGTGGTTTCAGTTAGAATAGAAGGGTCATTTCAAAATAATATCTTAATCAGTGTCGTGTTGTTTCCGGAACTATAAAAGATTAGGCATTACTGAAATTATGTATTTACAGAATTTTCACTCGTTCAAAAGTTATAGCCATTTTTAAATAATAGAAAATAAACAATTAAAAGTCTAAGATTCACACGAGCACAACACATTGAAATCAAACAAATAAAATGGATTTATCACTCGTTATTTATTAACATTTCAAATTTCGACGCCGCCGTCTGCCGCGACCACGTACGAGAGATACAATCCGTTTTGTATGTTTGATTTCAGATATTTTTATTTATAAATTGGTTTCCCTTGAAACTCTGGTATTTTTTAAATATTTATAATGGTTATAAATTCTGCATGAGTGATAATGCGGTAAGTATATTTTGACTATGGCAATGTCAACATTTAATATTTATAATGATTTCAATTATTTTTATTTCAGTAAAAACGGCTAAATCTAAGTGGAAAAAGTTGAGAGACAGCCACCGGGACGCATTAAAAAGGAAGAATGCCACTAGAAGTGGACAGAGTGGTAAACAAATTCGTGAATGGAAATATGAGAAGGTAATGGAATTTTTGATACCATATATGACGAATAGAAACAGGACTACAAATTATACCTCACAAACAAATATAAATGAACAGGAAACAAATTCATTGGAAAATAATGTAACCGATGAGTTTTTTGAAACATCAAGCAATCATACAAGAAGCACTCCAGAAGATCGTCCATCTGTACAACATTCGCCGTCACCGACATCAAGCGTCTCAGCCTCGACATGCAGAAATGCAACAAGAAAATCGGATGAAATAAGTAATTTACTTATACAGCACCATGCAAACCGTGAAAGAATACGCCAAGAAAAACTAGAAATACAATCATTGATAGAGAAAAATAATACCCTTGACGAAATGGACACTTTTTTTCTGTCGATATCAAAAAGTGTAAAAAAACTTTCTCAATATATGCAGCTTCAGGCTAAACGTAAAATTTTCAATGTTCTTTTAGAATTGGAAGAACTTGAGCTACAAAACACATGGTATAACACAAATGAAAATAATTGGTATTCCCCCGGTTACACTTCAGCACCGGGTCCAAGTTCGACACCGGGTCCTAGCTCAACACAGGCACCGGTTCTTACATCAACACAGGCCGGTGGTCCTAACTCAACACAGGCACCGGTTCCTAGCTCAACACAAACACCGGGTCCAAGTTCGACACAGGCACCTGTTCCAAGCTTGGAAGATACGCACATGACCGATGAACAGATAGAAGAAGCATTCAGAAACGAAGAAGACACATATGATAATTTGTAACTATATGGAAAAGAAAGCAATATGTCTCATGTGATTTACTGTTATAATTTTTTTGTACGTTATGTTTCTAATATAACCTTACGTTTTTTTTGCTACTCCCAGAACGGCAGTTGATTTTTTTGTTTTCTTTATGAATAAATAAGATAATATAAAAATATATTTGGTTTTTACATAATATGCATCACTCCAGTCTCCCGGAGGGGTAGAAAGAGACAACGGATTTCGATTTCTCGTAATCCTTACATACCTCAGTTTACATAATATTTTTCATGTATTCTCGTACTTCTTGATTCTCGTTTTGAGTACTTCTCACTTAGCCCTTTTACACAAAAAAAAACAAACACTCAAAAAAGACTGATCACATTCAAACGCAGATAACACACATAAACACAAACACACATTAACAAAAAAATAATTAGGTAGGTACTTACTTCAAACATACTGCTAGCCGTTCTTGGGTGCAGATAGATCTCCTGTAGTTAGTATCTTGCTTAAATATATGCGGTTTAATTAAGTTATGTAGTTCATAGAATATATTCCTCGGTAGTCTGTAGGACTTGGTAAAACTTTCATCATCTAACTCATTAAACAGAGTAAAAAATTCTCCATGACTGGTATGGTAATACAAGTGACTTCTTTTCCAAAACCGATGTTTTCTTTTGTTTAGGTAGTATAAAGCTATCAATTCTGCTTCTTCAGACTGTAGTTCTTCTTCAAGTAAAAGAAGATACTTTTTTTGTAATAATAGCGACATCGTCTACCTTTCGTGTCAGAATGCGTACTGAGCACTCAACGCCTCGCACCCGAGCTGAAAAACATCTCTTCTCGCACAGCACACAGCACACCGCACACATCTCCGCTTTGGTGGAGTCCCGCGAGCTGAAAAACATCTCTTCTCGCACAGCACACAGCACACCGCACACATCTCCGCTTTGGTGGAGTCCCGCGAGCTGAAAAACATCTCTTCTCGCACAGCACACAGCACACCGCACACATCTCCGCTTTGGTGGAGTCCCGGCCTAAGGGTCTCAGCACACATATGGGATCGGAAAGGGATCGTCACCGTATCGCCTCGAGCCGTTCAGAATGGTTTGTATTAAACTCCCTACTGCAACGCACACTAATCGGAATAATAACGTAATCGCCTCGCCTCGGAACAGGCTCCGAACTTGAATTCCCGCGCTTACGGCTCATCGTCCCCGCGCTTACGTTTCTCCGTCCCCGCGCTTACGTCTCTCCGTACCCGAGCTCACATCTCTTCGTCCACCCTTTCCCCTTTCCCCTCCCGCGACTTGCCTGCTAAAGACGCCGCCATTCGCAAGGAGTATTTCATTCGTGTTGCGCGTATGTTTTATTTAAAATTTTAAGTTCGATTCAAACACAAAATAACGATGCAAAGGGAGAAACTTATTGAAGAAGTGAGAAAATATCCATATTTATATGACTTAAGTGATGCTAAATACAGCAATACTATAAAAAAGGACGAGGCTTGGAAACAAATAAGTATTACTTTAAAGCAATCTGGTAAGTACCTACTCCTATTTAATTATTTATTTAATGTTTTTCGCGTATGTAGGTATGTATGGGAAATAAAACAGTTGTGATTAATATAATTATAATGAAAAATTTAACTGGAATACCCATTAAGAATTAACATTAATATTTAAAGCTAAAAGCTACTGCCATGGAACTCGTCCGGTAGAAGTTTGAAAATATGTTTTGAACTTTTCACGTACATTAAAAGCGGTAGCCATATGGGCACCACTAATACTTGGTAATTGACTTAACAATCGGTCTTCGCCGAATTCAACTGTAATTTCCTGTTCTGTTCTGTTCGGTTCCTGTAAATTCATCTCAATGTTATATGTCCTCATCATATTGTGTAAAATGCAAGTTGTTAATACCACTTTATCTACAAACTTTGGATGCAATTTAATATTTTTGTTGTAAATCGCAAATTTTTGATATAAAATTCCAAAAGCGTTTTCAACAACCCTTCTAGCTCGTGATAAGCGGTAATTATATTGCCGTTCAGGATCTGATAGTCTCCGTGTATTTGAGCGAGGATATGGTCTTAATAAATATGTCTTCAATGGAAATGCCTCGTCTCCCACAAATACATGTGGCATTGCATGATTAGTTCCTGGTAATGGTTTGTCACATGGAATATTGAATGTGTTTCTTTCAAGTGCCTTTCCAAATGTAGATGATGAATAGATTCCGCCATCGCTGTTTTTTCCATAGGCTCCTACATCAACCGCTATGAATCTGTATTCAGGATCAACTATAGCTAACAAAACAATAGAAAATGTTTTTTTATAGTTAAAAAACAACGATCTACTATTGGGAGGTGCAATTATATTTACATGTTTGCCGTCAATGGCGCCTATGCAATTCGGAAAGTTCCATTTATTTTTAAATCCTTCTTCGATTCCTTGCCATGTGGCTGTAGTTGGTTGAGGTATATGAATTGGCATTAATTTATTTATTATTGCATTGCACACATCTATTACTATCAAACGAATAGTTGATTCTCCTAAACGGAAGCTCGATGATAAATTAGTAAATGTAGATCCAGTTATGAAGTACCTGCAACAATAAATGTATATTTAATATACGTTTTATAATACGTGTATATGTTTATGTGAATGTGTGTGTACGTACTCCCTTTCACACATACATGTGTAACTACATGCGCTTGATATAGTTAACCATGATTTATTTTATTTCAGAATCTGAGTGCAAGAAAACTTGGTTAAATCTTAGAGAGTCTCACCGACGAGCTATGAAGAAGCGTAAAACTAAAAGTGGTCAGGCAGCCCCGACGACGAAAAAGTGGACCTTTGAAGATGAAATGAGTTTTTTAGTACCTCATTACAAAGAAAGAAATACGATCTCTTCGGTTGATGATGATGACGGTTCAGATGTTAGCAGTTTCTTGGGTAATGATGATTCATAGAACTCAATAAACATAATTCAGTCTCCAGAAAACTTACAAGCGGAAACTACTCCACTTTCGCCGCGTCCTGAGTCTTCTGCATCTTCAGTTGCATCCAAAATTTCAAAAAAAAAAAAATCTTAATATTGAAAAAAATTCAGCGTCACAAACTTTAATGAAATATTTATTAAATCACAACGAAACCAAAAAAGAAGATGAGATAGATACATTTTTTAAGAGCATTGCGGCAACGGTTAAAAAATTTTCAGAATATAACCAAGCTGTTATGAAAAGTAAAATATATAACGCAGTTTCGGAAATGGAGTTAAAAGAAATCGCAGAGAAACAAAGCTATTATAGTTATCGCAACCCTTACATTCCCCAAAGAGAAGATGACATGCCTCGAGGTTATACCACTCTAAATAACATTAGCCACGAGATACAATCAACATCTGGCGCTTCAAACATTCATGATTTTAATATTTCAAACTTAGAAGAAAATGGCGCGTCAAATGCTGACGATCTTGATACTTCAAACAATGTTTAATTTATACAATGATTGTATTTTTGTTGTGGCGCTATTTTTGTTTAAATGCCATAATTTTTGGATTTAATAATATAGTTTTGTATAATAAAAAAATATGTGATTTATGGGTATTTTTTTTTTACCTAAACTACAAAAAAGTTGCATTTACTAAAATACCTTACGCAATCACACAAAATATATACACACATACACCAGACATAAAACGTACATCCCCTGTGCACACCTGATCGCAAATGAGGGTTGCGTTCCAAAAGAAATATTTTTTATCGACAGAGGATAAAAAATAATCTATCTTGTAGTTTCGGAACCGAGTATTTTTTTTGTACACTTAAAAAAAAGAACAATAGAGATAATACAAACATTAAAATTATAGTACAGACGCCAGCACATCAAGCTACTACAATCTGTCAGATTTCTTTAATAGATTTTCAACTTTATCGCTAAAGCATAAGGTTCAAAGTTGATTGGGAAAATCTGACAGTTTCGGGTAGCTTGATGTGCTGGCGTCTGTACAAATATTTATGTAGACCAGATTAAAAATTCCAAAAACAAATGCAATTTCTCACCTTAACGTTACAGCTAGTTTTTCTTCGGGCGATATTGTTTCTCTGAATGTTGTATTCTTCTTCCTTATACATTCATCTATAGACTGCAATATGTTATAAAAGAGATATTTCGGCATATGAAAATAAATATAAAATTTCTCTTCATCATCCATCAAATGTTTTTTTATAGTTCGAAATTCCCCTTCAGTACTCCTTGCTTTATTCATACTGTGTACTCAATATCTTTTTCTTTTTTTCTTGCTATTTTCTTTTTCCTCTTCATCAAGTGCTATGGCTATGATAGCCAACTCACGTATTGTAAACCAAGACATAACCGTGCGCTACACTTAACGTTTGGATTCAAACTGATCTGGTGCCAACCGGGTCAGCCAGGGGGCGGCGAGGCGTAAGCGCGGTGTCGCCTAGCCGTAGCCGAGTTGACGTACAGGCGCTGCTGATACGCTTTCGTTACGTGCATACGGTAGGTTGACGCCTGGTTGACAGCGAGGCGAAAGGCGTTACGGTTACGATCCCTTTCCGATCCCATATGTGTGCTGAGACCTTTAAACGTTCACGGAAAGAACGTCCTAAGCGCCGTGTACTTCGCGTCACTTACGCGTTCGAGTCAAATCACTTCACAGTTCGCGAAACACTAGTTCGATTTTTAAAAATTGTTTTGTTTATTGTTGATTTATATTGTTAAATGGGTGAACTGGCACTTGATATTTTAACACTGAGTCTATTGGAGTTCTAAGTGAGGATATTGCACAAAATTAACTTTCAAAATGTACTTTAAACTATGTTTTTTGATTATTGTTTTGGGAGCAAGCGATAACGGACCGTTTGCTTAGAGGGCGCGTATAGTAACCGGCATGAGTCGTGGTCGTGAGCACAAACTGACACCTGCGCAGTAGTTAATTTTCCGGTCTCTTTGGCGGAATGAAGAAGGCAGGGGGCGCCGAGGCTGCACGCGATTGGTTCGTCAGTCGATGCTCGTCGTCTATTGGGCTCTCACGTGTTATTCGGCTACTGTACACTTTCGTGCAATTTTTGTGACTTACGTTTTCGATTTTAAAATAGTTTATTTTAGTTATTTCATATTTGTTTTGTATTTTTGTTTTAATATAGTTCGTTTATTTTTGTTATCTCGTTTTATAAAATTGTTGTTTTAAAATTTTTTGTTTTCAAATCGTAGTCATACGTACTCTTAAAAAATGCCGAGGAGAAAAAATACAGTTTTAAATAGACAGGCAAGGCAAATGGTGTATTCAGTGTATTGTTTCATAAAGAGCAACGCTGAGTTAGGTATTGACAAAAGTATGTTGGAAATTTATAAACACACAGCGGAGGCGACCAACACCTCAGTAGCAACTGTACGGCGGATCGTTAAAGAAGCCAATGATTCAGAATTTTTGACCGTATTCAGAACGCCAGGAAAGAAAAGGCCGAGAGAACACCCTGTCACAGATGTGGATAGTTTTGACCAGGGGGTTATTAAAAGGTGTATTCACAACTACTACCTCACCAATAAAGAAACGCCTACTGTTGAAAAACTACGACAGAAGTTGCGGCAAGATATACATTTTCAAGGGTCTGAGCGCAGTCTTCGCCGTATAATCAAAATGTTGGGTTTCAAGTGGAGGAAAACCGAAAATAACCGAAAAATCTTGATTGAACAATCCAATATTCGCTTCCAGGTAAACCTATACAATGCGCCTCTCAATTTTCAAGTCACGTAGTGTTGCTGTTAAAGCTTTAATATGTAAAAGTTTTATAATCTGTTGTATTGTAAGCTTTACTGTGGCAACACTTACTCTCTTATCCTCTCTGTTCTCTTTGCTGCGTCGTCGCTCATGTGATGTATTTAATTAATTTTCTATTATAAAGTAATTGTTTGAATTCTAACTTAACAGTTATTTTAATAAATAATTACGTTGAAGTTACTCGAAAACGTTTTAATCATCTGCCCTGTAGCCTGCACACACTATTGGCTTCCATCTAAGCGTCATCTTGAACAACTGCTTTCTAACATAATAATCATAAATCTTTATTCCTTACTTCTAAATATTAACTAACATACATTGGAAAACTTTATATTTCTCGGGCTTAAGTATTTTGAGCTTTTACATTATCACTTGCACACATATACTTGTACAGACGCCAGCACAGTCAATATGTCAGATTTCTTTAATAGATTTTCTACTTTAGTGCTATAGCATAAGGTTCAAAGTTGATTGGGAAAATCTGACAGTTTCGGGTAGCTTGATGTGCTGGCGTCTGTACAGTGGCCTCCAAAAGTCCATAGGCATTCTCACAAAGCATTAGCTTGACGTTTAGTTTGACTTACGACCTTCTATTTTCAAGAATAGACACATGTATCATCATTGTCGTCAACAAGTGATTGTACTTCATAATTTCAACGTAAATCCACAAGTCAAGGTGGCCTAGCGGCTAAGTGCCTGCAGATAGATCCGCGAATCAGTGAGGTTCGAATCTCACGCCGAATATGTAGACTTTTTGCAAGTTTTTACTCGATTGGAAGAAATGGGACAGAAATATAATATTCTTTATCTTGTTCGCTTTGTTCACACATTTTGTAAAGTTAAAAAGGTAGATCCTAAAAAACTTAATAAAGTATTTAGATTTCTGTGAGGTAGACATGAGTTTTATGAATATCTAACCGTTGTCGTTTTAGTTGTAGTTGTTGGTTAGTGACGTGTGGTATAGATAACGGTATTGATTATTCTCAAAATGCAGGCAAATATTAATATTGAGGCGATGCCGAGGGCGACGATTATTGGGCTGCATAAAAGTGGTCTTAATAGAACACAAATATCTAATGAAACCGCACTGAATGTGAGTATTAATATTAATGAATTGTAACTTAAACTTTTATTTGAAAATACCTATTATTTGTTGACAATGGATGATTCTTTTTATTGATTTTTAAGTCCATCATGAGGCCTAAAAGATAAATAATTAGTGTTTATTATTGGATTTATAAATGCAAAGTTGTAATATTTTAATAGGTATTATAAATTAAATAAATATTATTATATTATATTAAAATGAAGTCACTTTAGTATTTTGTTACAGCTGCCTAATTTCACTTTTTTTTTGTTTTAGAGGAATACTGTAAGTCTCTGGATCAAAAGATACGAGGAAGAGAAAGGCCGAAGTGGAAGGCCGGCGCTTATTAGCGGGGCACAGCGACGACATATGGTAGGCGAGCTTGAATTTAATGGATTCACACCAACGAGACACTTTGCTGAACTATTCAACACCTCATAGCGAACTCGTCGCCGTGCCCTCCACGCTGAAGGCTTGCACAGAAGACCAGCTAAGAAGCGCTTGTTGACAGAACGACATAAACAAGAACGATTACGTTTCGCACGGGATTATTTAGATTTTGACTGGACTACCATATTTTCAGATCAAAAGACATTTAAATCCAGTCATAAGGGTAGGCTTCATTTATGGCGCAAGGATAACACTCGCTGGTATGATAAAAACGTATGCCCTAATACAGAGTCAGGTTGAATTACGATTAATATGTGGGGATGGATGAGTGCAGCAGGGCCAGGAGAACTAGCTTTTATGTAGTTATACAAAATACATATTAATATCTAAATGTTTTGGTTTTTATAATTAGACGGTGTAACTAATTATTTAGTAATATTAGCATATCCGTAATTATTTAATGACCTTAAACAATTGAGGTTTAGTTTCAATCTTCTTTTCGTCAAGAAAATGAAAAATTAAGCTATTACCTCAATACATTTATTGTGACGTTACATTAAAAAAAAAACATGTTTATAAAGTCTAAATCATATATTACTTTTCAATAAACTACTGAATACCGATACCTCTAATAAGTGGGTATCAACAATTATATTAGTTTGTGTTATTAGAACATCCTTTCCTTGTTATGTTATTATGAATTGACTAAGTGGGTATGCAACAAAAAATCTTATGAACGGTTACAAGAGAACTTCTCTTATCTAAGTAGGAATGTGACGTCACAATTATTGTCATCAAAATTGTTAATTTTATAAATAAATAAAACGAATAAACATTTTTGTTCTGATTTAGCACGACTATTTTAGTTCCACCTTCCAAAACCGAAAAAATAAATTAAATATCACATAAATACTTAAATAATAATACAATAACTAATATTTGCTTCTTATAAAAAATATAATAAGCATGAATCACTACATAATATAAAACAAAGTCGCTTCCCTGTCTGTCTGTCCCTATATATGCTTAGATCTTTAAAACTCAGCAACGGATTTTGATGCGGTTTTTTTTAATAGATAGAGTGATTTAAGAGGAAGGTTTATATGTATAATACATGCATAATATAGTAGAGAAACACTGATAATTTTAGAGGTTTCTAATGTGATGTCGTAAATAAACACATTTTTTGCGTTTACATTGCAAACGCTGGCTGAATCCTACGAGGTAGATCAAAATAATGTACTACAGTATTGTACACCTTAAAAAGGTCTACAAAAAATCCACAATGGTATATGTCTATCTCTTACGGATAACCCACAATAACGATTTTTTATGCTACACTTTTTACGAGCAATAATGGCTCTAAAATTATCAGTGTTTCTCTACTATATTATGCATGTATTATACATATAAACCTTCCTCTTGAATCATTCTTATCTATAAAAAAACCGCATCAAAATCCGTAGCGTAGTTTTCAAGATCTAAGCATACATAGAGACTGGCTGACAGCGGGAAGCGATTTTGTTTTATACTATGTAGTGATCAGCATTGCACCCGTGCGAAGCCGGGGCGGGTCGCTAGTACATTATAAATAAACATAAACCTAATAAGTTTTTACTTAACATTATTATGGTTTCAAAGAAACAAAAAAACGGCTAACAATAATAATTTAGATTCGAACTCAGACCTCATTGATCGTGAACCTGTTGCTTAGCGCAAATAGCTAGCAGCACATATTAGATGCTTGCGAATTTTAGCAATGCTATGGTAAGAACAGACGCGTATTGTAAATGCAACAGAAATATCATGCTATTTCGTCTATTACGACGACAGTTCATTAGTGTGTGTTATCTGCGGAATGTTGAGACATCACTCGCACACGCACTGACTGTATCGCGCTCGTACTGTTCATGGCAATGTGAGCTTTAGCGTGCTTAAGGACTTCTGAGCGCTCACTGTACATAACCATGACACTTCATTTGGATTCCCAGAATACTTATTAACTTACTCAGTTTATTCCAGCGAATAATGTATTTGCAAAAGATGCAAAAATTCCGGGAAGAGGGAAGAACAATTATTTATACGGACGAATCATATGTAGATTCGTCCCATTCATCGTCTCAGGCATGGTCAGATGGCACAATAAAAGGCCTAAAAAAGCCTATATCAAAAGGGCAACGAATTGTGATAGTCCACGCAGGAACTGAGACAGGTTTTGTGCCAAATGCCCTGCTCACATTTAAAGCAGGCACTAAGTCTGGGGACTACCACGATAATATGAATTACGAAAATTATGAAAAATGGCTGCGCACGCAGCTAATTCCTAACATTCCTTCTAAATCTGTTTTGGTAGTAGATAATGCATCCTACCACAATAAGCAGTATGACCCTGCACCAAGCTCAAATGCCAGGAAGTCGGAGATGCTGGGATGGTTAAGAGAAAAAGGGATTCAACACGATGAACGAATGCTGAAGCCCCAATTACATCATTTAATAAAAATTAATAAAGATGAATTAAAAAAAAATTATATATAGATAAGATAATGGCTGAACATGGCCACGATGTAATAAGATTGCCACCGTACCACCCAGACCTCAATCCCATTGAGATGGCATGGGCTGCAATAAAAGGATATGTTGGCAGTAAGAATGTGACGTGGAACGTAACTCACGTAACGAATCTCATTAAGAAAAAAGTCAATGTAATGGGAGCTAATGAATGGACAAAATTATGTCAAAAAGTGAAGGAAAATGAGAAGGAATATATAAAAAACGATCACATAGTGGATGCAATCTCGGAACAATTTATAATTCAGGTTGGTGTCGATGACTCCGAGACCAATTCAGAGGATGAGGACAGTGATGATGATGAAGAGATGAGCGATCAAGTGGCCTCTACCAGCACCAACGCAGCGTCTAGTTTTATGGAAGGCATATTACCTATTCCTCCGGATTGAGCGGATTGAGACGATTTTTTGTAAAAACTAAAATAAATAAAGAAAAAACGCTTCTAACCAGATTATAATTGTTTTATTGAGATAATTATGTTTTAGTCACAAAGGCCTACAACATTACTATATCAAAGTTAAATTCCCAGTACCAGTAATATTTTAATTTTATTATAGTTTGCGTAAGTACCTATGAATAATTTGAGCAAAAGCGGTACTAAATAAATTTGGCCGAAAGTGTACATGCGCGAGTTTGTCCCCGCTACTGCCCATCTGTGCTCACGACTCGTGCCGGCCATTATAATACTCATTATAATAAACCTTATCTCTCTACATTTCTCAGAAAAAGTGGCCTGGCGTCAGGGGTACGGCGATACGTTTATACTCTGGCGTTCAAAAGGTTAATAATGAGGCAAATACTTTACGAAGGTACTTTCAACCTGGGGATGTTTTTTTGCTGGATGGGGGTTTTAAAGATAGTGTCCCTTTACTACAACAGTGTAACTATACTGTTCATTTTCCAATATCCCTGCCACAGGGTGAAACTCAATTATCAACAGCGGCAGCAAATAAGTCAAGAACGGTGAAAATGTGCAGGTGGATTGTTGAGGCAGTAAATGGGATTTTTAAAATGTCTTATAAAATATTTAGGAGTGAATTTTTCAATACTGCATCCATTCATGCTATGACAGACTTCAAAATAGATGCTGCATTGATAAATAAGTTTCACCAAAGGGTTTCAGATAGACCAGACGCAGGACAAATTCTAAATGTAGTAAATGAAAAACTGCACACAAACAATTTACTAGCTGATTATGTAATTGAAAATAATTTGAATCGAAGACGGACACAGTTCTCCAACTTAAATGCAACTATTGATAATGTTGAATTTCCTAGATTAACATTATTAATGAACTTGTATTATTAGCATGTGGAACATATCAGATTAAACAGGCGAAATCTTACTACGGGGAGCACATAAGAAATGATGGTTCCTATACTATAGAAGTGTGCATTGATAGAGCCAGTGACCTTTTACAAGGATTTCCTTCGGTTGACAATTGCACATTATTGAGAGGAAAAATACAAAGCAGACACATAAGCCGTAAAATATATTTCGTATATACAGCGTGTAACGGAAGGGGGGTATCAACCCTGAAGGAGGTGAATGTGCTCATGAAACTCAACAACTTTCCCCAAAGAACATAGGTCGAAATATGAAAAAAAAATTTGGCCCTCCCTTACAAAACTGACTACCAGCTGATTGATTTACTATGGGAGGGCAACGGATATGTTAACAAACAAAATTGCCGTATTTGGTCTGAAGAGCAACCTGAAGAGATTCAAGAGCTACCATTACATCCAGATAAAACAACAGTTTGGTGTGGTTTATGGGGTGGTGGAATCATCGGTCCATATTTCTTCAAAAACGAAGCCGGCCAGAACGTCACTGTCAATGGTGACCGTTATCGTACCATGATAACGGACTATTTGTTTCCTGAAATTGAAGCCCGTCATCTTCAAAACTTTTGGTACCAACAAGACGGCGCCACTTGCCACACAGCACGTGAAACCATGGCTTTCGCGTTTCGGACCAGTCAGTTGGCCGCCTAGATCCTGTGATATCCACACCCTTAGACTTTTTTCTGTGGGGTTATGTAAAGCCCAAAGTTTATATGGATAAGCCGCGTACGATTGATCAACTGGAAGCCAACATTACTCGCGTTATTCGCCAAATACCACTGGAAATGCTCGGTCGGGTCATCGAAAAGTGGAACTCCAGAATGGACCACCTTAATCGCAGTTACGGACAACATTTGAAAGAAATAATCTTTAAAAAGTAAATGTAAGGAATGGTTCTTTTGTATTATAATAAAGATTACCCGATAAATTTGTTTTATTCATATTTTTTTTAGTTTTGGAAAAAGTAACTCCGAATGAATCACCCATTATAAACGATGCCATCGGCAGTGGATCCAGGAGGAGATTGGTCTCAATGCTATGCAACGTATCCGGGCTTCTATCCGAGGACACAATAACGCCGAATCTAAAGCTAAAGAACCGTGAGTTACCTGCCAAAATTATTAGAAAGTGTTTCTTTTCTTAACTCTGGTGTGATATTTTTTTAATGTTTGTGTGCGTTCTAATCTCTCGCGAGTGAATAAATTAATAAAGTGATTAATTATGGACATTAAAACTAAGAAATAATAAGTAAGTAATACTT
The DNA here is from genome assembly GCA_949629135.1 of Eremobia ochroleuca. NCBI lineage: Eukaryota > Metazoa > Arthropoda > Insecta > Lepidoptera > Noctuidae > Eremobia > Eremobia ochroleuca. The sequence goes on along the minus strand of OX451385.1, from coordinate 1,829,880 downwards.
AAATCTAAAAATAGAATGGGCGTCATATTACATTACGTTCCGAGTTAATTATTCTATAATCGTGTACTTTTGCTCACGTAACTTGATACTTCACAGCAAAAATAAAAACTGCGACATTCTTTCGCCGCGCTGCAAGTAACTGCACTTTTGTTTTGACATGGTTACTTTCAGCTTTCGGCTTGTATACCACAGAGGGATGTTTGCGCAGAATAGTGCCAAGAACAAAGAGCTGTCTCAAAGTAAGGACTTGACATTCGGTGTAGAGAGCCGAGGTAGGATATCTAAACGGCTTCGAGGTCATTACCTTGAGGACTGCTCTCTGTGCTCGTTCCAGAGGCAGTAGGTTTGTCTTGGGAGTCCCACCCCATACTGTGATGCAGTAGTTTATTATACTTTGACAGAGGGCATAATAAACAGTTTACATGGTACAGTAGTCCGCGGAGTGTCTTAGTTTTTTAAAAATAAATATACACTTGCGGACTCGAGATATGAGATCGCTAAGGTGAGGTTTCCAGCTCAAAGAACTATCCACATAGACTCCGAGATACTTAACCGACTCACGCCTTGTGGAAAGCAACCCGTGGAAATAGAGCGATTGCAGATATGAGTGATGGCTGGGACAATCGCGGGCAGACAGGATTTTAACAATCTCGATGAGATGCCGTCCCAACCCACCGCAGCATCTGTTCGTAAGCCAATAATGAGATTTGAGACGTCTGCTTCATCAGTGGGAAGAAGTACCAGCGAGTTAGAGGGCAGAGCATCGAGAGAATACTCCGAGGTATACGGGGTGGATGTGAATTTGTCAGCCAAGTTCTTGCCAACAACTCGTTAGAGGATTTCGCATTAGGGCTAGTTCCGGTGATATTTTTAATGATCTTCCAAGTTGCTTTAGCAGCCCTAAAGCAACTTGGAAGATCATTAAAAATATCACCGGAACTAGCCCTAATGCGCATAAATAAATTCTTCGCCATTTGAAACTCTTTACTTTCGTAGGCATGTTTTAAATTTTTGGGAAGCTTGTTACAAAAACTTCGGTATCGCTTATATGTGACCATGAGTATGTAATTTTCAGGATCTGCCTTTAGGGTTTGAGCCATGCTATCTCGATTTCGGATACAACGTAGCAGACCATTGGTAATCAAGGTTTCAGGATTCTGCGTTTCGAAGACATGTTAGAACATGTTGAATAGAAATTTAAGAGAAACTGGGTCCAAATACTATGGAAGAGTGAAAAAAGATTCAAAGTGGGTTTACGAAGTTGAAAAAGAACCAAAAAAACTGAAGGATCGTTGCAAGTGTAAAGGATCAAAACTATTAAAGTGTGACAAAATAAAAGAAAATGTGAGGAAAGAGACTTTCATTAAGTTCTGGAAGAAATTATCTTGGGGTGAAAAAAAAGTATACATTGATGAACACGTAATATCCTTACCAGTCAAACGACAAAGAGACCGTAAACAAGTGGAAGAATCCCGGAGAACGCAATCTTTGGTCTACTACTTGCCTGGTGAACCCGGAGAACCTAAGCTGAGAGTTTGCAAAACTATGTTTCTGAACACATTAAATATTGGCAGAATGGCAGTACTTGGATGGAAAAAGAAACTTAATGACGGCAGCAAACCTAGCGAGCAACGTGTTACGTCACAAAATGTTCCCGTCTTTGATGAAAGACACTAATATTACAGAATTTTTCTACGCTTTACCTAAAATGGAATCGCATTATTGTCGATCGTCTACTTCGAGGATTTACTTACTACCTGAATGGCAATGCAAAAAGGCCCTGTATGATTTCTACGTTTTAGACTGGTGCGCTTCACGCAATATAAAACCGTTCTCAACGACAACTTTTTACAAGTCTATGGAAGAAAGTAACATTTCACTTTCCGGCCAAAAAAAGACGAGTGTGAAAAATGTGCTCTATACAAAGCAGGCAATTTGGAAAAAAATTAGTACCGTTTACATACAATTAAGAAAGAAGAAGCCAGGAAAGAAAAGGAAAAGGATAAAGAAGATTCATCGTGCATTGTGATTGCCGCAGATGTGCAAGCTGTTTTGCTTTGTCCTGTTTCCAAAATAAGTACCCTTTACTACAAAACGAAGCTCCAAGTCCATTATCTATGCTTCAAAAATTTTAAAAATACAGCTGCGTTTTCCTACATCTGGAATGAAAGTGAGGGAGGCGTAAATGCCGAAGAGTTTGCTTCAATTTGGATAATTTTTTTAGAAAACGAAATAATCCCTCTGTTATCTTCTGAATGCAATAGGATTGTTATTTATACAGATGGGTGTGGCTACCAAAACAGAAATGCTGTATTATCAAATGCTTTGCTTAATTTTGCTGTCAAACATAACACAGAAAAACAAAATAAAACTTTTTTTTTGTTGCATGAAGTTTTTCTACTGTTGTTTACTAATTTGGGTGCGCTGATTTCAAATCTAGCCTCAGATTTTTTGTAGCAGCTCTAGTTAGTGAGATACAGGTACCGTCTTGAATTTACATAAGTAGTCGATGGTTTCTATCAATAGCGGTGTAACTTAAGTAGTTCCTTTATAAATTTCATTATGTCTTCCTCAAGAAGGACATGTTTAAATAATCCTGATTGTTTTTGTGTTATTTGTGGACAATATATGTTCCAAAAATTTCGTTTAAATGTGTCGGAATTTGTGAAAAAGGCATACTTGGACTACTTTGGGTTTCCGTTGCCGTCAAATGCTAAACCTTGGATACCAAGTTTGGTATGTAAAAGTTGTGTTGAATCTTTGCGACTGTAGGCAAACAAAAAAAGACAGACTTTTAAGTACAAAGCTCCTATGATTTGGCGTGAACCATCCAACCATCATGACGACTGTTATTTCTGTGTAACGAAAATCATAGGAATAAACCATAAAAATTGCTCTAAGTGGATATATCCAAACTTAAAATCTGCCATAAGACCAGTCTTGAGTATCAGTGACACATCAACACCACAGCAGCCATGTACATCTTCGGAAAATCCAGACCAGTGCAGCGGACAAACCAATAACGACGACAGTGGTACCGACAGTGATTTTGATTGCTACGGTAGTCCCCGACCACTAAATCAAGATGATCTAAATGACTTGATCAGGGACCTTGGACTGTCTAAAACGGCATCAGAAATTTTAGCTTCCCGATTGAAAGAAAGAAATTTGTTGACCAGAGAAACGAAGATATCGTACTACCGTAACAGGGAAAAGGATTTACTTCCTTTCTTTACTCAAAAACATAATTTTGTGTTTTGTACTGATATTCCGGGCCTAATGACTGCAATGGGATTAAAAGAGTATAATCCTAATCAGTGGCGGTTGTTCATTGATTCGTCAAAACGAAGTTTGAAATGTGTACTTTTACATAATGGTAACAAACTTGGTTCCTTACCTATTGCTCATTCTACAAAGGTTAAAGAAGAATATCCTACAATATCTTTAGTTCTCGACAAAATCAAGTACAAGGAACATAAATGGGTTGTATGTGTTGATTTGAAAATGGTAAATTTTCTCCTGGGCCAACAAAGTGGCTACACAAAATATCCGTTTCCTATGCTTATGGGACAGCCGAGCTAAAGCGGAGCACTGGACAAAAAGAGACTGGCCTTCTAGGGAGGCTTTGATTCCCGGTAAGCAAAATGTAATTAATGCTCCACTAGTATCCAGAGACCGAATTATATTGCCTCCTTTGCATATAAAACTGGGGTTGATAAAACAGTTCGTAAAAGCTCTTAACAAAGATGGCGAATGTTTCAAATACATTGTAAAAGTGTTTCCAAAATTGAGTAGTGAGAAAATCAAAGGTGGTATTTTCGATGGCCCACAAATCATGAAGTTGATAGATGATAAAAATTTCATCAACCATATGACAGCTGTTGAGAAATGTGCATGGGAAGAGTTTGTTTGGGTAGTGAGGAATTTTTTGGGCAATAGGAAGTCTGACGGCTACATTCAGCACGTTGAACAGTTGCTGATACACTTCCAGCGGCTTGGATGCAACATGAGTATTAAGATTCACTACCTTCACAGCCATCTAGACTATTTTCCTGAAAATCTCGGTGACCTAAGCGAGGAACAAGGAGAGCCCTTTCACCAGGATATTCGCACTATGGAGGAGAGATATCAGGGGTACTGGAATGAACATATGATGGCTGATTATTGTTGGAGCATTCAAAATAGTACTCATAATACATCTCACTCTAGAAAATCCAAAAAAAGGAAATTTTATTCAGAATAAATATATTTAATAATTTTTTTAAACTTAAACTATGTGCATTTTCAATGAAAAACCCTGTCACTTCATAACTCCAAAACTAGAGCTGCTACATAAAAACGGCATATATTTTCGAAATCAGCATGGAAAAACTATTCAGATTCATGTAAAAAATCTCATGCAACAGACATGCTGTTTTCCAGTGTAATGTGTCTATAGAACAAAAGTATCTAGAAGTTGGCCACACCCAAATGGAAGTTGACTCCATGCATTCCGCAATCGAGAGAAATCTAAAAAATAAGATTGTCAATGTCCCAGCTGATTACATAAATATTATTAAAAACGCACGAAAGGAGCCTTACACAGTACAATATTTAACACACGATTTTTTTAAAGATTTCAACTGTGTTCAGGCTTATAAAAGTATTAGACCAGGACGGTCAGTCGGTGATGCAAAAGTTAATGATATTCGTGCATTACAATACAGGCCTATAGGAGAAATATTTTACAAGATAAGCTTTAACGATCCTTGGACTGTTGTGCCGCAAAGGAGAATAGCAGTCCCGAATTTTCTGTATGATGAACTGCCAGTTTTGCATCAGAACCGTTTACCTATCAAGGAGAGAAAGTATCAAGATTTGCAACAAATCAAGTTAGTTCTCCCGGTTGACTATCGCGAATTTTACGACAATTTGCCCCACTAATATATCAAATAAATAAAATATTTTTCCGTTTTTCATAATTATGTTTTTAATTTCTATACCTTTTCTATAAAATCGTAAATATGCTAACTCCACATAATCTTTGATATATTTGTGATGACTTAGATAGTAATCCTGATAACTCCTTTTTTTTGCTATAACTTCTTCAAAATGTAATAATTTATATAGATTGTATCATAAACAAATAAGTAAAATTAATGTTGACTAACGGGATTTTCAATTTTCGGCTGTGAATCATAAAACGAAAAATATAACGTTTTATTGTTCTCCTGAAAATTCTTACGAATGGAGTTAACAGTTTAACGGTTTTAGACGATGATGTGTCTCATTCATTTGAGGCAATAAATGCCACTGATCGCTGTACAAATGTGTTTCACACACTACAGCTGCGAGGAACATAGAAACTATGTTCTTACAAAAGCAGTCTTTTAAGGAATTGCGGGACCAAATGTAGCATTCTGTTTCTGCATTGTTGAAATATGCAGTGAACAGATGTGATCGAAGCTCGCTTATAATTAGGTAAGGATATGGTATTCCATTCCCTTTGAAGTGGCCCTATTTGAACAGGTGGTAATGTTGGTGGCTCTGGTGGGCTAAGAACTTGAACATTAGGAACTGCTGCATTGTTGTCTGAAGCCAATTCCTGCATGTCTCGTGATGAGTCATGCACTGCCTGTCTATTTGCTCGCATCCAACACACATGGCAAACATAGTTGTTTCTTGAGGGCTGAAAATAAACCACAGTTAGAATAAACACAGATAAATGTTTATGTTTATATGATTTTTAGTAACAAGGGTATCTTTTGTATGTATCTCTATGTTTTCAAGTATTATGTTATTGTAAAATGAGCAGTACTATATTACACATGCCTAACTTTAGGTAAGTATATGTTAAAGGTGGAAAATACATAAAACGAATATTACAATCATACATACATAGTATGAAAACTCATATTTTTCTTTTATATATTAATACAACTAGCCATTCCTAATAGTGAAAAACAAAATTCTTAGCACATAATTAGTATTTTGTGATAATAGGACAGACAGCAATGGACACTCCATGCTGACATAATGGTGTTTTATTTTCCTCACAGATTTGCCACAACCAAGGCAAACAATGTTATGCCCCAGTAGTCTCTCGTGTTCACCAGCTTCGGTATTTAATAATAATAAGCATGGATGACAAATAAATGTATCCAGAGGCAACTGAAAATAAGATGCACTATTAGTTAATTTTGCATACCAGAATAATTATATACTTAAAAATAAATCAGGTTAAGTTTTTTCTAGTACAACTTCTTACCTAGGTTTGAGCATTGGTTATCCAACGCGAAAGTCTTATTTGATGGTGTGCAGAAAGCGAGGATACGAGATGCCTCTGCAACCTTTGCATGGCTATTCCGCAGTTGATACACCTCATATTGATCCACAAAACAAATCCGAAACGCAATGCAAATCAGAGTCCAGTGTTAATAGCAAGGTAATCGAGTGGTAGAAGGTATCAGTCCGTAGAAATAAGCAGGGGTCAAAAATATTAGAAAATAATCGCAAAAACACAAACACAGTACGCAATACAGAATCTGCAATTTATCATTACATTGTCATTAGACATAGACAATGGCACATTGTCAAACAAGTAAACGCGTTCCGTTTTTTTTTTCTTTTTGTGTGAAATATAAAAAAAAACTATCTTGCGAATTAACATTATGAAAAGATGATTTTATTAAATGCAACAAATACCAATAAAGACAGTTTAATATGAACAAAATGTTCCTAATAAGAGCATTTTGTCGTCCATATCACATGTCTACATGTATTAGTATGCATGATGTGGAACACTCATTGTTTATTCAGCTTTCTCTATGGTCCATTATGGCGGACGTTGACAAATGGTACTTTGAATTCATTTGCAGTACTAAATATTTTGAAATAAAAACTGACGTTATCAGAGAGGTTAAAAACTACGTATTAATTATTTTTTCTATTTTTAATACACAATATTATTTACTATGTATGTGTACATGGAATGTACTTTTTTGTCCATGTCATTTCAATAAAATCAGGTAATAAACATCACAAACAAACTACAGAATACATAACGATTGGGCACCAGTTAAAATTTAATGTCATTTGAATGCAAATTAGTTGGAAGAGGAATGTTGTTCACCACTACCAATGAAAGTCAAAACTTTTTTTTTTGCACCCTGAGTGTCAGACAGACATCTGACAGATAATCCACATGACAGTAAAGGGACCATAATCATTAATCAGTAATTACCTACTATTTAAAAAAAAAGTAAGCATCAAAACTTTTCATTCGAAATTTATAGGTATACCATGTAAATGATGGTGGCGCCCTCCCTCTTTTTCATGACTTTCTTGACAGACTGTACATTAAATGGCTGCGACATTTCATTGAGTACTCAAAGTCAAAACCCACTGCTGAAGAACCTGTTCTACTGGTTATGGACAACCACAACAGCCATTGTATATATAATATGGTAAAAATTACACCCTACGATATTGCAGGATTGTTCACAAACCTTATGCCAGAGTAGCAAGCTTAGACAAAGGGATCTCTGGCTTCAAAGCCAAGGGAATTTTTCCCATGAATCCTGCTGCATTTTCAGAAGACGATTTTGTTGCTGTGGATGAAGATCAGAGCCAAGTTAATGAGCAAGCAACTTCAGCTGCTGTTGCTCAGTCTCAGAGACCAGTTTCTCAACGGCTAGCTACTGGCAACTCTGACCCACTTCCGTCTACATCTCGTGATATTGGCAACTTTGAACCACTTCCGTCTACATCTCGTGGTACTGGCAACTTTGAACCACTTCCATCTACATCTCGTGGTATTCAACAGGAGCTGGAAATGGATAGCTCTGTCCTGGTCCAATTCACGACATCTCGTGATATTGGCAACTTTGAACCACTCCCGTCTACATCTCGTGGTACTGGCAACTATGAACCACTTCCATCTACATCTCGTGGTATTCAACAGGAGCTGGAAATGGATAGCTCTGTCCTGATCCAATTCACGCCAAATGTTGAACAAGAGCAGTTACCTGATATTGACCATGCTGTAAGTCCATCTATATTAAGTGAGCTACAAGAGGAGGCATCTACAGCAAATAGTACACCAATCTTATCGCCAAACACAATCCCTTTTATGTTGAATGATAAAACAGTCCTGGAGCCAGCTACTGCCAATCCTTCCACGACTTCTTATGCTTCGGCGATACCCGCCCCTCCGACACACGGGTACATGAGGAACACGGGTTGGTGTTTAGTCAGTAAGAGTCTGACAGTCCCCTTCGCCCTTCCCCAAGGGCGGAGGGACTCCATGAGGATTTTCCAACCCGATACCAAAATAAAAAATAAAAAAAGGGGTTAACCTTTTCGATGCCCATCTATACAGTGCGAGTCCTTATAAAGTGCACATATTAAAAGGGTGAAAATATAAACAATTTTATCGACGGAAAAAAAGTCAAAAAAAATCTTTAAAAAAAATTGAATTTTTTATGGGCTTTTAATTTTTTTTATTCTCGTCTTGGTACCCCATGCAAAGAAACTGTTACTACTCTTAAACTAAATGTGATATTAAAACAAAACAAAATTAATAATGATCTCTAATAATAGGCCGAGCTAATAAAGCCATACTTTTTTGAAAAATAAACCTCATAAATTAATTATTAATGATTTTTTGAAGAAAATTTACCATTTTTCTACCAATTTTTGCAATAAATGTAAAATTTATCAAAAAAATGTCCCCTTTACCCTACTTTTTTCTTATTTTATGTTATTCTACATCGTATTAGCTATTTTTTTGGTAAAAATCCCATGGTTGTAGCTAAAACACTACATTTGCTATCAGAGGCTAAAAAAGAGGCTCACCGGGTGTGTTATTAATTCGAAAGGATAAATTACTTTCTTATGAAGGCTATGTGATTCATAAAACAAAGAAGCGTAGGTTAGGTTAATCAAAATCATTTATTATTTCACATGAAACTTAAAACTAATGCATTAATTGCTCAAAATGTCCGCCACGCTGTTGTAAACACAAAAACGCTCGAAGGGAAATTTGTTGTGTGGCCCTTCTTATCATTTCGCGATCATTGCGAATACCATTCGCGCAGTTTATTATGCGATCTTGCAAATCAGCCTCGGTTTCGATAGGGGTGTTATAAACTCGTTGCTTCATTGTCCCCCACAAAAAGTAATCAAGTGGCGTCATGTCAGGCGAACGTGCAGGCCACCCTACGGGCCCTGCTCGGCCGATCCACCGGTTAGGGTAATTTTCATTAAGCAACGAGTTTATAACACCCCTATCGAAACCGAGGCTGATTTGCAAGATCGCATAATAAACTGCGCGAATGGTATTCGCAATGATCGCGAAATGATAAGAAGGGCCACACAACAAATTTCCCTTCGCGCGTTTTTGTGTTTACAACAGCGTGGGGGACATTTTGAGCAATTAATGCATTAGTTTTAAGTTTCATGTGAAATAATAAATGATTTTGATTAACCTAACCTACGCTTCTTTGTTTTATGAATCACATAGTCTTCATAAGAAAGTAATTTATCCTTTCGAATTAATAACACACCCGGTGAGCCTCTTTTTTAGCCTCTGATAGCAAATGTTGTGTTTTAGCTACAACCATGGGATTTTTACCAAAAAATAGCTAATACGATGTAGAATAACATAAAATAAGAAAAAAGTAGGGTAAAGGGGACATTTTTTTGATAAAATTTACATTTATTGCAAAAATTGGTAGAAAAATGGTAAGTTTTCTTCAAAAAATCATTAATAATTAATTTATTAGGTTTATTTTTCAAAAAATTATGGCTTTATTAGCTCGGCCTATTATTAGAGATCATTATTAATTTTGTTTTGTTTTAATATCAAATTTAGTTTAAAAGTAGTAACAGTTTGTTTGCATGGGGTACCAAGACGAGAATAAAAAAAATTAAAAGCCCATAAAAAATTAAATTTTTTTTTTAGATTTTTTTTGACATTTTTTCCGTCGATAAAATTGTTTATATTTTCACCCTTTTTAATATGTGCACTTTATGAAGACTCACACTGTATTAAGTCCATTATTATTCCATTCTTTAAAGATAAATCTGGAAAAAAAGTTCTGATAGGTGACAATTTATCATCTCATTTGTCAATAGAAGCGATTAGAATCTGTGAACAACACAATATCTCATTTATATTTCTACCAGCAAATTCTACCCATTTAACGCAGCCCCTAGATATCGCTTTTTTTAGGCCCATGAAAATTGCATCGAGAAATATTTCATTAAAATGGGAAAAAACAGATGGTAGAACCCAAGCTTCAGTACCGAAAGGATGCTTCCCAAGACTTAAAAGTACGTATAAATGAATTGTCACAGAACATTAGAGACAAACCTTAAAGCTGGTTTTCGAAAAGCAGGTATTATTCCTGTTGATCGCAATCAAGTCCTATCAAGACTCCCAAATACCGAAAATGAAGATCCTGATAAATCAAGATATGCTGTTGACAATTCAGTTTTGCAAATACTTAAAGAAATGAGATATGGCACAATGAACATTAAGGAACCAACACGTAAACGAAAATTAAATGCAGAATCTGGAAGAAGTTTAGGAAACATAGATGATGATAATTTAGAAAGTACATCTGAACACGAAATTACGAATAAGACATTAAAAATATGCAAATAAGGCAACAAAAAAAAAGAAAGAAATAGTTATTCCTGAAAAATCTGTTAGTATTGATCCCGAAAGTAACGACTATGAAAACAAAGAAATTGAAAATACTGTCGCTCATTTACAAATGTTGCATAATCTTGTATGTTTTTACGAGTTTGCTTGCCTTTATCCTAAAAAAATATTTAGGGAAACTACAATGAGGCAGCCCTACGAAATTTATCTAATAACCCCTCAGGTGTGTTTATTGTCCCCTGATGGGTGGTAATTAGAAGTCACATATATTTTGTGTCTTTTTTTATTAACTACAAACATATCCGAATAGATTCAAATATATTTCAATAGTTTGTTCTAAGACTCAGTAAATACATGCTTTAAAAAATGGGTATCAATTCTGCAACGTTACGAAAATCGTTAGGGGAGACTGAGGACACTTGATCCCTTTAGGAGACATGGTACTCGAGCATTATGAATGGGGTTCCAAACTGAAACTAGATGGCGCTGAGTGTTTGTCACCAAGGAAGGTATTAGCTTATATGGGAAAAATAATTATTTTATAATTTTTATAAAAAAATGGGTACTTTTTGCTTATTTTCACTGCCAAGACATGGAAGTATATAAATTCCCTAAGAACCCTGTGATAAGAAAAAAATGGGAAAAGCGATGAAAATTAGAATGGTAAAGTTTAAAGCGACTGATCATTCTAGGTAAACATTTCAAAAATACTGATTTCCAAACTACTTCAAAGGAAACAGCAGGCTAATTGCGTAACAGACTATTAGTAGCAATGGGTTTCATTTTGACAGTTCAACAACATTCATTGCGTTATTTACGTTGTTGAGCAGACACGTTTTTCGAACATTTATGGAGCAATGGATTAGCAATTTGCTTCAAAATGATTCAAATTGAGAGTAATATTGTGTTACGCAATTAGGGTGCTGGTATGTCAAAGTTGCACTAATTTTTAAAATTTTATCTTTGTTAATATTTGCATTATTACGTTTATTATTGTTATAAATCTATCTTGACAGGGTTTCCACTTCAGAGAAAGTTCGTTTTACATAATGCTTCTTTGAAATAATTACTATAAAAGTTAGAGAGTTTGTGCAAGTGTTACTATTAACATTTCTAAACATAGTGTTCTCTGGCAATTGCATTGAAGGTTCGAATGGATTATCCAAACAGACATTTCCAAAATTAAAATTATCTGTCATATGCCTCTAATCTGAAAAAAGGATTAAATTATCATTATAATGTATTTTTAAAGTCATAGGTCTCTTAGGCCATTATTTATGAAAAATTAAATATTATATGATATATTTTTTATTATTAAAATTGTATCACAATATTTTGAATCCAAAAACTGGATTAAATATCGTCAAGAGATATTAAAATATCCAGAATTACGTATACCTCTCTATTAGATCAGCTTTTTTCCACACACTGAAGCCGCTCTTTTCTTCAGCTCCGTTTTCAATTGAGCAACATTCCAGGTAGAATACATTATATAAGGTACAAAAAGCAGGTATAAAACGTGGATAATCAATTTTAAAAAATATCGCGATATCCGCCATTATAAAATGATGTGACAAACACCCACTGCCATCTAGCGGATACGTTTCTGGTAATCTTCCCCATTAACGAAGCGTATTAGATTTATTTAAAGTAGCAACACTGAGCTTCCGTTGCTACCAACTTAAGAATATAAAACTCATATGTCAATATTCCGTCAACTTTGCAAATGGCGCACGAGTGTTGTTTACGAGCGAGCGAAACTAGAATCGGTAAGTTTTTGATTTTTTTTTCTTATTATGAAATTTGTGTATCAGGGATCTACTGAGATAGAATAATTACTGTGTATATTACATATTTTCATAATAATCAGTTGTGAGTTGAAAGACTTAAGTTGTTTAAATTCTGTATTATTTTTTCTAACTGAACTACCATTGAGGAGACATGGTACATTCAGTTCGAGGAGATCAAGTCTCCTAAACTCGGTTTGCTTACCAGATTACATTATAACAACTGAATAGATTCTTTTAGTATTATTTTAAATAACTGTTGCTTTTAGGAACTAGGGCCCTTACAAGTATTTGACGCGTTTGTATATTATTTGCAGATATAAAATGCCGCGTGTATACAAAACCAAAGAAGGCAGAAAAAAGCGGGAACATATCAACAAAGATTCTTTAAAATTAGCAGTCCATGATGTAATATACAATAATAAGTCGCTACGGGGTACGGCTAAGTCTTACAAACTGTCCGTAATGACTCTCAAAACATATGTTGCAAAAAAAAGACAGGCTATTGATACAGGCAGTTCTTCTCCCAAATATGAGCCTAATTATAAACAGGCGCAATATTTTTCTAAAGAAGAAGAATTAGATTTATCTAATTATTTGGAAACAGCTAGTAAACTGCATCATGGGCTTACACCCAAAGCCGCAAGAGAATTGGCTTTCCAATTCGCCGAAAAGAATAATAAAAGTGTGCCACAAACATGGCACCAAAACAAAATCGCGTCATACGCATGGCTTCATGGTTTTATGAGACGTCACAAGAACTTGTCGCTTATAGTGCCAGAAGCTACAAGCCTTGGTCGTGCTACTAGCTTTAATAGACATAATGTCGCCAAGTTTTTTGAAAACCTAAAAAATTTATATGTCCGATTTAAGTTTGAGCCTCAAGATGTTTGGAATGTTGACGAAACAGGCATAACCACCGTACATAAGCCTAAAAAAATTATAGCGTGTAGAGGTTTAAAGCAAGTGTCAAAGGTTACTTCAGCTGAGCGAGGAGAATTAGTCACAGTCTGCAGTGCAATTAATGCTGTAGGAGTATCTACACCGCCCTTTTTTATATTCCCGCGAAAGAACTGGCAAAATAGGATGACTGATAATGCTCCTCCTGGGTCTGCTGGAGCTCCACATCCTAGTGGTTGGATGACAGCAACAAATTTCGTGCTTTTTCTGCAACACTTCAAAAAACACGTGAGGTGTTCCAAGGAGAATCCGTGTTTAATAATTTTTGATAATCATGAAAGCCATATTAGCATTGATTCTGTAAATTTCGCCAGAGACAACGGTATCCATTTATTAACCATTCCGCCGCATACATCTCAAAAGCTGCATACATCTCAAAAGCTGCAGCCTTTATATAGGATACTATTCGGCACTCTCAAATCTTACTACAACACCGCGTGTGACGACTGGATATTAGCTCATCCTGGTCGTCCACTAACTATATATGATATCGCCGGCTGCTTAGGTAAGGCATATCCGACTGCAATGACGCCAAGAAATATAACCAAAAGTTTTGAAATAACTGGCATTTACCCTTTCAATGACAACATTTTCACAGACGACGGATTTCTATCTTCGTATGTTACGGACCGTCCAGAAGAGGCTGTTGCTGAGGCACAAGAAACTCAAACAATTGAACAGGAAAATAATGTCATAGAAATCGAGCCTGATGATGATATTGCTGAGGATAATTCTGATAATAATACCCCTGAAATAATGTCATCTCCCTTACTTCTGGAATCGTTTGACATAACACAGTTTACGCATGATAATGCAGCCCCAGCTACTTGTTTAACTCTGGCTCCGCTATCTTTAGAGGCAAAAGAACTGCTTATCTCAATTCCTGGATCTAGTAATTCTTCTGCTATAGCACCGATAGAAAAGGAAGTAAATTTTTCCCAAGAATCACCCGTAGATTACTGAGACTTCTGACTTACTTACCTCCGATATTCCTACCATTTGTGTAACTGCAACCTGTACAAGTGATACACTAACGCCAAGTGTAGCTGAATTGACAAATAATGCTCCTATTGCACAACGATTAACCTCTATTGTAACAGCTCCGAATCTTTTAAATGCCGATGAATCTCCTGCTACTACATCAAGATCTCTACAAAGGGAATGTCTTTCCCAACAGCCATTTTTAAATGTGAACTCCGCTGCTCATCCTCGAAATAGTTCTATGGTGTCTGAAAATAGGTCTTTCACTGATTTAGAAAAACCATCGACTTCAAAATATGTACGACTGGATATGATTAGACCTCATCCTAAAGCTGGGCCTAGAAAAAATAATAACAAAGGTAGAAAAAAAGGAACCACGAGGATTATTACAGACACGCCAGAAAATAATGAAATAGAACAGGAGGCTCGTAAAATAGAGAAAATCACAGGCAGCTAAATTAATAAAAAAAAATATTACAAACACAAACAAAACGAAAAGCATCATTAAAAATAAATAAAATAACATCGAGAGCGAAACGACAAAAAAGAAACTCCGATGATAGTACAAGTTCTGGAGATGAAGTGACATTACCACCATCACCAGAGTCCGATTATAACATAGAAGACGAAATGGAAGAAGAGAACAGCGAAGAGGAAGAAGATGACGTAAATAATCTCGATGAAGATATTGTCCACGAAGGCGATTGGGTAATCGTCAATTTTATCTCAGAAAGAAGTATACCACACCGATATGTCGGACAAATAATAAATGAATCGCTCGCTAGCCTAGACATCAAATTCGCAAAAAAAATTACTGACAGAAAATTTAAATGGCCGGAAAAACCAGATACTAGTGTGATCGCTAAGTATCAGGTAGTAAAAAAACTACCTCCACCTTTATTTAAATCTTCTTCGAAGCGGATTGGTGCCTTTGAGTTTCCCAAGTCCTTAAGGAAATTCAAAATTGACAAATAAAACGTTAGGTAATACCACCGACATGTTCAAATTAATGTTTGTGATAGCTAATTATTTAATATATTTCATAAGAATAGTGTGATTACTATGTATATAAAAAGAGTTTTTTTTTTTGTTCCTTTTTGTAGTTTAAAACACTTTAAGATTTATCAATGTTATTTTGTTATTAATTATAAATGCTTAAGTATTTACTTATAATAATATTTAAAATGGTCATAAAAAGTTAAAAACTTAAACCTAACTACGACAAATATGCTAATTTAGTTATATCTTTTTATTATTTGGTGTTTTTGTCATAGTTATTCAATATCATTTTGTTTGTAAGATTTATCGATTGATCTCTTTAATTTTTGTACAAAGTTTTAGAAGACGTTATATGTTTGTAACATCTACTTTTTTAAAATAAGATTTATATCTTTCAAGTTTATGGTACAGAGTTGAAACTGAGTAGACATAATTATATTAAGATTTGACTGAATTCCAGTGCAGTGTGATTTAACTAAATAATTATAAAAGCTGAAGGAAAAGTAATTTATGGTGTTGTCGTTATAATTTTAGTTTATAAGATTGATTGATCTCAAACTCTTGCCATTATTAATGAATGTGGAATGATTAAAACAAATTGAAACTTATGTCAGTCTTTCATTTTATTTAAACTTCTTTTCATAAGATCTAGATACACACCCAGTTTCTGAATTGAGAATTTGAAGTTAAGAACGTCCTAATCTGTACTTAAGTATAACTTAAACATTTTTTCGTTTCTGAATTAAGTTTTTTTAAACTCCAATCAAGATTTGAGTAATTTAACATAATTTACTCAAATTTGACAGAAAGCATGCTTAACTCATGCTTAAGGTCGTCAGTTGCGTTTCTGAACTAAGAAAAACGTGTTTGACAATACTCAAAGCATTATCAACGTCAAGTTAAGCAGATGACAGTTGACACACCAATTTCGGCTACTCAAACTGTAATCAGCAAGTGTAACTAGTGATTTTGTGAACGATTTCTTCATAATGAGTGACGACGATACTTCTCTGTCGTCTTTGGAGATGCCTCAACGCAGACAACCACGCAGAAGAACAGCAGGACAACGGCCTAACTTGTTCATTACGCTAAGCGATGAACAATTTAAGAGTCGGTTCCGCTTTACGAAGGAGTCGGTTAGGTTCATTTTTAACAAAATAAAGCCTAAACTGACCTGTCGCATTCAACGGCGGGACTGCATTTCTCCCATGTTGCAACTACTAATAGCCCTTAGGTTTTACGCGACTGGTAGCTTTCAAGCTGTTGTGGGGGACACAGTGAATGTGAGCAAGGCGACGGTGTGCCGCGTGATAGAGAGGGTGACTGGAGCGATAGCATTATTGAGACGGCAATATGTTCGTATGCCTACTGTACAGGAGAGACCATCAGTGGCGGCACGATTTTTTGACATAGCTGGATTCCCTAGAGTTATAGGTGCTGTAGACTGCACACATGTAAAAATAAATTCACCCGGAGGGAGCAGGGCTGAGCTCTATAGGAACAGAAAAGGGTTTTTTTCGGTAAATGTCCAAGCCATCTGTGATGCCAATTTACAAATAACTAGCGTCATTGCACGTTGGCCAGGCTCCGTACACGACACTACTATTTGGAATGACTCACCACTTGCAGCTCAATTTGAATCTGGCAGATTTGGGTCATACCTTATTCTAGGAGATAGTGGTTACCCATGCCTTAGGTATCTCATGACACCCTTTTTGAACCCTGCCTCTCCATCCCAAGAAGCCTATAACAAAGCCCAGATAGCATCACGAAACACAATTGAAAGGTGTTTTGGAGTTCTTAAAAGAAGATTTCCATGCCTGCATTCAGGAATGCAACTAAAACTTCCTAAAGTATTGAAGGTGATTGTGGCGTGTGTTGTTCTTCATAATATGGCTCTTCATCTTGATGACTATATCGTGGAATATGATGAAAATACAGTACAAGAAGAAAGTGATGGACTATTACCTCAAGTGTCGAATACCCAAAATTTTGCTGTCAGGACATCCATAGTACAAAATTATTTTACCCATTAAAAGTGTAAATATGTACTAAGTACAATAAAAAAATATTGATAGTGTAATGTTTTTAATTACTCCTAGTTTTATCAGTTACTTAGAAAATTACAGATAGGTAGGTATTTAAAATAATTATGGTAACTTAAAATAAATTTTACACAAGTACCGTTGTTTAAGTAGCAATCAATAGAGATGGGCATATACCCGGTAAAATCCCAGACTTTGGGTAAATACCCATTTATACCCATTTTTACCTTCCCAATTTTAATTTATACCGGGTAAAAATAAAATCAGTTTAATCTAAACTAATTATTGTATTTTTAGGGTTCCGTACCTCAAAAAGAAAAAACAGAACCCTTATAGGATCACTTGGTTGTCTGTCTGTCTGTCAGTCTGTCAAGACCCGATTTCTCAGTAACACGTGGAGGTATCAAGCTGAAATTAATATCAAATACATAGGGCCTATGGTCCTTTGGAGCTCTAAAAAAAATCTAGCTTCTAACTTAGTACTTTTGTGCCAACCTGATATTGAGCTAACTTAGAAGCTAGATTTTTTTAGAGCTCCAAGGGACCATAGGCCTATGTATTTGATATTAATTTCAGCTTGATAGCTCCACGTGTTACTGAGAAAAAGGGTCTTGACAGACTGACAGACAGACAGACAGACAACCAAGTGATCCTATAAGGGTTCCGTTTTGATCTTTTTGAGGTACGGAACCCTAAAAATACAATAATTAGTTTAAATTAAACTAATTTTATTTTTACCCGGTATAAATTAAAATTGGGAAGGTAAAAATGGGTATAAATGGGTATTTACCCAAAGTCTGGGATTTTACCGGGTATATGCCCATCTCTAGCAATCAATCAAAAATCAAAATATTTTTATTTTTTTTTGAAATTGGAGCCGAAAATTTTAAAAATCGTATCGTATTCGTTATATGTATAAGTATGCTTACTATAAATAAGTTAATTTACTGCATCAGATCCCTATCAGCCTTTTCCAATTGTTTTTTTTAAATTTTGTTACATAAGAGATTTTGTCCCTCTAGTGTGAAAGGATCAAAAGCCCAAATGTAAGGTGGGTTGGTATTAAAAATAAAATAAACAACAAACGGTCAACAAATATTTATTTGAGGTTGGTTCTACAAATTAGGTTATGGCCAGCCAGCTTTAACCTCAGCGGTATTACTAATGGTCGTGGGGGGTTGGAGATACACCGGTACTGTTCCTTATACGATATGGAGTTTAAAAGTTGTGTATAATATCATAATAATAGGTGATAATATCAAGGCAAAACCTTCCAGTGTTATTGGTTTAATGTTATTCTAAATGGGCGCCAGGGACTTGGAAGAGTCCCGGATCCCGGAGCCGATGAAGATGTTCGATTCTATTCCAGTTAAGCGAAGGTGTCGAACCCGGGGTCCTTTATTTCAATTGAGTTGAAGATCGGCTTCCAATTTTGAAACCCGAACAAGTAATAAAGCGGTTCATATAGGAACCGTAGGTAAATGTAATAAACAGTTAAGTTTATAAGTAAAAACAAAAGTTTATAAGTAATAAAAAAGGGTAGAAGTAAAAAAAAAAAAACCGTCACGCCTGCGCTATCGCTAGACGGACGCTGCCAACCGCACTGCCGTCTCCTCAGGAGGCTATGTGCTGGCTCGAGGAACGGGTCTCGCGTCCAGGCCCCAGATGCTCCTCTGGATACTGGCGACGAGACGAATCTCTCGAGGTGCCTCTCCTGGAATTGACAATACGGAGACCCTATGATATAAGGGGAAACTAATTTACTTTCCTTCCGGAGGAATAGAAGGGACCGAGCTAGGAAATCTAAAGGCTAAAACACTAGCCCGTTAACAGGGCCTTTTGCAAATACCCTACAATGAGCTACGACCTCTAATTGCCTTTCCCTACGTGGTGGGACAACAAGGAGTAGGGCCACCCACGTGGCGTCTATCAACTGAACTATAAGGTAATACCGTGGTCAACACTGAGGAATTTTCTACGGCATAACTATGATAAAAAGTCAGCGAGTCTAATACTCACGGTTGTTTGAGGTGGAACAAACTTGATGGCAAAATCCAATCGATGTGTCGTCTGAACTCAGATCCGACTATGCGCTATTTGGAATCCTGTAATAAATATCCAGGGATCACTACAATATTCCTTTAACGATCGGGGAAGGGGTCACCGATCACTTCCCCACACTAATAAATCAAAATCCTTACCTTTGAAAACGGTAAATAAAATATGTCGGTCAACGCTCCAGCGTATTTCGTGCGAATGGAGGCCGTGACCCCTAGTTCATCCTGTCAAGGTTAACAAGCCGGAAGCAGACGGAGCAGCTAGAAAATCTCCCCTGCTTCAGGTAAAACTTGAAGGATTTCGGTAGATGGAATTGTTACAACAAAACATTTAATTCTTGTAAATCACTGACAACTGTCCAAGATGACGTTTAACTCCTGAAACACTAAGAATTTTCACGATCCAGGCTAACAAACTCATTAATTCTCATTTCCAAGACTATAGTAATTTTGTCTTGAGTGGGTAATATTCCCATTTATTTTAAGCAAATCGAGAATGCAGCTCCAGCAACATTATGTCAAACAAAATCATAGACGTTACCCATAGACTAAAGGTGCATCGAGTAAAAGCGAAAGTTCTGGAATAATGTTTATAATGAAAAAATAATTTCACTTCCGTTTACGGTTATTAGACCGTTAAGAATTTTAACCAGAAGCTGAAAATTATTAAGGATTGGTCTATAAGATATTGTTTCGATGTTTACCATTCAATTTGGTAAAATGAACTAATATCGATTACCACTACAACTGCGAACTAGTAACCACTAGAGGTCGCCTCTAGCTGTCAGAAACTGACGTTTAACGAATGACGTTTGGAGTGTCAACAATAACCAACCCAATCACAATATCCTGTATCTAATTTATTGTGTAAACTGGTTAAAGAGGTTTCAGTAAAGTGATTCATCGTCAGAAAGTGTTCCTATAAAAGTTCAGTGATGAAATACAATCGACGGATTGAATCCTTCTATCAATTGCAAGCTAAAGTTAATGCACAAACTGCAATGAAACACTTCACTTGGAAACCCCACAATTTACAACGTATGCTTCCAGGTAAATGCTACTTAATTCCCAGTGGTAGGTACAAAAAAAACAACGTAACAGTACCTCCCCAACCACCAGAGATTTGACCCGTCAGGGCAAATCTCGACGCTGGCCCTCCAGCGTCAAAGCAGACTCCAAAAGACCAAGCACAATACAACAGTCTTCAATGCTCATGCCTAAAAACAGGAAATGAGAAAGAAAAGAAAAAAAAAAATGGAGAATCCGGTGCACGACTAAGATAGTTAAGGCATATACTTCAGCAACACAGAATTCAGGTTACACTTCAAGTATAGAGTAACAGACCGCTCTAATAGGCGACATTGTAGTAGGCTTTGGTTGTCGGGTCTACAATTCCGCCCGTGTTTTATGGTTTTTTTTTAATTATCCATGTAATCTGTGAAATAGATAGTGCTACCTCTGGAGTGAGTCTAATCCATTTAAAAACATGTAAAAGACAAGCTCCAACAAGAGTAAAAATGTGTAAATGTCGGCTGAAGCACTAATATCCTAGTCTGACCTACTATAATTATATAGGAGAGACTCCCACTCAATCGTACGCCATCAATACACTGAAAGAAATTAAAGTACCGACTAATAAATTCTCCTCCTATAAAAAAAAATACCATCTAAAAACGTTTTCCATCAATGCAGCCTACACACCCGCCATTAAGGCCTCCTACCTCAGGACTATCATTATGCTGCCTTACCAGCAATCCGGAGATTTATCAATTAAATTCAATAATAGCAAACAATAAAAAAAACAATCAATCAAATGCATCAATCCTGCAACAACAACAGACCAACAACAATGATTAAACAATCGTCTATTGGTACTCTACATGCAGTTCACAAATGTGTACACAGTAGGAACCTGTGTAACACTACGAACCGCAGAAACAGTGTAAGAATATATAAACGACAAGGTTTTAACACTGTGGCATATACAGCCACTAATGCTAAAAGAAAACCAGCAACCCCAAGGCATATACAGCCCTCAAAGGTCACTGCAACCATCTACCTACAAGGTAATTTAAATAAGTTTAAATTAAAATAAAATATACAAAAAAAAAAAATTATTCCTCGCCACATGGTGATTTTAAGTCCTTGATATGCCATGTGCCAAGGTTTTTACCGGAACTACAGCCTTCCAATTCATACACTAAGGGTGAAAGTTTTTTCCTAATTATACATCTCTCATATTTAGGTGCCAATTTGGCCATAAAGAATTTTGAGGCGTCACTCTGAGGATATGTTTTCTTCCACACAGTGTCGCCTACCTCAAACTCCGCGTGCCTCCTACTACTATTATAATAACGAGCACTACGTTTATGTGATTTGACGAGCGCGTCCTTCACTTTATTATAAATATCATCCAAACCCCCTAACTGATTGGCATATGAACTACGGGAAGCGCAGGCTAGAGTGGGCTGTACAACGGTATCATTGCCGAAGACATCTCCACTACTAACTGCCTCTCTGCCATGTACTAGGAAGAACGGGGTAAAACGAGTAACCTCGTTTGTGGAGGTGTTCATAGCGAACTGGATCTTTGAGATGTTAACATCCCAAGATCGATGATCGTCCTCCACGAGAACACCTCCACAAATAACCAAATCTCTTATGTAACAGTGGCGCCCAACGTGGGGCCTATCAACTGAACTATAAGGTAATACCGTGGTCAACACTGAGGAATTTTCTACGGCATAACTATGATAAAAAGTCAGCGAGTCTAATACTCACGGTTGTTTGAGGTGGAACAAACTTGATGGCAAAATCCAATCGATGTGTCGTCTGAACTCAGATCCGACTATGCGCTATTTGGAATCCTGTAATAAATATCCAGGGATCACTACAATATTCCTTTAACGATCGGGGAAGGGGTCACCGATCACTTCCCCACACTAATAAATCAAAATCCTTACCTTTGAAAACGGTAAATAAAATATGTCGGTCAACGCTCCAGCGTATTTCGTGCGAATGGAGGCCGTGACCCCTAGTTCATCCTGTCAAGGTTAACAAGCCGGAAGCAGACGGAGCAGCTAGAAAATCTCCCCTGCTTCAGGTAAAACTTGAAGGATTTCGGTAGATGGAATTGTTACAACAAAACATTTAATTCTTGTAAATCACTGACAACTGTCCAAGATGACGTTTAACTCCTGAAACACTAAGAATTTTCACGATCCAGGCTAACAAACTCATTAATTCTCATTTCCAAGACTATAGTAATTTTGTCTTGAGTGGGTAATATTCCCATTTATTTTAAGCAAATCGAGAATGCAGCTCCAGCAACATTACGTCAAACAAAATCATAGACGTTACCCATAGACTAAAGGTGCATCGAGTAAAAGCGAAAGTTCTGGAATAATGTTTATAATGAAAAAATAATTTCACTTCCGTTTACGGTTATTAGACCGTTAAGAATTTTAACCAGAAGCTGAAAATTATTAAGGATTGGTCTATAAGATATTGTTTCGATGTTTACCATTCAATTTGGTAAAATGAACTAATATCGATTACCACTACAACTGCGAACTAGTAACCACTAGAGGTCGCCTCTAGCTGTCAGAAACTGACGTTTAACGAATGACGTTTGGAGTGTCAACAATAACCAACCCAATCACAATATCCTGTATCTAATTTATTGTGTAAACTGGTTAAAGAGGTTTCAGTAAAGTGATTCATCGTCAGAAAGTGTTCCTATAAAAGTTCAGTGATGAAATACAATCGACGGATTGAATCCTTCTATCAATTGCAAGCTAAAGTTAATGCACAAACTGCAATGAAACACTTCACTTGGAAACCCCACAATTTACAACGTATGCTTCCAGGTAAATGCTACTTAATTCCCAGTGGTAGGTACAAAAAAAACAACGTAACAATTTTCATTTCTAGTTCATGCTTCTTCTGTTCATTTCTAAACTTTTGCATCTCATTTCTTTTTTGGTAGTAAGCAAGTTCTATTTTTTTCTTAAAATAAATTTTGGTCACAGCTTCAGCTGAATGCTTTATATCTGTTAAGCTATCTATTGTCTTCTTTTTTGGTTTTGGCACAAGTTTTCGTTTCCTTATCACGGGTACTGGATTTGGAGGTACTGGTAGTGAATTGGATTCTGGTACTGGGTTCGACTCTTTGGAAATTACTTCAATTTTTTCTCCTGAAAAATCAAATTTGTAGTTTATTTAATACCATAGTTAAATATCATTCTATGGTGTATAGAATGCCATGAAAAATATAGATCTATACCCACCAAAATATTCAGCTGCATCATCATATGGATTCTCATCTGGACGTATTTGGTCATCTAAGAAGGACAGGATTTGATGATCAGCATCGGTTATTAAAGGAGTGAACGGCCCACCACCAGTCTTGTTTAAGTTTTTCTAAAAAAGGTTTGATGCCAAAGATTAAACCAAGTTCCAAAATCAACCAAATTTGATAATATTATTGCTGCATGTATCAGGTAACCTGCTCATTAGACCATTTCTTCTTTAAATCCTTTATTAAATGTTCATTTACAACTATAATCTGGAAACCAAAAAACACAATTAGCTAAATAAATTAAACATGGTTTCATGATATTTTAATATTGTATAAGCAGAAACGTGGTTAACACATTGACTGCACACACACACAATAGAAAATCTATTGTTTGCGGACACCATTGACCGCAGTGGCAGTCAATGACTTAAAATAAAATGCAGAAAATATTATTACAGTAATTGACTAGCAGTATACTACCACTATAAATAGTACATTGTCATTTGTTACCTCATCCACATTTAAATGTTGCTCAGTCTCATTTTTTTGTGGTGGATGTGAGATTTCCACAATGTTTGTCTCATCTGAGAGTGTATTGAGGTAACTTTGCTTCTGAAAAAGGTTTGTTATATGAGTTACATTCTATAAAAATATGGGAATGTCTAGATAGGAGTGTCAATCTGTGGTGTCTATTGCTAAAGAATAATTTTTAAATTTTATGTGTGCATGCTCAGACCAAATAAAAAAGCACAAGACAGCGCTGCAAACAAACTAGTGAAGCATGTGCAAAACTACACCTCGCTCTGTGCATACACGCTCAGACACACGCATTTACATCAAATAAACTACACCTCAGTAAGTGCACACATGTTTACGAAACCGGACTCGCATAATTGTTGACAACGCTGAGTCTTGACTTCTTATTTCGTCTGAGTGTGAATTAATGAAATAGTGTGAACAAACAGAACCACATTTCCTCTGAAATTAATAAAAAACGTTATGTATATTCACTATAGGTACCTACTAGGAACATGACCAGTGTAGTTTAAGGCCGCTGCCCGCAAGATTCGAGGCAGAGGCCTTAGAGCAATATGATATTCAACATAAGAATTATCTTATCAGTAAGAAGGTACTTATTATTTATGCTCACATTCTCATTTGCTGAACCTTTTCTTGCACGATGCTTGATATTATTGTAAAAATGTTTTAGCATTGTTTCATCCCTAGGCCCAGTCGTGCATAAGCTATTGTACTCTTTAGTGATGGATTTCCAGGCTTCCTGTTTCTTCTGAATATGGTAAGCCCCTGTCCTTTTGCACTCAATTACACTTTGGTATCTGAAGCAATAATAATCACAAACATCTAAATACTATGGAAACGTAAAATTTTAATATGGTAAACATTATAGATTAATAAAGTACTTACTTTGTTATTATTGAAAGAAGATGTTCTTTCTCCTCTAGAGTATAGTTAGGCGACCTCTTTTTCTTATCTTTATCCATTTTAATTGGTACAATAGGTAGTAAATAAGTAAAAATAAACAGAAGCGAATTTCAATAGAACTTGTGTCTAATTACTTACTTGCAGTTTGACATTCACGATTCGTTTCAGATAAACACGTCAAATAAATTGCTAAAATATGCATTATCAACTCTAATAACGTAAATTTGTTGAAATTAATATCTTTATTTAAAATTAACTTACTTTTTAAGTCTGTTTTAAATTTATAAGAATAAAATGATTTAATATTATGAAGTACCGGTTTTTTAATATAAATTGGAACGTGTTAGCTATGATCAGGAATACATAAGTAAATGATCAGTTGATAAGGGTTTAACGAAACTGGATTTTAACTTGTGAAACGCAAAAAACTTAAGCGCATACTTATGTATTTGAGAATAATCAGTTGAGATTTGCTACTTTCCTCAAATCAGAAACCGGCTGACAGTCTCCTATGTAGGACTATGATAAGCATCTCGTGTCCCAAGTGTCCTCCGTGTGTGGGAGACTTGATCCGGGGGGGATCAAGTCTCCTGACAGGTAGTATCAACTCTCCTATACCATGGACCTAAAAAAAAAGGCGGACAGAACTTCACTAAGAAATAATTGAAGCACCACAATGGCGGCTGCGTAACTATGTGTGCGTGTGTAAAGGGATGCCAGGGTGAAGGAAAATTACCCATTTTTAAACAATATTTTATTAAGATATCCCTTGAACTTTGGTTTTATTACAAGTTTTTGTGACGGATATTGTTAAAATAAAGGAAAAATAAATAAAACACATTAGATATTAAAAATATTTACAAATCATTTAATGTTAATAAAGTTTTACAACCCCTTTTGTTGGTTCAAATTTTTGTAGATTTGTCTTTTGCTATCGACACATCTAGAAATCCCTTCTAATTTACATATGTGGTGAAAACGAATGTTTAGGTATTTTTCAGCTATGTATTTAATTAAAGCTATTTTATGTTCTATTCCAGCAAATGCATGTTCAAATTCCAAATCTAAAAAAATGTTGTCGTTTGCTATAAATTTTTCTAGGATTTTGTTTAGCATGTACTGATGTTGTCTTTCATTATATATTGTTATTTTATCTTTTAAAAGTCTTCGGACCACCATCTCACAAGTGCAACAAATATCGTACAAATCTTTAGATGGAAAATTTAAGCCTCCCCTTGTTTTTAAATTTATCAACTTGTGAAAAAACAGCCAGTCGTCTGTACATAGTCGCGCGATACATTTTTGGCACTTAATATTTTTAATTGCGTAATGACAGATGCTGCCTGCCAGATATCCTACAATCAGCTTCCTATAGTCATTAAATTCTTCTATTTCTAATCGTTGTGCCAGTTTGTCATCGTGTTTGGTGATTTCTTTCATGAATGATAGGGAGTTGTAACCAACATCATCTTCTTGTTCTTCGTGACGGTATGATGGAGTCGTTGTGTTGATTATTTGTTTGGCCGAAGAACAATTAAGCACAGCTATTTGCTCCAAAGGAACACAATTTCCAGTGGTCAGGCATCGTACTTCTAAATGAGCCAACAGTTTTTTATAACAACCTTTGAACTGACGAACATTAGGGTTATCATTAAAGCCTCCTTGCATTCTGATGGATGAAAAAAACATCTCAAGATGATCTTGGCTCAGTTTATAGGTTGGTAGGAACACCAACTGCTTTTCACCAATCAATTTGGCGTACAGTTGCTTTAAACTGTTAATGTTTATTAACGTGCCAAGGAAACCAATTTTACATTTTGCGTCTACTAAACGTTTGTAAAATACCGTAATAACATAAGTCACTCGACCGTCTTTCGTTACTTTTCTTTTTGATATACATTTAATTTTCAAATTTAATACATATTCTTTTAGTTCATTCAAAAAACTAAATATAGTATCTTTGTTCTGGGAACAGAGTGGTTTTTTAAAATCAAATTGAGTCATAGCTCGAGAATTGAATATATCGAACATTATATTCATATTGCTAATGAAATTCTCTGTTGCCTTAGAATCTTTAAATACGTCTAGATTTAGGTCTTCTCTGCACGCTTTTATAGCAACTGCTACGCTTTCACTATACACCTGAGTGGCCAGTTTTACCTTCATTATGTTATTTTTGAAATTAATATGTTTTCTCGTCAATTTATTGGCCAAGTGTAAACCTTCTTTCTCTTGTAATTTATTGAGTTCCTCGATATAGTTCCATTTAATTTTTTGGTCATCTTTGTCCATGAACTCTCTTTTGGATTCTAAATGATTTCTTAATAACTTCATCACATGACTAGGGTCCAGAAAAAATGCAACCTCAGAACCATTGGCAGGATGAGTAAACGTTGTTTTTAACGACTCGGGCTTGAAATTGCAACCAAGTAACTCCATTGCATAGAAATTGGTTTGATGACCATCGCATGTTAATGCAACAACATCAATGTCGGCTTCAGAACATTTGACAAGACATAAATGATAATAAATGATAAATGATAAATGATTTATTTTCTGTAAGTAGGTTTGTACAAACACTTTTACATGTCAATCATATTTTTTAAACTAGATGAGGTCGGCGTTTCCTATCTGACTACTCTGAGAAGAAAGGCCGAAACAAACTCAGAGGTCACAGTCTCTTTTAAAGTCCAGACATAATCTTGGTCAGATCATGTGAAGACCATGCAGATTGGTGTCTGAAATGGTCTTTTGAGTAAAGAACCACACAGATTGAGCGGACCTGTCCAGTCAGTGCACGCATTTGTCAAAAATTGTGTAGCTCAACTCAGAACTTGAGGAGCCTTACGATTCGACGAACAATACCAATGAAAGGACATTTGGGTAGGCCGCATAAATTACTCAAACTGCCAGACCATGATTAAAACTAACTAAGAAGGAAAAAAGAAAAAAGAAATGACCCACATAGTCTTCACACTCACAATAATAATAATAAAAAATAAGATACTATACAAAGTAAATATCCATGTCATTGTTTATATAAAATTCATCAATGTCAATGTGTATATAAAAATCCGGACATCATCTTTGATCTTTGAGGACCATGTAGATTGGTGTCTGAAGTGGTATTTTGAGGGAAGAACCACACAGATTGAGTGGACCTGTGTAGTCAGTGCACGCATTCGTCAGTAACCGTGCAGCTCAACTCAGAACTTAAGGAGCTCAACGATTCGACGAGCAATACCAAGGACAGAACATTTGTGTAGACCGCATAAACCACTCAAACTGCCAGACCATGATTAAAACGGAAACAATGACCCACATAGTCCTCACATTCTCAATAATTAAAATAATATAAGACTTTAAACAGTAAATGTTCATGTCATGTCATAAATAGATATTTAGAAAGAAAAAAAATAACAAAAGTGTAAATCAGCAAAATAAAAAATAAACAACATTCACTGTCTAGACCTATTGGAGCAGCTCAATCCCAAGCGTTTTTGTCCTCAATATAGTCTTTTACAGTATAATAGGCTTTCTGGCATAGTTTTAGCTTTATAAAAGATTTGAATTTATTAATGCTTAGTTCTTGAATGTGGCTAGGAAGTTTATTATAAAAACGTATACATTGGCATCTAAACGAGCCACCTATTTTCTTGAGCCTTGTTGTAGGAACAACAAATTTATGTTTGTTCCTAGTATTTATATTATGGATATCACTGTATTTCTTAAACAGATTAATATTTTTATGTGCATACAAAAGATTATCATAAATGTACTGAGAAGGCACAGTCATTATATTAATCTCTTTAAATTTGTCTCTGAGGGAGTGTCTGGGACTTAATTTATAAATGGAACGAATTGCCCTTTTTTGTAAAATAAAAATTATCTGAATTTCGGCGGCATTTCCCCACAACAGAATACCGTATGACATCACACTATGAAAATAACTAAAGTAAACTAAACGGGCTGTCTCTAAATCAGTTAAGTCACGAATTTTCCTAACGGCGTATGCTGCAGAGCTAAGCTTTTTTGACAATTTATATATATCATAATTTTATTAAATTAGCTTTCTGTTCACCTCTTACTGAATTACTTAAGAAATATCCCAATGGTAGTTTGAAGCGGTGGTTAATCCCAACGAGTAAAAAAACTAATGCTTGGCTTGCCAAAGGCGCACCATCTTCAACTCCTGAACCCATATCTTCTAGGCCTATATATTTTTTACCATCCCAAATTTTTTGAGCTCTAATAGCAACTTCGTCAAAAAGTAAAGTGCACAAAGGCCGATGCTCACTTACTTGAGCTTTTGCTTTCAATGCCTGAAAAGATTCTTCAGTAAATCCTGGTTCTGCATTAAAATGCCCGTACCACTTGGCCAGTGTCTTTCGATGAGGAAGGCAGGTATTAAAAGTTTGCCTAACGTAATCGTAAGCTTTCGGAGAATAATAATTTAGGGTTAAGCAAAATTTTTTCATAGACGGTGAGTATTTAATTTTTTTCTTTATTCTTTTTTTATTGTAATTATTAAAAATGTTAGCAGCGACAATGTCTTCATTTAATCTGTTAAAAAGATCAGAATCAACATAATTTTCTTCTTTAAGGGTTTTTAAAATACCTTTCAAAGATTTGTTCCTATCTTGGAGACGTCTAACTTTTTGATTTAAAACTTTTATTTTCTTTTTTTGATTTTGCATCAAGGCGCGCATTTTCATCAGATCTTTCTTCATACGTCGTTTTCGGGGAGAGAATAATAATGACAATGGTTGTTCCAAGTCAACTCCAGATATTACAGTTTCGGGTGACTCCTAAAAAAAAACAACAAACATAATGTATTCATTACCTTTTCGTATTATTTTTATTACTTTTTAATAATCAACTCGAAAAACCATTTTTTTTTGTAAAAACTTACATTTTTTAAGGACGAATTAGTGTTCAATAAGCAAGACTGTTGCACTGTCGATTCTTGTACAGAAATTCCTTCATCCATTGATGAACTCTAAAAGAAAATGAAATACATTTTGGTAACTAAGTACCTATAACAAGGCTTATAAAATATCATGACATTTTCAGTAGGTTAGGCTACTCACTTGTGTCAAAAGCGTCGTTACATTTTGTGAAAAAGGCTGTTCAATTTTTTTTTGCTGCCCGGAACCTGAGGCTACTGGTTCAATCACTAGTGAACTCTAAAAGAAATAATAACATCAGGTTAGAAACGACTATACCTACCTGTAATTACTTGTACATTATATAGGGTGACTGGTAATTAGTGTACGATACTTAAACACGTGATTAAGCTCATGATAACCAACAACTTTTACTATGGGAACAAACCTGAAATCGCGAAAAAAAATCAGCTGTTCAGTACATTTATGTTTGCCTAATGTAGGTACTGAACAGCTGATATTTTTTTTTCGCGATTTCGGCTTTGCTCCCATACTAAAAATTGTTTGTTATCATGAGCACAATCACGTGTTTAAGTATCGTACACTAGTTGCCAGTCACCCTATATAATAAATACACTCAATAGAACTGCACATAGAACAACGTTAATGTTACTTTAATGTAAAAAACACAAAAACACACCTCATCAGAAACACTGGAAGTAATTACTTCAGTCGGTTGATCTTGAATTGTAGACGGATCAAACAAAAACTAAAAAAAAGGCTGTTGTCAAACTGTTAAAAATTAAAATTAAGAGGTCAGATTATAAGGAGAAGACCTTAAATTAATTGAATTACCTTTGTTGGTATGGCGTAAGCAACAACGCGAAGAAGTCCGCCTTTAGTTGTGTACAAACAATTCTTCTCAAAATGTATACTTACTGCAGATTACACTAGATTTTGATGGATTCCAATCATTTTCATTTCACTCCCTTATTATTTTTATCCAATCATTTTTCCATACATCATTTGCTGAGGGAAATCTGTAAAATGTAGAAGAATACAATAACAATAAATAGTAACATAAAAATATAAATCTCCCCACTGTTAAAATAATTTGAAACTTGAAATAGTTGCAACACTGATTGATTTCGTGACTTATTAAATTTATTTACGTAAAATCGAGAAATAATCTTAAAAATGACATGCTTACCTATGAAAAGTGATCCCCTGGCTTTTTTTAATTGAACCACTATGGTTTCGGCAACTTTTCACAACACATGACGGCATACTTTAATTTTTATTATGCAAAATAACACCGATTATCACGCGAGCGTCGTTCGAAGTGTAATGGCCGACGGCAGACTTACTATGGTGTGAATGTGTGCGTGCTGGCTTGTAGACATTAGCGCACTGACTTACTATGGGTGCTTCAGTTATTGTTAAAGGAGACGACGTCCGCCTTTTTTTTTAGGTCCATGTCCTATACATTGAGGACACTTGTTACAAAGCTATCATAGAGGTTTTTGTTTACTAGTGATTCTGTTTGCAATCCTATCTTTTGCATGGCTTCATAACTTATAACTTATTAAATTTCGGATCTATTAGTCAATTATAGTATAAAAAATAATGGATATTTATGATTTTATAAAGGAAAAACAAAAGGGGGGATCAAGTATCCTCAGTCTCCCCTACCAAAGTTCCTATCTATTCGCCCCGTTTAACGGTACATAGGTATGCTTTTAATTATGAATATTACGTAGATATTCTACTAATAATAATGTGAAAACATTATTTTCTGAACGTTATTTTTAAATAATAATAATATTCGTTATGAAGGTATTTTACTAAACGAAAGGAGTATGATTGTTATAGAATATTGACCATGTAATCCGTTGCCTCTCTGATTTGGCGTCTAGGCAGCGGGTGTGCTAATAAAAGAGAACAATTCATACAGCGCGACATATTTGAAGTCTAAAGTCGGAATTTTAATTCGATTCCAGATTTGACATTAGCTACTGTCATTTTGTGAAATAATGATACCACATATAATAGGGTAGTGATGAACATGCCATCAGTGTGCCAATTAAAGACTAAATTATTGATTTTTATTTAAATAAATACATAATTATTTATTAATTAGTAATCGCTGCTCTATTTTATAAAAAGTTAATATTTTTGTTTTTATATTAAAAACAAAATTGATAATAAAAGAGCTGAATACTAGATAGTTTTCAGTATTGGCAACCCGTGCGCGCTCGTGCAGCTATCGCCATTTTGTTTATCGTGTCATTCGGCTTCATTCTCCCAGTCTGACTGCAAGAATATCTTATTTAATTGCGAATCGATATTTTGTTATTTTGTTGGGTTTTTGTAAAGTGTTGTTACGTTGTGTTTGTTGTTACGTTTATAGTTTTTTGTGAACTTTGAGTGAATTTATTTGTTTTGGTTTTCCATCGAAATGGATCCTCAGCCAAGTACATCACAAAAAGACGTGGATGTTTTCTTGTCCCCAAGAAAAAAACGTCCACGAAAAGCTTTCACTGTTACTGAAAAAGTAATGATCCGCAACGCCTACAAATACGTGAAAAATGAAATTTTTGCGCAATTGGAGGCCTTTGAAGTTGTGGAAGAAAATGAATGTATGAGCAAAGTTGCTGACATATTGGGAATAACCTCACGCTCTGTTTGTAACGTTTTGAAGGAAGTAAATAAAGGTGCGCCGCCAACTCCTCCTAAAAAAACTGGACCAAAGCGAAGTTTCAAAGATAAAATTGATGAATTTACATTCTCTGCAATACGAAGAATTGTTCATCAGTTCTTTTACCGAAATGAACCTCCAACCATTGCAAAGGTTAGTCAATCAGTCAGACAGTATTATTTTATACCTACATCTTTTATATATAAGTAATGATTCCAAGCTATTATAAAATTTACTATTTTAGATTTTACAAGTGATGAACGATGATTCAGAAATGCCCAAGATTTCTAAAGACACTCTCAGAAAAATTTTGAAGCATCTTAATTTTAAATTTGTTGCACGGTCACGCAAGAGCACACTTATTGATCGAAATGATATAATAACATGGCGCCAGCGTTACTTGCGATCTATATGTCAGTTTCGACGAGAAGGGAGACATATACAACGTGTAACGTTAAATGCGCAAAACCTCTTAAGGGTTCATTGTACTCATCATTATGAACAACTTTTACTATGGGACCAAACCGGAAATCGCGAAAAAAAAATCAGCTGTTCCCTACATTTTGACGAGTTATGCGAACATAAATGTAGGGAACAGCTGATTTTTTTTTCGCGATTTCAGGTTTGGTCCCATAGTAAAAGTTGTTCATAATGATGAGTACAATGACCCCTTAAGAGGTTTTGCGCATTTAACGTTACACGTTGTATATGTATTATCAAGATGAAACTTGGGTTAACGCAGGTAAGGCGGTAACATTTATACACAAAATGAATTTATATACATTTTACATTAAATTTAATAGTAATATTGAATGTTCATGTACTATATTTATTTTAAGGTCATACTGTAAAAAAAACTTGGGTGGACAAGAAAGTCACATCATCTCGACAAGCGTTTTTGGAGGGACTGACCACTGGATTAAAAAATCCATCTGGAAAAGGCAAACGTCTCATAATTAGCCATATAGGTAGTGAAGAAGGCTTCCTAGAAGAGGGGCTCATGATTTTTGAAGCAAAGAAAAATTGTGAAGATTACCATGATGAGATGAATGCAGTTTGTTTTGAGGAGTGGTTCGCTGGAGTCTTACCAAAATTAAGACCAAACTCAATTGTAGTGATGGATAATGCACCTTACCACTCCCGAAAATTGGAAACGGCACCAAAAATGAGCTGGAAAAAAGCTGCCATTCAAGATTGGCTTTTAAATAAAAATATTCATTACGAACCAGATATGGTTAAAGCTACGCTTTTAGAACTGATTCCACATAACGAGTCTTTTAATAAGTACGCTGTAGACGAAATGGCAGCACAACATGGGATCACGGTTTTAAGACTGCCCCCTTGCCATTGCGAGCTAAACCCTATCGAATTGATATGGGCGCAGGTAAAGGGGCATGTAGCTCAAAATAATAAAACCTTCAAATTGACAGACGTGAGAAATTTATTTCAGGAAGGCATTCAAAAAATTACGGCTACCGAATGGTCTAAATGCGTATCCCATGTTGTCAAAGAAGAGGAAAAAATTAATAGGCTAGATATGTTAATTGACAATATCACAGACACATTTATAATAAATGTTACAGAAAGTGACAGCGATAGCGATAGCGATGACGGCGACAATTTATAAAATAAATTATTACCATAATACATCTATCTGTTTTATTTGTCATGTTCCTTCATGATCACATTTTTTTATTTATTTCACACACAATTATAAAAGAAAAGTCTCAGATCGTTAATTAATCGTCAAAACTAAATTATCGGTTCAGAAATATTTAATTTCCTGATATACTTAGTTTACGAGAGTAAAATTATAAACGAGAAGAATCGATCTGGAAATATTCCATTTCCATATCGAATAATTTCGCAACGTCACTATTTAGTATTTGTCATAACGTTGCAACACTGAAATTGTCAAATCTGGAATCGAATTAAAATTCCGAGTATAGAACAAATCACCGTGGACGTAAACACGTTCTAACAATTCACTTCGCAGCACACACACATAAAGAGTCAAATTGCTCGATGTAGTAGATAGACGTGGAGGAATCCTAAAACTCGACTCGACACGACGATATTTGTTAGCAGAGAAAAGCTAAAAACAATATTCTCGGCTTACCGGCACTTAACACAGTAAACAGAAAAGAAAACACCATTTTGTTTGACATTTCATCGAATAGTGTTGTGGCACAACGACTACGGCGTCATAACATCATCGATTATATCTTGTTTTATTTTTGCCCAGAAATTGCTTTTTGACGAAAAAAATAGTAACATAATAGGGAAGATGCAGATATACTATTTATCAATATTTTGTGACTAAAATGTTAAAAAAACATAAAGGGAGGACCACTGCAACGTTTTTATGTTAGTTTATATTGATTTTTAACAATAATTACGAATTAAAATAACGTGAAACGGAACGTATTTGAATCCGCCAATCAGCGTCTAGTGACGTCACTCCTGTTATGATGACTTATTTTGATTCTACTCATGACAACAAACAAGTTTTATAATGGGACAAAAAGTGAAATGACAAAAAAAAATCAGCTGTTCCCTACATTTTGACGACTCGTACGAACATAAATGTAGGGAACGGCTGATTTTTTTTTTCGCGATTTCGGATTTGGTCCGATAATAAAAGTTGTTTGTAATGATGAGTAGAATCATGATTGTGTTTAAGTATCGGTCACTAATTACCAGTCACCCTATATAATTAATATTTTTGTAGTAGGTATTTTAAAGTATATACTTCTGCATACACGATATTTTTAGTTTTATTTTCTCGCGGTAGAAGAACATACTGGTTTTCTCTGCAACGTGATCTTGATAACTCAACATATACCTAGTTGTTGCACATTTTATAAAACCCCAGTACTTTTGCGTTCCTTTATTATTCCTGTTCCGCTGTCATTTTTTATTATAGTTCCAATCTTACTGATCATAGCGTGGTGTACCCAAAAGAACTTCTTAAAGTAATGTACTAAGTAATAATCTTAAGTAATATACTCTTAAAATGATGGATTATATTTTAGTATATGTTTGTTCCTCGAATTAACGCGGGTGAAACCGCGGGGCACAGCACAGCTATTACGAAATATAATGCAGGCTTTGGATCAAATATGAAGGATGTATGTTCTCGCTGCTCTGAATTGACAAGGAAAATTCAAAATGCTGCTGATGATCAGGAAAAACAAAATTTCATTACACAAAAAAGACCGCATTCTTTAACAGCTAAAGCATTTTATGATATGCTGAAACGTGAAGGTCATGTTCAAATAAAAAAAAAATCATTTATTTGGAAGAGAAACAGATACAGTCCTAAACAGATACAAACAATGGCAGCTGCAAAAGTTAACAACTGTGGTGCAGTTGCCAATGCCCATATAATATCATTTGATTGTCAAAATAACAGTGCTCTGCCCAAATTGCCAGACCATGCAGCCTATTTCAGTCAACAAATAAACTTATACAATTTTACTGCTGTTGTTGGAAGCTCGAAGAGTGTACTGGATAATGTATTGTATTATAATGTATTGATTGTGTATTGGGACGAAACCGAAAACACCAAGGCGTCTAACCAAATAGCAACTGCTATATTCCATTTACTATCTACTTTGACTATTGGAGAACAACTGTCATAATACTATTCACAGATGGCTACGGTGGTCAAAATAAGAACAGTACTGTCATAAGCATGTGCAGTAAATGGCTTTTCTCTTATGCACCACCGCAGATAAAAGAGATAAACATAATTTTCCCTATGGTCGGCCATTCTTTTTTACCACCGGACAGGATGTTTGCTAAAATAGAGAAAGAAGTTAAGAAGATGTCTGTAATAAGTGATCCGCAAACATTATGTCAATATATTTAAAAAACATAGAAATGTTTACCACTTGATACAACACATTGATCTATATAAATGGAAAGAAGAAGTTTCCAAGATATACAAGCCACCAGGAGGTTGACATTTTAAATTTAATTTGACCAAAAGATTCATTCTGAAATGAGGGAGACAAAATGTAAGCATCCAGGGTGAAAAAAATTACAAACATGACTTTTGTGAAGCTAAATATCTGACCAAAAGAGGCAAGAGTTGTTCTGTAATTGAACCATCTGTGATTCCAAGTGTTGCCTCACTACTGACTAAACATTATGAAGGAGATTGGCGAAGAATCCCCTCACTACACTTCTTTTAAAATATCGAAGATTCAAATGAGGATTTCATAGATTATGAAGATATGCCATGTGTTCCTTTGGAAGAATCCGAAGATTACATGTAGTTTATTTTTTACATAACAAAAACTATGTTAATGTTCTAAATTTGCATTAGATGTGAATTTTCATTCTTTTCTTTAAAAAAAATTAATTGTTTACTGAAAAAATGTTTATTAAGAATAAAAAGTTCATAATTTCTCTAAGGTTTTCATTTACCAAAATTGTATGTACCTGCCTAATGAGCTCAGGAACTAAAAGTCAACAATATGTTATCAACTCAATTTTAATTGATAAAAACCACCTCGTAACGCCCGCGATAGTTTCTGACCGACACTAAAAGGTAGATTTCCTTGTTGTGAACTCATTTCTCGATTCACGACCGATGTGACAGAAAGCCGTAAGATAAAAATAAGTCCAATTCTTATAAGATACGCGTACCCTACGATACGAAAGCCAAGGGTCGATAAAATTCTAACCCATACGAATTCTAAAAACTATCACTGAATATCGAGTTCGATGGAACACATTTAAGTTAAGAAAATAGATACATCTAAATGGACTACGAGATCATCATTCGTCAACGAACTTTGATTACCTAATAAAGACATGCACAGAGTACTGACTGACTGCAGTGCGGACTGATGCCATTGAATGACATCACAGATAACGCAGACTGTTTTATTTTTTCCACAGAGTGAATATACCTAATATAACCACATTTTGTCGATTCATCCCTGGGTTGTCAGCTAGGTACCTACTGAAAATTTTACCTATAGACAGATTAATTTGATAGTGTGTTTCACCTGCCGCGTTTGATCAAACCTTTAAACCACTCGGCCAAAATCGAAATTAACGCCACCATCTTGTATTGTCAGATGATTTGGATGCCTTAGCTCTAAAAGTCACTATATCCATTTTCTTTGTTTTGAGAAAAGATCATTTAAAATGAAAAAAAAATGTTTTAAGAAAATGGCAGTACAAATAAATTTGGAAAAAAAATTAAACAATAGTTTATTGGGTAGGCTTTAGTATGATGTGCTTAAAAAAATATATTATTATAATAATGATCAGTATTAAATACTTAACATGCAGGACTTATCGCAAAATTAGTGGAGTTAGGGACTTCTTATGAAAATTCTTTGGAATTAGTCACATTTTATCTCAACTAATCACCTTAAGAGCGTTAACGTCTAGCACAGCAAGTCAAGTAATCAAATCAATACAATAAGTCATAAAATCACGCACACAGGCGCAAGCACGTCTGAGTGTGTAGAGTTGCGCGGTCTCTAACTATAGTTAAACTTATAGTTTTGATCCATTTCTTTGATCTTGTGGTATAAAATGTAATGTGTATTGAGTCATTTTTTTTTTTTAATATATTCATAGTATTTTATTAATACTCACTTCACAACCTCATTTTTAACCGACCTCAAAAAAGGATGTTCGACCATATGAACTTCTCATTGATGAACAGTACATATACAGTGAAAAGTGAGGAACATGAAACATATTTGCTGGATAGGTTATTTAGTGGGAGTTCAGTGAGGGTTATTAATTATCAGCCCCGGATCTAAGGGGGGGCAAACCGGGGCACTTGCCCTGGGCGGCAGTTTCATGGGGCGCCAAATCCGTGAGACAAGAATTCGAAATATCGAACACATAAAGCCTCTTCTCCTACAATCTCATAGATTAATATAATATCTTTGAAAAACAAACTTTTCTATTTCCATGCGCCCAGTTAGTTTTTGAACACATACTAAGTGATTTATGAACGCATCTTAACAGATCAAGTAAATTTTTGAACGCGTGCGTAGTGTCCGTGATCTTTCTGCCAAGGGGAATCCCCGTCACATATTCATACGAGCCGAGCCGAACAAATTCAAACAGTTGAACGTCAAGTGACAACACTGTTTGTTTATGTGGTTGATTGCGTGTGCGAGTAATCAGCGTTAATAAAATAAGTAATTTATTAGTGAAATCATATATATTATCGTAGTGGAAATCAACAATTTTCAAGAATTACAGGTAAGAAATAATTATATATTAGAGATATATTTTTATGAGTGCTTTTTTATTAGTTTACATATGAACATAACACTATTACATTGAAATTTGTAATTCAATAAATTCTACGTTTTTTATGTAAGTTTTATGACTATAGATTATAGAAACCAGTTAGTGGGATATTTTAATTTACTGGGTTTTTTAGTATTATGGTTATAAGTAAACTCTACAATACAGTAAAATAAAATCTTCAGGAAGAGGTAACGAGAAGTCCCTATAGTTACTAAACATTGCCATCAGGCCCACGTTTCAGTGAGCTTGTAATTCAGCTTTCATCAAACTATAGATAATAGTACATTATGATATAAGTGCGGTAAGTTGAAAATTACAGCTGAGGCGATATTGCTAGCCCGAGCCGTAGGTGAGGGCTATAAGAAAGCAGAGGCTGTAATTATCAAACCGCACGTATATCATACGACGTTTTATAACACATTTGTGAGGAAATAAATAAAACTCGGACTTTCTTAAACGAATAAATCTTTAATTACTTGTTAAAACAGTTATTAAAATTCGAACAATTTGTAACATTAATTATTACGTTGCCAGTTGGCATTTTTAATGTTGTCAAGCTATTACTCGTATTATTAGTTGCAATTTCACCAGTCTCTCTCTCTCACTCTCTTGAGTGAAAGTAGGAGAAACGAGACCACAGAGTTATGCTTTTGTTTATGGCAAAGGCACAAAAAACAGCCAGTATTACTAATAAAGTAAATTAATACTTTTTTGTTTTTGTTACAGATAAATGGTTGCAATTAATTGTCAAAATTAATGAAATTAAAGGATTAAATGTTTATTTATTATATTTTATCTACCAAAGTTAATTTTATTAATAAAATGTTGACCACTTTTCTGACATAAAAACTCTTTGCTAAGATTTAAAAAAGTACCGTTCGTTTTAGACGGAGCATCTTGATAAACCGTGCGCTTTACATTACAATTACGCACAAGTACGTAATGAGATACATTACGATATATAAATTGGTGCAGTAAGAGACCTTTTACGAGCAAAGGTGTTATAAATATTTATTTATATTTTTAGGTTGGAAAAACCAAGCGATGAGCGCACCAAGAAAAACGCTTTCTGGGGCTGAAAACAGAAAAAGAGCAAAAGATAAATTCGAAGATGCAATGAATTCAGCTTCTAAGATGAGAAAGTGGCTTCTCGAAGCAGGCGAATCGTCAAGTTCCACTCATACTTCTCGTCAGGAATTTCGAACTATTCTTGCATTTTGGAAAGATTTAAAAGTAGTGTTTGACAAATATTTAACAGAAATTGAGATAAGAGTAGAGACTGCAAAGAGTATACATGAAAAATTCGCCTTCCTCAGTGGCCACGCCTTTTTAAATATGTCGACAGAAGATCTGCAAAAAAAATGGAGCCGATCTAGCTTTAAAATATTCAAAAGACTTGAATGCAGTTGGTTTTTGCCAGGAACTCGCCGTATTTAAAGAGCTAGTACATGAAATTAATGAAAAATCAAATGCCTTCGACCTGTTTCAACATCTGTACAAGCATGACTTGCAAGAAACATTTACCAATGTTAGTATAGCTTTAAGATTTTATTGCACATTACCAGCAACATCTGCAAGCCGTGAGCGAAGCTTCAGCAAACTGAAAATAATTAAAACTTATCTACGTTCTACAATGAGTCAGGATCGTCTATCTGGCCTCGCGATCCTAGCCATTGAAAACAAAACTGCCTATGCAACGGACTTTGAGGAGCTAATAGATTCTTTCGCAGAAAAGAAAGCACGCCGTGTAAAGTTGTAGTCTTTCCAGCCTAATTGCGTAACACATTTTGTTTCTGATTGCGATTCCGAAATTAAGCCAATTCCAATAACAATCGTTATCCATATTTGGAATTGTGTAACTATTAATGATTCCAACTCAGTAGAATTTTATAGAGGTGCACTATATAGTGGGCACACTCCGTTTCGTGAACGCGTTTTGTTTCATCATATATGAACTATTCGCTTCTGATTAATTTGGAAATAATTTAATTTTGTTTTGATTACAACTGATGGTCTACTACTGCATAAATATAAAAATGTACAATAATTTCCGAAAAATGAAAAACCAATTTTTAATTCACTTTCTACCAAAAACTACCATAATTGAAATACGCAACGAAACGTTTTACTTTTCACGCTTTAATTAGCAACACTGCTTTTTTACGCTTGCCACACTAGGGTAAAAAGTAGTGTTGTCAACTTAGTTGGATTTCCACTAAACTTGGGGGTTTGAACACTGGGGTGGGGTGCTGGCGGACAAAATTTTGCTTTTAGTGGCTGGTGGTTTTATCTAGTGGTCAGACTAATTCAATTTGTAAAAAACAATACAATCAACTACTTAAACTTTGACTCGAGAAAATATTATAATAACACGATAGCGGCATGTTTTAT
The DNA here is from genome assembly GCA_949629135.1 of Eremobia ochroleuca. Classification (NCBI taxonomy): domain Eukaryota; kingdom Metazoa; phylum Arthropoda; class Insecta; order Lepidoptera; family Noctuidae; genus Eremobia; species Eremobia ochroleuca. The sequence continues at coordinate 1,788,391 of OX451385.1, read as the reverse complement.
TTTTCGTTTAAAGCCTGTGAAAGTGAGAAATACAGTGCAACCTCCATATAACGAAACTTAAAGGACTTCTTAAATTAAAAAATTGTGACTTCTGGAGGACTCGGGGAAAAAAGTTGGCAACACTGAGTAGAAGTTATGAAAATTGTTAAGAAACTTTTAAACTCAAACTTTATTATTCTTTGTTTTACCTTGAACCTTAAATTTTGTTTAAATTAATAGTTGTTTTATATTTTTTAACATACAAAGTTATATTTACCATCATAAAACTGTCATAAACGTGGACCTATGTTAAATAGTTTCGGAACAATATTCTTGTGGTTTGTAGAAGAAACACGTTTGTAAAGCTCTCTAAGACTTGGGTTGTTTTGCTCAATAGCGAAAAGTAGTTAACATCTTCATCACTACAAGTAAGTAACCCAATATATTTAGGAAAATGTTGTTCGTATCTCATTAGGATATTGTAGCACAATTATGATTAAACTTGTGGGTCTTACCTATCGCAATCATAGCTAAAATACTCAATAGTAAATGATACCTTCCCCATGTATAAGTACATAATAGTTGTAACAACTCAATACACAATCTTTGAGAATCCAAAAAAGTAGCTTAACTGGACGAAGATTTCAATGTTTTTTTTATTTTCAGATATGACTTACAATGAATGGGACTGGCCGAAGATGATTTTGTATAAAAAAGAGCACTTCAACTGGCACAAAGTGTCCTTACTGTCTCACCTTATGGGAGCAATCACTGGTATGCAGTTCGCGAGTGTGTTTGTAAAGTTCTCAATAGCTAAAAGTACCTAAGTCAACATCATCTTCATCAGATTCACTGCAAGTAAGTAACCCAATATATTTAGGAAAAAGTTGCTTGTATCTCACTAGATTATTGTAGCTGCTGTAGGTACATTATTACAGTCTACATACAGGCAATCATTTTTTTTTGTGGTATAGATAAGCAACTTATTTAGCTTAGCTTGGTTAGCTATTTGTTGTGGTTCCAAATCCAATTTTATAGTAATGGCTCCATCGTTTTATCAATGATTCTGTCAATGTCAAGGTTGAAGGAAACAAAGTGTATTCACTGAGGATGACCGGTTATACTGCCTTTAGTAGTTTGATTAAAACTGGATCTGTTTTGAGTAGCCTGTAATTCTTGTGGTTAAAATAATTATTATAGTTAGTATGTCTGTTAACTTCCATTCTAACAACTGAAATTATTAATTGATATGTTTGTACATGGGTAGATATAATAATAATAATAATAATATTCCACAACTATCACACCACGCCATCTAGTCCCAAACTAAGCAGAGCTTGTGCTAGGAGTACTAGACAACTGATAAACATACATATATATTTCTAAATACATACATATTATAGATAAATTACACCCAGACAAATAACAAATGGTCGTGCTCATCACACAAACATGTGTCCTAGGTGGGAATCGAACCCACGACCTTGAGCATAGCAGTCAGGGCCACTGACCACTAGACCAACAGGCCTGTCAAAGAAATAAAAAATATATGGAAATAAACTATAATAACCATCATGTACTTCAACACTAACTACAAAACTAGATTTAAGAAAAACTGTATTTAATGTTTGCCCTTATATTTTTGAATAAATTTTATTCATTTATTTATTAATCATAATATCTTTGCAGACAGTGCTAAAGCTGAAAATACAAGAATGGAACACTGCCCTACTAACATCAATCTAGTTGACACAATGGATTTTCTTGCAAAGAATGGAAAACCTGTCTGCCTTATTAATCATTGAAGGTAAGGTTTATGACACAGTTAAGAATCAAGCAGCAACTCACATAATTATGAATATATTTCCTTGGGCGAACTTTCTACGTAGTCACATCATACATTTTATTAATGCCCAACCAACGTTTACCATTCTAATCAATTAGTGTTATTAAATAAAAATATCTGGAGACTGTAAAACTGGCCCTAAACAAAGAAGAAATTAAACAATGCACAGCAATGACAAGGCCTATGGATTTTGTTCAGCCATGGGCTGATGAAGGCCTAGTTGATATGCCTAATTTGCCACAAAACATAGTTTAATTACTTTATTTCAGTAGAAAATAATTTAATTTTGTTTTAAAATTTCAGAATTCTCGGGGTGTTTCACCTACGAAGACATGAAGGCAGCATGAATGATGTTGCCCATTACTGTTCGCTTCAGCCACTGCTACACTGCTGCAACTACTTCACTTTTCAAGTTTCTCAATTACAAAAGTAGAAACTCAAGATTGTTCATAAAAGCCAATCATTGTATTTTAGAAAACTGTTGAATCTTCAGTCTTGCATGACAGCGATATAAACATTTATGTACCTATTGTGTAAATTGATTACAGTGTAAGCTTTGATATAAAGTGTTTTAATTATGAAGTGTAAAGGTACAAATAAAAATAGCTTGTTATGAAAAATTTAATATTTGAATACTTACTAAGCCTTTTTTTTTCTAAAGACAAGTGATTATTATAGTGATACTAATTAGAAAATTGTGGTGTTAAGCTAAATTAACTGTCATTCATTAGGTATAGGTAAATAGAAACACATAAAATAAGGTAAAAAAAAACTGGTTTTATTTATATTATTATAACCTTAACTGACAATAGTATTTATTCACATTTAACATGAAATATTTGGACATGAGGCAAGAATAAATTGGAACAAATATTTTGTTTGGAATGGTGGTATTTGGCATCTGAAATCTTCCTGTGACAGCCATCACGGATAATTTATATACTACTTGCTATGAGAGAAAGTTAATTTTTTCTTGAATAATTTAGTTGAGCCTGACACCTAAAGAAAAAAAAAAGTAAATCCTCATTATATTAAGTACAACACATAGGTACACACATTATATTACAACATAAACACTTCAATGCAAAATCTATGGTCATATTAGAACAGCAATATACTGCTATAAACAACAATTAGGTGCCTACAATTCTATTATGGATAAAGCATACTTAACCTCCTGAGTACTGAAGTTCTAAATTTAGAACAACCAAAAAATAAAAATATTTTGCCGAAACGAACCAGCTTAGCATCAAGCTTTTTACGAGAAACGAAACTTTGTCATTTTTAGTTCCTTTAAAAAAAGTATCTCCCCGCTCAGTCCCTTCTGTCAAACCGATTATGGCGTCGCAACAACGAGAGCCGCGTGCGCCGGGTCGACGGGGTAAGTTAATCCATTTGAATCATATTTTTTTTTGCAATCTGTTAGTTTTTTAGAGTTTGTGCAGGCTAACTAATGTTTGTACAGCATCCACTCACAATTATTTCACCGATTTACTCAATTAATTTTACTCCATGATTCGATTTCTATCAATGTCCTTATTTTAGTACATGAGGTTCCTAAACAGTAATGTTGTTAATTTGGATGTACTTATTTTAGAACGTTCGTTCATAAATATGGTTTGCCTTTTTGTTTCAGTTTTATATGAAGATCAAATTCTTGACGAGCTAGACAGAAGTGAGGGTGATTTTAGTGCTTCTGATGATGACGACCTATATGAGCCACCTGAAGTACGGCCCAATTCTAATTCTGATGGTTATCGATACATCTACTTGATGATGATCGAGTATTATCAACACCACCACTTTCATCACCAGCGCTTTCGTCGTCTTCATTGATTCGAGGGCAATGGGGCTCCAGAGTAAGAAGAGGGCAATCTTCACGCAGAGGCGCAAGAGGTGGAGGGCGTTCCATGCGAGCACGGGGAAGAGGTAGGATTGTGCAAGGTAACAATCAAACAAGTAATACTTGGACAGGAGTGTTTAGTCCAACTATACACAACTTACTCTCTCCTAATTATGTCCAAAGAGGTTTTAGTAATTTTGAAATGTATCAATATTTTGAAGACTACATAGATGACAACATTTTAGAGAAAATCGTAACAGCAACTAACCAAACGGAAATGATGAAGACTCAAAAGAATTTAGGGCTCACATTGAGGGAATTGAAGATATTCTTTGGTATTACTATGGTCATGGCCACTATTGGTTATCCTAAAATCAAAATGTATTGGGAGAAAGCTTGGCGACTTCCAATAGTGGCAGATAATTTGACACGTGATAGATTTTTTATGCTAAGAACAAGGTTGAAGGTTGTCTTTGATAACGATGTCCCAGACAGTCAGCGTGCAATCGACAAAATCTGGAAAGTAAACCCTCTGTTTGATCGTATCTGTGAAGGATGTCACGTTCAACAAAAGTCCGAGCATCTCTCGATAGACGAGATGATTATACCATTTTCAGGCCAGTGTGGTATTAGGCAGTACTGCCCTAATAAGCCCAATCCCGTCGGATTAAAAGTATTTGTTTTGGCCAACCCTAGCGGATGTATTTGTGACATGAAGGTATACGAGGGGGCAACGACATTTCCAGGTTATGATGGTTGCAGTTTAGGAGAGTCTGCTGTTTTGTACTTGACAACGTCATTAGTTCCAGGTCACTATTTATACTTTGATCGCTACTTCACATCTATGAAGTTGATGCAAGAATTAACCCATCGTGGTTTTAATGCTACTGGGACTATTATGAAAAATCGTGTACCTCGCGACTGTGTCTTGACACCTGACAATGAGTTCTCAAAACAGAGCCGTGGAACTACAGAAGTTCGTGCTACGCAAGATGGAAAAATTGCTGTTCCGAAATGGTTAGACAATAAGGCTGTTTTACTAATGTCAACTTGTTTAATTGACGAAAAAGTTGATACATGTAAGCGTTGGAACAAAACTAAAAGATATGTTCAAGTTCCACGCCCAGAAGTCATCAAAATGTACAACGCCAATATGGGTGGCGTTGATTTGGCGGACAGAATGATAGCGGTTTGCCCGATACGGTTGCGAACTCGTAAGTGGACTATCAGGTTTATTTTTCATATGATTGACATTGCTGTGTCAAACTCTTGGATTATATATCGTGAGCAACGTAAGCTTCAGAATGAATCCTTGCATAAAATACCTCAGCTGCGTGAGTACAAGTTAAAGTTGGGCTTTAAATTCATAGAGGAAAACTCAGTATCCTTAGCTGAAGAGGAATCATGTGATGACCATATAGATCTACCAAGCCAGCAAAAAAATAGGCGAATTGCAATAAATCCCTTGCCAACTCTACAAAAGAGAACATCTAATGCACGACATATGCCTCATTTTACAAAAAAGCAGCAGAGATGTCGCAAGGAAGGCTGTAACAAGAAAACTACAGCCAAGTGCCGGTTCTGTCGTGTCTACTTATGTTTGTGTAGTTCTAGGAACTGTTTTGCTGAATTCCATGGGTGTACCGCTGATTCCGATTCAGAATAAATATTATTAAGATCTCCTAAATTAAAAAAAAAAGATGTAAAATTGTGAGACTGATTAAAATTAGGTAAAACAATAATTATTTCATAAAGAAAGTTTGTTAAGTTTTTGATATTTGTTTGTTTTGTTTTTTTTTTGTTTTTCTTTCAAATGTTTTGTAAAGATGAGCCTTTGTTGTGATTAAAAACCAAAATAAATAATAGTTTACGTTTCAAGTATGTCTCAATTACGGAGCAAAGAGTGATTATTTCAAATAAATATATTTTTAAGTATAAATTGTTTCATTTGATTTAGGAAACGAATATCCTAAATTAAGTACATCAAAAATTAATTATAATAGTTATAAGAAACTGATGTCCTAAATATAGGACATCGCGAAAAACCAGTTTTCCATGTGTTATAATTTTTAATTTATTTTTCCTTGCATATTTAACATGTAAATATATAATGTTGCAAAAATCAAGGCAATAAACCACAATATCATACTGTCGGACTCAGGAGGTTAACTAAAAAGTATCTACACAAAGATACATACTTAATAATTGTATCCTCAGCAAGAAATTTTATTTATTCGGTAAAAGATAAAAAGGAGGAGTGGTTTATGATATATATTACATACATTTCTACTACATAGGCATTTTTACTGCATTTTAAAGTGAATAATTGACTTGGATATTATTACTAATAATATTAACAACAATAAAATTGAAAACTTAGATAAACTTTCAGTTGCCTACCTACTTTCTTTAATTTACTTTGTTGTTATAATTTGCTGAGTAAATATTCATCGCCTCACATTTTAGAAGCACACTCTTTTTCCACAGAGTTGGCCCAGAATATGATGCCGTAGCATAAGATTGGAGCAACAAATACATGCTAGGCAGTTAGTAGTGCAGACTGACTGACAGTGTTCCTTAATTTGTAAAGAGCATAAGAGCTGACTAAGTCTTTTGCAAACTTGCTCTTTATGTGATTTCCAATTTACTTTGCTATCAATGTAGATAGATATAGAGATAGATTGTTGCTGTGCTTAACACACATCTTAAAAGATACAATATTTAGGTGGGTAAACCTATGATGGGCACATTCAATGTTCAACACATAAAAAGAAAATAATACTGACATTACCTTGAACAGACAATGATATACGTAGATCTAAGTATGGTGTGTATGTTCGTCGAAGTCCTTAGGTACAACATAATCCATGGATTTATATTGCTTCAAAGTATGCTTTTTGTTCTTCCTCTTTACTTATTGCTATTCCAATGAAATAAAAGCTCGAATGGGTAGCTAAGCTTCTGGCATAAGTTAACGTTTGTTATGGTACGATGTACGAATTTGTCTTTCGTTAAAATGCCACCGATATACCTCGTTTCTGAAATATCATAATATATATCTTTAATTTAGGTTGTAAGCACCTGTAACAGAAGACAACTTTTACAACAATTTTAATAAATTCACGTCACCGCCTCGATTTTTAAAATACCGCTAATATTGTTTTATCATTGAGGTTTTACACAAAATCACATTCACAATTTATCAGGAAGACTACCAATTAATTTTTTTCGAAATAATTGTGGAGATTACGCGTTTATATCCTAAAATATGTGGATTGGAAAACGATTGCGACAAGAAGCTTGCCTTCTCTATCAAAACTACTACAGTTGGTTTCATGTTGACGTTTGAAACCAATAATCGGTTGTCATTTTCGTTTTACAATTCGAAAAATTGACGTTTGCCCAGGATTTCTTGTCATATCGCAGCATATCGTTCACTCTAATAGGTTCTCAAACAGACTGCTGTTGGTATCACAGAAAATGGAGTTACGCAATACGAAAAGCGTAAAATTAAGCAAATTTCGATCGAAATGAAACCAACTAGTCTCAATCATTTGCCAATAAGGTGTTACGCAATTAGGTAGCTGGTTATATATTTTTTCTGTGTTTCTGTTTTATGTCACAAATGAAAGTTTTTAGTTATTAGATAATAAAAAGTTTAAATTTATTAAAGGATTATTATTTCAACAAATAGTCACAAAAATGCTACTCAGTTTTTCTCAAACACTGAAGGGAGGGGGCGCCACTATCAAGGTTTTGCCCCGGTTCGAAAAAATCGTAGATCCGCGGCTGTTAATTATGCAGAGATTTCTACCATAATCAATTTCAGAACACTTGACAAAGTATCAATTGATCCGTCAGCATGTTTATTTTTTATACCTATGAGATATATTACGCGATATCTTCGCAAATTGTGAGTCGTAGTTCTGATGTATATCTTCAGAGATTTACAAGGAAACTCCTCAATAGTGAACAGTACGCGTATTGCGATTTGGTTAGAATTGTTTATTCAAATGGTAACCTTTAATAAATAATTTAGGATATATATCAGTTTTTATATTTACTAAATAATTTGCATGTTTGATGTATAACGTAAAAAAATATAGAATAATAAAAAACTAAAAAAATAAAACTTTGAATCTTGCCGAATTAGTAGGTCGTGTTCCTAAGTGTCATCGACCAAGACTTTCGTGGGTCAATAATTACATATAATATAATAATAATAATATTCCACAACTTTCACACAACGCCATCTAGTCCACAACTGTAGTAGTCGACAACTGATAAACATACATATATAATTCTAAATACTTACATATTATAGATAAATTACACCCAGACAAAGAACAAATGATCGTGCTCATCACACAAACATTTGTCCTAGGTGGGAATCGAACCCACGACCTTGCGCATAGCAGTCAGGGCCACTGACCACTGGTAGGAGGCCTCTGGTAGGAGGCACTTCACTACATAGTATAAAACAAAGTCCTTCCCTGTCTGTCTGTCCCTATACAGAGTTGATATGACAGAGGGGCATTAAATTAAACTACGTATACCATACGTGTTTAGTATTAATTCGACACGGTGTAAAAATAAAAAGCAACAAAAATGAGATTTTTTTGTTTTCAAACTAACTAAATAGCTTACAAATCAGAGTAAAACGCAACCACCCTTTGTAACTGACCTTAGATACTTAGGCAACAAAGCGGCAACGTCGCACGCGCGCCGGAGCGCGGCATGTGTTATCTCGTGTCAAGGCGGGCGGCCAGTGGTGGCGCGGGCGACGACTTAGCCCTCCGCTCGCGTTTTCTTTTATGATAGGTAAGGTTTTGAAATAGGTACGCACACAAATACACTAAATTTTTAAACAGGAGAACACATCAAAGAGTTCTCCATTCACATTAATGCACAAATTATACCGACGGAGAATATTGTTATTTATTTTTGTAATTATATCACTGTTCGTCGCTAAGGACTTTAATTTGTGAAATGCTAAAATAATCCTATTTTTTAGTTCAACAATTGTATTACCTCTGAGGCATACACTTCACCCTTAATGTACCCCCACAAAAAGAAATCCATGGGAGTGAGGTCTGGAGATCGTGGTGGCCACCGAACAGCTCCCAATCGACCGTTCCATTGCTGCCCAAACATTTCTGTGAGCCGCACCCTGGAAGCCGTCACAGAATGTGGAGGCGCTCCGTCCAGCTGGTACCACAACGTGCGATGAACGGCTAAAGGCAGTTCGTCTAAAGGCTGTTACACGAGGCATTGTTGAACACTTTAATTACACACACACACAACCAAAGTTTAATTACGTGTCCTATCACAATAAAAAAAAGAAATACTGTCTTAAACTTATTTAGTGTCCTATCACAATAACAAAACAAAATCACAATTATTGTCTGCGCGCGAGTTCGGCAAAACAAAAGCGGCGCAGGAGCTTCCGTGACGTAACATACGTTCCGAAAGGATAGCGTCGGCGCACTGAGGACTTACCGTTCGCAAGGACACACTGACCTATTTCTATTTCTTTTACGCGCGGGATGTTTTGCTATGATTGTCACTCTCGTAATGAAAGTGCAAGTGTGTGTGTATTTTTTATTGCTTCCTTGTTTGCTTTGCCACAGTAAATAAATATACAGTAGGTTATCTAAGGCCGCCCGCCGAGTTATTAGCCTACTCTTGCGTTGATACCCAGGGTTGTCACTTTTACTTTTAGTTAATATTTTCGAACAAGCTCAAGTATAAACGGGATACACTATGCTCAAGTATAAACGGGATAGAATTATTTTTGACGAAATATGTTTACATTTTAGACGACTATACGCGCATCGACTTAATAAGTCGATGTACACACAAGTATTCGACTTAATAAGTCGATGGTCAGACTACCGGGACCATATTTGGATTGAACAACACATCAGACAATAGAAAAAATAATAATTTCAAAAGTAATTAATTTGCAATATTAATTATTGTGAAATTGCCCTTATTACAACTATACCTACGCGACAAATACGTTTACCTAAACGATGTTTCGTACTCAATCTTCTGTTTTATAGTAAAACTAGACTTCTTAAAATAAACTTAAGCTCTAAACATAGAATTCAGAAAAATGCGACTCGGCTACGCTATTAATAAAGCAAATAAACTGTGAAATAAACAATACAATACCACATTTTCTAATAATATTTAAGTATAAGTAGGTACTTACATTTCTGGCTGAGTAGGAAGTATGAAGAATGATAAGTCCGGGTTTGCGAAATCATTATTGAGGCACCCGAAAACACTACAATATTTTTTTCCCCTTTTTGAAGTCATGATACTCGTAATTTACGAGTAAGTGGCCGCCGCCGGCGAGAGTTGACGAACGCAAGCGGTCATGTAGCGTACGCGCGTGCTCACAGTCGCGCTGCACAGCCCACACTGCCGCCACCTTATTCCCCCATATATTATGTTAGCGTGTGCGTGAAATCGCGTGCCGACATGGCGCGCGGCGCGCACGCACACATTCAAACCGAGAGCGGCACGTTTGTATGAAGATGTTTTACTGTATATTTACTGTGGCTTTGCCATCTTTTTAGCGAGAAATATTTGGTTGTACTTGTGACTTGCGTCAGAGCGGCAACAACGCATCGTAGGTTATACTCAGATTTATCGTTTTAAGGTGCATGACCCATGCGTATAGATATAATCAGCTGTTAGGAAAGATACATCGTGTTCAAACGGGGCAAAAACTTAAAAAATCATTTGCGACTAAACTACTGCTCCTATTTAATTGATTTTTGGTACAGAGCTTCAAAATAGTACCTAGTATAGGCAGTTGAAAGGAAAGCCCCTCTGTCGTATCAACTCTGTATATGCTTAGATCTTTAAAACTCCGCAACGGATTTTGATGCGGTTTTTTTTAATAGATAGAGTGATTCAAGAGGAAGGTTTATATGTATAATACATGCATAATATAATAGAGAAACACTGATAATTTTAGTATGTAGTGATCAGCATTGCACCCGTGCGAAGCCGGGGCGGGTCGCTAGTAATATAATAATCAATTAACCTGGTTTTCATAAGGTTTTAGTGTTGGGCACCGTGACGCGACGTGGTGAAAGTAATAACTTCTCAGGCGGGAATTTAACAACTGATTTATTTTCTAAAACAACCTACTTATATATACACTAACAATAGTACCTTAGTCCTAGCATCTTATTGTTTACATTTATCTTGACCAATAGCGACGCGCCGTAGGGCGAGCCGCGCGCGGGGCTCGGGGCGTTGTTTTGCACGCGGGACTATTCGCCGCGAAGGTATAAATATGAGTCGCGCGCCTAGCGCGGTCCTTTTCCCCCAGGTGCCGTCGTCGAGTGAAGACTGTCTGCCGATCCGCGGGACGCGTGTGTCGTCAGCGTCGTGTGTCCATCTGCGAGGTCCCGGAGTGTGCAGTGACGACACGGAGGGTGTTGGTGCTTCTGCTTGCTCTGCATGCGCTTACAAAACCGCTTCTTTCGAAGCGACCCGCGAACGTGTGTGGCGCGGCGTTGTGATGACGCTCGTGCCGCGTCGTGTTTGCGATCTTGTTTCTTTATCACGAAGTGTGTTATTACGTACTCGTCTTTTTCAAGATGCCTTGCTTCACTGTTTCTTGTGCAGAGTGTTAAAAACGTGGTAAGGTAACTGGTTCGGTGGTATGTGGTAACTGACTCGGTGGTATCTGGTAATGGTAATTGGTTTGGTGGTATGAGGTAAAGGTAACTGGTTCAAGGTATGTGTGACAGGTACTGTGTCACTACATCACTCCCCCCTAAGCGAAGCGTACGTTGTGTTTCACCGCGCGGCCGGACCGAGTGACGTATGTGTCGCGCGGTGCGCTGGGGGTCCATGACCGCGGCTCAACGCTCGTAGTTGAGTCTGCTGAGCTTTTAGTGCGCGGTGCTTGTTGAGAAGTGGTAGACTCTTCATCGTTGAGTAGGTGCGCTGGCTTAAGTCTGTCTATTGAGACAACTGTAGTTCGAAGTGGCATCTGTATGGTGAAATGTTTGCTTTCACGTTGAATCACCTTGAACGGGCCGTCGTAAGGAGGGGTCAATGGACTTCGCACGGTATCATTGCGCACGAAAACATGAGTACATGTCGCTAAGTCCTTGTATACAAACGTGCTCCTGTTGTTGTTACGTGACTTACTGCTTGGCGCGAGTGATGCCATTGTTTCGGTCAGCTGGCGGACGAATTCTGCGTCTTCATTTTTCGGCTGTGTAGGCGCGAAGAAATCTGACGGTATTCTCAGTGTCGATCCGTAGGTCATCAGAGCCGGGCTGACTTGTGTGTCTTCACGAAGCGCTGTACGTAGCCCAAGCAGCACGGTCGGTAATTCATCGCTCCAGTGTATGCCGGCACCTCTCGCCATGAGCGCGGCCTTCAACGTGCGATGCCAGCGTTCTACTTGACCATTTGCTTGCGGGTGGTATGCTGTAGTTCGAATCCTGGTGATGCCAAATTTCTTCATCAGAGCGTTGAATAACGAAGATTCGAATTGTCTTCCTTGATCCGTTGTTACACGTAACGGACAGCCAAATCGCGTTATCCATCCCTCGTAAATCGCCTTAGCAACAGTGTCGGCGGTGACGTCACGAATAGGTATTGCCTCCGGCCATTTAGTGCAGCGGTCGATCATTGTTACTAGATATCTGTAGTCGTTAGATGGCGGCAGTGGTCCTACGATGTCGACGTGAATGTGTTCGAAACGCGATGATTTTTGGAACTCGCCGAGTGGACTGATAACGTGTCGTTGAACTTTCCCGCGCTGGCAACCGATGCATGATTTCGCCCATAAACCAACTTCTCTGTTCATACTTGGCCAAAAAAACTTTGTAGACATTATCTTCCTTGTTGTTCGCACACCAGGGTGACTTAGTTCGTGTTGCGCTTTAAATGCTGATAAACGATAAGTCGCTGGTAGGTATGGACGAACGTTGCCAGTTGACGTTTCACATATGATGGGTCGTTGACCTCCGGGCAATGTGATAGGCACAAACTTTAGATTCGGGTTGGACATGCAGCTCTTCAGTTCTTCATCATTTTGTTGATCTTGAGCAAGTTGGTTGTAGTCGATCGTACAGTGTGACAAGTTGATTTCTTCAATGCGTGATAAGGCGTCCGCTGCTTCGTTCTTATCACCGTGAATGTATTGGATCTTTGAACAGAACTGACTGATGTAGTGTAGCTGGCGTTCTCTTCGTGGTGTATCGCTACTACTCGGTGTTCTTGTCAGCGCGTAAGTTAATGGTTTGTGATCGGTGAATATTGTTAGGTCACTGCCCTCTATCAGTCGTCGTAGATGTTGCACTGCAGTATACATTGCTAATAATTCGCGATCGTACACGCTGTAGCGTCGCTGCGTCTCACTCATAGTTTTTGAATAGAATGCCAGTGGTTTCCACAAGTTGTCCACTTTTTGTTGTAGAACGGCGCCGATGCTAGTATTCGATGCGTCGGTAAATAAACATAGCGGCGCGTTAGGTATCGGGTGAGTCAGTGTCGTTGCCTCGAGTATGCTTTGTCGGCACTTCTCAAAGGCTTGTTCTGCTTCTTGAGACCATTGTATCGGAGTTTTGTCTTTCTTTTTGCTGTTGTGTAGATATTTATTTAATTCATGTTGGTACTCTGCTTGATGTGGTAAACAACTACGGTAGAAGTTCATCATTCCTAAGAATCTTCTTAGTTCTTGAACTGTTTGTGGTTTCGGATAGTTCACTATGGCTTGTATTCGTTCTTCAGTGGGTTTGATTCCTTCTGATGTCACTTGGTATCCGAGGAACTCGATGTTTTCCTTGTCAAACTCGCACTTGTCGATGTTAAGACTGACGCCGTAGGTATTTAGGCGTTCGAGTATTATTTCTAAATGGCGACGGTGTTCTTCCTTATTTCTCGAGTGTACGAGCAGATCGTCGACGAAACAGAATACGTTTTCATCTAGTCCTCGTAGAACCTCGTGCATGAAACGTTGAAAGGTTTGACCAGCGTTTCTTAAGCCGAACGTCATGCAGGTGAATTCGAAAAGTCCGAACGGTGTTATTATTGCTGTTTTTTGAGCATCTTGTTTTGCGATAGGTATCCAGAAGTATGCCATTTTTAAGTCGAGTTTTGAGAATATTTTCTTGCCGTGAAGTTGGTATGTAAAATCTTGGATTCGTGGAATAGGGTATCGGTCGGGAACGGTGACGGCGTTGAGTCTTCTGTAATCGCCGCATACTCGAAGTGAACCGTCTTTCTTTTTAACAATGTGAAGTGGACTCGCCCACGGACTGTTTGACGGCTTGCATATTCCCATCTCGATCATGCGCTCGAATTCGAGTTTTGCCGCCTTATATTTGTCGGGCGGTAGAGGGCGCGGCCGTGCGTAGATCGGCGGCCCAGTTGTCTCGATGTGATGTGTGACGTCATGCTTGGCTGGAGTTTTGAGTGTCATTGGTCGAAGCACATCTGGATATTTCTTCAGCAGGTCGTGATGAGTGTGGTCGCGATTGATGATGTAAATCGATTCTTCTTTGCTGTTTATTTTGATTGCGTTTACACTAAGCTCGGTTACACGGTCGATGAGTTTTCTTTGGTGCAAGTCGACTAACAGTTTATGATGCACTAGGAAGTCGGCACCCAGTAATGAAGTTTTCACATTGGCGACGACGAAAGTCCACTTGAAACTTCTTCGTAAGCCTAGGTTGAGCTCGAGTGTGCGCTCTCCGTAGGTACGAATCTCTGTTCCGTTTGCCGCGAAAAGTTTGTAGCCTGCATTCTCCGTCGGTTTTGAATATTTCTGGTTTCGAGCGGCTAATACCGATATGTCGGCTCCCGTGTCGACAAGAAATTTTTCTCTATTGTTGATGTCGATCACACATAGGCGGCGGCTTGTTTGGTTTACATCGACGCCCGCCACTGTCGATGTACGTTCTAGTTTTCCCGCTTTGCTGAGGAACACGGCAATTCACATTTTCGTGCCGCGTTGCCGAATCGGTAGTGGTACCGGCACAACCAGTCGGGATCGCCGGGCTTGCGGGCGTTATCAGTACGCTGTCTTGAATGTGAGCGTGAGCGGCCACGATGTGCGGAGTTTTGGCGGGAACGGCGATACGACGAATATTGATGGTTGCGGAGTTCGGCGACTTCGAGTGACAATTTCTCTATTTGTTTCGTAAGCATGTTGATTTGTAGGCTTGTAATTGTGTTTATTGGTACCTCATTGACTGCTGGACTTGTTGACGAAGGGATTGCTGTGGAGACTACGGCGACTGTAGCGGGTTCAAAATGCTCCATCATTTTGTCTGCCATCGCAGCTAGCACTTCGAGCGATGACTCGGTGTTGACGGAGAGCACGGCGCGAACTTGAGCGGGCAGCTGGTTGAGCCACATAACTTTCAGCGCTTCATCCGAAAGTAGCTTGCCACTGAGGTCTCGCATTTTACGCAGCAGCTGGCTCGCCGAGTCGAGTTCGCCGAGTTCGAGGCCGCTGAGTAGCTTCTGTAACTGCCGGTGGTCTGACTCTTGGTACGTTGAGATGAGTCTGTCTTTGAGCGTGCTGTACTTGCCGGTGGTCGGAGGATGTAGGATGATGTCTCCGATTTGTTCCAGGTCGCTGTTGCCGAGTAGTGGGACGACGAGGTTGAACTTTTGCTCCTCACTTATCTTGCTGGCAGCAACGGCGGCTTCAAACTGCGCGAACCACAGGCGCGGGTTTTGGCGCCAAAATGGTGGTAGCCGTGCCGGAAGTGAGATTGCTGCCACGTCGCTCTTTACTGATGTGGTGCCCTGAGCATCGCTGAACTCTTCGGCATTCATGGTGATGATTCTTCAGAGATTCTACTGGGATCTTGCAGGAGTTCGATGTTGCGGGAACTCGGCTTCGGCTTCAGGGTCGTGTTCGAGGGGTCACCAATTTGGTGTTGGGCACCGTGACGCGACGTGGTGAAAGTAATAACTTCTCAGGCGGGAATTTAACAACTGATTTATTTTCTAAAACAACCTACTTATATATACACTAACAATAGTACCTTAGTCCTAGCATCTTATTGTTTACATTTATCTTGACCAATAGCGACGCGCCGTAGGGCGAGCCGCGCGCGGGGCTCGGGGCGTTGTTTTGCACGCGGGACTATTCGCCGCGAAGGTATAAATATGAGTCGCGCGCCTAGCGCGGTCCTTTTCCCCCAGGTGCCGTCGTCGAGTGAAGACTGTCTGCCGATCCGCGGGACGCGTGTGTCGTCAGCGTCGTGTGTTCATCTGCGAGGTCCCGGAGTGTGCAGTGACGACACGGAGGGTGTTGGTGCTTCTGCTTGCTCTGCATGCGCTTACAAAACCGCTTCTTTCGAAGCGACCCGCGAACGTGTGTGGCGCGGCGTTGTGATGACGCTCGTGCCGCGTCGTGTTTGCGATCTTGTTTCTTTATCACGAAGTGTGTTATTACGTACTCGTCTTTTTCAAGATGCCTTGCTTCACTGTTTCTTGTGCAGAGTGTTAAAAACGTGGTAAGGTAACTGGTTCGGTGGTATGTGGTAACTGGCTCGGTGGTATCTGGTAATGGTAATTGGTTTGGTGGTATGAGGTAAAGGTAACTGGTTCAAGGTATGTGTGACAGGTACTGTGTCACTACAAGGTTATGCCAAAACTCGTCGTCTCGAGTGATTTTTTTAATTTTTAAGGGGAATTCTTTCCCCGTCCAGACTGCAAACAGACATAAATTCTTCCTAGCTATGTGTGCCCTTGAACTTGAAAAATCCACTCGTGTCGACGGTTGCCAGTCCCATCAGGGTTCCAAATTTTTTTTTTTTTTTTTCTATGGCATCTTCAGCACTTAAACCGAATGCAGAAATAGGATATTTCACTTACATTATCCCTTCTTCAAAAATGCCATAGGGTGAAGCACCCAGAAAAAATAATTCTTGGTCAACGAAGATGCCACATTTGTTTATTTTTATATGTAATTGCTCTTCCAGTTGCCGGATTGCGATTGCTTCATTGGTACTGCCATGTTGTAAACTTTTTACATTATGCAGTGAATATGAGTACAAATGGCTTTTGACTAAAGGTGCTGAGCTTATGTTAAGTCTTCTTTTGCACACTTTTACAAAAGTTGATGGTGTTACGAGACATCTTCGCAATGGGGTTCCAAACTGAAACTAGATGGCGCTGAGTGTTTGTCACCAAGGAAGGTATTAGCTTATATGGGAAAAATAATTATTTTATAATTTTTATAAAAAAATGGGTCGTTTTGCTTATTTTCACTGCCAAGAAATGGAAGTATATAAATTCCCTAAGAACCCTGTGATAAGAAAAAAATGGGAAAAAGCGATGAAAATTAGAATGGTAAAGTTTAAAGCGACTGATTATTCTAGGTAAACATTTCAAAAATACTGATTTCCAAACTACTTCAAAGGAAACAGCAGGCTAATTGCGTAACAGACTATTAGTAGCAATGGGTATCATTTTGACAGTTCAACAACATTCATTGCGTTATTTACGTTGTTGAGCAGACACGTTTTTCGAACATTTATGGAGCAATGGATTAGCAATTTGCTTCAAAATGATTCAAATTGAGAGTAATATTGTGTTACGCAATTAGGGTGCTGGTATGTTAAAGTTGCGCTAATTTTTAAAATTATATCTTTATGTTAATATTTGCATTATTACATACGTTTATTATTGTTATAAATCTATCTTGACAGGGTTTCCACTTCAGAGAAAGTTCGTTTTACATAATGCTTCTTTGAAATAATTACTATAAAAGTTAGAGAGTTTGTGCAAGTGTTAATATTAACATTTCTAAACATATTGTTCTCTGGCAATTGCATTGAAGGTTCGAATGGATTATCCAAACAGACATTTCCAAAATTAAAATTATCTGTCATATGCCTCTAATCTGAAAAAAGGATTAAATTATCATTATAATGTATTTTTAAAGTCATAGGTCTCTTAGGCCATTATTTATGAAAAATTAAATATTATATGATATATTTTTTGTTATTAAAATTGTATCACAATATTTTGAATCCAAAAACTGGATTAAATATCGTCAAGAGATATTAAAATATCCAGAATTACGTATACCTCTCTATTAGATCAGCTTTTTTTCCGCACACTGAAGCCGCTCTTTTCTTCAGCTCCGTTTTCAATTGAGCAACATTCCAGGTAGAATACATTATATAAGGTACAAAAAGCAGGTATAAAACGTGGATAATCAATTTCAAGCCAAAGTGCGCTTTCTGCCTGCAGTACTGTCTCTTTCCACTTCTTGTCTATTGTTTACCTTAAACACGAAGTATTTGATTATTATTTTTTCTTGCAAATGCAAATGTGTCCACTGTGTTTAGTCAAATAAGAAACTTGTACCTGCTCTTGAAGATTTAGCAGGAACATATTTTTTGCAACTTCATAATCATCCTCAGACATGTCTGGTCGTTGACATTCTTCACCATAATCCGTTTTTTCTTGTTCAAAATTTAGTCTCCTCTTAGGCCTAAAACATACACAAGCGACGTAAGGCAGCAGGCGTGGAACAGGCGTGGCGCAGGCGTGCGCCGCTTCAAAACGATTTCATACAAAATGTATGCAGGCGACGTTTTTGAATTATACTGAAGCGACGCGGCGCAGACACGCCGTTTCGTTGCCTGCGCCGCGTCGCTAGCAGTCGGTTCTCGGTGAGTCACGCAAGGAGCGCGTCGCTTGTGATACGGTATGCTCAGTATTTACCAACCCAAAAAATGATATTGATTTTAATGTACAGTTCTGCGAGTTAGTGGAACAATATCCAGCCCTTTACGATTATACCAAGCCGGAGTACAGTATAGAATATAAAATGCATATTTTTATTATCATCATTATCTCTCTATAAAATGCCGCATCTGAACGTTTCTTGCCTGTTCCACGCCTCTTCTGATATAATTCAAATCGCGTCTGCGCCGTATCTGTCCCACGCCTGCGCTGCGCCTGTCCCGTGCCTTCGCCTTACGTCGCTTGTGTGTGTTTTAGGCCTTAGGACGAGGGCAAGATTTTTCTTTTGCTTTGCGTTTTAAACGAGCTGTTTCAATTCGTTTCAATGAAATTCTTGCCAAAAAGCGTTGATCATTCAAATACAATATTTATAGTAAGAGCGTTATCTTATACAATTTTTTAAGTCCTATACCGAGACCCGAACTGATGATTGTATCATTTTTAGTGAGATATGGTATGCATTATGCAATACATTGCGTATGTCCAATAACATTAAAATAATTCAGAACTTTTACAAAGACCTATATATGCATTATATGTAAACGTACAGACGCCAGCACATCAAGCTACTACAATCTGTCAGATTTCTTGAATAGATTTTCAACTTTATTGCTATAGCATAAGGTTCAAAGTTGATTGGGAAAATCTGACAGTTTCGGGTAGCTTGATGTGCTGGCGTCTGTACATAAAATGCATAAATCTAAAAAGTTTAACTTTTTTCATTGCGATCAATTTTGACTGTATGAAATAACGTACCGCATAAACATAAAATCTACCTGGACTCCTGGGGAATTTTGATTTGTAAAGTGTGTACTGTGGTCTTGCGGAATTAAAAGACACTACTGCGGCATGACATCGAGCTGCATAAGAGTTTTTAGTGAATAATTTACGCGCTTGCCACCGACTAATTTAGCCACAATGCTGTTTAATTGCTCAGCTCTGTTGTTAGTAATATTGTAAACTTTTCGAATGAAAAGCCAACTGGGCCATATGTCCTAATATTATTTTTAAAGTCCTATCTTTTGGAACCACATTCTCTTCAGCTTTTCTGGTTTGTATACAGTAATAATTTTCACAAGCATTGTGGTTGCCAAAAATATGCATTGGACTGTTCAAAATATCTTTTTTTAGATTTATAATTTGTTCAGAAAGAGTCGCATTCTGTACTTTTCGAAATCATATTGCATATTTTACGGCTGTGCGAAGTCTTTTTTGGCGGTCTGCTGTTAGCAATCTTCTTTCATTTAAACAGATGGATGTGTCTTTGCTTAAACTTCTTATTTTGCCACAGTAATTCTGCAGTAGATGATTAGTACATTCAATCTTTTGTACTTGAAAATTTGAGAAAGGTCTGCTGTCTAGGATTTTTTTACAATGTACTTGTCACCGTCTGCTATCAGTGTGCCGTATATGACGTTTTGCCTAGCAATAGAAGTCTTAAAACTCTCGACAATAACGGGTTGCTCCATACTTGACGAAGATCTTTAAAAAATTTATGATTTTTAAAAAATTCGTGGTTAGCAGGTGGCTCACTTTTGACTGTTGCCTGAGCACATATTACACAGTATTTATTTTTGACATCCATGTTTAACACTTTACCGGTCTTGTATCCAATAATAGCAGCAACGCCCGACGAACCAGAATAATTTGTTTTACCTATATGATCTTTTGGACCAACAGCAGTCAGCTATGACAGTGAGGATGGGAATACCATCTTTCACGTCGCCACACTTAATAGCTTCAACAGCTTCTTCCTAAGCAGCCTCTTGCATACTGTCTTCTGCTGCTGATTTCCACCATTTTGCTACTTCATCATGACATTTTGCGTACAAGTTTTGTGAAAGTATTGGCAGATGAATAGATGCCAAAATTTCATTTAGGTTTGAATTTCCTATTCATGTCATTATAGCTCCAGTGACCGAGCCTCGATTTACATCCACATTAGATGTAGAATTATTCGATGTTAATAGTTTTAACTCCAGGTTACACATATTACATTTCATCAAAAATGTTGACTCCAAACCGATTTTATGTTCCTTTAACGGCTGTAAATTGTCAATGTTACATCCCATTGCTTTATTATGGTTAAACAGTGTTTTGATTTGATATAAAAAAATATTGGAAATCGATAATTCTCCGACCTTCAAAAACTTTGCTTGCTTCTTGTGGAATTTCAGCCTCAAAGCTTTCCGTCCGCAACTCATCATTTGAGTTCTCTGTACATTGCCTGGAAGTTACACCATAAACCAATAAGCACACAAACCTTATTATTTGAAATCAAGCATACAGATTTATAAGTAAGTAAGTAAAATGAACAGGCAGTGTTTTAGAAATTGCTAATATAATTAACTTAATTTAAGTTTTCCAATTCTAGGGTAAAAGAAATGTAAATAAAAAAAATTGAAATTGTAAAAATACGACTTCATTTTTGAGAAGTAAATAGTCTTAACACGGCGCCAAAACTAAGGGGCCCATTGTTTGTCATTCTCCGGGAAAAAAGATATTAGAGCTTAAAACTGTTTTAAGCTCTAATACAAAAATCTGTAAAAATTAAGTCATACACCTAATAACTACCGCGTGCCCCGCCAGAAATTACAGTTGACAGACTTTTTGTTTAGAATATTGCGCATATGCCTTGTCCATTGTTATATTCTCCAAGGACATTACATCTCTAACCCTTAATAAAACCGTGGGAGTATAGCTCCCACATACATTTTCATTTTTTAACCAGCCGTGCGATTCTGTAACCATCTCACCGTGAAAACTTGGGTGAAGTGAACGTGGAGTGAGTCGTCAATAGTATCAATTCCTAGCATCAACATGACTCACAGCTCACTCTAAGCTCGCTTCACCTTAGTTATCACGGTGAGATTTTTTCAGAATCGACCGGCTGGTCGTGACTGTAATAATCCCACATCATGTCAGAGATTATCGATCGTGGAATATTTCCGAACGAATTAAGTGCAAAATATGTGAGGTGTCTTTTTGCTTTGTCCCATGTTGGGAGCAATTTCATAAAATTAATGAGCAATAATTTTTTTAAACATACTGTTATTTATTTTACTTGGACTATACCAGCCTATTTATGAAAAATAAGAGAGATTTGTTCTACTTTGGGATTTTTAGTTTATGTGAATTAGTGTTGTTCTAATTAGGTAATGGTATGGTATAGGATAGCTCCCACATAAATTGAAATAAAAATAACAAGAGTAAAAAAAAAAATGAAACAATTTCTGAAAATATTATAATCAGTACACAACACTTTTCTATTCCCTCTTTCAAACCAATTTGCGGTGCCAGATTAAGGGCTAAATTATCTTGGCTGGTAACACAAACCGTCGAATCTCTGTATCGTTATTCTGTGCCATAGACATATATAGATATCCCATCTCAATGTTCTGTGCACAGAAGCGTCCTTTAGTTAGTTTAGTTAAATCTGTGGTCCTACTTGGTCTGTGGAAACTGTGGAAAGCCTCTGACAGGGTTCCCAACTTAGGGGTTTTCCCCCCAGATTTAGGGGGTAAATAAGTGAGATGGGATTTTTTTAGCGGTCTGAAATTTTTAGGGGTATTTTCAGGGATTTTTTGACTCTTTAATATTTTTTCACTCTGTGGTGCAAAGCATCATGATGGTCCGATTTACATTATATCGAAATGGTGGTTCTTGTACAGACGCCAGCACATCAAGCTACTACAATCTGTCGGATTTCTTTAACAGATTTGCAACTTTATACCTAAAGTATAAGGCACAAAGTTGATTGGGAAAATTTGACAGTTTCGGGTAGCTTGATGTGCTGGCCTCTATACAACATTTAATCCATCCAATAAAATGTTAAATTTATTCAATGTCAACATGTATGATTTCAAAAAATCTGAATCTTCAGATGAAGACGAAATATTTTACGTATTAAATAACTTATAATAAAAAGACTTTTGAAACATATTACATAATTACAGCATATTATTTCTAAATCATTATGAATTAATATTTATATATTTTTAGGGGGACAACTCAATAATTAAAGCAATTTTAGGGGTTTTTGACACAAACTTTAGGGATAAATATTTTTGAGTTGGTAACACTGCGCTGACTAATCAAACCGAGGGACTTTTTGGCGGGAAGTCAAACGAGGCGGCAATTTTGATTTCACAAAAAGTTTAATAAATAAATAATCGTACAGAAATACCACATTAATATCATATTTTAAGACCTCGAACAACCATGAGTGTCACCAGTGGCGGTGAGGAGCCGCTAGAGCCGGGGAAAAGAAGAAAAGAAAATACAACCACCATCGAAATTCTGACTTAAACAATAAGTATACCATTTTTACTAAACCAAACTATAAAAGACTATTCATAGAAAATACCAATTCCGAATATGTGGAATACGTTGAGTCAACAGAGCAGGAGAAGGTAGGGAATAAAAATCCTATCACCCTCACCAACTTAATATCAGATAATGTTAAAGGAGTCTTAGGAGTACACAGAATAAATGCGCATAAAATAGGTATAACATTCAGGAAGGCGGCTGCGGCCAATAATTTTCTGAAGATGGAAGATTTTTTGTGGAAAAATAAGTTTAAAGCCTTTATACCATCGTATTTGACAGAAAGGATTGGTGTATTGAGGTTTGTACCTAAAGAACTCTCTAATGAGGAAATATATAAAAACATAGTGTGCGACTCTGAAGTAATTTCAATTAAAAGATTCATGCGTAAAGTAGAGGGAAAATTGGTGCCTCTCAACACAGTTGCCGTCACCTTTGCATCAACATCTTTACCGCAATACGCTTATATAAAGCTATTTAGATATGAGGTGAAAACATACATACCACCATTACTACAATGTTATAAGTGTCTTAAATTTAACCATTCTGCTGAGACTTGCAGAGGCGAACAGCACTGCTCTTCTTGTGCTGGTCGCCACTCCTACAAAGAATGCGATGTCGAAGAGATCACATGCATCAACTGAGCAGGTAATCATCTTGCCATTTCACGAGACTGTCCCATTAAAAAACAAAAAATTGAAGAGAAAAAGGCCAAATTTCTGCAGCAATCGTATGCCACTGTTGTGAAACCACCCCCTACATTTAATGAGAAATCTTTCCCAGTTTTACCCAAGGTTACTGATAAGGCTAAATCCAATGACATTTTAGATATTAAACAAGTAGCAAGTAATGACATTATAATTAACGCAATTGTTAAATCGTTGGTTGCATTAGGAAACAAGAGTGACTCAGATGGGCCACTCACACATAAGAAAATAAAAGAAATATTTTTATCAAATTTAATTTAAATATGGATCATTTTCTAAATATTTTACAGTATAATATACAGAGTTTACAGAGTAAAAAGAGCCTATTACAAAATTTATTAATTGAAAAAAATATAGATGTCTGTCTTCTTAATGAGACTTGGTTCAAACCTAATTCTATAATCCCTCACTTTCCCACATATAATTTAATCCACAAAAATTCCATAAATTTTCATAATGGAGTAGCCATTTTGGTGAACCATCGTTTAAAGTACAAATTAGTTAATACACACTTCTCAGAATCTATTCAAAACTTATGTATCACTATAAAAACACAATTTGGAGCAATGGCAATACTTTGTATTTACAGCCCTCCAAGTATCAGGTTTGACTCGGCAAAGTTAAAGGATCTAATCAATAACATACCCAAACCTTGTATAGTCATGGGTGATTTTAACGCTCATAACATAGCCTTTGGATGCCATAGTAATAATAATAGAGGTAGATGTTTGTATAATATCATTGATGAATTTGACTTATGTATTTTGAATGATGGATCACCAACAACTGTTCCTTATCCTAATAGACAAGCTTCAGCGATAGATCTTGCCCGTGTTAGCTCTTCAATAGCTCATTTATGTAACTGGTATGTTCATGACGATCCCATGGGTAGCTATCACCTTCCAACCTTACTTGAGATCAGCATTCAACCATCTATGTATGACACATTACCTCCTGTGGATCAAGAGAAATATATTTATAGTAAGACAGATTGGGACGAATATTATAGCCTATCAGAAACTTGTTTTTCCCACTTGGAATTAATAAATGATTTCCCTATCAATGCATATAACCATTTTATAGACACATTAAATGATTTAAGGAATAAAACAATTCCAAAACGAAAATTAGTTGCAAACACACCTATTAAAAAATCAGTACCATGGTGGAATACAAAATGTAGTGATGCTGTCGCAAAATCAAAAGATGCATTAAAGTATTATTTTTCTCAACCCAACATTGAAAACTGGATAAGGTATAAAAAACTAGATGCAAAAAAGAAAATAATTCTGATGGAAGAAAGTTCTTCTTCTTGGAAAAATTTATGTAGTAGCTTCAATAGGTTAACCCCAGTTTCTAGGATATGGGGATACATTAAAAAGTTTTAAAAAATTGGAACAAATCGAAACAAAAACATCAATGATGAGTGGGTTCCAAGTTTTTTTAGATAACTTAGTGGATTGTACTGAAATAGATGGCAATAGGCTTGACTATTTGTTCGAAAATGCTACAGAAAATGATGTAAATGTATTTCTCAAGAACAATTTCACTATGGA
Organism: Eremobia ochroleuca; assembly: GCA_949629135.1. Taxonomy (NCBI): domain Eukaryota; kingdom Metazoa; phylum Arthropoda; class Insecta; order Lepidoptera; family Noctuidae; genus Eremobia; species Eremobia ochroleuca. Next base: position 1,763,377 of record OX451385.1, on the reverse strand, counting down.
AGAGTTGAAAACATCTTTAAAGAGTAGGAAAGACACTACACCGGGATTGGATGACATACCTTACATGTTAATCAAAAAATTACATTTCAATGCACACACAACATTACTTAATATTTATAATAAACTATGGGATAAATTAGAAATACCTGAGTCTTGGAAAACACAGTGTGTCATTCCAATTTTAAAACCTAATAAACCTGTAAATAGTGTTTCTTCATATAGACCTATTTCCTTATCATCTTGTTTGGGTAAACTCTTTGAAAATATGTTGAAGTTAAGATTAGATTATTTTGCTGAATCGCAAAGCTTAATTCCTTCTATACAGTTTGGCTTCAGAAAAGGTAAAAGTTGCTCTGAAAGTCTTGTATCTTTATTATCAGACGTAAGACAGGTTAAATTGAGTCACTCTAATGCAATCTGCATGTTTTTAGATGTAAAAGGTGCTTTTGACAATGTAAATATAGAAGAACTCATTCAAGTATCTCACGATATTGGTATACCTGGTCATGTTCTAAAATGGCTTTATTCTTTTTTAAACAATAGAACTGTATTTGTTAAATATAATAATAAATTGCATGGACCTAGGACTATCAACAAAGGCACAATGCAAGGGGCAACTTTGTCTCCTTTACTTTATAACTTGTATACTTCTCAAATATTAAAATATGTAGACATACCAGATGTAAAAATCCTGCAATTTGCAGATGACTTGCTTATGTACAGCATAAATCAAAACATAGATATAGCAATGGCTAATATCAATAAGGCTTTGTCTCAATTATACAGTTATTACCATAATAAACTTAAATTAGAAATAAGTCCAGAAAAGAGTTCAGTTTTAATTATCAGTAAAAATGTAAATACTCATAGCAATGTTAAAATTTCATACAATAATGTACAAATTCCTGTTGTTAAGCAACATAAATTCCTAGGCGTCATTATTGATGATAAATTAAAGTTTGATGAACATATTAAACATATAAGTAACAAAGCGCTGAATGGTATTAATCTATTGAGACATTTAGCAGGAAGTTTTTGGGGATCTGACCCCAAAGTTATGAGTATGCTGTACAAAAGTATAGTGAGAAGCCATTTTGATTACAGCAGTTTAGCTTACATGAATGCCAATAGCACCTTGTTACGAAAATTAGATGTAATTCAAAATATGGGACTGAGACTTATTTGTGGTGCTATGCGCTCCACACCTAGGTAATACGGGCTGGTGTCCGCAACTCCACGTCAATGCGCGTATTTTGCGTACGGAAGTTCCACACCTCTTAATTCGTTAGAAGTTGAGACATGTATACCTCCCTTGATATTACGAAGGTTGTTGTTGGCTGAGAGATTTTTATTAAAAGTCATGGCATCAAATGATAATCCTTTACTTAAGAAACTAACAATACATCCTGAAATCTCACAGTCAACTGCTTCCAATGCCATCTCTGCTTCTTCTTTGGTTGGTGGAACTCTACCTGAAATGCCAATAATATTTGAACATGTAAATAATAATTCAAAAGATATTGTTAAAAATGATATCTGGCCTATATACAAAATTCCTTTTAATGGTATTATTAACAGCTTTGCAATCCATTTAGACACCATGCACAATAAATTTGATTTTTTACAGTTTAAAGATAATAGACCAGAACATTATGTTATATACACAGATGGATCTAAAACAGACCATAATGTAAATGCAGCTTTCTATGATCCACAGCTAGACTTCACTAAATGTATTAAATTAAACAAGATGTGTAGCATTTTCACTGCAGAATGCTATGCAATTTATTGTGCACTGCAGCATGTAAATAGTCTTGTAAATAATGTCCATAATATTTTGATAGTTACAGACTCCAAAAGTGTTTTGTCTGCTCTACACAGTGTAAATATTTCTTTTAAGTTAAATTATATTATTTATAATATTAGACTTATAATCCAAAAACCACTTGATAAGTATATTAAAGTAGAATTAGTTTGGGTACCTTCACACAGTGGCATTCATGGAAATTAAGTAGCTGACACTACGGCCCGTTAACACCATGACGAGGATCGATCCGAGTTGCTTAAGGTTCCATTCACTGATTACTACAGTCTTTTTAAAGAACTTAATAGACAGTTATGGAAAGAGTATTGGGACATAACCCTGGAAACGAAAGGCAGATGGTATGCTGAAATACAAAATGAATTACCGATTAAACCTTGGTATCATAACTTCAAATACATCACAAGAAGATTTATAACTATTATATCACGCATGAGATTGGGACATTGCTTAACACCAGCTCACCTGAATAGGATTCGCATAATTAACAATAGCCGATGTCAACATTGTGGAGCAGAGGATGCTGATTTGGAACATATTATTTTACAGTGTTCAGGTTTTAACATTCAACGTTTGATTTTGATCAGTGAATTGGAATTGAGAGAAATAAATGACAATGACAGTGAAACTGAACGTCAAAGTGTTCCCCGCCGCGTTCAGGATTTATTAGAAAATAAGAAATATTTTAGTGTGTTGATTAGGTATATTTGTAATACGGTAGAAAAAAATTAATTCATTTTGTAATCTAAATGTATATAAGTTAATAAGTTGTAATTTAAGTTAGTATGAAAACGATGATATCACTGAGATGTATTCAACCAACCCGAAAGGGAGGCAAGTGGATAATATGAAAGAACATATTGATAAAATATTATTATTTACTTCTGTGGAAAACCTTAGTATCATTATTTTAAGTATCTCTATTGTAATATTATTACATCTAAGTTCCATCTATGTATTCGACTGAAAGACTTGTATCTATGGTCATGAATAAAAATTATTAAAAAAAAAAAAATCAAACCGACCGAGTCCTACTCCTAACCGGCTAACCTACATAACCTGTCATTCTTTACAAACAAAACACAAAAATGGTGTTTTAGAATTCGATGCTTGGTTTTATCGTTTTTTTCGGTGTCTTGATTTTAATTCCGTGATATTTGCGTTCGGATAGTGAAGTCGCAGTTTTATCAATTTAATTCTTGAATATTGGGTTAAAAACGTCTATAAGCATGCGATAAAAATTCAACTCTGTGTGTGCTGTGAGATGGTCGTCTTAATTAGCTTACTACAACCCGGTCACAATATCTGTGCACCTGACCTCGTGACGTCATATCGGCGGTCTGGGTACGGTGTGAAAAAAAGTTTTTTCGAGAAATGTGGAGGTAAAAAAAAATTACTAACCTTTTCAAATCGATTTATTATTGATGAAGGGTTTGTTATTAAAAAACAATAATTTTGATTACAAAAACATTTATTATTAAACTCAGTCACTATAAATTATTGACTCTATGCTTGACATTGTATCTTCCTCACTCTCACTTTCTGAACTCTCCGAACTGTCTTCCCCTAGTGATATTAAAAGTTGTGTGATGTTGTCATCTGCTAGATGATTATTTTCCCAGTATTCTCGCTGTAGTCTCTCCACGTGATTCACTTCTTTTTTCCAGTCAGCTGGCGTAATTGACTTAATCGCATCTTTTGTAAGTTGTCCTATTTTCTTTTCCAATTGGTCAATGTTTTTATCTGCCACCCTTTGCTTTACCAAGTTCCATATATATTCGATAGGGTTTAGGTCACAATGATAAGGTGGCAGACGCACAACTTCTTGGCCATGCTCTCGCATCAAATCGTCGACGACATATTTTATCGGCGGCTTTTTTCTCAGTATAATGGGATACAATTCCCTCTTTGTCATTTTGTCATTAAATGGAATATTGTGTTCACGTAGCCAATTTTGCATTTCAGCTTTAAGAGCAGCACTAGTGGGCGCTTTCACCGACTGCGTCGAATGGTAGGGTGCATTGTCTATGACAACTATACCGTTCGGCGGTAAATTTGGTATAAGCTTTTCACGGAGCCATTTTATAAAATTGTTTGTGTCCATCTCGTTATGATAATCACCGATTTTACTTTTACATTTATAAAGTAATTCTGCACCTTCAATGAATCCATTTTCTCCTCCAGCGTGTACAAGAATCCAACGTTGACCCGGATTTAAATTTTTCTTCACACTGCTGTCGGTATTATTTTGCCAGCATTTACTGACCGTATAGTGGGAATGGATCCACATCTCGTCCAGGTAGGTAACCGGTTTTTTATCAGCGCCACTGTCATTATTCTCTTTCATACGGCGTAGGTAGCGAGCCCTCCATGCGGCGATGTCCGGCTTTTGTGTCAATACACAACGGATATTTTTACACTTTTTGAACTTGTAGCCCAATTTGTTAATTATAATATTTTTTAAATATGTTCTCCCACCTTGAAAATTTAGGTCTCTCTTAACTGCTGCCAGAATTTTCTTCAAAGTTGGGATTTCTTTTTTTACAGCATAAAAACTGTTGATGATATTTCGTATTGCGCAAATGTCAAAATCATCTACTTCGATGCGTTTTTTGTACTGTTTATGCTTCTTACCCAGTGTCGATAATTTTGGTTCTGGGTGGGTTTCTAAATTATTACTAGTACTTGGAGTCGGACTAGCGCCCGGCGAAGTAGGTGGTTGTACTTTGGCTTCATTTTTAATTTTCATTAGAGTCCTCTTTGATATCCCAGTTGCAGCACAGGTTCGTTTCACCACTTGGTCTACAGGTATGGTGTACTGTTTATTTGCTTTCTCCGATTCAAAAAACTTGAGCACTTTGAAGATTAAATTTCTTGATTCGCTGTGTATTGTTTTCCCATGACTTCAGTTTAACAGGTACAACAATTTTAATAACAACCAAACCAGTCCAAACTTAACAGTAAACAGTCTAAACTTAACAGTAAATATTAAAAAACAAAACAATAACAAAGCGAAAATATCAAAATTATTGGGACGTATATCGGCAACGAAGATGCTAACCGTACTGTCGCACCGGGGAGTGCGCGGAGAGGTGACAGGGGAAGCGGGAGAGGCGCCGCATTCCAGCGAGGTGCACAGATATTGTGACCGGGTTGGCTTTCTTGGTTAGAGGGTCATCAAGGCTTGTTTCTGTTGAAATTGTTTCTAAAACTGGCTTGCATCAGAGGGTTGGTAATGCGTCCGTCTTTTTTCAGCTGAGATTATCATAATATAGCTGACATTCTGATTGTCGCTGTCGCACACATTGTTTTATTCTTGACCTGAGGAATAGTCATGATATTTTGCTAGTTTCACCATGCGAAAACTGTCAAAAGTAAATTTTGTTTCACACACAAGTTTGTGTCACAGTTTAAAGTTATCTGATATTGGAAAGAATCTGCCCATATTTTTGAAAAGTTGTAATGTTTGTTTGTTTGTTGTGGACTTTTTGTTCTGTCTCTTCCCCAAAAGCCACAACGAAGTTAAATGATAAATGATAAATGATTTATTTTCTGTAAGTAGGTTTGTACAAACACTTTTACATGTCAATCATATTTTTTTAAACTAGATGAGGTCGGCGTTTCCTATCTGACTACTCTGAGAAGAAAGGCCGAAACAAACTCAGAGGTCACAGTAAATGATAAATAAATGATAAATGATTTATTTTCTGTAAGTAGGTTTGTACAAACACTTTTACATGTCAATCACATTTTTTTTTTAAACTAGATGAGGTCGGCGTTTCCTATCTGACTACTCTGAGAAGAAAGGCCGAAACAAACTCAGAGGTCACAGTCTCTTTTAAAGTCCAGACATAATCTTGGTCAGATCATGTGAAGACCATGTAGATTGGTGTCTGAAATGGTCTTTTGAGTAAAGAACCACACAGATTGAGAGGACCTGTCCAGTCAGTGCACGCATTTGTCAAAAATCGTGCAGCTCAACTCAGAACTTGAGGAGCCTTACGATTCGACGAACAATACCAATGAAAGGACATTTGGGTAGGCCGCATAAATTACTCAAACTGCCAGGTCATGATTAAAACTAACTAAGAAGGAAAACAGAAAAAAGAAATGACCCACATAGTCTTCACACTCACAATAATAATAATAAAAATAAGATACTTTACAAAGTAAATATCCATGTCATTGTTTATATAATATTCATCAATGTCAATGTGTATATAAAAATCCGGAAATAATCTTTGATCTTTGAGGACTATGTATTTGAGGATCATGATTAAAACTAACTAAGAAGGAAAACCGAAAAAAAGAAATGACCCACATAGTCTTCACACTCACAGTAATAATAATAAAAATAAGATACTTTACAAAGTAAATATCCATGTCATTGTTTATATAAAATTCATCAATGTCAATGTGTATATAAAAATCCGGATATAATCTTTGAGGACCATGTAGATTGGTGTCTGAAGTGGTCTTTTGAGGAAAGAACCACACAGATTGAGTGGACCTGTGCAGTCGGTGCACGCATTCGTCAGTAACCGTGCAGCTCAACTCAGAACTTAAGGAGCTCAACGATTCGACGAGTAATACCAAGGACAGGACATTTGTGTAGACCGCATAAACCACTCAAAGTGCCAGACCATGATTAAAACGGAAACAATGACCCACATAGTCCTCACATTCACAATAATTAAAATAATATAAGACTTTAAACAGTAAATGTTCATGTCATTCTGTATATAAATAGATATTTAGAAAGAGAAAAAAAAAAAGTGTAAATCAGCAAAAAATAAAAAAAATAAACAACATTCACTGTCTAGACCTATTGGAGCAGCTCAATCCCAAGCTTTTTTGTCCTCAATATAGTCTTTTACAGTATAATAGGCTTTCTGGCATAGTTTTAGCTTTATAAAAGATTTGAATTTATTAATGCTTAGTTCTTGAATGTGGCTAGGAAGTTTATTATAAAAACGTATACATTGGCATCTAAACGAGCCACCTATTTTCTTGAGCCTTGTTGTAGGAACAACAAATTTGTGTTTGTTCCTAGTATTTATGTTATGGATATCACTGTATTTTTTAAACAGATTAATATTTTTATGTGCATACAAAAGATTATCATAAATGTACTGAGAAGGCACAGTCATTATATTAATCCCTTTAAATTTGTCTCTGAGGGAGTGTCTGGGACTTAATTTATAAATCGAACGAATTGCCCTTTTTTGTAAAATAAAAATTGTCTGAATATCGGCGGCATTTCCCCACAACAGAATACCGTATGACATCACACTATGAAAATAACTAAAGTAAACTAAACGGGCTGTCTCTAAATCAGTTAAGTCACGAATTTTCCTAACGGCGTATGCTGCAGAGCTAAGCTTTTTTGACAATTTATCTATATGGGGGCCCCATTGAAGCTTGGCATCCAAAGTTATGCCTAAGAATACTGTGGTATTTTCGGGTTTTAACTCATCACCCTTTATAAGAACACTAGTTTCTACTTGTCTAACATTTGGTATCGTAAACTTAATACATTTCGTTTTTTTTTCGTTAAGAAGTAGGTTATTAACATTAAACCAGTTAACTACTTTTGCGAGGGCACTATTTATATTGTCAGTAACCAGCTGCTGACGTTTGAGTTTAAATAAAAGTGAAGTGTCATCTGCAAACAACACTATATCATGTTCGTCCCTTATGAGGTAAGGCAAGTCATTTATACAGTGTGTCCGGACATGGACTAGCGATATTCTAAATACTTAAATATAAGCTATTTTAAAGTACAATTACACTATAGGCTTAGGTCCAATATACTTCCCCGCTATGTGGCAGCCATTTTGTTTTTTTTGTTGAAGTATGCTCTATGCGAGTACAAAAAAAATCATATATCTCAAAGTTTTAGTCATACTGAGATAAAAATAGGCTTATTCGAAAGGCAATAATATTGTCTACCGTCTGCACTACAAAGCAATATGTTCACAATTCCATAACTTTTGAAAAAAAATGTGAAAGTCGAAAAAAAAACAAAAAATTATGCAATTCAACCAATAATTGTTAATTACTACAAAAACAACCCCGAGAGCTTTTTTATTTTTTATACTAGATCGACAGTTTTTGAGCTAAGCTACAATACAACATAAAATTCACAACTGTATGTCTAATACTTTAAGAGTTATTGTTGTATGAACATAGCGTATGCGCAAGCACAAAAGGCCTTTGTCGGAACCCTAAACAGGAAATCATTAAAAAAACATAACATTCATATTGAATTTTATTTAATGTTTTTTCCAATATTAAATGAAGATTAAAATATCTAAAGCAGTTGCTCAAAGTGGCCACCTCCAGCTTGTAGACACACTACGGCTCTCTGTGCCACCTGGGTTGATGAGCGCCTAATTAAATCCAAATCGGATCTAATTTCTTCGGCGGCTGCCATAATTTTTGCGACGAGTTCTTCCCTGGTATTTGGAACTGTAGCGTATACTTTTTGTTTCATATGACCCCACAAAAAATAATCCAAGGGTGTCAAATCGGGTGAGCGAGGCGGCCACGCTACTACACCACCACGACCGATCCACGGCTGTAGATTATTATTTAAATATTCTCTCACTGCTCGAGAAAAATGCGCGGGTGCACCATCGAGCTGGAACCACATACGCCGACGGTATGATAGAGGTAGGTCCATGAGGCTGTCCGCAAACTGTGTCTGTAAGAATTCTAAAAATCTAGCGCCGTTTAATGTAGGTGGCAATTCCAATGGCCCTATCAGCCTATCGTTGATTATGCCGGCCCACACATTTACTGAGAATTCATGTTGAAATGAGCTTGGGCGCACCGCCCTTGGATTTGCGGAGCACCAGAGATGGTCGTTTCTGTGGTTTGTAATCCCAGCTCTTGTAAATTTGGCTTCATCAGTCCACAGTATTCTTTGTAAAAAATTACGGTTCTGTCTCAAATTTCTATTTATCCACGAACAAAACAGATCTCGCAGCAAAATCTGGTTCGATCACGTCTTGAACCCGTCGAAAATGATAAGGGTGTAACCCTTCTCTTTTCAAAATTCTCCATACATGCCACTTAGACATTCGAAGTTGCACTGAAATCCGTCTAACGCTTAGTCTAGGATCATTGGTTATTAGTCTAAGCACTTCTTCTTCATCTTCGGGCGATACCAAGCGATTGCGTTCATTAACAGCTCTTTGAATACCTCTTTCCGCTAATCTTGAATGCACGTCGATAAAAGTTTGGCGACTCGGTGTAGGCCTGTTAGGGTACCTTCGTCGATATTCTTGTACAGCCAAATTTGCACTTCCATTGCAAAAGCCATACACAAAGTGTATGTCAGCAATATGTTGCGATGAATATTGACGCTGTGCCATACTTTATCACACTTTTAAATACAAAACACTAACGCAGCACGTAAACAGCACGGACGGTAAGTGAAAGTAGCGATAGCGATCACAACGCAGGGCGAGGGACAACTAAACTAACCCAACTAATAATTTGTCCTTAAAACTGATTTTGTTTCAGGTAGTGGACTAATACGTTCTATCTCGCTTACTCACGGTAGTAACGAACAGTATTTCTCGCCTGCTCTCAGATGGAATACAGTGAATGCCATAAATGACACTCTGGCGGTTAACAAAGACGTTTTGTGCTTGCGCATACGCTATGTTCATACAACAATAACTCTTAAAGTATTAAACATACAGTTGTGAATTTTATGTTGCATTGTAGCGTAGCTCAAAAACTGTCGATCTAGTATAAAAAATAAAAAAGTTCTCGGGGTTGTTTTTGTAGTAATTAACCATTATTGGTTGAATTGCATAATTTTTTGATTTTTTTTTCGACTTTCACATTTTTTTTCAAAAGTTATGGAATTGTGAACACATTGCTTTGTAATGCAGACGGTAGACAATATTATTGCCTTCCGAATAAGCCTATTTTTATCTCAGTATGACTAAAACTTTGAGATATATGATTTTTTTTGTACTCGCATAGAGCATATTTCAACAAAAAAAACAAAATGGCTGCCACATAGCGGGGAAGTGTATTGGACCCAAGCCTATAGTGTAATAGTACTTTAAAATAGCTTATATTTAAGTATTTAGAATATCGCTAGTCCATGTCCGGACACACTGTATAAATAAGAAATAAAAATGGGCCAAGAATTGAGCCCTGGGGGACCCCCATTTTTACTACAGATCCGGGTGACCTTTTTCCGTTAACATCAACTCTCTGAATCCTATCACTCAAGTAAGAAGTAAGAAGATCCAGAGAGGCGTTCCGAATTCCGTAGTAGTGAAGTTTCCTGATTAAGGTTTCATGAAGAACACAATCGAATGCCTTGGACAAATCGCAAAAGTTGCCCAAAGCATCGCATTTGTCCTCCCATGCATTATAAATATGTCCTAAAAGTTCAACTCCGGCATCAGTAGTTGAACGACCCCTTGTAAAACCGAACTGTTTGTTATGCAGTAATTTATTTTTGTTAAAAAATCTTTGCATTTGGTTTAAAATAAGCTTTTCAAAAATTTTACTAAAGGTAGGTAGTACTGAAATAGGTCTATAATTAGTAGGGTCTGATGTACTACCCGATTTAAACAATGGTATGATTTTACTATGTTTCATAAGATCAGGAAACTCACCACGATCAATACAATTATTAAATATAACAGCTAAAGTAGGTGCTACAATGTTTATAATTGACTTAGCAACATCCACAGAATTACCCCATAGATCTGCAGTCTTTTTAACATTTAACATGTGAAAAGTTTTAATTACATCTGTACAGGTGACATATTGAAAGTGAAATTCAGAATCACCAACTGGAACGTTTTCTTTAAGTAAAGACTCTGCAGCAGTGGGTGATGAGCTTAGAGATTTAGTTGTTGACACGGGAATCTCTGAAAAGAAATTTTCAAAGGCCGCGGCGACTTGAGAATCTGATCTAATTACATTGTCATCAATAGCAAGGCTGTAGTCACTACTTCGGTTGCAAGACCTTCCTGTTTCGCTATTAATGACATTCCAAGTCATTTTAATAATGTTACTACTATTTTTAATTTTTGAACTCAAATAACGTGACTTGGCTATACTACAGACTGTTTTAAATATTTTAGAGTAATTTTTAACATATAAATTAAATTCAGTAGTGTTTATACAAATCCGTTCATCATATAATTCATAAAGTCGTTTTCTACTTTTATGTATACCAATGGTGGCCCAGTCACTGAAGGAAGCGTTACTATTGACTGATAATGTCTTTGGAATGAATGTTTTATCAAATTGTGTGCAATACATATTAAAAAAAATCATTATATTGTTTGTTAGGGTCATCATTAGTCAACAGAGGTGGTAATTTACTTAGGAGTTTAGTTTTAAATGTTTCTAAGCGTTTAGTTGTTTTTGGGTTAACAGTGATATCTTTTTTAATAACTTTTTTGTTTTGATTTGGAATAGTGATCAGCTGTCCGCAATGATCTGAGTCTATTAAATTAATCATTTCTTTGTGGTTTGGTGTAATATCTGTATAAATGTTATCTAGGCATGTGGCACTAGTAGGAGTTATTCTAGTGGGCTCCAAAAATAGGTTAGCAAGATTGTATGACTGAAACAAACTTATGATTTTAGTACTTAACCCAGAATTTTCTAACAAATTAACATTGAAATCACCACAAGTGATGATGGACTTGTTTGTATTACAGATTTTGTGCAACACTTCATCCATAACCTTTTCAAAACAATCATACAATCCTGAAGGAGGTCTGTACACACTTAATATAATGAACTGCTCCAATTCTATACAGGCTATTTCAATTGTCCGCTCAACAGAGAGGCTCACAATGTCCTTTCGGTCCTTAAACTTATGCTGGTTATTTACTAAAATTAATGAGCCACCATGTATAGCATTTACTCTGCTGAATGAACTACCAACCTGGTGATTACTAAAATTGAACATGAACTGGTGGCTTTTAAGCCAATGTTCTGTCATACAAAGAATATCTACGTTGTAACAATTCAGGAATAATTCTACTTCTAAGTCTTTGTTTAAAAATCCTTGAATGTTTTGATGCACCAGATTGATACTGTTTAATTTTTTTACACTTTCATTTGACTTATTACTTACATTTTTGCTAGAGGTTGCCTCTATTGTCCTAATTTCTAATTTAAATGATGATTAATGTCATTAATTTTAAGCAAATTATTGACAGAATGGTTTGAAATGCCTTTGCATTGCTCAAAAGGAGCAATTTGTTTAGCCAAATTTTTGGCTGAAATAGAAAAAAAATATGATAGTGACATAGCTATCTGTCTTTTGAGATAGGTAGAAAGATAGTACATAACACGATTGTATCTATCTTTTGTCAAATATAAATTACTATTAATATAATAGTTAGTGTCAATTAAATGGATTAACTTATCATTATAAGTTAAATTATGCAATGTCATGTTTAAATCATATCTTAACCTATTTTCTTCCTGTGGCAAACTGTTACTATAAGGGAATGTAAATAACACAATTTTTCTTAAACTAAGGTTGCACAATGTTCTATGATATTGGAGCAATTCTCCTTTATTTAAATTTCCCCTATTTCCCATAAAAATTAACAAAGTTGTTTCCTGCTTAAAGTTACATTTAATAATTTCTTTCATAATATCAAATAAAGAACAACCAGGCATACAGTAATTTATTACAGAGTGTCCCGGATATTCATCTGTCAACAAGTGACCTAAGTCCTTTCCAATCTCATCACAAAATAGTACAATATCATTGTTTACAATTTGTTTACACGGTATAAAGGAGCTATTAACAGAAGGAACTGGCAAATCAACACAAGGATCCGGTAATGTGGTATTGCATGTTGACAATGAATGGTCTGGCGTAGGCACATGGGATGGTATTTGACAGCGATCACAGCTGTTAGTTTGTGAGTTCACCAGCTCATTCATTGCCAACACATACTCCCTCATTAGTTCTTCAGAGGTATTATATTTGTTAGTCATTGATCTTAGTTTCTCCTGTAGGTGGTCCAGTTGAGATTGCAAGTCCTGTGTGTCAATGTCGTATTTCCTAGTACTTTGCTCCAAATTAAAGGAATACATATCTAGCTGTTTAAGTAAATTTAACCTTTCCCTGTTAAGTTTAACATTTTTTATAAAGAACTTTTGTCTTTTTACCATTTTTTGCGTTTTAACAATGTATTTATTAACTTTTATGTATTTTTTAAGTTTGTTTTTACTAGTGACTACCCTCACTGAATTACATGATTTTGATTCATCATCACCTGTCAAATCAATAGTGTAAGTAGGGTTTATGGCAGAAACCATTGACGGGGCAATAGACACCAGCTCATTGAACAGACTTTGATTCAGCGAGGCGGTGATGTTAAGATTTGTAGTCTCAAGTTCTGTAATCTGACTTTGAGCCTCATGTAGCTGCTGTTGCAATAAGTGCTTCTGGCTAAGAGCTTGTTCATACTCTATGCTACACTGGCTGAACCCGTCCACAACAACCTGGAGCCTATCCCGGGCTTCTATGGCATCAGTGTATTGAATATATAACTGAGCCATTTCATTTTTCAACTTCCTATTCATTTCATTGGCATCAAAGAGCACTCTTTCATTGTCATCTATTTCCTTAATAAGTTGGTCACAGGACTCCCTTGACGCCTTTAATAGGCTCAAAGCCTCACTGAGTTTGGACTCTTCGAGGCGAGCACGGGCGCTGCGAGTCATAATCATGACGAAGTATAGCTTTTATAAGGAAGAGAAAACAATTTAGAAGAGCTAGGTAGTTGTGAAATTTGAAAGAGGATTAGTGCAGAGGAAAATGAAATTTAATAAAGTAAGAAGTTCTGTAACCAACCAAACTAAGGTTATGTTTACGTTCAAAGGTCATTGGCATCAACAAGTAGCCGTATTAAAAGTGAACAATGTAATTTATTTTGTAATTAAAGGACGCAAACAAACAAAAGCAAGTAAAATATTTAAGTATTGTACCTGATAACAAGATGACAATGCAAAATTCACTTGAGCCGGTAACTGTCACTCATTCACATTGAAATATTTACACTTATTTTGCACTTGGTAAGTGAATCTAATTCAAAAAACTGATTATTATCCTATTTACTTGATGAGTAATTGGAAATAGGCTTGAAAAACATACGAAATTAAATATTTAAGATTAAAATAACAAGAACAAATTCAAATCAGATGTTAGCTGTAGTGTTGCCACAGGAAGCAAGTTGAAGTTGATTATGGTTGTTTCTTTTGAATTTAGGAATGTTTGAAATGGTTTGTTTTGCAATTTGCCATTCAGGGGGTAATTTTCAATATCAGTCTAATCCATTTTATGCCAAATTGAGAAAAGTGAACTTTTGTATGCCATCATGATGTGAGGGGTCTAAATGCAAATCCGCCTCTATCCAGTTTCTGAAAATCTTCCAATTTTAGGAGAAATCTTCTGGGTTTTAACAAATATAGTTTTTTCCAGCTCATAATAAATTTAATAACAATAGCATTAATATCTTTTAGGTAATATTCAATTGAAAAGTGGATAGTGGCGATTTTGCACCTCAGCTCTGTTTAGAGGCGGTTTTGGACTTCATTCATAGGAACTGAGGCGGTTTTGCACGAAACTGTGATTCGATTTATTATGCAGAAATTAACCAAGAACCCTAACATTTTTTTTTATTACTACATTTTATTATTTTAATGTAATGTGTTTGACCTTAAAAGTGATAAAAAATGAAACGCTCATGATATTATTTTAACCCGGCGAGCATGAGGTGAAAAAAAGTTACTTCAAGAATGTGGCAGGGTGGGACATACCCTTATCTTAATGTACCGTAATTTAATTCTTATTATTATTTTTTTAATTTTGTTGATTTATTTTGTATCATAATGAATTAATTAATGGATTTAAATGAAAGAAGTTCCATATAAAATAATAATTATTTATCCATTCGCGTTTTTCTTATACTCTAATAATTACAGGCACAAAATTTAGGGTTTTACAAAAATCAAGAATTAAACAAAAATATTTATCTTTGGAATGTAAATCAACTTAAAACTAAAAGATAATGAGATCCTCCTCGTAATTTAACTTATTATTTTTTTTTTAATTGAAAATAGGATTAGTCAGTACTGTTGAGATCAGCACAATTTTTGCAAATCAATTTTGCATGCTCCTAACATATGGGCTTGGCACAAGCATTGCAAGAATGTTTGGTTTTTCTATCCTTCTTATAATTGGACTATCCAAATGTCTAGGTGAGGGCTCACCGAGCTGTTTTTCGATTCGCTGGCGGATGAAACTTGGAATATTTTATTTTTTTATTTTATTGAATGTAGGTGTTCATAAATCATTGATAAGCCCAAACTACGAATGAATTGTGTTCTCTTGATCGTAACGTTTTTATTTGCTCGATATATAATGCAAGCATTGATAGCTGCCATGTTCAAGATACCATAGAACAAAGTCATAGGCCACCGTTTACTGTTGCGACTAACGTTGTAACTGGCACTCAATTCATCAACCATGTCAACGCCAGCTTTAGTCGAATTATAAAATGTTATAATTTCAGGTTTTTGTTTCTCGCCTGTAGATTCATCTATTGAATTGTCATGGTGCATGGTGGACATAACAAGAACCACCTTGTTTTTCTTTGGAGCATAGGAAACAAGTGTGGCAGTTTGTGTATGTGACTTTAACCCTTTACCGCATAGGAAACCATATATGATTTGACATGTTTACAGTTTATTTACTCTAAAAAAAATAAAAAACTAAACTAAAATTTATGATTACATCATTACGTAAAAAAAATACGTCAGAAATGAGGCAGGGTATAACATACCCGAGACAAGTTTGCGCACATATACCCCGGCCGGTGCCTCGCGCCACACTGCGATCACGCCACTACCCCGTCCTGCACACCTCTGCCTTCAGCTACTGAGCGAGCTAGTGCCGCCAGACGAGGATTTTAAAAAATACGCTACTTTTAAATTTTACCAGGGTGTGAGATACCCTGGCTCATGCTCGCCGGGTTAAATTTTATTAGTAGTGTACTTAACTAAAACTTTAAATTCTAATGCCTACTTCTTCTAAATATTCGCAAGACTCCGTTTGTTCTTCAGCCGGTTCATCGTAGGTTTTGTCCACGACATTCTTGAAATACAAAAGTATATCATCGCCATGGTCAGTCTTCCAGTTGTCTCCAAAATGTTTGCACAATAATTTATTGACGTCTTCAAGTTTTAACCTGCTAATATTAACTTCGTTTCGTGGGATATCTCTTATATCAAATTCATTCATGGAGATTCGAGGTTTCATGACATTTTTAGAAACAACAATTTAAAATGTAGGTACTTCCCCGCGCAGTAAAAATCTTTGTGGATTATTTTTTACTCTTTTCAAGTAGAATCTCTTACACTCCGAAAACTTGAAGTGGTATTGTCCTGGAGGTGTCATCACATTTTTCCCGTATGATTTAAAATCTTTGACTTGACAGTCGTATCCTAATTTGATTACTCTGCCGTAATTTTCGTAGATGTTTAAATATTCTGATGGCTGTATAATCACTTCTTTGTTTTTTATTTCCTTCTCAATGTGACCAAACACTGTCAGCAGGCATGAAGGAGTGGCCTGGGACAGGAAATATCAATTCAACAGTTTTCACTGTTCGGGGTGCACAAGTAGTCAGCCAGTGAGCACACATTGCAATCAAAGTGCTATTTTTATTTTGTGAACCACACCCATCAGCCATCAGTCTTATTTTGTCAATATTAGTGAAGTCAACCCACGTTGTTAGCTGATAAAACACAGCTGAAGCTATCTCGTTTGAAGACTTCGAATGTGTATTCTCCGTCCACGTATAACAGAACACATTTTGTTTAGAAATTTTATTTGTGCTACAACCCATTACAATTGTAAAGTTATAAATATACAGGGTTACTGGTAACTCGACGTATTCCTTGCAGGACATCATGGTAGGGTTAAAATGCAACAAATTAAGCCACCAAATGTTCTACCGAAGTTCAGTAGTTTTTGAGTTAGTAAGGGTTTTAGATTTTTTGTGAAAAATCCCAGATTAAATTATTTGAAGCCGATTTGAAAATTATTCACGGGGCGGCTGTACTGAAATTGGAGTTATTATCATAGTTGACGCCGTAGCGGATCGTTTTTAATAATTAAAAGTTCAAAATGACTAAAGCTTTGGTGAAGATCACTAATCAAACATTTTTTTTTTTTTGTAATTTTTGCTATTACTTCATACAAAATGTTGTCTTAGCACAAAAAAAAATACTACACCAGGTGTACAAATTATTAGTAAAATATCCTTAATAAACTAAATACACTAATCTTAATCATACAAAAATTAACTTAATCTAATTTATTACATAATAAAAAGGTATACAATATTTTTGCTGCTTTAGAAGTAGGCTGGGCTAAAATACCATGGAACATTCCAACATCCATTCTTGACACTTTCAAAGAGTTGAGAAGTGCGTTTCTTTTGTCAGTATATCGGACACATTCCACCAACACATGCTGTGCATCCTCAACTGTACCACACACCTCACAGTTAGGAGAGTCCGATTTCCGCATGAGAAAAGCAAAGTTGTTTAGTGGAATATGTCCTGACCTCAAACGATGCGCAGCTACAATTTGACAGCGACTCAGTTTCGACCCGGAGAACCAAGGTATATGAGGAGGCTCACTCTGTATACTTTTGTACCAGATTCCTTTCGTTTTAGATCTTTCATTAAAATGTTCATTCCAATATAAATTGATTATTTTTCTAAATTTAGTTAACATTTCCGAATAACTTGGTAAAATATCCCATATTTGTATGCCTAAAGAAATTGCTTCTTTGGGTAATCTGTCAGCCTCCTCATTACCCGAAAGTCCAACATGGGACGGCACCCACTGAATAACTATATTTTTATTAGTTTGGTTAAAAAAATGGATTTGTTTCAAAATTGTGTATGCTATAGCTACACCCATTGAACCATTATGAACACATTTAGAAATATGCTGTAAAGCACTCTTACTATCGGTACATATCACCACTTTATTAGCATCTAGCTCTAACACATATTTCAAGGCCTCAGAAATGGCAAATAGTTCAGCCGTCATAATGGAAATATGATTATTCATTTTATAAGTCCTGTGACACTTATTTGCTAAATCGCAATATGCTGCGCCCACTCCATCTGATGTTTTGGACCCATCTGTGTATATAACATGCCAGCCAGGTAAGTTTCCCGTAGTTCTTTGAGGGTATTATACTTTAAAGAATAAATATAATAATGTGATTTTGGAGCAGTAACGCTAACTAAGTTACATCTAATGATATCCTTTATATCTATTTTAGACATCCATGTCTCCAAAGTAAACATTAAGATTGGATACGAAGACGAAATATTTTCAGCTACCACCAGACTTTGTGAAGCAACTAGTAGCCTCCTATTCCAGTACCTATTCTCAATCATACGACTCAGGTCTGAAACCAAACTTATAGAAACATCGTTAGTCCTGGATTGCAGTTTTAAACAAAACTTTAGAGAGAGAAATTGTCTTCTTATTTTTAGGGGAGGTATACTCAACTCACTCTCCATGACCTGTATCGGAGTCGATTTAATAAAACCTCCGATAATTCTTAAAGCTAAATTTTGTAACTTGTCCAATTTGTAAGTGTGACTAATTGCAGAGTTATCGTACAAAAAACATCCGTAATCAATTCTACTCCTAATAACGGCTATATAAAGTCTACGCATATATGTAGGGTGAATACCCCATGACGATCCTACTAGAACTTTAAGCAACTGAAGTTTTCTTTGTGAACACTCACACACCTCGTTAATAAGCATTTGTCCAGCCACATTCCTAAATATTTAATGTAGTCGACAGTTTCTAAAGCATTATTGTTTACTTTAATATCAACTGAAAGTCTTCTACGACCTCTAGTAAATATACATAATTTAGATTTATTGCTCGATAATTCCAACCCCAACAAATCTATAGCGGAGACAAAAAAATCTAAAGCTCGCTGTATATTATCAACACTGTCTTGCAATTTATTGTTATTACAATATAGGACAAAATCATCAGCGTATTAATAATAATAATAATAATTTATTTATTAATTTTGACAACACTGGTCCAATGGTTAGTACAGCAATAACTTATCAACTAAGGGTTAGTAATTAAATTAAATTAAAAATCAAATCAAAATAATAAAAATAATCAAAATAAAATAAGTATTGACTGATAGAAACATTAATAATATTTTGACAAATATTGGCCGTAATTATACAGTGTGAGTCTTCATAAAGTGCACATATTAAAAAGGGTGAAAATATAAACAATTTTATCGACGGAAAAAATGTCAAAAAAAATCTAAAAAAAAAATTGAATTTTTTATGGGCTATTAATTTTTTTTATTCTCGTCTTGGTACCCCATGCAAACAAACTGTTACTACTTTTAAACTAAATGTGATATTAAAACAAAACAAAATTAATAATGATCTCTAATAATAGGCCGAGCTAATAAAGCCATAATTTTTGAAAAATAAACCTCATAAATTAATTATTAATGATTTTTTGAAGAAAATTTATCATTTTTCTACCAATTTTTGCAATGAATGTAAAATTTATCAAAAAAATGTCCACTTTACCCTACTTTTTTCTTATTTTATGTTATTCTACATCGTATTAGCTATTTTTTGGTAAAAATCCCATGGTTGTAGCTAAAACACAACATTTGCTATCAGAGGCTAAAAAAGAGGCTCACCGGGTGTGTTATTAATTCGAAAGGATAAATTACTTTCTTATGAAGGCTATGTGATTCATAAAACAAAGAAGCGTAGGTTAGGTTAATCAAAATCATTTATTATTTCACATGAAACTTAAAACTAATGCATTAATTGCTCAAAATGTCCGCCACGCTGTTGTAAACACAAAAACGCGCGAAGGGAAATTTGTTGTGTGGCCCTTCTTATCATTTCGCGATCATTGCGAATACCATTCGCGCAGTTTATTATGCGATCTTGCAAATCAGCCTCGGTTTCGATAGGGGTGTTATAAACTCGTTGCTTAATGAAAAGTTGGGTACCAAGACGAGAATAAAAAAAATTAAAAGCCCATAAAAAAATCATTTTTTTTTAAAGATTTTTTTTGACATTTTTTCCGTCGGTAAAATTGTTTATATTTTCACCCTTTTAATATGTGCACTTTATGAAGACTCACACTGTATTAAAGAGAAGGGGGATAAAGGATCACCCTGAGCAATTCGCCTACCAGTCCATCTTACATACTGTCTGTTGCTTTCGTCAGCTTTTATAGTGAGATGTCTTTCCTTTAAAAATTCCCAAATATAAGAACAAACATATTTACCAACTTTTAGATAATTTAGAGTATATATAACCCGGTCAATTAGAACGTTATTATATGCTCCTTCTATATCTAAGAAAACACCCAAAGTTGGAGTATTTTTTGTAAAACCTATTTGTATTGTGGTAACTAGGCGTGCCAGACTATCATGACATGAGTGATTTTTTCTAAAACCGGTTGTACTAGTAGATAATATTTTATTGTACTCTATAAACCATTCCAGTCGCTTTAGGATAATGGAGTGAAATATTTTACACAGACAAGATATCAGTGCGATTGGACGAAGCTTGCTATCAGAAGCGCTGCTAGTTTTAGGAATCGGTACTATGTAAATGTCTCGCCATTGAGAGGGAACCGTTGATGTTTTAAAAATAAAATTATATAATTCGAGTAAATATTTTTTAGCAATAATAGGTAAATTAGAAATCATTGAATAAGAAAAATTGTCCATACCGGGAGATGTATCCTTAACTTTAAAGCAAGATTCCAATTCTTGTTTCGAAAACTCACAATTTAAAGGTGATTCGTTATCATCAAAAACAGGGGTTGGAGTCATCACAAAATCTGGAGCCAATGAACTCAGTAGTTCTTCTTTTTTACTGTCCGATGAATAAGATCTCGTCTGCCTAAAACCCTTCATCCAGCGCATTTTCCTCCACATGGTTGATGCAGTTGTAGTCTCATCAATACTGTCACAGAATGTATACCATGACTTAGACTTAGCTTGCCTTGTGATCTTTTGACCTTCGTAAATTTTAACATAAAGTAAATCTAGATTTTGAGGGTTAGGGTTTTTCCTAAAATTTGTTAAAGCTAAGCGTCGCTCGGCTACCACTTTAGAGAGTTGTTGGTTCCAGTATTTTTTTGGTGTAAAATTGCCCATTGGATTATTACATAGTTTTATAAAAGGAATTGCTTTATCTGCAGCTTTATTCATTTGCGTAGTAAGAAAGTCATACATACATTGAGCGTCTTGTGATGGCGGCGGATTTTCTAAAAAAGAACTAGTAATAATTTGACGGTAGGTCGCCCAATCTGCTTTTTTAAAATTTCGCTTTAAGATATTATATTTCTTGAGTCTTGATACTTAAAAACAATTTTTATAATTAGATGGTCACTACCCAGGCTTTCACTACTGACACTCCAACAACCGTTAATAGCTATGTCTGTGGTACAAAACGAAACGTCAGGGGAGGTTTTTTGTAAAAAACCATTCACGACCTTCATTCTCGTAGGATCACCATTATTTAATGAGATATAATTGTTTTCAATGGCAGCGTCAAACTGTTTACCTCTAGAATCATTTTTATTGGACCAGCAGGCGTGGTGTCCATTAAAATCGCCCGAAATTATAGTATTTTTAGGAAATCTTGAAAAAATATGTTCCCAGTCTGATTGAGAAGTTCTTACAGAGGACGGACAGTATACCGAAATTATATTATAAATTAATTTACAATTAAGAATTCTAATGTGGATTATTTCTATACCTGAATTAGTCACACTTAAAGGAACAATAAGAGATTTTAAAGATTTGTGTGAAACAATAGCTACTAGATAGATAGATAGATAGATAAATCATTTATTTGGCGCACACAAAAGACAGAACAACACATAAAAGTACAATAAGATGATAAAGTGCGGTGTGCGTCTCAACTTGAGACGCACACCGCACTGTGTATTTACATGATTTGTCACAGTGTCATTTTTATTTCGATGTGTGTGATTTATTTGTTTTTATATCGGCAACTTGTTTTTATCTATTTAATTGATGTAACTGGTTATCATCTTATTGTACTCCCATTTGACACAACCTTGAGACTCTCAAGGTTGTGCCAAATGGGAGTCCAGCTCAGCATGTGTCAGGCAAATATACCTGACGCTGATATTCTGCTGGATCCCTGCAGTGACACACGGACGTTAAGCAGACGAGATAAGTTGGTGTTGTGACAGCGTTATGAGTGAAATTATGTAAGTATACCCGACAATTTAATTATGTATTCTATAGTAAAGTTGTGCATTGTGAAACATTCTTGTGCGTAGGTGTGTTAATATTGTATTTTGATTATATGCAGATATAATGTGTATGTAATAATATTGTAATTATAGAAGCGTAGGTGCGAATAAAATAAACCGAACGATTTGGCTAGAGTAAAATTAAATACGTATACTAAAAATATTAATAAATATATATTTAAAAAAAAAAATATAGGTAAATAACGTGTAAGTACTAACTAATATAACTATTTTCCAACAAAGGATCCACAAACTACTCAATTACTATACCTTTGTTCACAGGTTGTGACCACGTGATACGCTAAATAATAGACAGATTGACTCGGGAAGGACACGAAAGCCAGTTATACAGGAATATTTTTTAAGGAGTGCGCAAAAAAATTGTGGAGGTTCAGTATTAGTAATAGAACACATTTCCATTAATTTTTCAAAACTTTTTTTAATTTTTTTATCCGTCATTTTATCAACAAAATATGGACACTGTCTATTCGTAATATAAACAATAGGCGCGCGCGCACGTTGGTGCACATGCCGTAAGTAGTGGGTTTTACCCCGATGCAAAAGATGTTCTATAGATGGTCGTGGTATTAGGGGTAGGGGGGTAGGGGCGGCAGAGTGACGCGGTGTGCGGGCGTCTGAGTCCCGACGCGACAGTCAGCTCGTCGCATGCGCTATCGTGACCTCGCGTCTAATTGCTTTTCCTCGCAACCCCCGTGCCGCGCGTGTCGAACTCGTATTTACCGGTCACGATGTCAGAATTTAGCAACCGCGAGTTTTATGAGATGGTGCGAGTGTATTTATTAAGTGGTGAAAGTTTACGAGCAGCTCGCAGAATGTATGCGACGGAGAGCGTACCTCGAATGCGAGCACAGGGTATCCTTAACCCCGCGGTCCCTAATGAAAGGACCATTTTAGCAGCCAATCAAAGGCTGCTTGATCACGGTCAGTTCAGGACCCCGAATCACGCACTAGGGTCTGGCAGACCTCGACTGGCGGTCGAAATCGAAGAAACGATTTTCGATTTCTTCGAGCGAGATCCAAGAGCTAGTACCAACGATGCGGCACGTCGCTTTGGTGTGAGCCAGTACGCGGTATGGAAGCTGCTGAATACAGCCGGACTAAATCCATATCACTTTCAGCCCGTACAGCAGCTCCATGACCCAGATGCAGCAGCACGTCGAGCCTTATGCGAGTGGCTTCTAAATCACCGCGAAGTCAACATCTTGTGGACGGATGAGGCATTGTTCACACGTGTGGGACTGTACAATGTACATAATGAACATTGGTGGTCATTCAATAATCCCCATTTGGTGCGAGAGACGAATCACCAAGTGCGTTTTAGCGCCAGTGTATTGGCTGGGGTTATTAAAAATAAAATAATAGGGCCTGTTTTTATTGACGGCACCTTGACCGGGTCAAGATATTTAGAAATGCTGGAAACAACAATTGAAGACATAATGGACGAAGTCCCGATCCGCTACCATAGTAATTTGTACTATCAGCACGATGGCGCTCCACCTCATTACGCCATACGGGTACGGAATTACCGAAATGAAAAATACGGGCAAAATTGGATCGGTCGTGGTGGCCCCATACCGTGGCCTGCTAGGTCCCCGGATCTTACTCCCTGCGATTTTTTTCTTTGGGGAGAAGTGAAACGTCGGGTGTATGTAGAGGAGGCCCAAAACCTAGATGACCTAAGGTTTAGGATAATTAACGCTTTTGATGAAGTGAAAAGTGATATTAGTATTCTCAACAAACTAAATGACAATTTATTTAAACGTGCACGTCTATGCCTAGAAAGAGGAGGATTTCATTTTGAACAATTATTAAAATACGGTGATTAGTGACATTTAGGGTAAGCAATTATTTTTATTAACAATTTTAGCGAATAGATTATTTTTGATTGAACATTATTGTAAATACTGAGTTGATTCCATTTTTTTAAATACGCCCTAATGCAGAAGTATGCACGTAATGCCAATAATTAAATTTTATTAAGTTTTTAAAAGTGTCATAATTTAATCGCTTTATTTTCTGCATTTTGATGGTCCTAAGCCCATGAAAGTATGAAGGAAAAATTGGAATTACTCTTCAAAACTTCACATCACGGCCTAATCTTAAAAAAGTCTAGTTTGAACGTGATAAATTCTGCGATCTGCCGATCGATTCTGGGAAAATCTCACCGTGATAACTAAGGTGAAGTGAGCTTAGAGTTAGTTGTGAGTCATGCTGATGCTAGGGATTGACACTATTGACGACTCACTCCACGCTCACTTCATCCAAACTTTCACGGTGAGATGGTTACAGAATCGCAAGGCTGTACAATGCGTTTCAAATAAGAATAGGATCGACTTAACGCCATGGTGTGACGTCATAGGGTGAGCAAAACAAGATATTTTTTAAACAACATTTATTTACGAATCATGAACGAAGATTTTTTAATCACAATTTAGGTATTCAATTCCGATCATGTCTGCATCACTGTTTGAGTGGTCATCGTCGTTGTCATCACTATTATCATCACTGCTGCTTTCCCCTATAAAATAAAATATGGATTAATTTAGGTATTCAATACTTTAGTTCACCAACTGCTATTTAAAATAAAAATAGACATTCTGTTACCTGTATTTATAATAAATCTAAAGTTATCATCGTCTTCAAATATCTCTCGTTGCCAGTATTCATTTTCTATTCTTTTGACGTGGTTAATGTTTGTTCCAATCGTCGCTCGTAATTGAAGCAATTACTTCTATGTCAGACTCTCAATTTCACTTTCGAGTTGCCTAACGTAGTTATAAATAACTTTTTGATGTTTTTTTCACTTTGATTTAACTAAGACTTGGTTAAACAAAAAAAAAAAAAACGTTTTTGATACGCAAGTAAGTTTTCTTTGCAAACCGTACTTTTCAATCAACATTTGACAGATAGAGGTCATTGACATTCCTATTCTTATTTGAATCACATTGTACCTACATTGTAACCCACGGAAATACCTACTATGCCTGTGAACGAAAAACGAACGAGCGCACAGCTGATAAGTAGGTACATACTTATGCGCATTTCACTGCGTCACGCGCCGGCGAGTAGCCATAAAGTTAATTTGAAAATAGACATCTTTCGTTATCGATAACTTATTTTTTTTGTACTGAGACATATCAAAATAAAAAATGGGTGTTTAATAAAACTCATCTAAGTTTATTTTGTCAAAGTTTGCGCACTGCATAAAAAATATTCCTGTATAATGGACGTGTTCGAAGCAGTCATCCCAAGATTTTTTTGCGAGGCGATAAGAAACTGCCGTAGTCGAACTCTGAAGGTGCCAAGAAATTTAAGATTCCTTATCGGCGGGGGAATATTGTTCCAGCATTTAGATGCCGCATACCTAAAACTTCCCCTGAAAGCAGCTGTCCTGTGTGATTGAGTGAAGAGTTGCTGCGAGCACTTTCTACTTGCGCATTCTCTTTTACTAGCGATCCAGCTCAGTTTATCGTACAGGTAGGACGGTTGCTTGTACTTTATTACTCCAAAAAGTAGGCATGCCAATTGCAACTTACGACTTGATTTCATTTTGAGGATTGAGTGTTTATTTAAAAATGGCGTTACGTGACTTCTTGGTGGGATTGAGAAGCAGAATCGAGCGCAGGCGTTTTGTACCCTCTGGATCAGTCGATCAGATCTTGCCAGAAGTCGAGGCCCAATAACTACGTCCGCATAGTTCAAATTAGACAGCATGAGAGACTCAACCAGCTGGATCCGCAGTTCCTCTGACAGATAAGGCCTTATTTTATAAAGGACCTTACAAACAAATGCGTACTGACTCTGCCACGTGTGCTTCGTATCTCAAGCCAGTGTCCATATTGAGACCCAGATTTCGTGCCTCACTGACTCGACTGACCGGCCCACCCAGCAGGGTAACGTTAAGTGTTGCCGGCACTGCACTGATTTGGTTCTTGGTTCCAAACAACATGTATTTGGTCTTAGTCGGATTAAGTACCAAACCGTTATTTTCAGCCCAACATGCTATCCTGTCAAGATCATCGTTTAGATCCTTAATCGCAATGTCATAGTCACTTGGTTTAAAGGATATATAAACTTGTACGTCATCAGCATAAATATGGTATTTACATCGCTTCAGGGAAGTCCTGATATCAGCACAATACAATATAAAGATGATAGGGCCCAGTATTGACCCTTGCGGGACCCCTCTTTCAACAGAAGTGAGTGACGACACAAGAGATGAACCTTTGCTCAATCGTATTTCCACACGCTGCCGACGGTTGGTGAGATAGCTTTGGAAGCATTGTATCGTATGCTGGTCAAATCCATAGTAGCTAAGCTTTGATAGAAACAAATCTACATTTATGCAGTCAGAAGCTCGCGAAAAATCAAGTAGGACAAGATGTGTGCATAGGCCCTTATCCTGTGCTGACAGAATGTTATCTGTCACGTCTAAAAGAGCCGTTGAAGTACCACGCTGTTTCCGAAAGCCTGACTGTAGCTCAGGCAGAACGTGTTTATCCTAAGTAACCGTCATGAGAAGCTATATATTTTGTAAACAAGTGTTCAGGAGTTCACAACATTCGGACCAACAAAAAAAATGAATTTGTTTAAGATTTAATAAATTATTAAGTAACAAATATTAATTAACATATACACCGTGAAATTTAAATGGTTGTTTTCCCGCAGCGAAATGGTTTTGTCTATGTAATACAATCGTTTCATAGTTATATAAAATATTAGAAACAAAAACTGGCATATTTAACATTGTGAAAAACTAAACTCGAAAGCGATCACGAACCAATAGATATCTACGGCAGAACGACAGCAGGCCGTTGACCCGGGTGCTAGGTCACCGTCGAAAGGATTAGGTACGGAGGCGGCTCCGTTTGATCATGTTACGCGCGGGCTAGATTATGCCGTATAATTACACGCGAGAGCTTATTTTACTTTAAACATTTAATAAATCGGTCTTTGCTTTGTCGGCTTGTGGCTCGCTCGTTTGTTTTGCGTGCAAACTTTTATGCCGTATCACCACGTGCGAGAGCTTATTTTGGTTTGACCATTTATGCATCGCTTTCCTTTGAGGGCTGCGGCGCGTGCGACGCCAGTATTACCTACAATACATGTTACGTCTAGTGTTACTATTAAAGGCCGCGAGGCCATTGACCCACGTGCTTTTCAATCAGCTGTTATCCAACATGTTATTCAAATTTTCCCTTCATACTTTTACGGGCTTAGGACCGTCATAAATACTTTTTTATCTGCAATTTATTGAACACAAAATTAAATTAAAAAAGAAAACTAAGAAAAATTAACCAAAAAAACGAATTTTCTGAATTAGATACTTAAAAAAGTATTTGAGGCGTATTTACAAAATTTGAATCAACTTATTTACAATAATTTTAATCAGCTAAACTACTATTATTTACAAAAGTACGAGTTGGTTACACTTCCCGGTAACGGAGTAATTGTTCGAAGTGTAAGCCATTCCGTTGTACACACAATCGCGCACGTTTTAATTGGTTCTCTTTTAATTTAAACAAGGTGTCTCTGTCACGACGTACGATATCAAAAGCGTCCACTATCGCAGCTACTAACGCTTCGCGACTTTCGTGTTCCTCACGATACACTAGGCGTTTGAGCTCAGACCACAAGTAAAAGTCTAACGGAGTTAAGTCCGGGCTTCTTGGTGGCCAAGGCACTGGTCCGCCGCGTCCGATCCAGCGCTGGGGAAACACCGAGTTCAAGTGCTCTCGCACGGCGCGGTGATAATGAGCCGGGCACCCGTCTTGCTGAAAATAAAGGTTGTCCACGGGCACCGCTAGCGGGAGGTCGTCTAATAGGTCCGGGATAACATTTCGTAGCATTTCCAGGTAGGTTCCACCTGTTAAGTGTCCTGCCACGAAATGCGGCCCTATGAGGTGGCCATTCATTATGCCGGCCCACACATTGACACTAAAACGCACTTGATGCGCACACTCGCGAATAACGTGTGGGTTATTTATTGCCCAAAAATGTTCGTTACGCTGGTTGAAAATACCAACTCGCGTAAAAGTTGATTCATCCGTCCACAAAATGTTCTTATCTTGGTTGGCGATCAACCACTGACAAAACGCAATTCTGTTCTGCGGGTCATTTTCGTGGAGAGCGTGAACACCGCGAAAATGATAAGGATGCTGTCCTTCAGAGTTGAGTAGTTTCCAGACGTGGTACTGGCTTACGCCAAACCTAGCCTCGGCCTGGCGCGTACTTCGACGCGGATCCCGTTCGAAGTACTCGATGATTTCCTCGTCGAGCGCTGGCAAAATAACGGCTGGTCGACCTCTGCCCTGTGCATGTGCCGGTGCATGGAACTGTCCATGATCTAGTAGCCGCTGTGTCGCCGCTACGATCGTCCGTGGAGATGGGACTTGGGGGTTCAGAACCCCGCGAAGACGGAGCGACTCCAAGTGTTGCCGCTCTGCGTAAAGTCGCCGGGCAGCATGGGAGTCATAATCAGCCCTAGCATACAGCTGCACCATAGCGACGTACTCCACATTGCTGTAATTGTAATGACGATCCATTGCAGTTTACAGTGATGGCGCGTGTTGCGCGTACGACATTCGCGGGAAAACTAAGTAGGTCAGGGTCACAGCCGCGCGTGCCGCACGGGTAAAATAGGCGACGGCGGCTTCGTTTGAAATTGTTGCGCGCAGGCTAGTTTATGCCGTATCACTACACGTGAGAGCTAATTTTACTTTGAACATTTCTAAATCGGTATTTTCTTTGTCGGTATCGCGGTGATTTTTTGTATTGTTCCGTGCAAACATTTTATGCCTTATCACAACGTGCGAGGGTTTATTTTGGTTTGACATTATTTTGTGCATCGGTTTTCTTTGTAGGTGGTGACACGAGTAGTACCTAGTACCTACAAGTTACGTCTAGAGTTACTATTGTTACTCACTTTTTCGAGTTGATGAATATTTTTTTAATTATTTTAAAACAGAAACATCGTCATTTATTTACTTTAACTCTTTACTTCGAAAGTACTTCTTAAGGCAAGTCGTTCTGCCGCGGGAAAACAACCAATTAAATTTCAGGGTGTATTATTTAAGAATAATTATTCGTCAGATTCAGATGTTTCCATTTCTGTGTCAGAATCAGTGACATGTATCACGAAGCTGTCTACAGTTTTATCAATCATCTCATCGATGTTGGAATAAAAGTTATCTACTTCCTTGATAACATGCTCCACACAACGCTTCCAATTTTCCGAAGTAATCTGCTGCAGTCTCTCTTTTAATAATTGTTTTACCTCGTCAAATTTAAAATTTGTATTTTTGCGAGCAACATATCCTTTTACGTTGGCCCAAATTAGCTCAATTGGATTAAGCTCACAATGACATATCATTGTGAGCTTAATCCAATTGAGCTAATTTGGGAGTCTCAATACTTCCACCTTAAATGATAAATAAATGATAAATGATTTATTTTCTGTAAGTAGGTTTGTACAAACACTTTTACATGTCAATCATATTTTTTTAAACTAGATGAGGTCGGCGTTTCCTATCTGACTACTCTGAGAAGAAAGGCCGAAACAAACTCAGAGGTCACAGTCTCTTTTAAAGTCCAGACATAATCTTGGTCAGATCATGTGAAGACCATGTAGATTGGTGTCTGAAATGGTCTTTTGAGTAAAGAACCACACAGATTGAGCGGACCTGTCCAGTCAGTGCACGCATTTGTCAAAAATCGTGCAGCTCAACTCAGAACTTGAGGAGCCGTACGATTCGACGAACAATACCAATGAAAGGACATTTGGGTAGGCCGCATAAATTACTCAAACTGCCAGATCATGATTAAAACTAACTAAGAAGGAAAACAGAAAAAAGAAATGACCCACATAGTCTTCACACTCACAATAATAATAATAATAAAAAATAAGATACTTTACAAAGTAAATATCCATGTCATTGTTTATATAAAATTCATCAATGTCAATGTGTACATAAAAATCCGGACATAATCTTTGATCTTTGAGGACTATGTAGATTTGTGTCTGAAGTGGTCTTTTGAGGAAAGAACCACACAGATTGAGTGGACCTGTGCAGTCAGTGCACGCATTCGTCAGTAACCGTGCAGCTCAACTCAGAACTTAAGGAGCTCAACGATTCGACGAGTAATACCAAGGACAGGACATTTGTGTAGACCGCATAGACCGCTCAAAGTGCCAGACCATGATTAAAACGGAAACCCACATAGTCATCACATTCACAATAATTAAAATAATATAAGACTTCAAACAGTAAATGTTCATGTCATTCTGTATATAAATAGATATTTAGAAAGAGAAAAAACAAAAGTGTAAGTCAGCAAAAAATAAAAAAATAAACAACATTCACTGTCTAGACCTATTGGAGCAGCTCAATCCCAAGCTTTTTTGTCCTCAATATAGTCTTTTACAGTATAATAGGCTTTCTGGCATAGTTTTAACTTTATAAAAGATTTGAATTTATTAATGCTTAGTTCTTGAATGTGGCTAGGAAGTTTATTATAAAAACGTATACATTGGCATCTAAACGAGCCACCTATTTTCTTGAGCCTTGTTGTAGGAACAACAAATTTGTGTTTGTTCCTAGTATTTATGTTATGGATATCACTGTATTTTTTAAACAGATTAATATTTTTATGTGCATACAAAAGATTATCATAAATGTACTGAGAAGGCACAGTCATTATATTAATCTCTTTAAACTTGTCTCTGAGGGAGTGTCTAGGACTTAATTTATAAATAGAACGAATTGCCCTTTTTTGTAAAATAAAAATTGTCTGAATATCGGCGGCATTTCCCCACAGCAGAATACCGTATGACATCACACTATGAAAATAACTAAAGTAAACTAAACGGGCTGTCTCTAAATCAGTTAAATCACGAATTTTCCTAACGGCGTATGCTGCAGAGCTAAGCTTTCTTGACAATTTATCTATATGGGGGCCCCATTGAAGCTTGGCATCTAAAGTTATGCCTAAGAATACTGTGGAATTTTCGGGTTTTCCTTATATTTTTTTGCGAGCTCGTCCACTACATAAGTTTTAAAATTGTCTTTAACATTTTTTACTTTTAGCAGTAATTCAGTCTTAATTTCATTGTCGTCGTAAGAAATATTCTTACTTACAAGCCAATTTTGTATATCATTTTTTTTCCAGGCAGTAGTAGGAATTCTTTCAAGACGCCTTGAGTGGTATGGTGCATTGTCCATTACCACTACTGCATTTTCTCCAAGTTTTGGGAGAACGTTTTCAAACCATTGTTCAAAATGGTTGCCATGAATCAATGCATCCATTGATTCATGGTAATCTCCCGTCTTCTTGTATTCAAATATATTTTCACCGCCCTCTACAAAACCGTTCTCATTGCCGATATGGGTAATTATTAATCGTTTACCTTTTGACGTTGGGTTACGTGCACCAATGCTAAGTCCTTCTAGAAAAGCCTGCTTCTTACTTTTAACTTGTTTGCCTACCCAAGTTTTATTTACGGTATGTCCTGTAATTAGCGTCTTGCGCAGTAAAAGAGTTGAAGTACATTATTATTAATACACACTTGTGATAGCCCTTAAGAACTAATGTCTCAAGGTCGGCGGCGCGTGGGTTATATTTTGCAAATAGATTTGCAGTATCATACACATCACTTCACGGTAAAGGCGACGGTATTTGCTTACAATCAGGCGAACCGTATGGTAGTCTGCCGTTTCACTGCAATAAAAAAAAAAAAAACACTAACCTGCATTCACCCATGTCTCATCCATGTAAAATATCTGGCGATTTTGTTGTCTATAGTCTTTAATAGATTTCAAATATTTTCGCCGCCATATTGTTATGTCATCTCTATCAATAAGTGCGTTATTTCGCTGTCGTTTTATATTTTTAAAGTTTAAATGCTTTATTAGCCGCCTGAGAGTTGTTTCGCTAAAATTTGGCAAATCTGCATCGTCATTGACTGCCTGAAGAATCTTGGGAATTGTTGGTAATTGGCCATTTAAAAAGAAACTGAATTTTTTTCCTAATTACGGATTT
Source organism: Eremobia ochroleuca (assembly GCA_949629135.1). Lineage (NCBI taxonomy): Eukaryota > Metazoa > Arthropoda > Insecta > Lepidoptera > Noctuidae > Eremobia > Eremobia ochroleuca. Next base: position 1,731,086 of record OX451385.1, on the reverse strand, counting down.
ATCAAAATCGTCTACTTTCTGATAAAATTTAGGCCTGTCTTTAGACTTGATAGGTGATTTTATTCCCTCTTCTGATTTATATTCTTTTAATATATTATACACAGATGCTATGCCAATTCCCAAAATCGATGCTGTTTTTTTATTTATTTCGGTTTTGTAGGGATATTCATTCGATGGCCAATTTTCTTTCACGTACTTATATACGTTGATCACCATATTTTTCTGATTAGCCGTAAAGCTCGTCACCTGTAAAAATCACCTGTAGTCACTTGTCACACGAAGCTCAAGCTATATCTCCAGGTATACCAATTAACCTAACCAATTACTTCACAATTTAAAACCTACTTCTAATATTAACCTTAAGTTTCCAAAGATTAGCGCGTTTGAACAAACAACTCTTTCTTTTTACTTATTATATATTTTAGATAAATTGTATTACGCACCTTTTGACGTTTTTTTCGTGGCGAATTTATTTCCTTAGATGCACTGGCTACTGGCTCCATTATACGTAATAACAAATAAAATTAACGCAACAATTAAAGTAACAACAATAAAAAAGTGATAACGAAACAATAACAAAATTAACAATAACAACCAGATCCGCGATATATGCAAAGCAATGAAACAAACTCGTATTCGAAACTCGAATGACGCGTTTATTTCAAAATGGCGTCCCGATACTTTACAATCCCTGCGACGCACAGACAGGTATTTGGCCCTAAGGCCCGGATTCCTCTGTCGCTGACGTCGGTCGCGTACCGTCAGTCGCGCAGCGCGCTGACGATCAGCGCCAATGAAAACATCCGTAGTGCGATACTGACCGCTCCACGGTACAGGCGTCTCCAAGTGGATTTGTTGTGGATTTGTGAAGCGGAGTTTGAATTTGGGATATTATTATGAACCCGTTTATAAATTGTTTAGTTGCTGCAGCATACTTACGCAAGCGGAGACGGCGTCAATATAGAAAAAAAAGATATCACATTCACCCAATTGTTGCTGATAGGGTGACGAATGGTGAATTTTCTACTTTATTTGAAAAGCTACGTCAGGACGAGGAAAAGTTTTTTAATTATTTTAGAATGAAAGTAAAAACTTTTGATGAACTGTTATCAAAGTTAGAAAATCACCTGAAACACTGCTCCATGTATCGAGAAATTATACCTCCAGTGGAACGACTTGCTGTTACATTAAGAAAGAAAACAATACATTTTTGTATTAGTTTTTTATTATTTTTTGCAAAAAAAGAATAAAATTGTTATTTATTTAGTTGAAGGACACATTTTACTTGTCCTCGTTGGCTTTCCTAGTAATGCCATGGATGGTTTGGTATCCTTGAGAAATAATTTCGGGTCCGGAGTTTAATGTATAAGAAGTAGTGGGACGTACTTCGTACATCATAGGTAATACAGTTTTTAATCTTAGAATAGAATAGAATATACTTTATGGTAACTGAATAGTGGTCCCGTCATTTTGATATCAAAACAGCGGTACCAATTTCCTGGAAATCCGATGCAGTTAGGTTTATAATATGCCATGCTTTGTTCTGAAATTGACAGCATGTTATTCCATTAGACTAGATTATTTTAAACACATAGATTATAATAACAGATAGATTATTTTAAAATTATTATAAACACAATTATCTTTTACTTACCGATCTCCTTTTTTTTATCATCGCCCTCATTATTGAATTCGGGAAAAAGTGCTTCATAAACTTGTAACCAAAATTTTGCTCTGGCATCGCGATCTTTGTAAAGTTCATTCGATAAATCCCACAATGCAGGACGTAGGCGCACCTCGGCAATCACACGTTCGGCATCAATGTTCATGGTGGCGGGCGACTGTACGCGCGCGTGCCGACGGTCGGGAACAGAGTGAGGACGCTCATAGCGTTCTATAGCGCGTCAGGCTTCCTGTATACGACGCCGGAACCGCACCGGCGCCGGACCGCAATACTGTGTATTCACATCAAAATCGCATCACCACCATGCCGTAGCCGCATCGCAGCCGCACCGTCGCCGCGTAAAAACCGTATTGTATCCGCGTTTATTAATAAAGCAGCGATCACAGTTCAGTATAACATTGTCGGTGTAACTGTACAGACTTCACTGTTATTCGTATCTATATAATGTTAATATTAAGTAAAAAAAAGAAAGTGTTACTCACTTATTTGACCTTCAAGCAACGGCAAGAGCAAATTACTAAACGCAGAAGAAGATTTTGGGTACACCCTGTTTTATCCTTTAGGGAGGATAAGGGTGAATTTCATGTACTTTTTGAAGAGTTAAGAAATTATGAAGAAAAATTTTATGAATATCTCAGAATGAGTGTAAGAACTTTTGATGCACTGTTGAACATTTTACGAAGCAAAATTCAACATCAAGATACCAATATGCGACCTAGCATTTCTCCTGCAGAAAGACTGGTGGTCACCTTAAGGTAAATAAAATACATTTAATTAGAACATATTTATTCAAGAAGATGGCAGATGTACGTATCTAATTATTATGAATTTAAATAAACTTAAAAATATAACACGTAAATTCAGTTTAATTCTGCAAAATTCAAATCCAAAGTAGATCCATCGGGACTCATTGCATTATCTGTCAAAGAATTGGTTCCACTATAGTTTGAATTTTGGGTCTCTGGTCGTCTGGTAAAGGTCGATTCATTTGCGACAGCAGTACGATATCCGTAAGAAGGAGAGGATTGCATTTCGGCGTTGTAGTCATAGGAACTTGGTTGTCCTATACGATGAGTGGTAGGTGCATTAGTAATTGGAGTACTATATTGGTAATCATAATGAGCATTTGTAATTCTGTTTTTGTTTTGTATATTTCGTATTATGGACATTACTTGAAACTGAAATTCTACCACGTCACAGAAATTGTCTACAGTTGCTGCAATGCTTTTAAAAAAAGACATTGAGCGGCTCTCATCTTCATTTTCAACTTTATCAATAAACTTCAACATCCTTTCGTCGACTGCGCTTGTTATTGATGTAGTGCGTGGTTTCTTTGGCGCTGAAGAATCATTATTATTAATTTGGCGGAACATGTTTGAACCCGTTTCCCTTGTAGTAACAATTTTCTTTAAAAATTGCATGTTATCGTAATACACGTATTTGTGAAGTTTCTTAGCACCTGATCCTGACTTGTATTCGTTGAGTTTTTTTTCGTATTTCATCCACGAATCTCTCATATTTCGCCATTTATTTAATAATAATTTACCTGAAAAAAAAAACGGTATTATTAATGTATTTTTTATCTTTACAGATACCTTGCAACTGGAAACTCAATGGCTGATTTAGAATATAGGTTCAGAATTGGGAAGAAAACTATAAGTTTGATTATACGTGAAGTATGTATTCATATATGGTTAGAGCTCGCACCAAACTACATGAAAATGCCTTCTGAAGAAGAGTGGCTTCAAATAGCTCAAGATTTTTAAAATATCGCTAATTTTCCGTACTGCCTTGGCGCCGTAGATGGAAAACATATCAGACTCATAAAGCCACATAAAAGTGGATCAATGTTTCTAAATTACAAGCACTTCTTTTCTATCGTCCTTATGGCTGTAGTTGACACAAATTATAATTTTATATTCATTGACGTCGGAGCTTATGGCAAAGACTGTGATTCAAGGATTTTTAAAGAAACAGCATTTTGGCGAGGTCTAATAAATAACACGCTTAATTTACCACGACCTCAGACTTTGCCCAATACTAATTTGGATTTACCCTATATATTTGTGGGTGATGAAGCATTCGCCTTACATTGTAATTTACTACGACCATTTAGTGGTCAACAACTTGATGCAACAATACGAGATGCATAAATACGAGAATATCAACGACATAATAAATACGACTAACTCGGAGTTTAGTACTTTCCGAAGTTCCAATAGTCTACGGACTGATCTGAATGAAACGGCAAACGCAGTTCGTAACAGATTTGCTGAATACTTTATGTCTGAACAAGGACGAGTATCATGGCAAAATATATATTCATAATAAGTAGGTATATATTCATATATTCCATGACGACTATGTAGGCATCTACACTGTTACGATTAAATAAAATAAATGCAACTCACCATATTCGTTTTTTTCTTTATCGGACAAAGTTTCAAATTTCTCATTTAAAATTACACAAATCTCTTGCCATGCTTTTATATTTTTTCTTTTATCTTTATAAGATTCACTTGTCTTATCCCATAATACCTCCCTTTCCTGCACTAAATTAATCAGTAACTCATAATCAAACTCCTCCATGTTAATAAAATTCCTGAAGACACACGTGTGTACATCTGCGCGGGCGACCTGTCACTGAGCGTCGTGTAATGTCTACAAAATGGCGGCGCTCTGGCGGTCCGGCGCCGACGCGGCCGCGGTGCGGCGGCGGCACGGCCCATGAGCAATTATCATTCGTATACATATAATTGCGGTACGGCACCGGTGCGGTTCCGGCGTCGTATACAGGAAGCCTCAGTCGACCGACGAACGCGGCGCTGACGAGCGAGACCGACGCGCGTCATCAGCGGCGCGTAGCAACTCGCGCGCCGCTGATGTCAGCGTCACAGTGTGGTGCTTCATAGAACACAACGTATATTCGTACGCGCGACCGACATCAGCGACAGAGGAATTCGGGCCTAAAAGTCGGGCGAAATCCATTTTTTTTGTTTTAGTTAGACGCCGTTTTTTATTATTCCTCGAAATACAATGGTATCTCTTACCAATAGCGTGATTCCGACGCGCTAGAGCCTTTCCCCCGCTCCATGCGCTCAGTCGGAAATTACCGTTCGCTTGCCGTGGTCGTGTAATTATTCGATACGCTCAAATTTCATTGTTTTCAAATATAAAATTTATGGTGAAAAAGTCAATTTATTTTGAATTTCTACTATGGATCTTACACAACCAGGTATGTACTTATTATTTTATTTAGTTTTGTTATGAAAAGAGGGAGTTTTCGTACCTTTAGCTCCATTAGTAACTAATTCTTAAAAAGTCCTATAAAATACGCATTTAAAAAAATCTTTAAGCGTTTTAAAGTATTTCTGAACATTTCTAAGTAAAAATTTATATGGTTTGTTTTAGAATAGACTCTATAGTATTCTAAAATACGTAAAACAGCCACCCTAACGCACCCCTCCATTTTTGGCAATTTTTTTTGCATAGACTCAAAAAACCACGTGTTGTTTTTTTTTATGAAAATTAGTTTATTTTGTTTCCAGGCTCTTCTGGGAGGCGGGTATTAACTAGAAACGATTTACTAACTATCACGGAACGCTCCAATGCTTCAAATTTCAATGAAAAGTTGGAATTTATGGAGTTGGAACTTCTCCGTCAATACTCTGAAGATGACCCAAACATTGCCGATGCAAAGCACAAGTTGTCAATTATACGTCACCAATTCAAGCAGAAATGGTCAGCTGCCCGCAATACCAAAGCCAGATTCCTAGAAGCGAACAAAGAATGGCTCAAGGGCACCATATCGCTACCAAAAGCAGGTACCTATTTACGTTAACAATTCTTTTGTTTCGAACATTATTATATTTCATGGAATTTTATCAGTGACTAAAGGTTTATCTTTTGTTATAGGATTAAGTCCAGGTAGACCTCAAAAGTCGTTTTCAGACTTATGTGAAAGGAATAAAAGGCGAAAAACTGAAAATCTTCGAACATCTGACTTAGATGTGCTGGCATACGCAACACAAATGAAATTGCGAGAAACTGGCGAAGTCGAAGCATCAAAAATCGTAAAGGTCCTTACCAGAAGCCCCCGGAAAGCAAAAAAATATGCAGCAGCGATAAAAGAACAAGCAGCTAAACAAGAAAAAGAAGTTTCAACGAAATTGGCACACCTTCATTCCCTGTTTATGTTTGTTGAAGCTGGGCTTACCCAGGCCCAAAACGAAGTGGTTCGAGACACGAATCCAGGCTTTTACACATGCTATTCGATTCTAAAGAAGTTGAAGAAAGAATGTTACCCCGAAATCCACAGCATAACTGAGACCTGTGCCGAAGTAAGGGTACAAAGCTTGATGGATCACACGATCAAGCGATTATTATTGCATCTTGGTGAGGAGGTCCGACATGAAGACGACTTGAATCAAAATGCAGGATTATTAGATGCAGTGTGCTTGGACACAGAAAATATATAGGTAATGTAATAAAAACATTTGAACTATTTTTTTTATTTTATTTTCTTTTTGTTACTTATTACACCAAACCCATGGCAGGAAAACGAAACAACAGAATAATCAACAATTACACACAATTACAACATCTACTCAAAATAGTTTTATTATTTTTTATGATATGATATAGCTCCTATACCCCACGGATTTCCGGGATTTCCCTTTGGTATCATCAAATGTCTATTATAATTAACCCGTTGGTAAACATTTCATTGCTGTCGATTCTGGGTTTTTAGTGTATGGATTTTGAGCCATCTCCTTTGTCATTTTGATTTGTGGCAAATCCATCGAATTTGTCTTTATGAGCATCATAAAATATTTGAGGTGTCAAGGACATCTCATCAAAAATGAGGCTGCATAATCTATCAGTCACAGGCAATTGCAAAATAGTTTTTTTTTAACTTTTCAAAAATTATTTTGTTTATACCAGGCGTTATCTTTATGTTACTGAGTAACCGTTTCATGGTTTTTGAAGATGGCAAAGTAAAATATTTATGTAAAAGTCTGTAACATTTTGGACTTTTTTTTATAAAGCGACAATGCCAATACCTTTTCTTCTAAGCTGAACCTTCGTCCTTTATCTTTCTTTGTAGTTTGCAACTGCATGTGAAAGAAGAGTTGGGCCGGTTTTGTCATATTTTGTGCAACGCGCAGAAATGATGCATTATTGAAGAGTGTCTCAGCATTTCTCAATCTTTCTTTAAATATTTGACCTCTTTTGCGCAGACGGGATATCTCGGTCCGAAGATGCTTTATCTTGGTGCACAGTGGTCGAACATAACATGTTCGATTAATTTTGGATGCACCTGGAAAATTATAGTAGAAGTTTAAAACCAGCTGGGCACAACTTTAGAATCAGAAAGGAATCATTTAAATATTATGATGAAAGTCTCATTAATTAAGTTTTTTAGTTGTTATTTACTTCTCACTTCATTCAAAATGATATGGATGAAACTGTACAGATATTTAAAGTAGAAATATATATGGGTCAAAATCAAAATAATTGCTCATTTCATAATTGTTATTTTTATGTCACAATAACATAAAAGTAACATAAAGGAAAACAAGGGCTGCATTCACAGTTGTAAATAAAAACAGTTTTTTTTTTGTATTTAATATTGTAATATTAATTAAACACATACACGTACATGCACAGTTTATGAGTTAAGCTGAGCTTTGCATTTGTGTGAGTGTGAACATATATACGGTTTATACCGGCGTAACTCCGCCGCGCACCTTCATTTCTTTAAGTCACTCACACGAATGCTAAACTCAGCTTAGGCCTCGCGAGCTGTACTGGACATAGTGAACATAAACATGATACATGCAAAATAATGACAATAACTCCTTAAACGTTAGGGTTATGTTTAATTTGAAGATGGTTAATCTATTCACACATTTAAAATAAAAATATAATATAAAAATGCGAACTTTGAACATTCTCTCTATCGTCATGATAATACTGCACGAGTAACTTCCTAATACTTACATAAGGTCTACCTATTCATACACGAAATATTTTAACAGTAGCTTTTATAAGTCGTAAAGACGCAATAGCACCGAAAAAAATTATGAAGTGTTTTGTTTTTACGAAACGGTTGCAATTTTTAATTTTTTGAGACTTTTTGCATAAAACCTTTAATGAAAACTCTTTGAATGAGTTGGTAAATAAACGTTCATGTCAAAACTAATGGATGTTTAAAAATAAGAAACCAGTATTTATTTTGTAGGTCTTGTGATTTTAAATTATTTATTTTTATGAAAATATACTTAGATAAAATTAAAAAAAAAAACCTTTGAAATGACTTCGTTATGACCGTTAGATGATACCCTCAAAATATTTCATGTATGAATTGGTAGACCTTATTTATCTATACGTCTTAGTCACTATCACTACTAAAAAGTTCCCAGAAATTTCTCTTTAAATCAACCGTAGAAACGTTATAACATTTTGATGGCTTTTTAACCATCTGTGCTAGATCCTTAGGTTTAAAATTTACTTTAATATCAGATAAAATAGTAACATTTGAAGTAGATGCATTACCGACATGATAATGATTAGATTCTTCTGTATGTTCGACATCGTATGAATTAGTTAAAACTTTATTGGTTATATTATCTTTGCCGGTATATTTTAGTAAAATCTCAAGGTCTTCTTGCTCAGATTCACTTTCAGATGAAGATTCTATAACGAGTCGTTTTGCTTTTGTACGTTTAACAGGAACGGTAATTAATTTGTGACTTTTTATGGCAAAACATTGGCAAATATTGGGCTTTAAACAAAAGCAGCTTAAAATTCGATATTGAATTATATTGTCTTCGTTTGGTATTACCTGGTGTATTTTTTGTGTATTTTGAACGGCCACAAATTGACAACCCTCAATTTGTTTTTCTATTTTCGATATGTCCTCCTGATCAACAAGAAATAATTTTACAGTGGTAGCAGTATTGTGTTTAAGTAATCGAATCGCAGTTTCAGCGTCAGGTATATCATGTCCGTAAGATACTTGTTTATCTAACAACCTTTTTATTACTCCCCCAACCCCATCCGCTGCACCTACCCATGGGCCGCCTCAAAAAAATTCCAGGTTGCAAAAATAAAACCATAAGATTCAATCATTTTGGTAAGAAGGGCAAAGTTCTTTTTTTGCCTGTATTGACTTGACGGACCATCTGAGAAGAAATGCACAGTGTCTTTCAAAGGAAATCTATGTTTAATGTCACGCATCAGGGGCTCCAAGTGAGCCCAGATCGATTCCGGTGTGTGTTTGTTGCAGTTAGAAAATGTACAAAATGATTCGGGATCAGTTTCATCATTATATACTATGCTTGTGTGGAAGGTGATTTGTGAATGTGATGCTCCAAAATGGACTGCTTGTATTTCATTATGAAATTTGCAATTATAATTTTCTGAGAAGTCACAATGTAGCATAATTTCATTTCTCTGTAAATTCTCCTTTAATGTTTTATAAACTTTGTATTGGTGTGAAATGTTGTAAATATGAATTTTAAAGCCTTTTAATTCCGTGTCAAAATTTGATAATAGAGATTGTAACGTACCTGATATTATTTGTTTGATTGTTTTTTTAGTTGATTTTTTTTCATTGTTCTTTTCATATTCTATGGTTTTGACTGTCCACTCTAGCCATGACACTGTTTCATTCAATTTCTTATTCAATAAGTCATATTTGACCGATTTATTTTTGCATATATCACAAGTTGAATACATGCACTTTTGGGAGTATAAATCACATACTGTAGACTTTATAACGGTGTCCAAACTATCGCCGTCCTTAAAAAATTTTAGTGTTTTTAGTGATGTAAACTTGAAATCCATATTACTGTGTCTTTTGCAAAGACAAGTATTTCGATTTGATAAATTTCGGATCAATACGTAAAATGGCTTGAAACGTCTGAACGTAGCGTATGATATTGGGATTCCAGTCTCCTTTACAAATTTTAACCGTAAATTTACCATTGAATCTAGCAAATATCGTTTTTGCATTTTAAACTAGAATATAAAATTGAACTCTGAAACAAAATGTGATTCTAAGTAATAATTATTATAGCCTAATATAAACTTCTTTGTAAGCGACAACAGTTAATATTTATACAACGTGTAACGTTAAATGCGCAAAACCTGAAAATAGTTTGATCAGAATAACGAGCAGAATTAATTGAACCACTTTTTAATACTAATGAAGAGATTAATTTTGTACAATCAGTCAGTTTACTAATGTTAGTTTAGTTAAAAATTTAATAAAAAACATAATTTTTATAGAATTTAATCATAAAAATCTTTGCAAAAATTGGGGATCAAGTTTTTATCAATCAGCTCCTTCAAATCATCATCATCATCATCCCACTTCCAGTGTCATATTTTTTTATTATTATTATTTTACAAAAACTGACTACTATACTATATAACCTTGTGACACTAATCAATAATCTCCACCACTATTAATCACTCGCTCCCAGACTGCTGGCAAATCTTGAACACCATTTAAAGTACCACTTTCATTTAATTCATCAATAATGCTCTTTAGTTTAATATCTAACTCCTTTTTGCTATTGTATCGAGTACCCGACAATTTCCTCTTCACATGGCCAAAACAATTGAAATCACAAGGATTCATATCTGGGGAATATGGCGGCTGAATAATTTAAATCCATCCTTTTCTTCAATTAAATTGTGAACTATTTTTGATTTGTGCGGTCTGGCGCTATCATGTAAAATTATAGGACTCGTTATATGATGTTCGTCTGCCCAAATAGGAATATTTTCTTCTAAAAATGACTTATATCGCTCTCCAGTCATAGTTGTATTTTCATCATAAGTTCTCCAAAAAGCAATGCCTCTGACATCCATAGCTACTATTAGTAGTATTTTTCGTTCATGTAGTAAATGTTCAGCTGAAGTGCCCGGTTCCACCCAACATCGTGACTGATGTCTTTGACGAGGAGTATAAAATTCGACCCAAGTTTCATCAAGGCATCTATTAAGTATATTTTTCTTACGGCGATACCACGATAAATGGCTACGCGCAGTTTCATAACGAAACTCCTTCTGATCCGTGTTCAGAGTGTGGGGCACCCACACTGCACTTTTATTGACCAGACATAAATCCTCCGTGAGTACTCTATGTATAGTGGAATGAGGAATGTTAAGTTGAGTGGAGAGATCACTGACCCTGACCCTACGTGACTGACGAAGTGCTTCCTTGATTTTGTCCCTTGCTTCTAATCTAGTCGATGATAATGATCGAGGTGCTCGCGGCTCATCTTCAGCTGTGGTTCTTCCTTGTTTGTACATTTCAAGCCATCGCTGTACGGTTCTTTTATTTAAGGCGTTACGACCAACACACTCTACCAGTAAGTCGTGCGCAACTCCTCCAGAGTAGTTGAGTAAAGCACAAAACTTTAGAAATATACGTTGCTCCACTACATTAATAGATTTTTTTAAATCACCCTTTTTAAATCAATGCATGTCTTGACAATACAACACACCAAATTAAACTAACATGATTGTACAGACGCCAGCACATCAAGCTACCCGAAACTGTCAGATTTTCCCAGTCAATTTTGAACCTTATGCTTTAGCGCTAAAGTTGAAAATCTATTAAAGAAATCTGACAGATTGTAGTAGCTTGATGTGCTGGCGTCTGTACAAGACAACACATGTATTAACTATTGCATACCATTGCGCAATACATAAATATTGGAAATAAAAAATATGACACTGGAAGTGGGATGACCTAATATCTCTTTTTGTTTTCGCTGAGCTCTTGCTTGCCCGTGTATGCTTTGACTGTTGTCAGTTCTGCCAAGAGCTTCATTTTTTTTCTCTTGTTTCGTAGGCATATCTTTGTGAATTCTTCATCTTTGTATGATGTTTTCACAAAGAATGCAAACGGTTCACTTTTTTCACACAATATTTTTATATCATTCCATGCTAAGTGGTTTTTGTCTTCGGTTTCATTGAAATTAAACTAACAATCAAAAAGTCTTTGGTCTGACCTATAAATGGCAACACTTTTGACAAAACCATATGATTGCAGAGTAGTAGGATCCTTCAGATGACGTGTCCAAAGGGGGTAGCGGGTTAAGGGGGGTCTGGCGGCCCCCACCGAATATGGTAAAATCGTTCCAAAAATCTTGAAGAGGGTCGAAAAACAAGCAGTATAAGCTTTTTACCGACATTACAACCCCAAACGAAAACACAGTAATGGCGAAAAATATGATTTTTTGTGATTTTTATTTTTTTCAACCAGTTTAATTTATTTTTAAATGGTTTAAACGCAATTAAAAATTTGTTTTGGATGTGTGGAAGTCCCCTGAATTTTTTCAGATTTTTTGGTCAAGTAAAAACATGTGAATTTTATGTTTAAATGCGAAAAAATCGTGAAAAACGCGTCATTTTCAAGATACAACCCTCTTATTTTTTGGGTTTTTTTCATTTTCCCGAGGGGTGCTGTATAGTATAGATAGCGGCAATCGTCCTCTTTCGAATGCAGGCAATTGGACTCAATTTGGTCAAAACTGGTGAGCGGGGCGATTTTTTGAAGAAAACTCGAATTTTCAACTTTCGGTAAATTACGGCGCGTAGGTACTTGGTATAATGCGTCTTTTCTATAAAAAATACATCTCTATAGGGGTTTTTGAGATCGCTGATCACGAATTTGATAAAAGGTAATGAATAGTTATTTCTTGTACATTACGAGGATTAAAACTGTAAAATTGTTAACTTAGCTCAGTAAAAAAGTATTATGCTATTTTATATTACTGTGTGACTATTACGTAAGCTTGAATAAAATATGATTTATACCAGAAAATTTAGTTTCATTGATTATATTAGTTGAACACGATATTAAAATTGTATAAATGCTGTGATTCAATGATATTTTTTACATTATCAAACCTGTGTTAATAAATATGCATGGGTGAATTTGTTGTCAAAAAATTTTTTTGACTTCAAATTCGTGATCAGCGACCTCAAAAACCCCTATAGAGATGTATTTTTTATAGCAAAGACGCATTATACCAAGTACCTACGCGCCGTAATTTACCGAAAGTTGAAAATTCGAGTTTTCTTCAAAAAATCGCCCCGCTCACCAGTTTAGACCAAATTGAGTCCAATTACCTGCATTCGAAAGAGGACGATTGCCGCTATCTATACTATACAGCACCCCTCGGGAAAATGAAAACAACCCTAAAAATAAGAGGGTTGTATCTTGAAAATGACGCGTTTTTCACGATTTTTTCGCATTTAAACATAAAATTCACATGTTTTTACTTGACCAAAAAATCTGAAAAAATTCAGGGGACTTCCACACATCCAAAACAAATTTTTAATTGCGTTTAAACCATTTAAAAATAAATTAAACTGGTTGAAAAAAATAAAAATCACAAAAAATCATATTTTTCGCCATTACTGTGTTTTCGTTTGGTGTTGTAATGTCGGTAAAAAGCTTATACTGCTTGTTTTTCGACCCTCTTCAAGATTTTTGGAACGATTTTACCAGATTCGGTGGGGGCCGCCAGACCCCCCTTAACCCGCTACCCCCTTTGGCGTCGTTCCGACAATTAGTTCAAAAGTTAGAGCGGATTATGTGACCCAAGTTGTTAATTGTTAAAAACAATGGATGAAAAAGAATTTCGAGTGTTAATTAAACATTGTTTTTAATGGGAAAAAATACAGTCGAAGCAAAACAGTGGCTTGATAAATGTTACCCGGACACCGCACCAGCGAAATCAAGCATAATTTATTGGTATGCTGAATTTAAACCGGGCCACAAAAGCACCGAAGATGCTGAACTCTCTGGTCGACCGAAATCGGTAGTTGTTCCAGAAAACATGAAAAAATCCACGATATCGTTTTTAAAGACCGTAAAGTGGATGCACACATTGCGAGCATGCGCTCCGCACGGCGCACAACGCATGCCTCGGCTTGAGGCGTGCGTGTTGACAAATTATACCAACATATGCTCGGGTCGAGCCATCGCGTGCGAAGCAAATGCTCGAGGCAAATAGGCGCGCAGACTTGGCAAGGCATGCGCTCCGCACGGCGCACAACGCACAGCGCGTGTGCGCTGCACACGCGCTATTCGCTGTGCGCCGCGCCGTGTGGCGGCCGGCTCATTGCGAGCAATGCGTTGCGTTTGGATGGTTGTGTCCGCCTCGCTGCGGATGTATGTTATGTGCTCAGTTATGGATATACAACTCACGAAAGAATCACCAGTAGCCAAATACCTTAAGGTAACCAACAATCGCTCCTTGACAGTAATGGCATCTCGCATATACGTATCCTTTTTTATCAGTATAAGCTCCACAGCATTCAATAGGAAATTAAAATCTTCTTCAGCTATGTGTATAAAATTGGAGTTATTTTCTTCAAATGAGAGCTCATCGAAAAGCTTATTTCCGTGTTCATAACGCAGGCGGAAGAACTTTTTAACCCACCAACGACGACGACTTTTTTCTTTCCTTTTCTTTTCAATAATTGAATTAATAATTATAAAAGCAGCAGCGGATACGCGCACGCGATGCAAAGGCGCCATCTTGACTGCTGCTGTGTGGGTTGGATCGGCCCGAGCATGCGCGGCGCGCTGTCTGGCCCGAGCAAACGCAGTTTCATTTTCGCAGTCGAGGCGTGCGTTGATATTGTACGCGACGCACGCCTCGAACGTGCATGCGCGGCTACGTCCACACCTAACGTAATGCTCGCACTGAGGCACTTTGATCTTGAAGCATTTGCCGACATACGTTGGCTCGCCCTCGCGCGTGCGGAGCGCATGCCTCGCCACGAATATACGTCTGCATCAGGATGACTGGACCAAGAGAGATTTTGGAAGTTTGAGCAATACCAAGTTTTAGTACCTATTTGGTACTATTTGGTACCAGACATCAAATAATTAGTACCTCGCTAAAGAGGGAAAACTATTACGAGGAAAGTGGCCAGCCATTCTGACTTCAGAATGGCTGGACCAAGCCGGTTTCACCTAGTTGTAGGCGTTATAACTAGTTCATCTATTCGTTAATATTTAGTACCTAATTGGTACCTCAACATATGTTTTTCTTATATTTTTTCGATAAGCCAAAAAAGAGTTACCTCTAAAAGAAATTTTGCATGTAATTTGGAGCACGTTGATTTCACCTAGTTGTAGGCGTTATAATTAGTTTATCTTTCATTAAAATTTAGTACCTCATTGGAACCTCCACATATGACTTTCTTGGATTTTTTAGATAAGCCAAAAATAAGTTACACGTACAAGAACTTTTGCATATTAATAACTAGCGACCCGCCCCGGCTTCGCACGGGTGCAATCGAGAAACGCTGATCATAATTTTAGAGCCATTATTTCTCGTAAGAAGTATAGGATAAAAAGTGGTTATTGTAGGTTATCCCTAAGAGATAGACATATACCATCGCGGACTTTTTTGTAGACCTTTTTAAGGTGTACAATACTGTAGTACATTATTTTGATCTATCTCGACGGGTTCAGCCAGCGTTTACAATGTAAGCGCAAAAAAATGTGTTTATTTACGACATTACATTAGAAACCTCTAAAATTATCAGTGTTTCTCTGATATATTATGCATGTATTATACATATAAACCTTCCTCTTGAATCACTCTATCTATTAAAAAAAACCGCATCAAAATCCGTTGCCTAGTTTTAAAGATCTAAGCATATATAGGGACAGACAGACAGGGAAGCGACTTTGTTTTATACTATGTAGTGATGTTTATTTTTGTAAAGACGCCAGCACATCAAGCTACTACAATCTGTCAAATTTCTTTAATAGATTTTCAACTTTATCCCTAATGTGTTAGGTTCAAAGTTGATTGGGAAAATTTGACAGTTTTGGGTAGCTTGATGTGCTGGCGTCTGTACAAAGAAAATTACCGAAAATAAATCATAACATACATAAATATTCATTGATTGATACATTCATATTTTTTTGCATATAAATACAGCAGTGCAGTAATATGCAGTGTGCATACATTTTGTTTTTACTAATTGTGATTCTACTTGACATGTCGTCGTAACATTGCCATTCGGTTCCTCTGCGGCAATGTGATTTGTAATGTCCCACGCATTTCGGGGATATTTTGTATGACAGTTCTTGGCTAATCTTTGAACACCGGGTCACATGGCGAAGGAATATAATTTTTACGACGAAAAAACTTCTCGAACTTTACAAAAAAATCCTTTTGTTTGTCTAATGTAACTGCACATTTACGACCTCTTCTCATCTTGTAAATCTAGAAAATAAACACTAATCACGTAATCACTTCCGAACAACGTTTTAAAATAAATTTATTGTAGCTATGTAATAACGACGACAAAGTTTGAACTAAAGGTATTGTCATAATTAAGAAACAGGTATAAATATTATAATAATATATTATTATTACGTATAAATATTTTACGTATAGCGACATCTTTTTTTATACATAATGTTTGACCGTGTTTTTACCACCTACATCAAATCGGGGGGCACGGCAGTGCCCCCGCCAAGTCGAGCGCGAAGCAAACACTGCCGTACCATCCTTTACTGGAACCATTTCGCCGCATTTTCAGGCCCCTATTTGAGAACCTCTCGATAAGACCAGAACGCAGAAATTTTCGTCATCCAGTAAGCTATAATCACATATTTAAAATACAAAATTTCAAGTCTGTAGGTCATTTAGTTCCAAAGTTAAGCGAAAGCAAAGTTTCACATTTATGACACACACTCACTCATGATCATCAGAATAGAACTAGTACTTCCCATAAACTCAGAGAGCTGAAATTTGGTACAGAGTTAGGGTTTAATGGCCACATAAGGGGAAAACTATAAAAACTAGGATAATCGAAGATCTGGAGTACCTGGTGACCCTGATTAGAAAACACAAGAGCCCAACCAAACTAGAGATCGACATACCGCCTTTACAAAAAATATTTAACTTGGTGGGCCGCTTCATTTGATATCAAAAATCGAAGGTCTGAAGTATCTGATGAAGAACCCTCAGCTGGTCTCAGCTGAATTAGAGATATGGTAATGCCCCCTTTTACTATTGGTACATAAAAAAATCGACTGTCATTGCAAAAATCCAGCGTAGTGGGACACATCTTCTAATTTCATCTAGCCTATAGCGTCCCACTGCTGGGCGAATGCCTCCCCTTCTGCTTTTAATACGCATATAAATAAAATTAAAGGAAAACTCTGGATAAGACTAGACTGGCTTTTATACTTATACTTACAAGTTTACAAGAAGAAATCGAACGATTAACTTTATTCTACTCGAACATTATACAAATTAAATAAACAAATTACACTAAAATATTAATTTTGCTCAAAATTTGGTCAAAATATAATGCATTGGACTAAGAGTGGCGGTGATACCCGCACACATCGCCAGATGGCGCTGACTGTATTTTAAAACGCGCTTACGTTTGTTTTCCCGATAACACCCCGGGCATACGCGTACAGAGAACAATTCCCAATCTGTGTGGCGTATGCCCTAACAATTCACAAGAGCCAAGGTCGAAGTCTAAAAAAATGCCCTCATGGACATTGGCACCTCCATATTCTCTTGTGGCCAAGCCTATGTGGCGCTTTCACGAGTAACCAATCTTCATGGGATGCACCTCATAAATGTTGACTTCAAGAGTATAAAAGCTCAAGCTTCAGCGATCACCGAATACACCCGGCTTAGGCGTAAATACCGCACCGATCTTTCAGAAATTAAACCGTCTAAACCATCTAAAAGAATAAATAATGAACGCGAATGGCCAATACGAAAAACTTTTGGTACTGTACGAGAATCAAACCGGAAAAAAAGAAAAGAAAGATTCGTAATAATTAAAAAACTACTCCTAAAAAGAAAAAAAATGTGTCAAATAAGGAAATCTAATAAAATATATCAATATGCCCACGTCTCTACAAAAAGAAGTGAAATCCCACCAAAAACATTCTGTAAAAAACTAGCCAAGTCTCGATGGAGCTGCTTGTTTATCTCTAAAAAGTAATGAAATCTAGACAAAGTCGTGCCAAGTCTAAAGTTCCTTACTGCGATTTCTTTCTTATTACAGTTAATGTTGTGTGACTTGGCCGTTGAACATACTTTATACGTTAGTGGGTACAAGTCAATTTTTTTTACACGTAATGTTATATCTGTTGTAACTACCTATGTTTGTTAAGCGAGATAATAGCCCATATTGGTATTGGTAATTGGACGCTAATGTCTCATTTTAGGCTGTTGTTGATTGTGCAACACATGCATTCAGCATTGACAATGCTGACTTCTGCTCTCTTCTTTTTGGAGCGTCAAATAGACCACCGATCTAAAATAAAATATATTTTATACTGTTTGTTTCAGGCTCGCCTATACATAAGTATTATTGAAATACGCAGCTTTATCAAGCCTACAATTGACTGGTTATTGAATCAACGTTTTCCAAGTGGCAATTTTCCATCGTCAATGGGTAGCGGTTCTGGCGACAAATTGGTGCAATTGTGTCATGGGGCACCTGGTTTTGTACCCTTGTATACCCTTCAACGGCCAAGTCACACAAATTTAACTATAATAATAAAGAAATCGCAGTAAGGAACGTCAGACTTGGCACGACTTTGTCTAGATTTCATTACTTTTTAGAGATAAACAAGCAGCTCCATCGAGACTTGGCTAGTTTTTTACAGAATGTTTTTGGTGGGATTTAACTTACTAAAAGTTGAATGAGAAATGCTCGTATTGAGTAGTTTAATAATAAGTCAATATGTTGAGTATAACTCCATAAACAGTTAGATAATAGAAGTTTTGCGGAAGTAAGGATAAACTAATGAGCAGTAAATACAGGACTATTTTTAAATCATTATTAAATATTCAGAGACCAACCCTGAAATCACAAAAAAAATCTGCTGTTTCTTACGAGTACATTTTGGTCGAGTAGGTATTGAACTTTTATATGTAAAGGCTGTTTTTTTGTTATATTTATAGATTCCTGTTTATTTATTTTAATCATGTTTTGTTTCGTTATAAAGTACCTACTGGCTTAAAAAAACCGGGCAAGTGCGAGTTGGACTCACACACGAAGGGTTCCATACCACCGTAAAATAATAATGAACACTATAGACAGGGTAAAATATTAATCGTTTTAATCCTCTTAAGGGGTCATTGTACTCATCATTATGAACAACTTTTACTATGAGAACAAACCTGAAAAGCGAATTTAAAAATAATACTTGAGTTTAAAAAAACACGTTTTGTGTATGGGGACCCACCTTCATTCTTTACTTTATTTTATTTCTATTATTTTTTGATACAACGGCTACAGAAATACAGAATCTGTGAAAATTTCAACTGTTTACTTATTAGGGTTCATGAGATACAGCCCGCTGACAGACAGATGGACGAACAGCGGAGGTTTGGTAATAGGGTTCCCTTTGGCACCCTTCGGTTACGGAACCCTAATAAGATCACTTTTTCAAATGCCATCAAAAATTAATGTGTATTTTTCATTCAATAAATATGGATGTATACCTGTGTACTATTAAAACTTATATGTGTATAAAAATATTTTCGGAAATGTATTTTCTTTGTACAAAAATAAACATTATTGTTTACTTTTGCAAAACTTCAGATGTAACTTATTTTTGGCTTATCTAAAAATTCTATGAAAAACATATGTGGAGGTTCAAATGAGGTACTAAATTTTAATGAAAGATAAACTAATTATAACGCCTACAACTAGGTGAAATCAACGTGCTCCAAATTACATGCAAAATTTCTTTTAGAGGTAACTCTTTTTTGGCTTATCGAAAAAATATAAGAAAAACATATGTTGAGGTACCAATTAGGTACTAAATATTAACGAATAGATGAACTAGTTATAACGCCTACAACTAGGTGAAACCGGCTTGGTCCAGCCATTCTGAAGTCAGAATGGCTGGCCACTTTCTTCGTAATAGTTTTCCCTCTTTAGCGAGGTACTAATTATTTGATGTCTGGTACCAAATAGTACCAAATAGGTACTAAAACTTGGTATTGCTCAAACATCCAAAATCTCTCTTGGTCCAGCCATCCTGATGCAGACCGAATATACAGGTCCACACTTGGCGAGGCATGCGTTGTGCGCCGTGCGGAGCGCATGCCTCGCAATGTGTGGATCCACCTTTAGAGATATCAGAAGGTGTATTACAATTTTACACGAAAATTTGGCCTTGCGAAAGTTGCTTTCAAAGTGGGTGCCGCGCTTGCTCACACCGGATCAAAAACGATTTGGTCTGTTTGGAGCTGTTTAAGCGAAATAAAAAGGATTTTTTGCATCGATATGTAACAACGGATGAAACGTGAATCCATTATTACACTCCTGAATCAAAAAGATCGTCAGCAGAATGGACAGCAGTCGGTGAAAGTCGTCCTTGTTGTATATTTAGGAGCTATTAAAATGGTATTTTCTAAGTAAACGACAAGATATTATTTCATTTATTTCACAATTTTTCATAAGTGACAAATCATGTTTCATATTGACACACGCGACACTTCTCAATATAAAAAGGAATAACGCGGTCGACATTGTGTAAAGAGTTCCATACCAACACTCCTCCTCACAATGACAATCCTAAGCGTTTCCGTAGCTCTAAGTGTCGAGGTCCTGGTAAACCTTTAGTTAATAAGTCAGCTAGCATATTACCTGTTTCTTTGTAGCTAACATTCATAACTTTATTTTGAATATGATCTTTCAAGAAATTAATTCTCAGATCTATATGCTTCGTTTTGCTGCTTATGATGTTATTCTGACAAAGTTTTAACGCTGCTTGGTTGTCGTTAAAGTTAGTTATTCTATCTTGCTTCAATATAGTAATGTCTTGAAGTAGTTGTTTCAGATGGAGAGCTTCTTTTACTGCATCTGATAATGGCATTCGGCTTCTGCTGTTGACATAGCTATTGCCTTTTGTTTTTTCGATTCCCAGCTAACAACTCCATTTGCCAGCATAAAACAGAATCCTGTATATGATTTTCTATCCAAGATGCAAGCTGCCCAATCAGCATCTGCATAGCCAGTCATCATTTTGTCTTCAGTGTTTTCAAAACTTATCCCTATATGTTTTGTTCCTTTTAGGTATCGTAATACCCTTTTCGCAGCTTTGTAATGTTCGCTTCCATAGCAATTGTTGAATTGTGAGAGATAGCTGACAGCAAACGAAATGTCTGGGCGTGTAGCCACAGCTAGAAACATCAGTGACCCAATAAGGTTCTGATAGGGTATAGTCTCATTACTTGCTGTTTCTTTTTCTAATTTGAGTCGCGGTTCTATCGGAGTAACGCTCGGCTTGCAGTCTTCCATTCCAAATTTTGTAAGTAATTTTTCTATATACTTTTCTTGTTTTAGTTGCATTTTTCCTTCTTGGACTTTTATTTCAATTCCCACGAAATCGCTGTCAGTCACCGGCTAGGGCCGGTGACTGACAGTAGTCTTTCATTTCGAAAATCGATTTCAATTTTTGTGTGACTTTCTGAAACATTTGTTTACATGAATACGCTATTAACATGTCATCGACGTACAATCCCAGAAGAACTTTAGCTCCTCCTTTCTCCATTACATAAATGCATGGATCAGCTGCTGATGGCATAAGACCGAGTTTGTTAAGCTCGTTGTCTAATTTCTTATACCATTGTCGCCCTGATTTTTTAAGACCATATAAAGCCTTTTTTAATATGCATACTTTTTCTCCCTTAATTCTAGTCACATCTTCCAGCATTTTCTTTGCTTTCCGGAAAACTGTTGCATCTTTGTTAGAACTTTCATTGACCATGATTTCTGTGATATATTCTTCCAAATATTCTGGTTTTTTCATTACTATATGTTCGTCTAAGTCGCCGTTTAGATACGCAGTAGTGACGTCAAGTTGGTGTAGATTCAAGCCTTCTTGGATCGTAGTGGCCAGCATCAGTCTCATAGAGCTTAGTTTGGCAACCGGTGCCCAAGTTTCGTTGTAATCTATGCCTGGTCTTTGCGTAAATTAAAATTAAAAAAAATATTGTCAATTGGGCTCTCTGTTTTGCTCACTGCCCACGGTACTGTCGGTATATCTACGTCTCCGTAGAAGATAGCGTTCAACGTCGTTAGCAGCGTGGTTAAGTTGTCTATCATTTTATTGTATTGAAGAGGTAATCTGAAAGAACGTCCCTTCGATGCACGCACGGTCTTGTTTTCCCGCTTCTTCTCTTCTCCTACTCACTTACTTCTTATTTTTAGATCAGTTCTCACTACAAGCGCTTGCCTCCTTGGGTCCTCTCTTGGGTGTTGCGTATAGTACTGCTGTCTCGGGTTGGCTCACTATGCTCAGCTCCACGTATCGGACTCTTAAATGTTTGTCCTGAGTGAAGCCATACATCACGTGGCCCCTGATGGCTCTGGCAATGTATGATAGTGTTGCCCTTTAAAATCTTTGCTTTGCGCGCAGGTCCAGTACTCTGGTAAATATTTTTCAATTTACTCCATAATTCAAAAGATGTCCTGCTGTTTTTAACTTGTTTGATCTCTGGCGGTGATATCAATAGTAATAATTCAGACCGTGCCAGTAGATCTTTTTGCATGAAAATATTTTTCTCATCTTCATGAGAAAAATTTTTGGTTCTGTAGTAATACCACTCGTGATCTCCCAAAAACCATTATTTATCAATATGGCTTGAGCCAGGTATCATAATTATTTTTGGTCAGAGAATCTATTTTGTAGTGAGTAACCATCTTTGTATTTTTCGGTACTTACTTTCTTTGATTCTAATTAAAAATCAAGCTTACTCCATACTTCCGATCGCTCTGCTACCACTTTTTGTATATTTAGGAGCTATTAAAATGGTATTTTCTAAGTAAACGACAAGATATTATTTCATTTATTTCACAATTTTTCATAAGTGACAAATCATATTTCATATTGACACACACGACACTTCTCAATATAAAAAGGAATAACGCGGTCGACATTGTGTAAAGAGTTCCATACCAACTGTCCAAAGCGACCGAAAACGCAACAGTCAGCTGGCAAGGTCATGGGATCTGTATTTTGGGACGCGCATGGTATTTTATTCATCGACTATCTTGAGAAAGGTAAAACTATCAATAGCGAATATTACGTGACATTATTGGACCGATTGAGTGAAGAAATCAAGAAAAAACGGCCCCAGATGCAGAAGAAAAAAGTGCTGCTTCATCAAGACAATGCCCCGTGTCACAAGTCGATGAAAACGATGGTTAAATTGAATGATTTACGGTTCGAACTGCTTCCCCAACCACCGTACTCTCCAGATCTGGCTCCCAGCGATTTCCACTTGTTTGCAGATTTGAAAAAAATGCTTCAGGAAAAGAGATTCCGCTCCAATGAAGAAGTGATTGCTGAAACTCAGGACTATTTTCAAAGTAAAGACAAATCGTTCTACCAAAAAGGCATCGAAAAATTAGAGGAACGTTGGAATCAATTTATCAGTCTTGGGGGGGATTATGTTGATGAATAAAGACGACATTATAAAAAAAAAATTGTTTTCATTAGCTAGACCAAAGACTTATTGAGTGACGTATGTATATCCCCAGTCTTCTTGTAGTTTTTTCAAGTCCAGAAATGAATCGTAAGTACGTTCATGTACTAAGAACTTTTGGCCGGTTTTTTTGGCATTTTTAACCCTTCCGTTACGAGCGCCGGATATAGCCGGCATCCACTCGATGACTTCTGTGTACGAGCGCCGGATATAGCCGGCATCCATTCGATGACCTGTGTGTACGAGCGCCGGCTGTAGCCGGCGCCAGCGTGATACCGCTCACCAAACGGCCCCGCGATACTCAGTGTGTCAGTGGCGCCACTCCGACGGCGCGGTGCCCCGTTTGGTGGCGTTATTCCAGCGGAGCGAAATGCCGTAACGAAAGGGTTAATAATGGTTATACAGGGTTATTTGTAAAACACCAACAACCTCTTAAGAGGTCATTGTTCTCATCATTATGAACAACTTTTACTATGGGACCAAACCTGATATCGCGAAAAAAAAATCAGCTGTTCCCTACATTTTGACGACTCGTACGAACATAAATGTAGGGAACAGCTGATTTTTTTTTTCTAGTAAAACAGTAAATCCGGAATCTACAATAATTATTATAGAGAACACTTACATAGCTGATGACGTAACTAGTCATGCGTAGATCTGTATATTCGCGAAAGTAAACGACTTCGTTTGAAGCGTTTTCTAAGAAAACTTGAAAGAATACTGGCTGATCAAATAAATAATTTTATTGTAGTTTTTCACTTTGAAAGAGTATAAATCTTAAAAAAAAATAAAGAATTGTTATTTGTTTTTGTTTCGGTATAGGTCAGGGAAGATCTGTGTTAATTTCTATGAATACATTGAATAGTATGGACAACGGAACGAACGGATCGGAACAGATGTGGGATTCTACTCTGTAACGGCGCGTACACATAGAACATCCGTTTTACAGGATCCTTTTTAACTGATCCGTCGCTACTGGAGGTAATATTCACACAGCATTTACAGGACCGATTTTAACAGATCCGACGCTACTGGAGGTAATATTCACACAGCATTTACAGGACCGATTTTAACAGATCCGACGCTACTGGACTTTCGTTCTTCAGTGTATCGCCTACTTTCTACGAGAATGGACGTTGTCGTGTTGTATTGGTACTATCGTCGTCTGCGGCGGAGGAAGCCCCGGCGTTATTGGATACATCCACTATTAAGGCAAAGATTTTGTCGTGGTGCTGTTGTGCGTCAGCTGAAAGAAGACGAATCTAAATTTTTTACTTATTTCCGAATGACGACGTCTACTTTTGATGACCTTCTTAAACGATTAGAAAAGGATTTAAAAAAGAAAGACACAAACTGGAGGAAAAGCTTGTGCCCTGAAGTAAAACTAGCGATATTTTTAAGGTAAGAACTTTAATTTTTGTTATTATCAATTAAAATTTAAAATGACAAAAAGGTTTACAAAAATGAAGATTTATTTCAAAACATAGACAGATCTGGCAAGTCTGACTCCTGGCTGAATGTAGATTCTACTGATGGCGAACCTTCTACTGATGGTGTAGAATCAAGATGATGTGGCCTACTAAAATAACCTTGGGTGTGGTAGTGAGGAGTGCTAGAACTTTGTGAATATGGAGGCCACTCGTAGTTTGACTGACCATATCTTCTACTTTTAATATTTTGTAAAAGGTTTATCACTCCAGACTGAAATTCTAAAATTTGATCGCCATTAAGTGAAGCCAGTTGCGGCAAAATACCTTTGAAGAACGATAAATTGGGATCTTCAAACTCATTTTTAGTT
Organism: Eremobia ochroleuca; assembly: GCA_949629135.1. Classification (NCBI taxonomy): domain Eukaryota; kingdom Metazoa; phylum Arthropoda; class Insecta; order Lepidoptera; family Noctuidae; genus Eremobia; species Eremobia ochroleuca. Next base: position 1,706,068 of record OX451385.1, on the reverse strand, counting down.
TTTTTTAACTGATCATTCATGTATTCAATCATTTTGGCGTCTACTTCATTCACATTTCTTTTGATTGCCTTGCGTTGCGGCGGGGCTAAATTTTGTCTTTCCTTTTGTCTGTCACTACCACTTTGTTCCGTAATCTGATCAGGTTCATCTTCGTTGTCTTTATTACTTTCTACTGTTTCCGTGATGTTGTCATTAGCAGGGACGTTCTCGTGTGTATGACCTGGGGTGACAACTTTTTTCAAAAATAACATTTGATTGTGATATTTGTAAGGCTTGGTATTTGAGGCAGCAGCTCCAGATTTCTTCAATTTCTTTTTCTCACTCAATGTTCGTATCCAGGCATCTCTAGTCGAATTCCATTTTTTTATAACATATTTTCCTGAAGCAAGTAAATAATAATATAAGATGGTTGTCAATAGCTTAGTAAGTGAAAGGCGAATAAGAAGGTAGAATAGACTTGTCAGTAATTAATTACCATATTGGTCAGTGGATAAGTCAAATTGACAGTGCAAGAACTAATCGGTCAGTAAATAATGGGAAGCAAAAAAGTATTACTAATGTTTAAATCAATTTATTTTAATTAGGTAATTTTATAATTTAGTTCAGTTCAGTTTAATTTTATTTTATTTATGTACTATATATATAAGTATGAGTTTTGATTTACGACTTTGCTAAAAACTCTCATAAAAATTTCGACTTTCCATACAAAATTTGTTGGTCACTATAATATTTTATAGTTTTATAATAAAACAAGACTTATTCATCAAGCCATCTTTAATAGTCTGACCATAGAGAAGTACCTCTACGAAACATAGACATATACATAATCAGTAATAGACAAAATTAACTAAAACTAAACCCTTACAGTCACTAACGTTACTTTGTATGGGAAGTCAATATATGTGTAATAATATAGTAATTGATTAATTTTTTTTTTTTAGGTATGCAGCGTCTGGGTGTACATTTCAAGAACTTTATTACGTCTTTCGTGTCGGTGTGTCAACTATAAGCAACATTATTAAGGAAGTTACACGATGCATATGGAACAACTTGAATGACGAGTTTATGCGACTTCCTACAACAGTGAGTGAATGGGAGCATATATCAAATGGATTCGACACAAAAGCAAATTTTCCCCACTGTTTAGGAGCAGTGGACGGTAAACACATCAGACTTCGAAAACCAGCAAAAAGTGGCTCAATGTACCTAAATTACAAAGACTTTTTTTCCATCATATTATTAGCGATCGTAGACTCTGACTATCGTTTTCTATATGTTAGTATTGGGTCGTATGGAAAAGAATGCGATTCATCAATATTCAAGGAGTCGACATTTTGGAAAATGATGCTAGATGGCAGTTTACAAATACCAGAACCTTGCCCATTAATAACAGGCTCAGAAACGAGAGTTCCCTACGTCATAATCGGCGATGAAGGTTTCGGTTTACACGAAAATTTAATGAGGCCATTTAGCGGGACGCATTTAGACGTAAATAAGCGAATATATAACTATCGTTTGACCAGAGCTAGACGATACGTTGAATGTGCATTTGGTATTCTTGCTAATAAGTGGAGAGTATTCCACCGGCCTCTAGACGTCAACAAAACAACAGCTATATGGATAGTTAAGGCATGTACCGTTCTACACAACTTTGTAAGGGAAAAAGAGGGCTTAAAGGATGGCAACACATCCGAATCTGAAGCATTTCATTTCAATAGCCTACCTGATGATGAAACGCTACGAGGTGGTCGAACTGCAAATTCAGTTCGAACGGAATTCGAAAACTATTTCGTGTCCGAATCTGGGTCAGTTTCTTGGCAGAATGAAGCTATTTAAAATAAAAAACAATGTCTCCATTACAATATAAAATAAATACTTACCAAATTCTTGTCTTTCTTTTTGTTCCATAGCTTCAAAATCCTCCTTTAGAATACCGCATATTTCGCGCCAAGCTGCGGTTTTTGCAATTTTATCTTTATAAATCTCCAGTGTTTTGTCCCAAAGAACTGGTCTACTTTCAACACAATTTATCAAAACTTCTTGCTCAACATATTTTTCAAACGCCTTGCTTGCCATGATTATGATAGCACTGGACACGTGCACTACTCTAGGAATGAAACCGGCAAATGGCGGCTGTGTGTAGCACATCGCACCCCGCGCACCCCCGTGCAAAGCCTCGTGCGGTTTCAATCCGATAAAACGGATTAGTATAGTATTACTGGATCCGGAATACTGTGTGAACTGGCTCATACAACTACATACGCTAATACATATACGTTTAAACGGACCTGTAAAACGGATTGCTGCTTATTTTGTCGGATCAGTATTTTTTACTGGATCCGGAATACTGTATTCTGTATGAACTCGCTCATACAACTACATACGCTAATAACATATACGTTTAAACGGACCTGTAAAACGGATGTTCTATGTGTACGCGCCCTAAGTCCGTCAACGAAGATCCGTATCCGTCCGAAATAATTGGTCCGTCAAAATAAGTTTTAAATTCAATTTTTTGAATGGGCTAAAACAAATCTGGAGTAGGGACAACTGTCAAACCGGGCTGTCAGTCATTATTAGCCCGGGCCCTGAACTACATTATTATGTCTGTGTCACGGAAATGCCCGTTACTGCGGCCGAAAATATGGATTTCGTGCTTAGGTAATAGACCCCATGGAACGGAAGGAACGTAACAGAACGGTTCTTTTTTTATATTGGTATCTTCTTCTTAAGGTGTTTTAAAACTAAGGGGATGTGTATCTACCCTTTACTACTTTACTTACTTACTTACTCTGCTACTTTTTATTTTCGTAGGTCGTAGGTTCGAACCCAGATAGGCGCTTCACTTTGTGTAAATTATTTTATCACCACTGCTCTTTAAACGATGAAGGAAACCGGCATGCCCAAGTCTAGGACCAAAAATTCGAAGACATGTGACATCTAGCAACCCGCCCTGGTCCCGCGTGTTGAGTTATGACCCACTCTTTCTGACAGAGAGGAGCCCTGAACATTATAGGCAAATTAAGCTTATGCTTGCTTTATTTTGAGATTTCTATATGTCTCAGTGGGTCAACTTAGATGTATTGTTTCTTTGACCTACCCAACGCCCGTAGACCCATAGGAGAGTTAAAGACTCTGCCTAGCCTTTTCCCAACTGTGTTGGGGTCGGCATCCAGTCTAACCGGATGCAGCGTAATACCAGTATTTGTGAGTGTCCTAATAAATAAGATTAAAGCATTAACAACGTAAATATTTTGGCTGAATTTATACGAATAGATTTTCATTTTCAGAAATCTTCGTAGATAAATTACTAGTATCAATAACTATTAGTCAAACAAACAGATTTTATTCACGACATGTTTATAATTTCATAACATATGACTTGACAGTAGGCTAATGTATTCCTCTTATCCCTACAGCGCATAGTGTCCCACATATGGCACATACCGAAAAATGTCTTAGGCAGCGTTCCCACTACGCCGGACCGGCAGATCTGCCGGAAACCGGACACCGGACAGAGTGTTCACATTACATTGGGTCCCGGAAGAAATTCAGACAGTCAAGTAGTCAGTACCTCAGTTGAATTTGGACCTGCGCGCACAATGGACGACGAAATTGTTGTGTTGTGGTGGTATCTTAATGGAATATAAATAAATAGAATATAAATAAAAGAAAACATTGGGTACACCCGATTTTACGGGAAAGATTTTCACTTGGAACATTTGAAACATTAATGGGTGAACTTAGAAGAGACGAATCAAAGTTCTTCAATTATTTTCGAATGACAGCAACCACTTTTTACGATTTAATTGGACGACTAGACATAAGAGTACGAGATACAAGTTTCATAGAATGTATTAATATTATAAAGATATTAATAATTATAAAGATTAGCCATATGTCTAAGGTAAGATTATTTTATGCACTAGATTGCGTAATAATAGTTTTGACGTAGGTACCTACTTAAGACTGAATGAATGAATGAATGTTTGCTATGTATGTTTGTTTGATGAATGTGAATATATATAATGTGTGTGTGTGGGAGGGTGTATGTATTTGATAATCATTATGAATTAAAAATGCAAATAACTTATTTAAGTATTTATTTGTACTCAAACTTAAATCCCTTCAAAATCAAAGTAATCTGAGTCTTGGGAATGTATGGAATGACTAGATGCTGATGGCGAAGCTGGAATCGGATTCGATGTCTGAGATGAAGTTGATGGTATAGATGTTGTTGCCTGCTGATTGCTACTATTATATTGCGTAGAGTATCCAGGGTGGTGTTGATCTTGCGTAGGTGTATTAAGTAAGACGCTATTATGTGTGTAGTATCCAGAATACTGATCTGGTCCGGTCATCTTACGCCAATGTCCGTAATTTGGTCTCTCATAATTCCTACTTTTAATTTTTTGCAACATTGTCATGACGCTAGCTTGAAATGAAATTCTAAAGTCTCTTCGATAGTTAAAGTGTTCAAGATTGGTATAATGCCTTTGAAGAAAGACAGATGATGGTTTTCCTTTTCTGGGTTTATTCTGGAGTCCCAAAAATTTACCATCCTGTCATTTACCTCTTTATTATCAATTTTTCTTTTATCTTTAATTAACGGTGGACGAAAATCTGATTCCATGCCTACTTCAGTCTCGGTTCTTGCTTTTTTTGAAACTGACTCATGTGGTGGTCGAGGTTCGGAGACTTTTTTCAAAAACATTAATTGCTCGTGATATAAATAATTTCGTGTCTTTTTGGCCGAAGATCCAGATTTAGACTCATCTTTTTGTTTCTTTACTGTCTTAAGCCACGAATCTCGTATATTATTCCATTTAGTTGAAACCAGTTTTCCTGAAATCAATAAAAAAATATCATAAAACAATACAATTTGTTTCTTGGTAACGTATAAAGTAATAATGTATTAACAAAAAATACTTTTTTTTCAGATATTTAGCTTCAGGATGTTCATTCAAAGAAATACATTACTCATACAGAGTAGGCGTTTCGACAATAAGTAAACTAATAAAAGGAATGACCCACGTCATTTGGGAAAACCTAAAGACAGATTTCCTTAAGCTGCCTGATACTGAGAGAGAATAATAATAATAACAATAATATCAGAATTTTGAAACCAGCTAAGAGTGGTTCTATGTTCTTTAATTACAAGGAGTATTATTCTTTTGTATTAATGGCAGTTGTCGATTTCTGAATCGATAACCGACCGACCGGTACCGATTTATTTTTATTAGTGTGGGCTCATATGGCAAGGAATGCGATTCTACTATATTAAAGACAAGCGTAAAAGTTTAAAAGCTTGGTTTGAGATCTGCCATATAATGAATGAGAACTTTGCAGAATTACCTGATACGGAGAAAAATAAATACGGTCAACTTATCTTTTTACAAAATTTTATTAATTCTTCTTAATGTGTTTCTATCTAGTGGGGCCAATCGAAAAAATATATAGTAGCTGACTCTCCTTAGCAGATATACTTGCTCGCATATTTCGCAAATGTGATTATTTTCATTCGAAAATAATCACAAAACTTGGCCTCGTCTTTTTGGAGATCTTCGTAAACTGTATGAAATTCACCATATTGCTCCCGTGCCGACAGCATAGGATGAACTCACAACTTACAAAGACAGACAAAGAGGAGAACGCGCGCGGTGGCGGCGCGGCGACGGCGCGGTGGCGGGTTCCGCGCGACTCGTATCTACAGTGTAATTGTGCGGCGTCGGCGCGGCGACGGCGCCGTGACGGCATCGTATGCAGGAACGCTGAGTGGAACACGGGCGGGGCGAGGGGAGCACGAGCGGGGCGAGCGGGAGACAGATACCGGCACAAACTCGTTCACATTACTCCGGGCCCGGTCGTTCTACCGGCAATTCGTAGTGACAAAACGCTCGGTAAAAATGCCGGGCTCGGCAAAAATGCCGGACCCGGGATAATGTGAATAGCTTCATATGAATTGTACAGCCTTCCGGCAGATTTACCGGCGCGGCAGATCTGCCAGTCCGGCGTAGTGGGAACCCTGCCTTAGGCCTCTTGTCCACGACACGTTTTCTTAACCGTACGGCGTGTTAGCCGTACGGTTAACAAAACGTGCAAGCTTGTACATGGCTTGGCGAAGCTACCGGTCGAGACAACGGCAGCCAAGTTTCTGCAGCCAAGTTACGACGTTTTCGACATGAACCCTTCTAAAAAAAAGATTATTCTTGCGTACTATGTATATAGAAAACTTAAAAAAAAAGAGAAAAGAAGAAGGTTTTGGATACATCCAATTTTAGAAAAACGCGAAGAATTTGGCGCTTTTCATACACTTGTCAAGAATCAACTGAGGGAAGATGAAGACAAGTTTTTCAATTATTTTAGAATGCAGAAAACGACATTCGATAAATTGCTCCAAATTTTATCCCAGAAACTAAAGCACCAAGATACTAATATGCGACAAAGTACAAGGTGTCTCAAAAGAAAGTTCACATTTAAATCTTTTTTTAAAAGAAAAGTCTTAGCTTTATTGAAAAAATGTTTATTTTATATTGAAGTACACTGTTTGGGAATTTATTTTTTAAAAATAACATCGTCCAAATGTAAACCGTTGCGCTCTCGGCATTCATTTAGTCGGGCACTAAAATTGCCTATGACAGCTCGGCAGGTAGTCTCCGTGATGGCTGCCATTTCATGACGGATATTTTCTTTTAATTGTGCCAGGGAAGTCGGTTTATTAGCGTAAACTTTTGATTTGACATAACCCCACAGGAAAAAATCCATAGGCGTTAAATCGGGACTCCGTGGAGGCCAATTTATGTCACCTCGCCTGGAGATTAATTTGTTCGGAAAAATTTCTCGAACTCGAGGCAGAGATCTGTTGGACGTGTGTGAAGTTGCTCCATCCTGCTGGAACCATGTTCTTTGGTTGTAACCAGGAAAGTTTTGCAGTTGGGGTACGAAAAACTCGTCTAACATCTCCACATAACGCTCTGAATTCACTGTGAGTGTGCGTCCCCTTCCATCTTCAAAAAAGTAAGGGCCGATAATTCCTCGCGCCGACATCGCTGCCCATACGGTGACTTTGGGTGAATGTAGCGGTTTCTGATGTTTTTGTTTTGGGTTGGTTGCACTCCAGTAACGACAATTTTGCTTGTTTACATGCCCATTCAGGTGAAAATGGGCTTCATCGGAAAACAAGATGTTGGTGAACGTTGGAAAGCGCTCAATCATCTGATTTACAAAGGCAAGCCTCTGACCAGCATCTTGAGGCTTCAGTTCTTGCACTAACTGAATTTTGTACGGGTGCAGGTTTAAATCTTTGTGTAAAATGCGGCATAATGAAGATCTGTGCACATTTAAAGCAACAGCACGCTTCCGAATCGAGAGGTTTGGATCATCTCGAATAGACTGAGTAACACTGTCCACGTTTTCGGCTGTTCTTGATGTTCTTGGTCGCCCAGATTTTGGTTTCTCCAGAGTTGACCCAGTCTCTTCAAACTTCTCAACCCATTTTGCAATGAGACGAGTGCTAGGCGCATCATTTAAGTGACGAATATGTCGAATACTGCAGAATTTTCTACGCGCTACAGTCGCCGAATTACCGTTTTTGTAAAACTCACGTACGCACAACGCACGGTCCGCACCAGAGAAACGCTCCATAGCGACTAAATTCCCAAGAGCCAGACTACCGACTGACATACCCCCCGCGCCCCTCAGAATAGTTGCTTTCGCGTAATAAGATAAGCAAATGTGAACTTACTTTTGAGACACCTTGTATTCAGTGTTGCCAACAGTTGTAGAAGCTTACCACCAGAGTCAACTTTTAAAACCACCAGAAAACCACTAACAAAAATTTATCCCACACTTAAAATCGCCAAATTTACCACTAAAAAAATATTGTTTTACGAAATAAAATAAGTAAGTGTCATTAGTTTCCTTTGATAGCACGTTATAAAAATTAACAATCCACTTATTATTACCATTCGTAAGTAAATTAACATTTGTAGGTGAATCAACATATAAATTATTAAATGATAACAGCTATGTACCTATTTTAAATTAATTCGTCTTCAGAAGAATCATTCTTGTCTGCACCATCATCGTCGAGATCTGATTGATATGATTCTTTAGTGCCGATTTGTTTTACAACGCTCTCTGGTATTTCATAATTATTACAGCATTTTCCTTCCAACCTCAAACCACAACGTATTCTTAATATAGCAGTTAAGATTTTTATATTCATTCGATTTCGCTGTTTGTTTTTTATTATATTCATACTACTAAATAGTCTCTCAACATCGGCATTGGAATGAGGCAGTATTAGAAGAGTAATAGCAAAAGTCGCTAATTCCTCAAACCTCGATTCTCCTTGAGCATCTTTGAAATGCAACACTTCATTCCAAAATTTTTTTGTGTTTTTGGTTTCATTCCATTTCAATAAATGAATTTGATGCCACTGATCATCGACTCTCGCTATATATTCTGCGCTTTTATTAAACTGAGCCATTATTTCAACTAATGATTCTTTATTGTGATTAAGTGCTTGTTCTACACTTATTCGGGAAATTTTTTTCATCATTATCAAGTTTTCTGGCAATCTATTTTTTATTTCTTCGACCAGACTTACTATAAATGTTATGCACCGATGCCGCATAATTTCTTCATCTTCCCTTGGTAATCCCTTTTCTCTCATTTCAAGTATTTGTTTTTCAAATCGGAAACCGAGATAACATTTTTGATCCAAGAAATCACGAATATTTTGAGAAAATATATCAACTTTATTCGTAGGTGACGTAACCTTGTTGACAAGCATATCTATAAGATGGGTCAACTCTTCACACAACTTAGTGTGGTCTGTGTCTTTTGACTCCAACATTTTATTTACTCTATTTATTTCAATTAATATTGGATATAGAAATGAAATATAAGCGTAATTCATGTCATTCGCATACATAGAGTGCAATAATTCAGCTGTGTGACACCTTTCGTGTACCTTAGCTACGGAAAAATGTGTTTTTAACTCCAGCCACTGCGTGTATATTCTCGATACAGCGGACTCTATTGACAACCACCTGGTCTGGCATACTTGAACAATTTTTAGAGGTTTCTGTCCATCGTTGATGGTTTTGTATAATTCTTTATAAAGAGACTGTCTGGTAGACGAGCGACTAAACCAGTCGTATGTCTCCCTAATTAAAAACTCCAAATTTTTTGGTAAAAATTCTTTTGCGGCAGCTGAAACAGCCAGTTGTAAGGAATGACACAAGCAACGCACCAAAATCAGATGTGGTAACTCTTCTTTCAATTTGACATAGACTCCGTTATTCACTCCAACCATTACAGAAGCGTTATCCGTACCAATCCCCATTAAATTTTCAAGTCTTAGATTGAATCGTTTGAGCGTCTTCTTTATGGCAGAAACTATACCTTCAGCATTACACTCATCCAGTTCAGCAAGGTATGTGGATACTGTTGTTTGGTGTAATTTACTATAATAAATTATTATTAAACCTAAGTATTTATGTACAGAAATATCCGTCGATTCATCAATTAGTAGGCTAAATGGTTGATCTTTGAAATCTTGTTTTAGAATCTCAGTGAAATGCAATGCTAACACATTTTTTATAACTGAGGTGCATTTAGTTCGGTGCAGTTGAACTTTTTCAATACTTTTTTCATGACTGTGATTAATTACCTCTCCTAAATGATCAACTACACGTATGCTAGTGTGCATGGCTGTGAATAGAGCAAGCCTAGCTTCTTCTTTTTGTTTGCTTCCAATGGGCTCTGGCTTAAACGGAATCTTAGGCTGCGTAATTATAACCTGAAACAATTTAATTATCCAAAGATGTAACTCGGCAACGATAGAAAATTAAAACAGACAAAGCATTACATCTGTTTAGCAATTCATCCGATCCGATCCGAATCGTTCACAAATTATAGTCGGCGTAGTCGTTTCACAATTTGTTTAGTTACGCATTTGACCAATGAATGAGTACTTAATAATAATTATATAGTAGTCGTTTACCTTTTTGTTTTGTAGATGCTTTTTTGACATTCCGTGAGACTTCAAATCTCCATAGTGACTCCTTAAAGTTGTACCACAAAACTTACATTTCGCTACTTGACCCGCAGTACTTTCAATAACTTGTAGCCAATCTTTGAAATGCGGGTCTTGAAGCCAAGAATCCCGAAATTTTTGCGTATATTGTGGTTTCGGCATAATTACGAACGAATAAAATGCGATGCGATAGCACAGAACACTTTGAGCAGATTGAACTGCACTTCGTAGTTTTAAGAACGAGTTGACTGAAAAATATTGTACGGGGAATCCCTGCGTATAAATAAACAGCATCGTTCTAGTGGATCACTATTGCCTACACAATAAAAGCAAATATCCTTGACAAAAAGCACGAAGAACAAAGAATTAAAGAAAATATATGGAAACGTTTAAGTGGCTGACTGGTCTCATTTTTTGTAATTAAAATTGAATTTTACTAAACCACTAGGAAAATCCACTAGCCACTAAAACTAACATTTCGCCACTAAATAGGGGACTTAAACCACCAGTTTTAGTGGAAAATCCACTAAGTTGGCAACACTGCTTGTATTTCCGCCGCAGAAAGATTGGCTGTAACTTTGAGGTTAGTACAAAATTAAATTACTTACATACTTTTGTTTAATTTTATTTATTTATACTAATCATTTATCACAAACAAAATTGTACTGTTGATAAATTATTTACTTACTAATCAAAAATTAATTATACACGTAGAAACAAGAAACAAGGATAAATATGCTAATGAAATTCAGAACTGAAATCGAATTCTTCTTCAGCACTAGCTTGAGAATTTGCAGAGGTACTTCCTGCATTTTCACTGTACACAGATACTTGCGATTCTGGTCGGTTGGGGATTGACTCCAAACCAGAACTATGTCCAAAATCATATTCCTGACGATTATTCCCAAAGCCTGATCTAGCAGCTGTAGAATACCCATACATTGATAACTGCGAATTCGCTGATGCTGTGCCACTTTGATAGCCACTATCCCATTGGTTTCTAGGTGTAGGTATATATCGGTTATGCTCTTTCTGTTGGATGCAGCATTCACACAAGCTGTTCCAACGTTGATTGGTGCTATATTAGAATAGCAGCTTGGCAGCAAGCGCAGCTAGGAGACGCAAATAAATGTCGTCTTTATTTATATCCTCGAGGTTGATCAGGAAGTTCACGCTCCCTGGGCATATCATTGACAGAACATAGTATCCAATAACATTGTCCATCAGGGGACGTTCATTTATGGCTGAAAAAGTGTTGAGAGTGGTCAACCTAGACATGGACTGACTTGAATTAATGATCATTTGAGAAGGGGTGAGCGGCGAGACGTTGAGTTCAGGCCTAAGCAGCTCCCAAATTAATTCACTGTAGTATCGACTAGACATGGGTAAATGGTCGTATATGGGGTTTAGATTGAATGGGTTCGCTAATATATGTAGTACATCATTGGGCAAGAGGAATTTGTAACTCTCCGCCTGTGGTTTATCTTGATTTATTTGCTTCTCGTAGTTGATGATAATGTTCCGGAGTGGACGCATTTCATCGCGAGAGACATTAAATAACTGCTCTCTGATAGGATGAAGGTCACTTTAACACACATTCCTCTACGTCTTTGAACTCGCATGATTTTAATCTTTTACTGTTTACATTCACACCACTTTCTTCTGAAAACTTATCTTTAAATTTTAAAATTGTAGCCAATGTACTTGCGGGAATCCCGAACTTATTAGCTATGTCTAATTTTTTCGTCATGGGATTTTGGTCAACATAATTAATGATGTTTCGCTTTTCTGCGACCGATAAGGAACACCTTTTACGTTTCTGAGCCATTTTAACTTAAATCTTTAACAATAGTGACGAGCAGAGGTGTTTACATTACTTTCCATCAAAACAACAATGATTACTTTACAAACAAAAGCGTGTCGAAACATGTCGAGACATGAATCACATTATAAGATTAAGAGTTATATTATTGGTGGAAACTTTATATAAAGGTTTTGGGTTGGCAAAATTCGTTAATTAGAGGTATGAATACTTTTTCTTGATAGTTGAAAATTCGTTATAAAGAGGTTGTACGCAAAGAATGTTCGCAATGTAAAGGTATATTTTATATTGACTCTTATGGACAATTCAAGGGGATTACGAAGAATTTGTTAAATCCAGGAAGTCGTTATATTGAGGTACGTTATATTAAGGTTGCACTGTATATCTAAGTATACTACATTGTCTTTTTATCTAAATATGCATATAGAAAATCTGAATAACTTTTTGAGAATTCTAAATGGACATTTATTGAGAAAGTATTCACATTTTATAAAATACATTTTTCAATAACAAAATTATTCAAAATTATTTTTGTCTATTGAATAATTTAAACTGACTGAGTATTGTAGGGGAAAACTTCTGAAAGTTACTAAATTATAAGTCAACTTTGCTAATTCAAATCTATTTGTTCTATTAGATAAAACATAAATACAGTTGTAATATAAAATAAGCCAAACATTACCTGCTAGATATCCCATGTTAGATGCTACAGTACGGCTGAATATTTGCGAGGCGAATTTCACCTTCATTTTATTTATCTTTTCAGGTTTGACGTGATTTTCGGTTAATTTTGGGATCAATCTAACACCCTTGTAACCTGGGTTTTCATCATATAATGATTTTAAATGAGACCATTTTGCGGTTTTTGTAACACCTTGTGTGGTGTATACTAATTTTTTATTGAGGAGATTGTTTCTTATTCCTTTGAGAAGGTGTGGGGGGTCATAGAGAGGTATGATTTCTTGGCCATTTATTAGAAGTATGTTTTCTTTTGGTTCCTCTCCTTTTCTTAAATAGAGTCCTCCGGTATCATTAACCAACAGTTTCAGAGCCTGTCTATTGTTGGTTTCCTGGTCACATACTGAAGCAACCACTATCAACCCTGCTTCTTGCAAGCCGGTTATTACATCTTTGATTTGTTTCGCCAGGCTTCCTTTCAACAGATTTAAATCTCTTCAGTGACAATGGTGCTGAAAGAAAGAACACATAATTATCTAATTAGAGCCATACATTAATTATTAAAGGATCATCATAAATCCAAATAGGAATAAGGTCAGCACAGTGGAGTGGGTATATTCCTTTACATAAAATGATGATTTATACAAACTTGGCATATTTAATGTTGGCACAGCAATGATGCTGATTTTGTTGTTACGGCATAGATATTTATCTTCGAAGTGTGAGCGACACACACGGCAGTACTTAAATGTGTGCTCGTTTTCCAAGCCCAAGATATCACTACCAATCGCATAAAGCCATGTATTGAAGCGTTCTCTATCACTTTCAGGGTTCGGGAACCTATGAATCACTTGACGCATACCTAAAATAAATGTCAAATAATTAAGTTAAGTTAACAAACACTAATTTTGTTGTAACATCAAGATCTCAACCATTCATAAACAATAGTCAGGCTAACAGCTTTGTCTCAGTGGGTTGTCTTGCTACATTGTTAGTGAACTTTGGGCCAATGGGTGCAAATGGTACAGTAAGTATGACTTAACCAAAGATTAATCTAACGGTTTTATATCACATTGGCCAAGTTCAGTTGCAGTGGTTTCATCATAGATACTATAAATATACAAGTTTGTATTGTGACAGTGCGACGATTCGTATAATGTCAAATTGGAGATTAAACGAACTTACCTGAAGTGAAGTTCTATCCAAATTATACGAGTTGCTTCGTCCGAAGAGATTAAGATAACAATGTAGTAATACGTCTAGGGTATCGCCTTTCATCCACTAAGTTTGAATATTTTTTTTTTTTTTTTTTTTTTTTGTCGGTACTTTGTCTTCCTGATAGTTATGCCTGTACCGCCACTCATTTAGTTGAAAGCCTGGAACCTTTTTTAATATTTCACTTTAGGTATGGGGTTCATAGGGTTGGGAGGGAACTAATCTCTTCGGACGAAGCAACTCGTATAATTTGGATAGAACTTCACTTCAGGTAAGTTCGTTTAATCTCCAATTATACTTCGTTGCTTCGTCCTTCGAGATTAAGATAACAATGTAGATTTTGAAAGATGGTGAAATATTAAAACACTGAATTTTTATACTTAGGTACATGTATATTAATCAAACCTTACAAGTAATAAAGTAATTAAATTGTAGTTTTTCTTTAATTAGGGGTAGATAAATTTAAGTTATTAATTTTAAGTAATTAAATCTAACATCGATCAGAGGTTAGGATTGATAAGGCAAATTGATCAGTTTGTTCACATTGAATGTCTCTATGATAATATCTAGCGAAAACATTGGAGCTACCACTCCACCCAGCTGCTTTTCGTATCGTGTCAATATTGACACCAGCTCTATGAGCAGCTGAGGTGGCTGCGTGTCTGGTGGAGTGGGCAGAAAATACTGAAGTGTCAATTCCGCTAATTGATAATATATCTTTTATCCACCGACTGATGGTATTTGTGGTTACTGATTTATGTGGTTTTTTAATACTTATAAAAAGGCTATTGGCATTGTTTCTCAAATGTTTTGTCCTATCAATATATTCTATAAGAGCCTCAGCGGGACATATTTCCGGTCGATCTTTGTAAAATGGAATATTTAAACAAGGTTGAGATAAACCAGGTCGAGATGTTTTTAGCAAATCGTTTATCTTGATCAATATAAGATTATCAGTGACGTTCATATTTTCTAATTTGATTTTGCTAATGGTTTGCACCCTGTGTGCAGTTACAAGTATGAGCAAAGTTACGGCCTTTTTGGTTAAATGTTCGAAACTTAAATTATTATTTGGGTACCATTTTGATAAGAATTCTAAAACTATTGACGGGTCCCAAGTGATATTATATTTTGGGGCTGGAGGACGAAGTCTGTAAAAACCTTTGAATAGCCTAGCAACGCGATCATCAGACCCTACTCTCGATCCTAAGATCAAAGACAGAGCGGAGCGATGACTGTTTAAAGATCCGTATTGTAAGCCGGAATGAAATAACTCAGTGAGAAAATACATAATCATCGGAATTGACGCCTCATGTATTTTGATATTGTGAGTCTTACAAAAGTTTACCCAACGTCGAATGGCAACGTCATATTGTTTTATTGACCTTTCAGATAAAGAAGCTATCATAATATCTAAAGATGATGGTGGTACTCCTCTGTTTCGTAATGCCGTCCTGATAACTTCCCTGCAATCAACGTGAGCTTGGGGACACTGTTGGAAATAGACAATAACACTTTATCAGAGGGTCTAAACTGAACTAATTCTGAACAGAGAAGTTTTTGATAAAGTGGAAACCAGGGTTGCGTGGGCCAAAATGGAACCACAACAATACCCTCCGCCTGGTCGTATATAAGTTTTCTTAATACTTTTAATATAACCGCAAAAGGAGGAAATGCGTAGAAACAAAGATTTGACCAATTTAAAGTAAAAGCATTCACAGCGCATGCTCCTGGGTCTCTATTCCATGAGACGTACTTAACACATTTGTTATTCAACCTTGATGCGAAAAGATCAATTTTTGGTTGCCCAAAGGCTCTCACAATCTTTTCAAAAGCATGATCTTTAATCTCCCATTCGGTATCGGGGTGAGATTTTCTAGACTCAGCATCTGCTATTTCGTTATCTTCCGAGCTTATGTATGAAGCGAATACAAATATACCACGAGCTTCACACCACTGCCACAAAGATTTTGTGATTTCAGTTAAATGTGGAAATCTTACTCCACCCATACGGTTGATATACGAAATAGCAGTTGTGTTGTCAACGCGTAGTAACACCTGACAATTTTTTAATCCTTTTGCGAATGTTTGTAAGCCCAAGAAAGCAGCCAGGAGTTCTAGACAGTTAATATGTTTGTTAGACTCTGTGTTACTCCACTGGCCACTGGCGGTCTCCGCACCGCATGCTGCCCCCCACCCTTTTTTGCTAGCGTCTGAAAATATTTCTAGACAGTAGCTGTCCCGTCTAATAGGATTCACTGCGGTATCAATAGATTTTAACCACCAGGAAAAATCGTCCTGCAAATACTGTGGTAAAGACATGTGGCTATCATAATTACTCGTTTTACACAATGCAAGGTATTTGCATCTTTCCATCTGCTTGGTGTAAAGCCAACCGTACTGAATCGCGGGGCAGGACGAAGTGAGGAGGCCTACCAAGCGAGCAAACTGTCTTATTTTACAACGATATTTCAATTGAAACGATTGTAACTCTTGTTTAATTAGATTTCGTTTTTCCTTAGGAAGGCTAACATGAAATTCTTTTGTATCTATCACAAAACCAAGGTATTTGCAAATATTACTCGGAATCATACAACTTTTTTTAATGTTAATTATGAATCCTAAGGACTCTAAAATATGTTTTGTCTGTAAAATATTATCTAAGCAATCTTGATAATTATTAGAAATGATACAAATGTCATCTAAGTAGATAGATGACAGATAACCTAATGATCTCAGTAAACAAATTACCGGTTTTAATAGCTTTGTGAACACAAATGGAGCTGTGTTTAAACCAAACGGCAAAACATTGAATTGGTAAATTTGACCCTCGTACCTAAATCGTAGGTACTTTCTATACGTCGGGTGTATAGGTACTAGAAAATACGCATCCTTTAAATCAAAGGTGGCCATGAAACTGTTTCTTGATACTAATTTTAATGTTGTTCTTAGATCTTCAATTTTGAAATGTTCTGTTACGATGTACTTGTTTAGAGACTTTAAGTTTAAAATAAATCTGTTTTTGCCATTGGGTTTTTTAATCAGGAAATAACTAGAAAGAAACTGTCCTTCACATGGTTCACAATGTGAAATAGCACCACTGTTTAGAAGGTCAGTGATGGCCACCTTGTATTTAAAGGACTCACATGAAGTTAATGCAGGTAAACTTGGTTCGTGTAACTGATAGACAGGTTTAGTAAACGGTATCTTGTAACCTCTTATCCACGATAATACAACGAGGTCATTAGTTATCAATTGCCATTCATCATAAAAGTAGGATAACCGACCTGCAAAACGTACCAGGTCTAGCGCCGCGGGGCTTGGCGCTGCTGCAAGCGCGGCTGCTGTCGCGGCTGCTGCTGCACCGGTCGCGGGCGCGGCGCCGGCGCTGTTCTCCTCGCTGTTCCCGCTTGCCGCGCTGTCGGGAACGGAGGCGTCTGGTTTAAAGTCTGGACAGGGGCCTGTCTCGGTCTCTGCGCTGGTGCAGGTCTTCGAACCTGTGTGTTTATTTTAATCTCAGCGCCTGATTTTGATATAGCTTTTGCAGCTTTTAGAGTATCGGTCAGATGTTCGCCAAATAGAAACTTATCGATTTCTGTATTGAACAGTTGATCTTTTATATCTTTCTTGATTGTAGAACATATAAAACTGCGCCGTGTCATGGACTCGCTGTGTTGTGAGTCACACATCAGTCGACCGGCTTCGATCAGTAATTTTATTACCGACTGATCTTTATAACCTGCAGAAAAGAGTATGCTTAGGGCTTCACTTATACAAGATATACTTGCTGCGACCTGCACCTGCTTATTCTCTAAAGCTTTGTCTTTTTTTATTAGCATCTCCGATAAGGCGGCCTTTATCTCTGGATTTAACTTGGGTGCATCAATCTTTGTGCAGTTTTTTGGAACCAGATGCTTATCAAGCAGCTCCTTTCTGGCATCCTTGGTCAAGCCTGTTGTTGCGATGTGTTCCCAGCGAGCAGATAACTCGCATCTAATGTCTGGTCCATATTTTTTTATCCTTTGATGGAGTTTCGCCCAAGAGATTCAGAATCTCTTCGTCCAGCTCAGGAAGCGTTACTTCAACAGGTAGTTCCGATTCCCCTGCCTGTACTGCTTCTGTAGCAGGAACATCATGTATCGTCGAGGTGGACGTACCCGGTTGTGGCTCATCTGAGTCAATAATCGGAGATGACGCGACATCACCTTGAACTTCCATTTCAGCTGGTAATAGAAAATGTACCAAATGTAGGTATCGGATAGAAAATAGCGCGGTGATAGTCCTCAAAACTATCCACAACACCAAGTTTATAATCCATACCGATATTCAGAATTACGAAATCGAGTGATAACATTTTGTTATGTAGGTACGTGAATATGATCACAACTACCAATGTTCCTAGTATACAACTAGTGGTTTTAGAGCGGCGATAGTCCTTAAAACTACCCACAACACTATGTTTTAGTCCGTACGGATATAAAATGCAATTATTATTAAGTAGGTCATTAACTAAAGTGAAGGCAACATTCCTTTCAAATGTACACAATCACTAGTAGTATATACCCAATGAATTGGGAATCCAAAATTATGTGAAGGTAACATCCCCATAAGATGTACACAACACTATTTAAGATAATATGACATCATGTCAGATTATGATACGGATATAGTCCGAAAAACTATTCACAATATCTTCCGTTTGTAAAAATAACACTTCAGCTTACCTTCATGGTCCGATAGTACCGGCGACATAATAATATTCGTCGACGAGCTACTACTCTCGGAACAACTTCGAACACGCGACCTTCTGTCGCGTTTATTAAGTTTCCTTTCGAGTTTTCGAATCTTCTTTCTTAAATAATCACTGTCGTCGTTTTTGTGACTACGTTTTGGCATCTTTTTGCACAATTCAAATGAAACGAAGAAAATAACGTGGTGATCGGCGACGCACTAAAACGCGAATGAGTGGCGGTACAGGCATAACTATCAGGAAGACAAAGTACCGACAAAAAAAAAAAAAAAAATATTCAAACTTAGTGGATGAAAGGCGATACCCTAGACGTATTACTACATTGTTATCTTAATCTCGAAGGACGAAGCAACGAAGTATAATTCATGAACAGCTTTTATGCTGGTAAATATTATGCAGTTTGTTCCTTCAACAAGTAATATAACAAAAATTAAGTCTGACATACCTCCACTCTCCTTGCATCCTGGGACACAGCAATGCTTGTCCGAAGACATAGTGCATTAAAACAGATGCTCTAAAAGAGTCCTATCTCAGTTTTGGAATAAAATCACACAAAATTCCTTTCTGGTCACAATTATGGATTAGCCGGAGGAACTTTTGCTCAACTCAACGACAAAATGCTCAACGAAACACAGAAAGAACACAACACGTACACAAAAATATCACATGAAACCGGCGCGAGCGTCAGGCATCAGTAGACATTTGCATTTGGGGCTACCAGTTTATTGATAAACTAGCGGCCCGCCCCGGCTTCGCACGGGTGCAATATGTCTATATTGCATTATACATTACGACCCGCCCCGGCTTCGCACATTTATTTTTTAAGCTCTCTGAAAAAAAAAAAATTGTTTTGTATGTATGTTTTTATAGGTTTTTTATTCGTGTTCCATTTCTTTGTTTCGTACCTGCTTAACTCTTTTATTTTTGTTTTTAATTTTTTTTTTTGTTTTTTTGTTTTTTTTTCTCTTTACCTTAATGCTTCCACTATACTATACTATGTTCGCAGTAGTATTTGTAGATGGCATTAAAACATATTGGTTTTCAGGAGATCCTACTCGAGAAAGTGCAACATATAATTGGCCATGAGAAAAGCACTCTTTTCTGAGATCGATGCCTACCATTGAAAAAGTTTGACCCTGGAATTTATTTATTGAAAGGGCAAACGATACCTTGACGGGAAACAGTATTTGTAGACTGTGAACAGTTAGAGCCAATTCATTGTTTAATAATACTTGGGAGCTGTTTGGGACTGGAGTTGGTAGTTTTCCGTCACCAAGTTGAAGTATTTTTTGGGGAAAATTGCTATCACGGTTATTATTTAAGTGTGCTCTCATATTCGTGCGCAAACTGAGTGTTTCAATAGATAGCCACAAAGAAGATGATTTAAGGCACGCTTTAATAACGTCGGCACGTGTACCTTTTGTTATAACCGGAAGGGTTTGTCGAAAATCTCCAGCTAAAACAAAAGTTACACCTCCCATAATGTTACCACAGCTCCTAATGTCTTGTAATGTGCGGTCTACTGCTTCTACATGAGCTCTATGGCTCATGGTGCACTCATCCCAAATAATTAGTGACGTATCCTATAACAGTTTCCCTAGTGGTCCATTTTTGCGGATAGAGCATACGGATTGTTGCTCTAGAGACACAGCCAACGGTAATTTAAAGGTGGAATGAGCAGTTTTCCCATCACTCAATAATGTTGCAACAATTCCAGAAGACGCAACTGCCAGTGCTTTTTTTCCAGATTGTCGTACTTTTGCCAACAATAAATTGGCAAGAAAGGTTTTACCTGTTCCGCCAGGCGCGTCCAAGAAAAATAGCCGACCACTGTTATTTTCTTCGTTTGATAACTTGCTTCTTGAAGAGCCCTCCACTATTGTGAAGTTAAACAAATAAATATTTCTCAGGTAGTATGCGACTTGGTCAGGAAGTTTAAGCAAATCTAAATTTTTGGTATAACTTTAGAATAGTAGAGCAGGAGGGGGGTGACCCCCTCCCCCTGGCACCACTCCCATGAAGAGGTCACTCACCGTTTCAGAGAAAAACGATATTTTGTAACCTAACCTCAAAACACTACAAAATTGCTTAAAAGGCATAGTCGACGGAGCCCCGCTACGCGGGCTCCTACTTCTGGGTGGTTTAAAAAAAAATAACCTCGAAGGAGGTGGCGGAGTCTGTGTTCGCTCGCTTCGCTCGCTCACTACGACCCCGCCACCTCATTCTAACCTAAATCTATCCGAGTCGGGGTGCCCCCATGTCTTGAGCTCGCTTCGCTCGCTCTCGCATCTTAAGTTATCCTCGTAACAGTAATAACCTTTTGTACTCGCATATGATCAGTGGAATTACTAACTTTCTTCTAAACAGGATATCTAAGATGATATAAAAACAAATAAAATACAATACATTAATTTAAAATCTATTTATTAAAATTATATTTGATGACATCGATTAATTCATCAAAAGGATCTTTATTATTCCTTTCCACATCTCTTCTCCACAAATATACATAAATTATATCGTTAATGTTCACTCTATTATTATAGTTTTCTTTATAAAAAAACCGTTTAACTATTCGCCACTGTGATTCTATCCTCTGGGTATGGGTACCATCCTCAGCTACAAATGGGTTACCTAGGTTGCTGTGATTTACTTTTCGGTGTATAAACCCATGGTCCCCCAGACAATCATAAGCACGCCAAAAATCTGTATGTATGGTGGTGCCCTCAGCCACATGTTTCTTTATCAAGGGCACCAAAATTTCTGCAGTCCGGACATTGCCTGGGCAGACTTCTAATCGAAGATCCTCACTCCCATCCTCGATCATTCCAAGGACCCAGTGTCCATCTATACGACGTCCTTTGTTATATTTTCTTTTGCCAAACTTGCTTTCGTCTATTTGAACAATTTTTCCTGGACCTCCAATCTTTCCAGTTATTTCTTGTTTATGTTTTTGGAATGAAACAACTGCCTCTCTACAATAATTGAACCAGTCACTTATTGTTGCTGTAGAGAGGCAGTGTTCTCCTTCTGAAAAATCTTCAATCATTGTTGTATTATAACTAAATTTTCGAGCGAAGGCATACATTAGATAAAACACATGGGGCATCGATATCTTGATATTGTCAAACCACGTTCCTTTGCCTCGGCTTATTTTTGGTTTAGATCTGCATGCCCCTCTATAACATGCAAATGAGCCCACCGTTTTGTTTGTGGTAAAATCGATGGTCATTGGTTTTTTATGATAGTTGCACATTTTTTCACGGCGTATCATGCCCCTTTCTTCTGCAAATGAAATAGCTTGCTCGCGCGTGCCCAATAGGCGATAAATTTTTACTAGATTCCACATTCCGCGGGCGTCCTTCGCAGAAAGGTGACGCTTTGCGTCCTCCGAAGAACTGCTTGATGACTGGAATTCATCCGCACAGCGACTCGTCGATGGTTGAGGCTCATCCTCAACCGCAGAACGACTCGTCGACGGTTGAGACTCATCCTCAACCGCAGAGCGACTCGATGATGGCTGCAATTCCTCCATCGTACACGTCGATCGCAGTATTTCAACGTCCGGGATATATCGCGCAAGGGTCGGTCGAGTAGGCAGAAAATCGGTGTCCATAGTAGAAGCGTGGGTCAATCGTAAAGGCAAACAATACAAGTCCAGGAGAGAAGCCAAGGTCGTCCAAAAAAGCCACAAAAAGTCCACAAAACACAGAAAGCACATTCACGAAACTCGAGAAGAAACGGAATGAATGAGCGAAACGAATAACAGTGACACAGACACAAATGCCGTCTTTTTTTACGTTTCGTTTTACCGATGTAGCACGATATTTTACACCACAAGGCAATATATTGTGACAGCTTTGGTTGTCAATGACCCATTTTAACGTTCCAATCTACCTTTTATCGGATTTGAGGTTAGAAACTTATTTTATAAATTTCTCGAAAAATATGCATTACCTCGTAAAAAGAGTGGTATCGTTATAATCGGGGACCCAAGCCCTATCAGATTTGGCCCTTTTTAATCCCCATATCCTGCTCTACCAAACTAAAGTCAAGCCAAATTTTTTTCGCAATCAAATGAAAACGTCTTTAGGTTAGGGTTTTCTTCTCTGACTTTTTCAAAAAATGCTTTAGCTCTCAATTTGTGTAATCTTTGAGAGATCATTAGATCGTTTCGTGCTTGAGCATCATTTTGGTGACCGATTTCTGATGAAAATCTCAAACAAGTGGCACAAACGTCTGTTCTTGGAGTACCGAAGCCGAGATTGTAGTTATTATTGAATATGTGTCGAAAGTAGGATTTTTTTACTATTAAGTCATGACTAGCTTCTATATTGTATTGCTTCCATAATTTATTAATGGACAATTGCGATGGCAAATAATACCTATTGGTATTCCCTCTACAGTAATGAGGTTCTTGGCATGGAATTTTATTGATAAATCTTTTAATAGCTTCGCGTTTGTGCAGATATTTAATAGAAATACGGTCACCTCCTCTTTTTTCTGTTAAAAGTTGTCCGGTCTCAAAGTATGTCTTCATAATACTTTGCACTCTATATTTTGTGATTTGTAAAACTGTCAAAAAGAATTTTTGGCATACTTGTACTTTCTTCTTTGCAGATTTACAGTAAATGTAATATTTGGTTTGAAATTTTTGCATCGAATATTTTGAATTAGCAGAACGGCGATGACGCATTACGTTTTTTGGTTGGCAATGCTTTAATATAAAAGCATCCTGCTTCAATTTATTGGGTTCTGCATAAAAATTGTCAAATAATTGCTTAACGTCGGCATTGCTATAGACATGCAATTAAACGTCTTGTGGGGACACCTCTGCTCACCCACCGGCCGCGGCGCGCGAGCCACCCAGCCGCCATCGCAGCCCGAGAGGTGCGCCGGCGACGGCCGGCGGCCGCCGCGCGCGCGCCCCACCAGTCGGCAGCTATCCGCTACGGCGAATGCACGCTTGTTTGTCTCGCGCCTCCTAACCACGCTTGTCTACTATCGTACGATATTTTACCTAAGTTTCCTTTTTATATTCTTCCGCGTCTTCCTAACTTTGTCGACGTCCGGTAGTCCTGCCTCGGCTGCTTCGCGCGCACGGGCGCGCTGCGCAACATTGGCGGCTTCATGTGGCTGTCTCTCCACTCTTGGTGCAATAGGGGCGAGCCCCGGCAGCATCCAATCACGGTCGATGTCGCCACCACGTTGGGTTGAAACCTCTAAATCGGCTGCTACACGTTGCAGCGCGATCGCTGGTGCAGGTAAGGTTTCATAAAAACCATGAGTCGCATGTGTTATGCGCCCGAAGTGTCCCTGGTCAGTAGAACAGAACATTTGTGTAGACCGCATAAACCACTCAAACTGCCAGACCATGATTAAAACGGAAACAATGACCCACATAGTCCTCACATTCACAATAATTAAAATAATATAAGACTTTAAACAGTAAATGTTCATGTCATGTCATAAATAGATATTTAGAAAGAAAAAAAATAACAAAAGTGTAAATCAGCAAAATAAAAAATAAACAACATTCACTGTCTAGACCTATTGGAGCAGCTCAATCCCAAGCGTTTTTGTCCTCAATATAGTCTTTTACAGTATAATAGGCTTTCTGGCATAGTTTTAGCTTTATAAAAGATTTGAATTTATTAATGCTTAGTTCTTGAATGTGGCTAGGAAGTTTATTATAAAAACGTATACATTGGCATCTAAACGAGCCACCTATTTTCTTGAGCCTTGTTGTAGGAACAACAAATTTATGTTTGTTCCTAGTATTTATATTATGGATATCACTGTATTTCTTAAACAGATTAATATTTTATGTGCATACAAAAGATTATCATAAATGTACTGAGAAGGCACAGTCATTATATTAATCTCTTTAAATTTGTCTCTGAGGGAGTGTCTGGGACTTAATTTATAAATGGAACGAATTGCCCTTTTTTGTAAAATAAAAATTATCTGAATTTCGGCGGCATTTCCCCACAACAGAATACCGTATGACATCACACTATGAAAATAACTAAAGTAAACTAAACGGGCTGTCTCTAAATCAGTTAAGTCACGAATTTTCCTAACGGCGTATGCTGCAGAGCTAAGCTTTTTTGACAATTTATCTATATGGGGGCCCCATTGAAGCTTGGCATCCAAAGTTATGCCTAAGAATACTGTGGTATTTTCGGGTTTTAACTCTTCACCCTTTATGAGAACACTAGTTTCTACTTGTCTAACATTTGGTATCGTAAACTTAATACATTTGGTTTTTTTTTCGTTAAGAAGTAAATTATTAACATTAAACCAGTTAACTACTTTTGCGAGGGCACTATTTATACTGTCAGTAACGAGCTGTTGACGTTTGAGTTTAAATAAAAGTGAAGTGTCATCTGCAAACAACACTATATCATGTTCATCCTTTATGAGGTAAGGCAAGTCATTGATATAAACAATAAATAAAAATGGTCCAAGTATTGAGCCCTGTGGGACCCCCATTCTTACTACAGATCCGGGTGACCTTTTCCCGTTAACATCAACTCTCTGAATCCTATCACTTAAGTAAGAAATGAGAAGATCCAGAGAGGCGTTCCGGATTCCGTAGTGGCGAAGTTTCCTGATTAAGGTTTCATGAAGAACACAATCGAATGCCTTGGACAAATCACAAAAGATGCCCAAAGCATCGCATTTGTCCTCCCATGCATTATAAATATGTCCTAAAAGTTCAACTCCGGCATCGGTAGTTGAACGACCCCTTGTAAAACCGAACTGTTTATTATTCAGTAATTTATTGTTATTGAAAAATCTTTGCAATTGATTTAAAATAAGTTTTTCATAAATTTTACTAAAGGTGGGTAGTACGGAAATAGGTCTATAATTAGTAGGGTCTGATGTACTACCTGATTTAAACAACGGTATTATTTTACTGTGTTTCATAAGATCAGGAAACTCACCACATTGAATACAATTATTAAATATAACAGCTAAAGTAGGTGCTACAATGTTTTGGGGCACGCCGCTGTAGACGGGGCACGCCGCTGTAGCGGCGGTAAGGCCAGTTATAGAGGAGTGGCTCAATAAGAGCCACGGCGCCCTCAGCTTCCGGCTGACGCAGGTGCTTACCGGACACGGGTGTTTCGGGAAGTATCTGTGTCGCATAGGCCGGGAGCCGACGTCCCAGTGCCACCATTGTGGTGATTGCCGCGACGATACGGCGCTGCATACGTTGGCGGGGTGCCCAGCCTGGGCCGAGCAGCGCCGTGACTTGGTCGCGGCCGTAGGTGCTGCGGGAAACCTCTCGCTTCCGGCTGTTGTGTCAACCATGGTCGGAAGCGAGTCAGGGTGGAGTGCCGTCGCCACATTTTGCGAGGCCGTTATGCTCGCAAAGGAGGCGGCGGAAAGGGAGAGAGAGGCTGCCTCCTCTCTCCCCTCCCGCAGCAGACGCACTGGGCGTCGTAGGGTGGCCGACTTCCGGCCACCGTAGGGCGCGGCCTGCGGACGGCAGACTTGGGGCGTCTCGTCGTCCGACCAGCAGCAGGCCTCGAGGCGGCGGCGTCGTGTTCCGCGCGCGCCTCATAGTGGAGTCCTGCGGCCGGGGTGACGGCCGCAGTGGGTGACGGGGCCCGCCTGACCATCTGGCGGGCCAATACCCGTCGGGGGGTAGCGACGAATGCTTCGGCGATACCCGCCCCCTGACACACGGGTACATGAGGAACACGGGTTGGTTTTTAGTCAGTAAGAGTCTGACAGTCCCCTTCGCCCTTCCCCAAGGGCGGAGGGACTCCATGAGGATTTTCCAACCCGATACCAAAAAAAAAAAAAAAAAAAAGGTGCTACAATGTTTATAATTGTCTTAGCAACATCCACAGAATTACCCCATAGATCTGCAGTCTTTTTAACATTTAACATGTGAAAAGTTTTAATTATATCTGTACAAGTGACAAATTCGAAGTGAAATTCCGAATCACAAACTGGAACGTTTTCCTTAAGTAAAGACTCTGCAGCAGTGGGTGATGAGCTTAGAGATTTAGTGATTGACACAGGAATCTCTGCAAAGAAATTTTCAAAGGCCGCGGCAACCTGGGAATCTGATCTAATTACATTGTCATCAATAGCAAGGCTGTAGTCACTACTTCGGTTGCATGACCTTCCTGTTTCGCTATTAATGACATTCCAAGTCATTTTAATAATGTTATTACTATTTTTAATTTTTGAACTTAAATAACGTGACTTGGCCATACTACAGACTGTTTTAAATATTTTAGAATAATTTTTAACATATAAATTAAATTCAGCAGTGTTTATACAAATTCGTTCATCATATAATTCATAAAGTCTTTTTCTACTTTTATGTATACCAATGGTGGCCCAGTCACTGAAGGAAGCGTTACTATTGACTGATAATGTCTTTGGAATGAATGTTTTATCAAATTGTGTGCAATACATATTAAAAAAATCATTATATTGTTTGTTAGGGTCATCATTAGTCAACAGAAGTGGTAATTTACTTAAGAGTTTAGTTTTAAATGTTTCTAAGCGTTTAGTTGTTTTTGGGTTAACAGTGATATCTTTTGTAATAACTTTTTTGTTTTCATTTGTAATAGTGATCAGCTGTCCGCAATGATCTGAGTCTATTAAATTAATCATTTCTTTGTGGTTTGGTATAATATCTGTATAAATGTTATCTAGGCATGTGGCACTAGTAGGAGTTATTCTAGAGGGCTCCAAAAATAGGTTAACAAGATTGTATGACTGAAACAAACTTATGATTTTAGTACTTAACCCAGAATTTTCTAACAAATTAACATTGAAATCACCGCAAGTGATGATGGACTTGTTTGTATTACAGATTTTGTGCAACACTTCATCCATAACCTTTTCAAAACAATCATACAATCCTGAAGGAGGTCTGTATACACTTAATATAATGAACTGCTCCAATTCTATACAGGCTATTTCAATTGTCCGCTCAACAGAGAGGCTCACAATGTCCTTTCGGTCCTTAAATTTAAGCTGGTTATGTACTAAAATTAATGAGCCACCATGTATAGCATTTACTCTGCTGAATGAACTACCAACCTGGTGATTACTAAAATTGAACATGAACTGGTGGCTTTTAAGCCAATGTTCTGTCATACAAAGAATATCTACATTATAACAATTCAGGAATAATTCTACTTCTAAGTCTTTGTTTAAAAAACCTTGAATGTTCTGATGCACCAGATTGATACTGTTTAATTTTTTTACACTTTCATTTGAGTTATTAATTGCCTTAGTTCCATTTTTGCTAGAGGTTGCCTCTATTGTCCTAATTTCTAATTTAAATGATGATTAATGTCATTAATTTTGAGCAAATTATTGACAGAACAGTTTAAAATGTCTTTGCATTGCTCAAAAGGAGCAATTTGTTTAGCCAAATTTTTGGCTGAAATAGAAAAAAAATATGATAGCGACATAGCTATCTGTCTTTTGAGATAGGTAGAAAGATAGTGCATAACACGATTGTATCTATCTTTTGTCAAATATAAATTACTATTAATATAATAGTTTGTGGCAATTAAATGGATTAGCTTATCATTGTAAGTTAAATTATGCAATGTCATGTTTATATCATATCTTAACCTATTTTCTTCCTGTGGCAAACTGTTACTATAAGGGAATGTAAATAACACAATTTTTCTTAAACTAAGGTTGCACAATGTTCTATGATATTGGAGCAATTCTCCTTTATTTAAATTTCCCCTATTTCCCATAAAAATTAATAAAGTTGTTTCCTGCTTAAAGTTACATTTAATAATTTCTTTCATAATATCAAATAAAGAACAACCAGGCATACAGTAATTTATTACAGAGTGTCCTGGATATTGATCTGTCAACAAGTGACCTAAGTCCTTTCCAATCTCATCACAAAATATTACAATATCATTGTTTACAATTTGTTTACACGGTATGAAGGAGCTATTAACAGAAGGAATTGAAGGAATTGGCAAATCAACACAGGGATCCGGTAATGTGGTATTGCATGTAGACAATGAATGCTCCGGTGTAGGCCCATGGGATGGTATTTGACAGCGATCACAGCTGTTAGTTTGTGAGTTCACCAGCTCATTCATTGCCAACACATATTCCCTCATCAGATCTTCAGAGGTATTATATTTGTTAGTCATTGATCTTAGTTTCTCCTGTAGATGGTCCAGTTGAGATTGCAAGTCCTGTGTGTTAATGTCGTATTTCCTAGTACTTTGCTCCAAATTAAAGGAATACATATCTAACTGTTTAAGTAAATTTAACCTTTCCCTGTTAAGTTTAACATTTTTGATAAAGAACTTTTGTCTTTTTACCATTTTTTGCGTTTTAACAATGTATTTATTAATTTTTATGTATTTTTTAAGTTTATTTTTACTAGTGACTACCCTCACTGAATTACATGATTCTGATTCATCGTCACCTGTCAAATCAATAGTGTAAGTGGGGTTTATGGCAGAAACCATTGACGGGGCAGTAGACACCAGCTCATTGAACAGACTTTGATTCAGCGAGGCGGTGATGTTATGATTTTTAGTCTCAAGTTGTGTAATCTGACTTTGAGCCTCATGTAGCTGCTGTTGTAATAAGTGTTTCTGGCTAAGAGCTTGTTCATACTCTATGCTACACTGGCTGAACCCGTCCACAACAACCTGGAGCCTATCCCGGGCTTCTATGGCATCAGTGTATTGAATATACAGTGTGTCCGGACATGGACTAGCGATATTCTAAATACTTAAATATAAGCTATTTTAAAGTACAATTACACTATAGGCTTAGGTCCAATATACTTCCCCGCTATGTGGCAGCCATTTTGTTTTTTTTGTTGAAGTATGCTCTATGCGAGTACAAAAAAAATCATATATCTCAAAGTTTTAGTCATACTGAGATAAAAATAGGCTTATTCGAAAGGCAATAATATTGTCTACCGTCTGCACTACAAAGCAATATGTTCACAATTCCATAACTTTTGAAAAAAAATGTGAAAGTCGAAAAAAAAAACAAAAAATTATGCAATTCAACCAATAATTGTTAATTACTACAAAAACAACCCCGAGAGCTTTTTTATTTTTTATACTAGATCGACAGTTTT
Organism: Eremobia ochroleuca; assembly: GCA_949629135.1. Lineage (NCBI taxonomy): Eukaryota > Metazoa > Arthropoda > Insecta > Lepidoptera > Noctuidae > Eremobia > Eremobia ochroleuca. Next base: position 1,676,445 of record OX451385.1, on the reverse strand, counting down.
TGAGCTAAGCTACAATACAACATAAAATTCACAACTGTATGTCTAATACTTTAAGAGTTATTGTTGTATGAACATAGCGTATGCGCAAGCACAAAAGGCCTTTGTCGGAACCCTAAACAGGAAATCATTATAAAAACATAACATTCATATTGAATTTTATTTAATGTTTTTTCCAATATTAAATGAAGATTAAAATATCTAAAGCAGTTGCTCAAAGTGGCCACCTCCAGCTTGTAGACACACTACGGCTCTCTGTGCCACCTGGGTTGATGAGCGCCTAATTAAATCCAAATCGGATCTAATTTCTTCGGCGGCTGCCATAATTTTTGCGACGAGTTCTTCCCTGGTATTTGGAACTGTAGCGTATACTTTTTGTTTCATATGACCCCACAAAAAATAATCCAAGGGTGTCAAATCGGGTGAGCGAGGCGGCCACGCTACTACACCACCACGACCGATCCACGGCTGTAGATTATTATTTAAATATTCTCTCACTGCTCGAGAAAAATGCGCGGGTGCACCATCGAGCTGGAACCACATACGCCGACGGTATGATAGAGGTAGGTCCATGAGGCTGTCCGCAAACTGTGTCTGTAAGAATTCTAAAAATCTAGCGCCGTTTAATGTAGGTGGCAATTCCAATGGCCCTATCAGCCTATCGTTGATTATGCCGGCCCACACATTTACTGAGAATTCATGTTGAAATGAGCTTGGGCGCACCGCCCTTGGATTTGCGGAGCACCAGAGATGGTCGTTTCTGTGGTTTGTAATCCCAGCTCTTGTAAATTTGGCTTCATCAGTCCACAGTATTCTTTGTAAAAAATTACGGTTCTGTCTCAAATTTCTATTTATCCACGAACAAAACACAGATCTCGCAGCAAAATCTGGTTCGATCACGTCTTGAACCCGTCGAAAATGATAAGGGTGTAACCCTTCTCTTTTCAAAATTCTCCATACATGCCACTTAGACATTCGAAGTTGCACTGAAATCCGTCTAACGCTTAGTCTAGGATCATTGGTTATTAGTCTAAGCACTTCTTCTTCATCTTCGGGCGATACCAAGCGATTGCGTTCATTAACAGCTCTTTGAATACCTCTTTCCGCTAATCTTGAATGCACGTCGATAAAAGTTTGGCGACTCGGTGTAGGCCTGTTAGGGTACCTTCGTCGATATTCTTGTACAGCCAAATTTGCACTTCCATTGCAAAAGCCATACACAAAGTGTATGTCAGCAATATGTTGCGATGAATATTGACGCTGTGCCATACTTTATCACACTTTTAAATACAAAACACTAACGCAGCACGTAAACAGCACGGACGGTAAGTGAAAGTAGCGATAGCGATCACAACGCAGGGCGAGGGACAACTAAACTAACCCAACTAATAATTTGTCCTTAAAACTGATTTTGTTTCAGGTAGTGGACTAATACGTTCTATCTCGCTTACTCACGGTAGTAACGAACAGTATTTCTCGCCTGCTCTCAGATGGAATACAGTGAATGCCATAAATGACACTCTGGCGGTTAACAAAGACGTTTTGTGCTTGCGCATACGCTATGTTCAAACAACAATAACTCTTAAAGTATTAAACATACAGTTGTGAATTTTATGTTGCATTGTAGCGTAGCTCAAAAACTGTCGATCTAGTATAAAAAATAAAAAAGTTCTCGGGGTTGTTTTTGTAGTAATTAACCATTATTGGTTGAATTGCATAATTTTTTGATTTTTTTTTCGACTTTCACATTTTTTTTCAAAAGTTATGGAATTGTGAACACATTGCTTTGTAATGCAGACGGTAGACAATATTATTGCCTTCCGAATAAGCCTATTTTTATCTCAGTATGACTAAAACTTTGAGATATATGATTTTTTTTGTACTCGCATAGAGCATATTTCAACAAAAAAAACAAAATGGCTGCCACATAGCGGGGAAGTGTATTGGACCCAAGCCTATAGTGTAATAGTACTTTAAAATAGCTTATATTTAAGTATTTAGAATATCGCTAGTCCATGTCCGGACACACTGTATAACTGAGCCATTTCATTTTTCAACTTCCTATTCATTTCATTGGCATCAAAGAGCACTCTTTCATTGTCATCTATTTCCTTAATTAGTTGGTCACAGGACTCCCTTGACGCCTTTAATAGGCTCAAAGCCTCACTAAGTTTGGACTCTTCGAGGCGAGCACGGGCGCTGCGAGTCATAATCATGACGAAGGATAGCTTTTATAAGGAAGAGAAAACAATTTAGAAGAGCTAGGTAGTTGTGACAGCAATTTGAAAGAGGATTAGTGTAAAGGAAAATGAAATTTAATAAAGTAAGAAGTTCTGTAACCAAACCAAACTAAGGTTATGTTTACGTTCAAAGGTCATTGGCTTCAACAAATAGCCGTATTAAAAGTGAACAGTGTAATTTATTTTGTAAAGAACGCAAACAAACAAAAGCAAGTAAAATATTAAGTATTGTACCTGATAACAAGATGACAATGCAAAATTCACTTGAGCCGGTAACTGTCACTCATTTACATTGAAATATTTACACTTATTTTGCACTTAGTAAGTGAATCTAATACAAAAAATTGATTATTGTTCTATTTACTTGATGAGTAATTGGAAATAGGCTTGAAAAACATACGAAATTAAATATTTAAGATTAAAATAACAAGAACAAATTCAAATCAGATGTTAGCTGTAGTGTTGCCACAGGTTGTAGTAGGCACGGTGGCATGGATCTTATGTTTAATGCCCGTCGCGTCCGTATAATCACCGAGTCCTTCGAGGTACTCTCCCGCTCCAGAAGCTATTTTTGCCGTGCCGTAGCCCTGAACGAATTGGACCAATCGCTCCTGTGCGATAGTCGCTGTTCCATTCTTTTGGGCGATGAGCGACAACTCATACCAGAATAAAATTACATGGTAATAAGTGTGTGCTGCGGCTGAGATGGATTTAGCGTAGTACTTGTCTACGTCGGCAATAGCTTTATACTCCGATTCCACTAAATGTATGTAGCCGGCTGCGTCAGCTTCGAATTCCTTAGCAGATGCTTCGTTCACGAAACCAGTCTCTCCATCTATAATGAAGGAGTCCTTCCACAGTGGGTCATTTACCAGTACTGAATCTGATGTTGATAGTCATTTGATGCAACGGCGGATCTAATTGAGCCTGGACTATAGTTTATGCCTAAATCACGGAAAGGAGCCTTAATCCAGCCGGCAATCATTACTCTGGAGGCGGCCCTCACTTCACCACGCGTAGTGATAAATAGACTATGCAAATTGGATCGTGCACTTCGTCTACTTGCTGACAATTTAATCAAGTAATTCACCCAGTTGACCAAACTTAATTCAGGGTCTCCTGAACAAGATAGCTGCCATCCAGACTGCCGATTCTTAATATTATCGATTTTAGATCCAAATGTAGGCCAAAACGTTATCGAAGAGCTTGATCTATCGCAATGTTGATCGTCGATGCATAACAGTGTTAGGTCGTGGATACGACGACCTGAAGCCAACAGTAATAGCAAGGCTACATGCCGAGAAACCTGAAATATGCTATCTTCAGTTGGACAATGAGATCTCAACCATTTTATTAGCTCCTGAACATCCCAAATCTGTGACTTGGGTAATGAGGATGCACACTTTTTAATGCCTATAGCTTTGACTATTGCTGAAACTAAAGGGTGAGCGGCCAACCCTTTTTCCTGCGTGGGATCTGCCAGAGTCAAAACAACTATAATCAAAACCGCCCCTTAGCTATAATCAAAACCGCCCCTTAGCTATAATCAAAATCGCCCCTTAGCTATAATCAAAACCGCCCCTTAGTAATAGAACTCATTAGTAAGAGAATGCCTAAATACGTTGTAGAAAATAAACACTGCCTTCAAGGAACAAGGTTGTTCTTATCTGAATTTTTAGATGAAAACGCAAGATTGGAAAGAAAGAAAATGCGTGAAGAAATGCTGAAAGCAAGGAAAAAAGGATTATATGCAATAATAAGAAACAATCAGTTGTTTATAGAGGGTAAAAGAACAGAAATACAGAAGGAGCAATGCAACATAGACACTAACAATCAGCAAGTAAATAACGAACAGAATCAAACTCAACATATTATAAACGAAGTTAGCGACGACCGTACTTTTCGAAACCCCAGACCAACCATTTAAAATTTTGTACCAAAATATTCAAAGCATTTATAACAAACAACACCTTCTAGAGGCTTTCATCAACGATCAACCCACCTACAAAGCAATATGCATGTGCGAGACCTGGCTCACCAAACATAAATTAGAAACTGTGCAACTTAGTGGATACAAAACTGCAGCATCGTATTGTCGCCACTCTCGAAGTGGTGGCGGAGTCTGTATTATCTTAGAGGATAGTATAGAATGTATAGATTGTTGTGATATTAGAAATATGACTATTGAATATTGTATAGAAGTATGCGCATGTAAGCTACCAAAGCAAAATCTGTTAATAGTCACCATGTACTGGAACAGAAGAGAGGAAGAAATTTTTATTAGTCAGCTAAACCAAATATTGCAATTAATAAACAATAAATACCAAAAACTTAACGTAATAATAGGGGGAGATCTTAACATAAATACCTTAGAAAATAGCGTAAAAACAAACCAATTGATCGATCTCATGCTAGAGTTTAAATTTGAACAACATATAAAAGAACCTACACGTATCTCACAAACCACGTCAACATGCTTAGATTTGATCTTTACAAACTTTAATGATAATAAAATGTACGACGGTAGAAGAATTGGGTTTTTCAGACCACAGCGGAACAGTAATACATATGATACTGAAACAACAAAGTAAACAATCCATTTGGTTTGCTAATAAAATATTATTTAATAGAAGTAACATTCAAAAATTTAAATCCAAATTAAAGACACTAAACTGGAACGATATTATACAGCCGAATAAAAATGTCGATGAGAACTATCAGTCGTTCCATAAAACTATGATAGAAATCTTAGATGCATGTATCCCTAAACGTAGACTAAAACTAAAAACAAAACGTAAAAATTACTGGCTAACCGTTGGTATTAAACAATCTTGTAAAAATAAAAGACTACTAAAAGTTTTTTCTTCTAAGGTTAACAATTCAATACTTACGAACTTCTATAAAAACTATGAAAAAATCCTAAAAAAATCGGTAACAGCGGCAAAAAAATTACATTACATAAATAAAATGAATAAATCATCAAATAAAGTTAATTTTTCCCATTTGTCTGCACCACGAGACCCATTGTTTCCAGGCAGACTCATAAATGCGCCACGTGGAATCACGCCATGCGGACTGGACAAGGTCGATATCACCCGGGTCCATATCTGCTATGAGTTCACCCCACCCAGTATCCTCCAAACCTCGAAAAACAGGTCTCCTGCGTTCGACAGAGGGCGATTGGTGGACAGGTCGACCAGACTTGCTGACATTGTGTATCTGAAAGGGGGCTTGCAGTGCTCTTTGTTTCAGGTCGCCCCTCCAAAAAACTGTTTCCCAGCGCGGAAACATCAGCAAATAGGTTCCTGAGGACTGGTTGAGGTGTCGTAACACTCTGGGTATTAGAGGTGGAGGTGGGAAGATCCATGCCAGTTTGTAATGCCAGGTCTGACTGAAGGCGTTGATGAACGCCGCCTGCGTGTCCCATGCTTCTATCGAAACATACGTCGAGACTACTTTCGATCGACTGGTTGCGAACAGATCTATCTGAGGAATACCCCACTTTAAAAACACTTTTTTCGTGACCTCGTTTATGACATGCCAATTTGGGAGACTCTTTCCCCTCGACAAACAGTCGGCTATGGAATTGTAACGGCCTGGTAGGTAAAAGGAATGAATGGTTACCCCTAAGCTTTCCGCAAGTAATAAGATCTTTTTGGTCTCCTCTAACAACGCCGTGGACCGTGTTCCTCCCTGATTTCTTAGGTATGAAACCACCGTTCTGTTGTCGGATTGAATCATAATAGACTGTCTTGCTACGTCGTTCTGGCATTTCTTTAGGGCTATGTATACGGTGAACAACACCTTTCTGTTTATGTGCCAAGCAGCTTGCTCTTTCGTCCATTTCCCCAGTAGATGACAATCGCTGATCTGAACACACCAGCCTTCGTCTGACGCATCCGTTGTAACAAAGATCGTAGGTTCTGGATCTAAGATTTTCCCTGGCACTCTTACGTTGAGAGTCCACCAACGACAGTCGTTGACAGCCTGCGGCGGTAAGACCCGCGATAGGATGGGCTGGTTTTGAGGCAGTTTTAGACTGGCGCGTTGAATATACCTGGTGAATAGACGACCTAGGGGAGTCACCAGAGCTGCAAAACCAAGTCGACCTATTAGTGAAGTTCCTAACTGCCACGTCCATCGACCTTTTCGCAATATCTTCTCTAAATCTATCTTCTCTTCCGGAAGTCTTTTCTCGTTCTTGTTTGTATCCCACACAATCCCTAGAAATTCTATATTTCTTGTAGCCTCCAGAACAGACTTTTCCAGATTTACACAGCAGCCGAGACTTTGCAGAAGACCCAGTGCATAGCTCATCTGGCTTCTGAGAACATAAGGGTCCTGAGGTGCCAACAGGAAATCGTCTAAGTATACTAAAACTCGTAGTCCCTGTGTTCTCAGGAACCCTGCTACCCATTTGCTGATGCGGGAGAAAGCTAACGGTGCGCTGGATAGGCTGAAGGGAAGGGACGTCATCTGCAAGAGTTCGTTCGCATAGCCAAACGCAAGAAATCTTCGGTGGCTTACTTTTATTGTAAAGTAGGCTTGACTTATATCTAGCTTTCCGGGCTGGAGAAAATTGGGGACCTGAGCCTGGTTTATCAGGCAAAACTTTCGGGGGCTTAGATAACGATTCAGGCGACGGAGGTCGAAAATTTGCCGGAGCTTTTCGCTTGTTTTCGGAATTAGAAACATTCGCGACAGAAACCCAGTTTCGGAATGACATCTCTCGACTACACCTTGGGCTAGAAGCTCTTTGAGCTCTTTGGACATCGTATTCGAGGGTCTTGTCGCGAATCTTCCTAAATTTTCTTAAGGGGGATGGAAGGCAGCTTGGAAACGAATGGTATTGTATAACCTGAAATTATTTTTAGGATCGCGTTTGGAGCTCCGGGTTTTTCCCACAGTGGCCGGAACTCGCACAGCTCGCACAGCCCTCGAAAACCGTCAATATGTACCACGGGACTTTCTGGACTTCTTGTCGCTTCCGCCCCTGCCCCTGCGTTGACTGTAGTTAGACGGCTTTTTACCTGGCGGATTGCGGTGTGATGAGTGGTGAGAGGATGAGTGGTGGGGAGACGAGTAGTAGTTAGCGGAGTAATGAGTAGATGGTCGGGAGCGCCAAGTTGGTTTAGTGCCTTTGGATCTAGCCGATGGAATCGGTTTACGAAAGGAATTCACGGCCTTTTCCGTAGTCTTTGGTGAAATAAAAACAGTTGCCACTCCACCGTTATCTTTGACCAAGAAACTACGCTGTTTCTCGTCAAATAAATGTGTAGGCGAAGGAGGAATGTTGTGGAGATAATATTTAGCTAATATTTTTGGGTCACTTTTCTTTATTTCATAATCCACAATTATATCGTATTGGATGTAACTTAAGTCTGTATTTTGGGGCATGTTGACCTTTTCGGTGGATTTAAAAAGTTCTGTCATTGACTCAAACATATTTTTACAGGGTCTTGTTCACAGTTTGAACCTGGTGAATGTGTGCCTGTCAAATTACTTATTAAAAGTAATGCAAACGCTATTTCGAAGCCTTCTGGGGATGGACTTATGTTTCTGCACCCATGACTACGAATAGCGCCGAAAAATTTTTCCAAAGGGTCTTGATTGTAATGCCTCATCCAAATAGATTTTATATTATATTTGTTGCACAACACATCCCGCAGATACACAACATTATTTATTGTATGTAACCAGTTATTAATAGAAGGAACATTAATTTCTTTACCATTTTTCAAAAACTTCATCGTTTTTAATACTTTTTTTGCATTTGCCCAAATATTATTATGGGTTGATTTTGGTGTAAGAGCACACAATAATGGTTTCCCCCTTCTTTTTTCGGAGTTGTCCTTGCTTCCTTTGAGGGAATCAAACAGCTCGTCAAAGAATAAAAGGACGTCTGCAGTCTGTTGGCTTTCCTTCGGCAAAATGCCTTTGGCTGAAAAATTATAAGAACATTAAAATTGTGTTTTTTCAATTGGACAAAACATAAGTAAGGAACATTTGACAAGAGATTAAAAATAAAATTTCAGCTCAATCGGACACTGAGAAGTGGGTCAAATTTAACTTGCAAGAGTCCACCTTCACATACATACAAGTCAAGTTAAATAAAAGCTTTTAATTAGCTGATTTAGAAACCACCAGAGAATGAACTTAATATCGTGTTCAAGTTTTATTAACATTGAAGTGCAACTGGCAAATAAGAAAGCATAGAAATACAGTTCAATTAAAACTTACATGCTAAATATCCCATTGTGCTTGCAACCTTTTGGCTTAAGACTTGGGTTGCATACTTCACTTTCATTTTACATTTTTCTGGGTTAGTGATGGGTCGAGGGCAAAAACAAATATGGACAGAATGGGCGTAAACTTGGCATATTGGGCATAAACGAGTTTACGCCCAAATAAATGCCCGATCACTGGGCGCAAAAACTAATAACTTTGTTTTGTAAAAAATAAAGCAGGAACGTAACTTAAAATGAAACTTAATGTCAGTATTTTGTATGTAAATTAAAACTTTAATCAAATAATCAGTCTTGTTAAAAAAATCACAGTTGAAAATTCGAATAGGTAATTATAGAAAATATATCTTGCTGACCATGGTTTTATCATTGTTATCATTATTAATAACTTGTTTATTTAGTTTCCTTATGGTCCTAGTTTATCATTTATGACTTCAAGCGACAGCTATGTAAACTGAACCCAGCATTGCATAAATATGTTAGCGGTCACGCCCTTTATACCTGGAGGCTTTTATTTAATTTCCATTTATTAATTTTTGCTTGAGTACGTATAGTTTTTTATTGTATTTCTTGGTATATTGGCGTTGCTAGCTGACATATGGCAAATAATTTAATTTAGCGTTCTGTGTCTTGTAATGTTAATTGCTTTGCATACCTTGTATTGTATTCAGTCAAGTATATTTTCTAACTGAACAGACAGCTGTGCTGCTGGGGAGTTTGTTGCGCCACTTCTTCTTCCCAGCGAAAGCACTAGGAAGTGGTGAAGGGCGGGCGTTTTGGGGGACTGTCTTTTGTAATTTTGACGTTCGAAAAGTGCTGATTCTCAGCCTAGTTTGAATAAATGACTTTTGATTTTGATTTTGATTTATAATTTTAACTCTCGATAAATGAAGTGTTAAAAATTAAGTGTCTTGTAATTGGCTTTGATCCTACAATAGTCTTTGTACGTAATACTACTCATACTACTCGTACTACTCTGCCAAAAAAGTACCGGGAAAAGCCACGTGAGATCGAGTAAAAGTAAAACTACCTAAATTGACTCGCGTTCGTCGTTTTTTCTTGATAGCAGCAAATAGTTTGGTGAGCTGGGTTGAATATTTGTCAGCGTTTATAGATTCATTGTGTAATAAATATATGTTATAAAAGAAAGTGTACAATGTGGGATCCTGCCGTTTTGCCGAAAAGATTTTGCCAAATTTTCATTACCCAAACAAATTTTAGCAACCTTTTTTTATACCAATGTAATATTTGGAATAATTTTAGTACGCACATTTTCATTTGGTCAAATGTTTACTTGGCAGATTATTACCAAGGATAATGTCATTAAGGCTTTTGGTCTTTAATCAAATGATTTATTACAGCAAACAAAATTAAGACAATAAACGTTTAGTCAAATGATTTGTTATGACAAAAAATATAAAGGCAAAAATAAGATTTTTTTGGGAATTGTATAATTACAAATGCAATTTTATTTTAATATAGGTAATCATTTATTAACGCGAGTACAAAATAGCAAAAGCTAGTACAAAATATTTGTAACTTACAATTTTAAATTTTTTGCAATGGACATTAGCAGATTTATTTCGGAGTATTCAGACTTGTGTTGTAGAACTCGATTAATTCTGTCGTCTTTATCCATATATATTTTTTTCTTTTTTTGTGGTGGTTCACCTGATAGTATAATCTCAATGTCAGCTAAATTTGAAGAAACTTAATTTATTAATTCTTTAATTAAGCGATACACTCCACGGTGGTGTTTATCAATGAAAATGTTTATTCTACGATGGACGCCTCAGATGAACATGGCAACTCCAAAAGCTTGGTGGATACTTCGGTTGCGTGTTCCATGATCCGCTAACATACATAATTTTCTTCAAACCAATTCGCGATTTGCTTGCAATCAGAATCTTCTATACCTTCTATTAGCTTGTTAAAATATAGAATGATTTCATTTTCTGGCAAATAACTTAAAGCCAATAAACATTTTACTTGTTTGTTAAATTTGATGTCATTTGCGTATTTCTTTGTAAGCTTATGTGCTTGAATTTGTCTGAAACAAGTCAAATTTATGGTTACTAGACATTAGGTTATTTATGGAACTAGTTACAGTAGGTTATTAATTTAAAAAAAATGGTTAGGTTAGGTAAGGTTAAAACTGTGACCACCTACGCACGAGCCGAGCGAGCGAAGCGAGCGGTGCCGCGGCAGCGGCCGGCGAGTGCCAGAAACGACTAGATTATATAGAAAAAAATATGGAAAAAAGAGATTATTTTTAGGAGGCTATCGAGAGAAATAATATAATTATAATAACATTATTATTACCTGTTTAGAATTGGTCCCAAGTGGAAAAAGCACCTTTGTAATAAAACGTCTTCAAAGTTAGATCTTATGCTTGAAATGGCTGCCTTTTCGAAATCTAATATACAGACTTTTGGCGTCATGTCAATATTAAAATTGACGACACCAAATATTTGGCTTATTTAATTTTGCGTAAAATATGTTATACCAACTGAAATATTTGACTAGATAAAAAATGGTAAAAGTACTAGTTGGTGAACAAGTTATTGTTCAAACGTTCACTTGCCAAACATAGGTTTTCGTAACAATTATTTGTAAAGAGGTTTTTTGGTAAGTAATAATTTGGCAAATGAAATTATGCGAAAATTTGTTTGGGAAGTGATAATTTGGCAATTTCTTTTCGGTAAAACAAGGGAGACCCGTACAATGTGCGTGCCGCTAAAACTTAGAAATGAGTCCCGGTACGATCAAGGGAGTTATATGGTGTGATAACCCTCTATCTCCTGTCCATGAAGAAGGTTGAGGTTTTTACCAGAAGGGCAGGCTTTTGAAGATATAAGGGCTGAATTTTTGCTCTCTAGAAATTTCAAGAACAGTCCAGAACATTCGAGAGTATTCGAGAGCATTCCACAACATTCAAGAACAATCTGGAATGTTGTGGAATGTTTGGGAACATTCAAGAGTATTCAGGAACATCCTAGATCATTGATTAGGAAATTCGAAAAATTTATACATACATACATACATACCCCAGAAAAAAGGAAAAATATTGTTTATAAACAAGTAGTTAGAATGTATTTTCAATAAAAAAATTGTAATGTTGTAAAGTTGTAGTTGTAGTTGTTGTTGTAAAGTTTATTACAACTACCACACAATCTCATATCAACTCCCTGAGCGAAGCCGGGTACCCCAGCCAGTAATTCAAAAAACAGCATGCCTTGCGCGTCCAAGAAACAGCAAAGCAGAACTTTTAAGCGGTTCTTTTGACTCAGCTTCGGTTGAGTTGGTGGCGTTTCTTCTAGAGGCAGTCAAAAAGCACGACGGGTATCGTCCTCGTGATGTATCCATGATTCATCTCCAGTAACCAGACAAAAACTATTTACGTCGGGGTCGCAGCAAAAGTGATTGACAAATAGCGACACGGACTGCACGACTGGCGTCTGTAAGAATGTGCGGTACCCACCGAGCCAAAACTTTTCGATACCCAAACTCATGCAGATCGTATTCCACGGCGGCGTGGTGACTACAGTTAAGTGCTTCCTCTAATTCACGACTGGTAGCATCCGGATTCGACTGCAGTTCGCGGCGTAAATCGTCATCATTCACTGCGATTGGTTGTCCTGAGCGTGGCTGACTTTCAAGGCTCCTGTCTCCTGATTTAAAACGGTCAAGCCATCGGTATACCGTCGCATGACTCGCATGGCTTGTACTTCCAGCGCCCAATGCAGTATTGATATTGTCAGCCGCAGCCCGCGCACTGCGGCCTAAGGCCCCTCTCCCACGGCGACTTTTTGTAGCGAGGCTGTCACGCGTTTCGTCAACGCGCGACAGCATCGCTGCTAACGCGCGTTAGTCGCATTTGCAACGCGCTACAGAAGCGATGCCAACTCGCTACTCACTACATCGCGACTGTATTGATGCAAACGCGCGACCGTGTCGGACGACATCGGGGAAAGAACGGAGGGAGGGTGGCGCGTGAGTGGAGATGTGGAGAGAGAATAAAAAAAACACGTTTTTTTATTCTACATTAATTAAAATATTTACCTCAACATGGTAGCAGAGCGTTTGGAAATTTAATATATGTAAGAACTTGACTAGATATGTTATCAACTTATGATAACATATCTAGTCAAGTAGTCAACATGGCAACCAAACCTGAGATTACAAGATTCAAGATCGGAGACCTAGACGGCACAAACTGGTCAGTATGGAAGTACAAAATATCTATGTTATTAAAAGGGATTCCCAAAGCCCTAGATATACTAGAAGGTAGATATGGTATACCAATTCTGAAACATACCAGTGAGAAGGCATCAACTGCCATGGAAGAGTTTCAAGAACTATAATAATAATAACTACAGGAAGTTCATTATAAAAGACCCAACGATAACAAACGATAAATGCCGCAAATGTCACAGCCAACCAGAGACCATACAACACATAACAGGGCATGCACAACACTCACACAAACAGACTATACACACAGGCACAATCAGGTAGTAAATGTCATCCATCAAAAACTAGCACTTAAATATAAACTCATACAAGACAAAAACACTCCTTATTACAAGTACGTACCAAAAACAGTTCTAGAAAGTACCACACACAAACTCTACTACGATCGCGCCATATTAACCGACAGGACGGTTCACTATAATAGACCAGATATAACCCTTAAAGATAAAGTTAACAAAATTACATACCTGATAGACATCGCAGTCCCTAATACAAATAATTTACAAAAAACCATAGTTGAGAAAGTCAGTAAATACGCTGAACTGAAGGACGAAGTAACCAGAATTTGGAGACAAGAAAAAGTGTACGTAGTACCCATTGTTGTATCCACGACGGGTGTTATACCCAATCACCTCCACCACAGCCTCAAACTAATAGACCTGAAAGACTCCATTTACATAACACTTCAAAAAGCCGCAATTTTAAACACCTGCAGAATAGTGAGGAAGTTCATGCAAATTGAGGAACATGAAATCTCCTCATAACAATTAATCATTCTTCGTGACAAAAATCACCACACACGCTACATTGACTTGGCTTAGGCCCGTTAATGTAGCTGAAACTAGCCAAAGAGCTAAGAAAAAAAAAAACTTGTTCAAATAATAATAAAAATTTATTCAAGAATTAAGTAAAAGATAAAGATTTACATTAATTACATGCGAGGTTAAATTTAATTCTAACTGTAATGTAGCGACCTGCCTGATCTAGGTTTATGAAAACCTGTGTTTCAGGCCATCACTTTACAACAAACATTTAAAATCAAGACAACAATAAATTTATTTGAAGCTAAATTAAAAAGAATATAATGACTAAAATAGTAATCATTCTAATACTAAACATTTTCTAAGATATAATATGTTTAAATAAATCAACGAATAATATGAAAGTAGATAAGGTAAAGACTAATATAAAGCTTATTTTATAATTTCCAGCAGTTTTTCCGTGTCTGAGTAATTGAGTTTTCCCAAATATTCCTGTACTAGTAAATTACACCTATTATATGTTAAACTATAAATCTTTAGCACTCTGTTGAGCTGATTATACAAGTAGGGTCCTAAAAAGAAGTAAAATCGATTAGCGAAAGCGTGTTTAGTCTGAGAGTTAGCACAAACCAAATCTTTTCTTCTCCTATCTGAAGGTACTGGCTTAAAATCAAGCTCAGTGTGTTGGAGTAAAACTACATTCAAAACAAATAATTGACGTATTGTTAGCACCTCACAAGCCGTGTAAAGCTGGTGTGTAGGAAATCTGAATGGACGAAAAGTAGCAACCTTTAGAACTGCTCTTTGAGCACGTTCTAGGTGCAGTAAAATTGATTTAGCGGCACCACCCCAGGACGTTATGCAGTAGGTAATAATAGATTGACACAAAGCCAAATAAACTTGCTTGATTAATTTAAAGTCGGCTATGTTACGTAAATTTTTAAAAATGTATATTAGTTTACGCACTCTATTGCATAATAAATCTATATGTTTGCGGAAATTCAGATTTGTGTCAATCGTGACGCCTAGCTAGATATTTGATATGGTCGGTTTTAGCTAAAGTGGGACAAGTGCATGCAATGTCAGCATAATGTAAATTACAATTGTTATGCGCTTGGATGTTTAGGTTAGTAAGCGTTGGATTAGTGTTTCTCATTGTAAATAATAGGTACTTGGTTTTATCTGTATTTAATGTTAAGAGATTTTCATGAAGCCAATTAGACACAGTATTAAAGCCATTCTGTGCTACCTCATAGACCTCAGTTTTTGTTTTAGCTGTGAACAGTAGAGCTGTGTCATCCGCATATGACATAATTGCACCCTTTTGAAGTGTCAAATTGCATAGGTCATTTATATACATTAAAAATAAAGTAGGGCCCAAAATACTGCCTTGTGGGATTCCATAGCAGCTATTCTTAAGATCGGAACTCATATACTGACCTATTTTTACACACTGATGGCGGTCGCTGAGGTAATCAGATAAAAGTTGCAATGGTATTCCCCGTATTCCCAACCTTTCAAGCTTGTATAAGAGCAAAGGACAAGAAATTGTATCAAAAGCCTTGGCCAGGTCTAAAAATATCCCTATGGTGTGCATGCCGTTATCCAGGTTGGTGGTTATACCATTTATCAGCCGGTGAACAGCCTGGCTTGTTGATCTTTTAGGCCTAAAACCAAATTGATGATCAGAGAGTAATGTATTACTTTCAAGATAATTTACTAATCTACTGTTTATAATTTTTTCAAAAATCTTTGAGAGGCCCGTTAAAACTGATATTGGTCTATAGTTACTTACACAATTTTTGTTTCCTGTTTTAAACACAGTGGTGACTAAAGCTTTCTTAAGTAATTTAGGAAAAATACCTTTTGTTAAGCATAATTGAAGGATGTGAGTCAAGGGAGGGGCAATGACGTATTTAAATCTTTTAAGTATGCTATTAGGTACAGTAAACGCTCAGAAGTCCATAAGCACGCTAAAGTTCACATTGCCATGAACAGTACGAGCGCGATACAGTCAGTGCGTTAGCGAGTGATGTCTCAACATTCCGCAGATAACACACACTAATGAACTGTCGTCGTAATAGACGAAATAGCATGATATTTCTGTTGCATTTACAATACGCGTCTGTTCTTACCATAGCATTGCTAAAATTCGCAAGTAGCTAATATGTGCTGCTAGCTATTTGCGCTAAGCAACAGGTTCACGATCAACGAGGTCTGAGTTCGAATCTAAATTATTATTGTTAGCCGTTTTTTGTTTCTTGAAACCATAATAATGTTAAGTAAAAACTTATTAGGTTTATGTGCTTATTATCATTTTTATAAGAAGCAAATATTAGTTATTGTATTATTATTAAAGTATTTATGCGATATTTAATTTATTATTTCGGTTTTGGAAGGTGGAACTAAAATAGTCGTGCTAAATCATAACAAAAATGTTTATTCGTTTTATTTATTTATAAAATGAACAATTTTGATGACAATAATTGTGACGTCACATTCCTACTTAGATAAAAAGAAGTTCTCTTGTAACCGTTCATAAGATTTTTTGTTGTATACCCACTTAGTCAATTCATAATAACATAACAAGGAAAGGATGTTCTAATAACACAAATATAATTGTTGATACCCACTTATTAGAGGTATCGGTATTCAGTAAAGTTTATTGAAAAGTAATATATGATTTAGACTTTATAAACATGTTTTTTTTAATGTAACGTCACAATAAATGTATTGAGGTAATAGCTTAATTTTTCATTTTCTTGACGAAAAGAAGATTGAAACTAAACCTCAATTGTTTAAGGTCATTAAATAATACGGATATGCTAATATTACTAAATATTTAGTTACACCGTCTAATAATTATAAAAAACAAAACATTTAGATATTAATATTTTGTATAACTACATAAAAGCTAGTTCTCCTGGCCCTGCTGCACTCATCCATCCCCACATATTAATCGCAATTCGTCCTGACTGCATTAGGGCATACGTTTTTATCACACCAGCGAGTGTTATCCTTGCGCCATAAATGAAGCCTACCCTTATGGCTGGATTTAAATGTCTTTTGATCTGAAAATATTATGGTAGTATTCCAGTCAAAATCTAAATAATCCCGTGCGAAACGTAATCGTTCTTGTTTATGTCGTTCTGTCAACAAGGGCTTCTTAGCTGGTCTTCTGTGCAAGCCTTCAGCGTGGAGGGCACGGCGAAGAGTTTACGATGAGGTGTCGAATAGTTCAGCAAAGTGTCTCGTTGGTGTGAATCCATTAAATTCATGCTCGCCCACCATTTATGTCGTCGCTGTGCCTCACTAATAAGCGCCGGCCTTCCACTTCGGCCTTTCTCTGCCTCGTATCTTTTGATACAGAGACTTACAGTATTCCTCTAAAACAAAAAAAAAAAACTGAAATGGGTGTTCCACAAGGCTCGATATTAGGTCCTTTCCTCTTTTATGTATATATTAATGATCTACCCCATTTATTAAAAAGCCAACCAAAAATGGTGTTATTTGCTGACGATACTTCCTTAATTTTTAAGATAAATAGACGTGCATCAAATCTTGACGACGTAAATAACGCCCTACTGCAGGTGCAAAATTGGTTCACTGCTAATAATTTAGTGTTAAATGGAAAAAAAACGAAATGCATAAGATTTGCTTTACCAAATGTTAAAAGTAGTGATTGTGACATAGTATTGAATAAAGAGAAACTAGAATTCGTCGATAAAACTGTTTTCCTGGGGATCACGCTCGACTCAAAGCTGCAATGGGGTCCTCATATAACATCTCTTGCAGGACGGCTAAGTTCAGCAGCATATGCTGTAAGAAAAATCCGTCAATTCACTAATGTAGATACCGCGAGACTAGTCTATTTCAGTTACTTTCATAGTATCATGTCTTACGGTATTTTACTATGGGGACGGGCTGCAGATATCGAGTCTATTTTTATTCTGCAGAAAAGAGCCATCAGAGCAATATATGGCCTCTGCAGGCGCGATTCTCTAAGGGAACTGTTTAAGGATATTAATATCATGATGGTACCTTGTCAATACATCTATGAAAACATCATGTACGCAAGGAAAAATCTAAATCATTTCACTAAAAGAGGTGACAGACACACCTATAGGACCAGAAATAGGGACCAATTAGTTCAACCAGGCTTCAGACTGGCTAAAGTAGACTCATCCTTCATGGGGTACTGTTTAAAATGCTACAATAAAATACCTCCCCACATACTCCAACTCAACGAAACTAAATTCAAATCTTATATAAAACGCACACTATGCAGCCAAGCATATTATAAGTTGGGGGATTACATCGCTGACAAAAATGCTTGGTTCACCGCTGGTCCTGCTCCACAAGGGCGCATAAACTAATTAATTAGCATTCGAAAATATAGTTGTGAGCTGCTGAAGATTGAAAAAACTATCTTTGTATTGTATAAATTCAATCTCTTAATATTGTATAATTGCATAACACACGTGTGAGCACTATGCAACTAAACTATCAAGCTACCATTTACTGGGTACGTCTTTCATTGACTTGAATGTGCCCTGGCGGCTGAGGGTATGTCATGCTCACTCAAATGTCTCGCTGGTGGTGGCGTGTGTGTTGGATCATTGAGTTCCCTTCAAAATGGTTGAGCTAAATGGTGCTGATCCATACGTCATGTTCGTGAACGGGCGCCGCCAGTAGGGACTGGTCATCTCTTAGCTGCCAAGGCTTATTTTAATTTTAATCTAAGTATTTTCATTTCTGAATTGTTATTTTTTTGTTTTTGTTTTTATCTTTTTTAGTACGGACGCTTTTAACGTGCACGTCTTTCTACATCGTTCTCACATGTATTATTTCAACTTAAATGATGTAACCAAAATTTTGTAACGATTTTTATGATTTAAAAGAGTGTCCGTGGAGTTTCTTGCCCGTTCTTCTCCACAGGTACCTACTACGCTTTGGAATGGGCAACTAGCTTCATCTTTCTGACTGACTGACCCCTTGACAATTCAAAAGTGCCTGTAATTGGTTTACTTGAAATAAATGCTTTGAGTTTGAGTTTAGGCAGCTGTAACAAAATACTAAAGTGACTTCATTTTAATATAATATAATAATATTTATTTAATATAATACCTATTCAAATATTACAACTTTGCATTTATAAATCCAATAATAAACACTAATTATTTATCTTTTAGGCCTCATGATGGACTTAATAATCAATAAAAAGAATCATCCATTGTCAACAAACAATAGGTATTTTCAAATAAAAGTTTAAGTTACAATTCATTAATATTAAATACTCACATTCAGTCCGGTTTCATTAGATATTTGTGTTCTATTAAGACCACTTTTATGCAGCCCAATAATCGTCGCCCCCGCCTCAATATTAATATTTGCCTGCATTTTGAGAATAATCAATACCGCTATCTATACCACACGTCACTAACCAACAACTACAACTAAAACGACAATGGTTAAATATTCATAAAACTCATGTCTACCTCACAGAAATCTAAATTCTTTATTAAGTTTTTTACGATCTACCTTCTTAACTTTACAAAATGTGTGAACAAAGCGAACAAGATAAAGAATATTATATTTCTGTCCCATTTCTTCCAATCGAGTAAAAACTTGCAAAAAGTCTACATCTTCGGCGTGAGATTCGAACTCACGGCTCACTGATTCGCGCATCTATCTGCAGGCACTTAGCCGCTAGGCCACCTTGACTTGTGTTTTAACGTTGAAATTATGAAGTACAATCACTTGTTGACGACAATAATGATACATGTGTCTGTTCTTGAAAATAGAAGGTCGTAAGTCAAACTAAACGTCAAGCTAATGCTTTGTGAGAATGCCTATGGACTTTTGGAGGCCACTGTATGTCATCACATCCTACGGCACAGATTTCCTTTAACCCATCTATTATACTAACTACCTCATTAACATCCGTATCTAATAAGACAAAAGAGTTTCGGGTTGCATAAGTCTTTGTTTGGCTTTGAATAGAAAAACATCTATTATATGATATAGTTTTCTCTGCTAAGTTTTTTCCGACGTTAATAAAAAAGCTGTTAGCTTTATTTTGCTGCTTCGGTTGGGCTAAGCTCAGTAGATAAAAGATCAAGCGCAGGTTCAATATTTTTCGACCTAAATGTATTAGTTTTTATGAATTTCCATATAAGTTTATTGTTTTTCCCTGCTTTCTGTAGTTGACTTTTATCATATTGTTTTTTTAGCTTTTTTAACAGATTATTACAGAAATTCCTATATCGTTTGTAAACAACTGAAAGTAGTTCATTGTCCGGTGCATTTTTCGATTGTTGGTGAAGTTTATCTCTATGTCTGATACAGCGAACAAGTCCGGGCGAAATCCATGGTTTAATGTTACTATACTTTCTAGGTATTACTTTAGTAAATGTATTTTTCCTTATCGCAGATTGTAACAAATCGACAAAGTATTGTAGAGAAACGTTTGGATTATGTGAATTGTAAACGGGGTCAAAATTAATACCGCGTAAGTCATTTTCAAGACTCGTCATATTGAGTTTAGTATAGCTGCGCATGCAGTTTTTTCTAGGTGAAGGTATTTGTAATGTTAGTAAAACAGCTTGATGGTCGGTTAGTGACGAATTAGTTACCAATGTTTTGGATGTACTTTTTGATTTTATAAGTATATGGTCTAGACAAGAGCCACTCTGGTGGGTTGGGTGATAATGAGCTGGTAAAAGTCCATGAAATGAGCAAATGTTCAGATAATTATGTGAATGAGTATCGATTTTCTCGGCACCAATGTTTATGTTGATGTCACCTATCAGTACGATATTTTTAAATGACGATAATTTTTCTAAATTAGAGTTAAGCGAATCTAAAAACCCGTCAATTCTTTGGGATGGAGGTCTATAAATAGCTATAATTACTGTATCGGGAACAATTTTAATTACTAAACAGTTGCAGTCTAGAAAATGAGGTTCTTCTACTACTGCTCTTAAACTATTTTTAATATAAACAACTATGCCATCATTCTGATTGAATGTTCTATCGCTTTCGTGAAGATTATAGCCATCGAGAGATGGTACAATGGTCGTTTGTTTGGACAGCCAACATTCTGTCAGGACGATAATGTTACAGCAAATGTCAAGATTTTGTAGCAAAACTTGGAAACCGTTATAATTTCTGGTTATACTGCGTATATTTTGTGTAAGTAACGTCAATGTTTTGTCCCCGGAATAGACTATATTTTTACACTCCTCAACATTACAGGTTAAAGCTTCAGACACGGAAAAACTATCTAGATCACAGATTAGCTGATTGGCCATAATCCAAAATGTATGTGGAAGCTAACCTACTGTTTATGTGCTTAATTAACAAAGGATTCGACGGCGCTCCTAGGCGCCTTCATAGTCAATGGAATTAATATAATTGTCTTCTGCATATTTACGTGCTGGGCAATTTGTATCTCCAGTCGGATGATCATTTTTCCTCTTGAAACGTTTGCAGGTCGCACATTGAGGCGGAGAACCTTTATTAGTGCATTCTTTGAAAGAATGCCCCGTTTCCCCACAGAGGTTGCAAGTAGGGCCAGTTTCTCTGCAAAATTTGGCTGCGTGTCCAAACTGCTGGCAGTTAAAGCACCTGGTCACAATAGTGAAATCTTTCACTGGACATGATGTCCAATTTATGAAAATTCGGCCTTGGTCCATCATAATTTTCCTGATATTGGCAGGAACTTCCAATATATGTATAATTGCAAGTAGGACGATCTTTCTTTCCTGACTTATGGCTCAATTTTACAGTTTTTAAAAAGGACTCATTAGTGGTATTCGGCAATTTATCTGCACGGTTTTGTACATAAATGCAGTCAAATACCTCTTTTTCAGTAAGGGCTACCGGGACACCAATAACGGCAATCCTAGGGCGGCGTTTAGATGGTTCTTCAACTGTTAGGCCTGAGGACACTAGCTTTTGTGAGCTTTTTAATTTATCAATGTCGCCTTTGTTATCCGTCCTAATAATAACGCCTCCGTTTCTAATTTTCCTTAATCCGCGAACATGCAGTTTTAATTCCTCAGGCGAGATAATCTTCTGTACCAACGACTTGGTGTCATCACTGGTTTTCGTTTTATCACTTGGATAAATAGCAATAGAATTGAGATTTGCTGGGCGAATAAATTTATCAGCGCCTTTCTTTACCATGTTGGCATAGGAGGCACCTTCTGGTTCGGTTCGGCTCATTTTAGTGTCCATAACTTCTTTGAATTGGCAAAGAGATTCCGCAATATTCTGCTGCAGTTGAAGGTGCTGGATGGTGGTGTGCGCCTGGATAGTCTTCTGCTTTAGGGATTGGTACAGCACGGCCATCTGAGACGACCCATGCCAGACTTTTCGACAGAGATTGGTGACACGCAGTTTCTGTTCGGAATTCATTTTTCCCTCCGCCACAATCGAGCAAACTTCGCTCAAAATTGTGTCGATGGAACCAATCCATCTCTGAATCTCCGATGTAGAGACGCATTCGGTTGGTAATTCGTTCTCCGAGGCTGCAGGCGGCGCTGGTTCTCTTGTCTGGTTTTGATCAGCAGGCGATGGCGTCGGTGGGGGACTTCGACGTAGCAATTGGCTGCGGCCGAACGGGCTTTCTCCTGGGTTAGACATAATACTAACACAGAAAACGCTGATTGTCTATAAAACTACTCAGTTCATCTTTCACAAAAAAAAAAAAAAAAAATTAGCTAATAGTCAACACTCAACATTTTACTCAATAAGTCTGACTCCACAAATTATTGCCATAGCATTATTCGTATTTATTTAATTAATTTCTTTACAATCAACAAAAAGATGCACGTCCGCTTAGTCTCACGTCTCGATATCGCAATCCTACTAGATAGTATCCAACTAGATAGTACTAATTTAATAATTCTCACAAGCAACATGACGGACGATATTGTACAAAGAATTATGCGTATCGAGTCTTCTAAAGAAGTTTGGGATGAACTTAAGAGGCTGTATGATGGAGATGGAGATGATTTAGTCTACGAAAATTGCTTAAAGTTCTTCGAGTACAAGAAGGAACTGGACGATACTATGGCAATACATCTTTCAAAGCTGAAGAACATTTGGTTTAATCTGAACAAAGAGATCACAAAGCTTGAAGGACAGCGTGAGTTGCCAGATGTAGTTCTGATATGCAAGATATTAGATACCTTACCTGAAGAATACCTTACATTCAAATCCAGTTGGATGTTGATGTCTAAAAAGGATAGGACAATTGAGAGACTAACTTCACAAGTCTGTGCCTTTGAACGAAACATAGGGACACAAGCTACTATGTCCACAAGCGAGAGTACTCAAGCTCTAGCAGTAAAAACTTCTTTTAAGAAAGGAAACGATAAAAAGATAAAGTGCAATTATTGTGGTTTAGAAGGGCATAAAGTACGAAAATGCGCAAAGTGGTACAGTGATGGACGACCACCCAAACCAAGTTCGAATGCTAACATCGTAAGTAACACAAATCTAATGATGGCTGATGCAACGTGCTTATATCCTGACAGAGATAATTGGTATCTAGACAGTGGAGCTACACGTCACGTCACATTAAGGAGATATTTGTTCCATACGTTTCAACCATTCGATAAATTGCATACGGTAACGACAGCGAACGGTGAAAAAATAGAAGCCACTGGTAAAGGTGACATAAAGCTGGAAACTAAAGTCGGAGATCATAAAAAAATCATAACGTTATGCGATGTATCGTGTGTACCATCATTACAGAAAAAAATGTTCTCACTCTTAGCAGCACAGGACAGATTGCCGGAAAGTGTGTTCGAATCTAAGTCAGAGTTCTGTAAATTGAAAGCGCAAGGTATTGTCAAAGTAACAGGTGAACGAACAAAGAGAGGAGGGTTATTCAAACTTAATGTAAATAATGTAATGCCACCAGTTCAGCTCGAAGTCAATGTGCTCACAAGAAAAGATTCGCTACAGTTATAGCATGAGAGATTGGCACATCAAAGCAAACTCCATTGTAAGAAGGTTATAGAAAGAGAACTCGGAATAAAGGTGTCGAATACCACAAAAGAGTTTTGTGAAGGCTGTTGCTTAGGAAAGATGCACAGAAAACCTTTCGGAACAAGAGTTAGAGCAGAAGTTCCAGGGCAAATGATGCATACAGATGTCTGTGGCCCATTCCCATGCTCATTCACGGGACTACGCTACTTCGTTCTATTTAAAGATGATTTCAGCAAATACCGCTATGTATACTTCGTGAAACAGAAGTCTGAAGTCCACTCAAAGCTTCAACTGATGTTAGAAGAAAGCAAGGTAGCAGGTCATGTCATAAAAGAAATTTTGAGCGATAATGGCGGAGAGTACGATAACGAAAAAATTCGATCGACACTGCAAAAGTATGGCATCAAGCAAAGATTAGTCATGCCATATACCTCTGAGCAAAACGGCTGCAGTGAACGAGAAAATAGAACACTCGTTGAAGCCGCTCGCGCTATGATGTATGCGCACGATGAGCTGCCAACCGCATGTTGGGCAGAGCTCATAAGTACAGCAGCATATGTAATCAACTGAACAGGGTGTACGCCTATAGACAGTAAATCACCATATGAATTGTGGAATAACAAGAAGCCAAAGATTAGTCATTTAAAAATCATTGGGAGTCTTTGCTACGCCCACGTACCCAAGCAGAAGCGTAAGAAACTAGATAAGAAGGCTGAAAAATGTTTTTTTGATTGGCTACGATGGTGATGACGGGTACCGTCTTCTGAATATTAATAATAATAGATATTCACTGGTGCGTTCAAGAGACTTCGTATTTCAAGAAACAGCAATCGGTAAGACAGATGTCAAACAAGATGTTAAATTGGAAAAGACTCATACAAACGATTCTGAAATTGAAATATGTCTACGAAGACCAGTGAATCCAGTTGTAAGGGAGGAGGATAGTCAAAAGATTCAAGATGTAAGGGAGGAAGAAAACGAAAGCACTGCTACTAAAAACTGCTACCCGGACGGTGATACTAACCAAAAAGTGCACCGAAATTACTTCTTCTTCGCGGCAGCACGCCGGGCCTTCTTCGGTGCCGGTGATGGAGACGGCGACGAGGACAATGCTGATGCGGTGGGAGACATGGCCTTTTCACTGACCTGCTCGAGGTTGTTGAGGTCCCATCCACTCGATGCCGGGAGCCGTCAGCGCGAAGAACATTTATCAGGCCCTGCTTAGTCCAGCAATTTGTTTCGCCAAGTCTCTCACGCGCAGACATGAAGAGCTGATGCCGCGATCTCGTCAGAAACTCTGATACTGTAATACCAGTGCCCTTCAACTTGGTCTTAGCAAACCAGATACTCATGCTCAGTTCGGCTGCCTACGCCGTCAGGAAAGTAAGACAGTACACTGACGTTGATACAGCTCGTTTAGTATATTTTAGTTATTTTCACAGCGTTATGTCCTACGGTATTCTGCTGTGGGGCAAAGCAGCTGATATACAAAATATATTTGTCCTTCAAAAACGAGCTGTTCGAGCAATTTACCAGCTAGGTGCTAGAGTTTCTCTAAGAGATTTTTTTAAAGATATTGGTATTCTCACGGTTGCATCACAATTCATCTTTGCCAACATCTTATATATTAGGCAAAATATACACTTGTATACTAAAAACAGTGATATTCACAATGTTAACACCAGAAATAAGGACAAACTACGTGCTCCCTTCCACCGGCTTCATAAGGTTCATAACTCATTTGTTGGTCTTGGTATAGCCTTTTATAACAAGCTACCCTCTTCTTTGCTAGATTTGCCTTTTAATGCATTTAAATCTCAAGTAAAATCCAACCTTTGTTCAAAGGCATACTATTCTATCAACGACTACTTAAACGATAAGAATAGTTGGTCGCCCTGATTAACTCAAGACAATGTTTATGTTCTTTCTCCAGAATTAATTTACGAAGAATTACTGATAGGTTATATGAGGGTGAATTTCAACAAGAGATTTTTATGTATCATTTCGGTGGGATTTTTTTATTTCAATGCAATCTATATATTTTTAGTGACAAATAATACTTTAGTCTATTTTATAACATTGTGCGTGAGTGGACATCAAATATTATCAAAACTTACATAAATATTTAAGGATAAAGTTTTAAGAGTCCACTGAAATTAAAAGTGTCCACCGAAATGATAAAAATTACCACCGAAATGATAAATCCACCGAAATGATACAGCTAAGAACAACCGTGCCCCCAGCCAGGGTTCCGTACTTTGTTAGGTTTGATTTCCACAAATTTTAGATAAACACTGAGACAGGACAGTACACAGTTTTTTTAATATCATCATTAATCTCTGTAGATTAATGATGATATTAAAAAAACTGTGTACTGTAACCTCTAACCTCAAAGAATGATATATCGTCGGCTAAATAAGCTAAATTGCTAACTCCCAATCATACTACTTGTCAGAAATAAGAAAAAAAGAATTTAAAATTACAATTACTAAACGACTGCAATATATAAATTCCAGTTGGTAGACATTTGACCAGTACTTAATATAATACCATTATTTTTTTTATTTTCATAATATTAATACACATTAGGGTCTAAAATTGGAGTTAGCATTTTTTACACCGGCAATATTTTTTTTTACCGCAATAGGTTTAGGAGTTATCAAATTTTATTACTTATGGAATTCTATTAAAATCAAAACAACTTACTTAATAATTGTCGTTTATTAATAAAATAAATAATTAAACGTAAATGAGAGATTTACAAAAATCGCAACATTTAATCATGCGGTAAATTATCATAAAATTCTCGGAAATCTGCTGGCAGGACTTGTTTAATTTGCTGTAAATCGTTGTATTTTTTAGCTTTAATTTTCAGTCTATTTTGGTGTAAATTTTGCATTTCGTCAAAAGTTATTGCTGAAAAAATTCCCTTTCTTTGGGGCAGCAGCTTCCATGGCTCACTGAACCGTAGTTTGTACGAGATATCTCCCGATGGCGAATACATCAGCGCACGTACATCGGTGACCTTAGGGTCTCCCGCCGTACGGCCTGGGCGAATACTTTTATAGCTTGCTAAATTATTGAAAGCTTTAAAAAAACCATGTTCCAAATATTTAACGTAGAATGGATTGTTGCGGGCGGACTTAATAATTTCAACGTAGTCTGCGGGTACGTTTACATTCCTATTACGCATCCTTCGTTCTATTGAGGAATGCATAGCATCCACCTCCATCTGTGTATGTCCGACTTCTAAATACTTTTGTTCTATTGTTATTTGGTTTTTAACTGCCAAATTTAGAAGGGCGTTTGATAAAGTAACATTGCGGTTTTGGTAACCACAACCATCAGAATAAATAATAATACGTACATCAGTTTTGTTTTCAACTTTTGAGAGAATCTTTTTTTCAAAAAAATACGTCCAAATAGAGGCAAACTCATCTGCATTTAGCCCTCCTTCTGATTCGTTCCACACAAAACAATAGCCATCTTTAGTGATGTTATCGTAAAAGCACAGATTATGTACTTGCAGCTTGGTTTTGTAGTACAATGTGCTGACGTTGGACTGAGGCGCCATCAAAACTGCTTGAAGATCTACTGTAAATACAAACTTATTATTTTCTTTGTCAGCTTGCTTTTCTTTTCTGGCTTCTTCTTTTTTTAATACATGTAATTGGTAATCATTTTCTTCAACTGTGCCAGACTTATATCTTGTGCATGTTTCACACTCATCCTTTTTAGGACGAAACAGTGAAAGATTTCTAGATGCCATAACCTCAAAGAAAGAAGTTCTTGATAGCGGTTCTGTGGCATGTGATTTACACCAGTCAGACACGTAAAACTTATACAAATCCATTTTGGCTTTCCAATCAGGTTGTAGATACTGTCTTGAAGATGAGGCTCGACAATAATGGGACTCCATTGTTGGAAGAGAGTCGAAGAATTCGTTCATTGATTTTTGTCTGTCTGCAAAAGGGTCTGCTCTATCTTTAATAATTCTAACTGTAAGTTGATTAGGAGTGCAATCATGTTTCATTTTATCTTTCCAGGCTATTACTGTCATTCTTCCTATTGCCAACGTATTCAAATACATAGTTTTGCATACTCTTATATAATCATCATCAGCTGTTTTCAAGTTATATATGAATGACTTTGTTCTTCGAGATTTGTCTGACTGTTTTCGATCCCTTTGACGTTTTGTTGGAATTGCCTGAACAGTATCATTGACAAATACTTTTTTCTCTCCCCATGTATAGTTTTTCCAAAATGTATTAAATATTATTATCCTTTGTTCATCAGTTACAGTAGCACACTTAATTATACCTGTTTTGTTGTCACATTTGCATCTGTTTTTTATACGTTTTGGTTCTTTTACAGTTTCATAGACCCATTTGGAATCTTTTTTAGTTTTTCCGTAATATTGTGCGCCATGTTCGCGTAATTTTTTATTTTTCTCTGCAAACCAATCACTTTTATTTACTTGCGAACGTCTTTTTCTTGACCTACTTTTAGTTGGTAAGGCAGTAACGCTGTCATCATCTGAGGTTGATGAATACGCCACTAATTTAGGGCAGCCTAATTCGTCACTGAAATTGGATATTATATCCCAGTTCTCCATATTACAATCGTCATCAAATTTTTCTGACAACTGGGAAGCGAGGACAGAAATATCTTCATCATTATTTTCTGGAATAACACTATCACAAATCGTGTTTGCTTCTTCATTGGGCACATCACATGCAGTTATGTCATGGAGGTCAATTACTTCAATCTGTGTATTTTCTACCAGAGAGTAGTTCTCAATATTATCCAATGGCATACTAGAACTAGATTCTAATGGGAGGCGTATCATTTCAATTAGATTATTTGATGCGTCGGTACACCTATTATCTATTCCTTCAGAATCATAATTATTAAGGAGATTGTAATTTTCCAGATTAGACAATATCGATTCTTGCGTGGTTATGACTTCGCCATGTTGCTCATCAGTAAGCGCTAAACTGACTAACTTTTTAGATCTATCAGAAGGCATCTGTAAATAAAATAAAATCGATCCAAACCACACCAAGCAGACAGAAAACAGGCAACAAGACAAGAAAAAAAAGTCAACAAAGGATTCTTGAACCTTAAAAACAGTAGATACGCCAACAGATCAACCTACCTAAGTCTGTCAAGTTTATTAAACCAATGTTCAACTAAGAGCTTATTTCTCCATGGCCAGATAACTTTAATTCGAGGAATAAAATTGACGTTTGACAGTTTTTGTATGAAATAACTGTCAACATTTTAAAAAGTATTCCAAGAATAAAGTTATCTGGCGATGGAGAAATCAGCCCTTAATTATGTATTATGTAGCATATTATGTAGCTATTATATCAATATCAAATGGATTTTTTTTAGATTTAGGTAGTTTGATAATTTGGTATCCGTACCTACAATATGTGTAGAATTTATTCATGTGCGGTCGAATGCATAGGTAACTAAACTAAGTGTTACTTTAATACTAAAATTAAGCTAAATATCAAAATAAATATATTGCATGCCTAAAGCAAACCTAGCATCTTGCACCAACGAAGCGGGGCAAATTAAAAATAAAAGTAGGCAACTCCTCAAACATTAACGATAAGTAAGAATAAAATTCTGCCAACTCCCATTATGTGCACCAGCATTTTTGTATGCGTTTCTGAATCGATTAACCTTAAATGCAGGTCTCAATATTACCAAAATATTATAGAATAGTACTTACATTTCTTAAAAAACACACGTGTAGTACGCTAATATAAAACAAAACAAGCTTTAGAAATAAAACACCGCAGATCACACTCAACAAAGCTCTCGAACAAAATGGCGTCGAATGGCGGGAGTTGTCAAAATTGCGCGCGTAGTTTGACAGGTGCGGAGTTAGCATAAAAGATTGCGGCACGTTATCTGTGATTTGAGGTTAGTTTGTGGCGTTAGCATCTTTGACGATTACGCGTTATTTTTTTCTCTTTCATTTGATACTAAATAGTCAGTTAAGCCAAAAATGGAGTTAGCAGCTTAGAATACTTAGCCGACGATATGTAATAATACTAACTGTAATATCTGTATATTACAGTTAGTATTATTACATATATCATTCTTTGAGGTTACAATAACCTCAAAGAATGATATTAATGTAATGTAATGTTTATTATGATATGAATGAATAGTTTCTTTACTTTTATAACCTTTGGTAATTTTTGTGGTTGTTGTTGTGTGAAAATGTTGGAAAACTTTATCGTAAATGCTGGTAACCTTAAATAAATATTTTTGTTTGTTTATGTACTAATACTAATTTACTTGATATATTTTCAAAAGAATCAACGTATCGCGATTAGAAAGCTTAAAGTTTCTGATTAATATGATGGTTGCATTTGTAAGTTATGCCATTAATAGTAATACCTAATGTCTACCTATTGCACTAAGAGAAAAATGCTAGGTATAATTTAGTTAAATTGGTAACGAGAGGAGAATAGTGTTTCTACAGGTATATCAGTAAAACTTCTAAAATTAAATCAACTCTTATATTTTTAAAATACAATAAATGAATAAGAAACATTATAAAAATATCTTAGTAGTAATAGCTTAGTACTTTTAATCCTTTTACATAAACGTATGAAACATAACAGAAACCTGAGATTGAGATCACTTTATTCTTAAATTACTACAACAATAGAGAAACGTACATATCTAAATAGAACAAAAAACAACAAAGTTTTGTTCTACCTATAACTATAATTCGCAATTATGTATAAGTAATTCTTATACCTAATGCGAATTATAGTTATTCCAATAAAACAGTCTTTCTGGGTACGTATTTACGAGTAGGTTCAAGTATGTAGCTTAAAGATTAATTTTTCATCATGTCACTTTAAATCACACAATTATTTCTCAAATTCACTAATCAGCCTCTTTTCATGACTATAAATATAGGTTTTTAATTTAGATATGTACCTAATAAACAAATCTTCTTTAATTATCACACCACAGCACGTCTTTACTATAATTATTATAGTCATCAGTCTTCTTTAATAAGTTTAACTTCCTACCTAAAACAAGTCATGCCATTAAATGACAGCAAATATTTAAAAAACTAAATATACAATAACAAAAATCAAAAAATATTCAAATCAGAACTGGACGAAGACGAAGATAATCTTCTTACTTTTCTCTTCTTGGCTGTAATCATGATTTCTTCTTCGCTGTCAATATTTCTTGTCCGTTCATACTTTTCAATAATTTCAGTATCATTGTTTTCAAAAAATGAACACGATGGAGTGCTAAATTCATTGAAGTTTTCATATTTTTCGAGCAATGATTTGGGTATTATCGATGATTCCTGCTCATTCTCTCCTTTTTGATTATTCATTCCATCAAAGGAATGGGATGTTGAGGGCTTAATAATTGATATTTCAATGTTTGTGATTGAGTGTGTGTGTGGTTCATGTATGAAACTATTCCTTTGTAATTTTTTGGAAAGATTCTTTTCATTGAATGGCTTGGGACGTAGTACTAATTTTTCTGACAGTTGAATTGGACGCAGATGTGCTATATTTGTATTATTTGCAAAATTCGTTGATTGAATCCCAGTGAAGTCATGAAAACCTAAATGCTTGCCGTGAGGGCACCTAATAGTTTTATTTAGGCATTCTCTTTCAATACAGGACAGATGTCGAAGTGCCAAACGGTTTCCTGACTCTTTAGACCAAACAACTTGGTGAACTTTCATAGTTCCCGGAAAAGTCTTTAAGTCTTTGGGCAAAAGCCAATCTTTTTCTGTCACCTGATAATCTTCAACTGTTTCAATTTTCACACCTTTAACATAACACTGTAGGTTTTGTACCAGCGATTCAATATTGGTAATATCATGTTGATATGAGACTTGTTTATCTAGCGTTCTCTTTAATACTCCACCCACTCCATCTGCTGCGCTTTTTCCATGACCACACTCACAATAGTTCCAAATTATGTGGGTCAGCATCGGACAATAGGAGGATAACTGAGTTATTATATATAATATATTTTTATTCCTGTATTGCGCAGATGGTGAGTCAGAAATAACGTAAAGTTTACGAACCAGAGGAGCAGTTATCTCAATTTCTTGCAAAACAGGAATGAGGTGTGCCCATACTGCAGCAGCATCATGCCTTAAAGAGGTACTTACAGTACAAAATGACTGAGTTTTGCAAGTTTCGTTGTCGAGTTTGAAATATATTACGACAGTATGCAAAGTGAACTGTTGTCTGCTACCACCAAAATGAAGGGATTGAATTTCGGATCCATATTTGGCATTATAATTTTCACTGAAATCAATTTGTATAATACAGTCTTCCGTAGTCATATTTTCTTTTAACGTTTTGAAAGCTTGATTTTGATTTTTATTATTGACGCAATGTTTAAGGAATGGTTTCAGGCTATCTTCGAATTTTTTTATTAAATCTAGTGGTTTCACCCAACGCCTTACTTTTTCAACTTTAATAGCAGATTTTTCTACATTATTTTTGACATATATGCTTTTATTCTTCTCCCAACCCCAATACGCTATGTTCACTTCATTATTAAACTCTTGATAATCAATGTGTCTATTTTTACAACTTGAGCATATTCTTTGCAGACAATCGATGTTATCTTTACTACAACATAGGCTACTTAAAACGTCGGATATTGTATTTTCTTTGATAAGGCGGTTTCTTTTCATAGATTCAATCAAAAGTTTCATATTTTCGTGCTTTTCACATAGGCATGTATTTCGTGCATTCACATTTGGTTGAGTGACCCAGAAAGGCTTCATTCTTGAAAATGTTGAATAGCTTATCGGTGGTTCTCCTGATCCCAAATATTTCAAGTGTAAATTTTTAAGTGTGTCTGTCAATAGTCTTTTTTGTTTTTTTAATCCATGTCTAGATATGGTGTCATTTTTTCCAGGACACAGTGTTGAATTTTCATCATCTTCTAAAAATTTCACCACCCTCCTGAGAATTCGATTTTTTTTTTCATCAGGTTTTATGACTTCTACTGCTGGTTTTTCTCCTTTTTGGGTACTTTTCTTCAAAATCATATAATTGCTTTGTAGTCTGTTACACCTTTTTTTGAACATTTCTTTTTCCTTAGTGACCTGTAATAATTTGTTTTGTAATTCTGTTATTAGCTTAGTTTTAGTTTTTTGATATTTTCGAAATTTGTCTTTAAGTCCTCGCTTGAATTCTACAGATGTAATTGACGAGTCTGAAACAGGGCTGTTGGGGCATAATGTTGACTCGATACTACTTAGATTTGATGGACATGTTATTCGTTGTACGCCACTTGGTTGTACACAATGAGTGCCAGTTACTACATTGTCATCAATATGATGTTGAATATTGGAACCAATTGTACTATCGCTATTCATCGGCAAGCAGCGCCGAGCCGAAGATGGATTCCCTTGACGAGAAGTGCTTGGACCAGGATTGCTATAGTCAAAATTTACAAAATTTTGATGCGTTGATAGCAGGGTTTGTCGTGGACTGCTTGTGTATACCCGATGAAAGCTTCTAGCTTCTGTAGTATTAGAACGTTGGATTTGGATATTCGTACTAATACTATTGCTGTTCAATCGTAAGCTGCGCCGTAAAGTAGGCAAGAAGGAACTGTGACAGGAAGTGCTTAGTCCAGGACCATCACTTTGATCCCCAATTGTCTCATCCAGAGGGTTAGCACGAGCCGCTATAGGAGCTGGAGCTGCTCTATTTTTTTTTCTTTGGTAATAAGCAGCAGCACTTATTTTGTTTTTTCTTCTTAGGATTCTTAATTTTTTAGAGGTCATTAGATGCCTTGAAACAATTAATCCCGCTGCTTTTTTTCTGGCATACCTTTCTCTGTCTTTTCTCAAAAACTCTTCGCGTGAGACTTCATTGCTCTTAATTCTCTCTTTTCTTCTTCTTTCATACAACCTCCTTTTTTCCAACCTTTCTTCTCTAGTCTGTTGCTTAGGCCGCGGCATCCTAAAATCAAAATACACGCTTTTCAATTTTCTTCTTTCTCATATCCACAGACATACATTCATACACACTATACTATGATCCTATAAAATACTATACCTTCAGATACACCACGCGCTCACACACTAGCTCTCTTGCATTGACTCAGACAAACACTCTCACAGGCAATTTCTCATCACATAGGTATATCTCTTTTTTTTTCATATAACGTTTAAATGCTCTTTAACTTATTTGTTATATCTTGTAAAATTAAGAAATTTTGTAATTATATCAAATATTATTTATTATTGTTATTTACTCGTAATAAATGATATAAAAATAAAGGTAAGTGACTTATATTGAAGGTAAACCCTCGAAACAATTATTTTGTTGACAATTAGTAGGTATAATAATCTACACTGTGGTGACCCACACACTCATCACATTTTCGTTGAGCCGAACAAATGTGTATCTAAAGTATAGTAAACATGTACTAACTACATAGATATATGTATATATTATATATCTTAAGCACAAATATTACACAACAAATACACCTAAATAATCTAATCGACACTCTAGGTAAAAGTAGGTACATTACAAAACTATGACTTTGTATTTGACACCAGGATCTCTAAAACTTTATGTTTTTATCATTTCGGAGATACTTTTAATTCCGGTGGACTGTAATTGGTATAACAGTCCACCGAATCCACTGAAATGATAACACTGAGATGATAAAATAGAGGTTAGCTCTACATTTAACTCCGAAAAAAAATTATTTAAAAAATATGAACACTACTCAAACAAAACAGTACTTACTGCGAATTTAATACACAATTTTGAAACAAATTAAACAAATCTAGCACGAGTTATAACAGCCACCGAAATGAAACTATTTTTGTCCCCATATTACTGAAATGATAAACTTACTTTTTTGGCGGGAAACCGCAAGACGTTGGGACCGGTGCGTTCGCGCCGAGAGCTTAAGCCGGACTGATCCGGAGTGAGAAAAGGTGAAAGGGGCGTAACAACGCAATGTTGATGTGGCTATTCTACTAAAACTTACTGTCCTCTGAAATGATAACTTTTTTCCAGACAAAAGTTGACTGCCTGTCAAATCCATGAGAAAGAAGATAAACAAACAAAAATTGTTTTATTTGATCGAATATATTATAATTTAATGATAACAAAATCAATTTAAATCCATATTACGAATGTATTTGCAGGAGAAGGTATGTTATGAGCGGAATTGGGTTCAGGACAGGTCACCGTGATGATAAAATAACACTTTGTAATTTTTTTTTTGGGTATATTAGAGGGTAGATACCAATGATTTTTTTTGCCAAGGTAGAGAAATACTTACGTTGTTGAGAAAAAATATATAAAATTAATAATCAGCACATTGCACTACCGTTCTCAGGTTTGCCGTGTATTTTTTTGCTTGGGCAATTCACCCATGAGCTCATTATACAATTGTTTTTTTATTGGGCTGTATAAGTCAAATCAGTTTAATTTAATTTTAATTTTATTATTGACATAATCAACCCACTGCAATGTTTTCTAATGAGTTGATTGCAATATGTGGTTAGCTAGTGACCTCGACAATTGATCATATTATTCTTACCTGAGCAACCGGCAGCAAGTTCGTCATGCTCCCTTAGATGTCACTGCTTGCGGTAGCGTCGGGGGTCGGGTTGTCTCCTTCCCTCAAATATGGCGAGGGGGGTAATGGCTGACCTTTGCGTTATGCTCGTGAACGGGTGCTGCTTGTGGTGACT
This sequence comes from Eremobia ochroleuca, assembly GCA_949629135.1. Lineage (NCBI taxonomy): Eukaryota > Metazoa > Arthropoda > Insecta > Lepidoptera > Noctuidae > Eremobia > Eremobia ochroleuca. The sequence continues at coordinate 1,641,191 of OX451385.1, read as the reverse complement.
GGTCGTCCCGCTGACCATGGTTTTATCATTGTTTTCATTATTAATAACTTGTTTATTTAGTTTCCTTATGGTCCTAGTTTATCATTTGTGACTTCAAGCGACGCAGCTATGTAAACTGAACCCAGCATTGCATAAATATGTTAGCGGTCACGCCCTTTATACCTGGAGGCTTTTATTTAATTTCCATTTATTCATTTTTGCTTGAGTACGTATAGTTTTTTATTGTATTTCTTGGTATATTGGCGTTGCTAGCTGACATATGGCAAATAATTTAATTTAGCGTTATGTGTCTTGTAATGTTAATTGCTTTGCATACCTTGTATTGTATTCAGTCAAGTATATTTTCTAACTGAACAGACAGCTGTGCTGCTGGGGAGTTTGTTGCGCCACTTCTTCTTCCCAGCGAAAGCACTAGGAAGTGGTGAAGGGCGGGCGTTTTGGGGGACTGTCTTTTGTAATTTTGACGTTCGAAAAGTGCTGATTCTCAGCCTAGTTTGAATAAATGACTTTTGATTTTGATTTGATTTTGACTGTCTCTGACACCGACATCCCGTAGCTTGCAAAGAATGGGCCTGGGTTTACTAGCACCTGTTTGTCTGCCCATCCGGTGGCACCGCCTGATGTCAGCAACTGTAAAGTCAGTCAGCTTCAGGTGACATCGCACAACCTCAGCGACAACCTGTTCTGTTTCTTCCTTTGCCTGCTCGGTGACACCATGCAGCAACACCAGCCTCCGGCGCCCACGCATCTCCAGGTTGTCAAGCCCCTGAGCCAATGCCTCCAACTGCCGCTGAAGACAGCCTAATGCCTCAAGTATAAACTTCTTGAACGCAGCAAAATCTGCCACTAAACTGTCAGTTGTGCTGACTGCTGCTTCTGAAGAATTCTTCTGCAATTCCGCTTCAAAGGATGTCATCCTGTTTTGGAACATTGACATCATGTCTGACAGTGAGACCTTCAGTGCTTCCATTGTGTCAGTTTTAAAGTTTTGTGTTATTTTGCTTGTTGTGTGATCCGTTGTTGGAGATAACACTATACTGGTGGGTAGCTTATGTTAGCATGTACATGTATACATTTAAATAGTCAAATTGTATATATTTCTAATTTAAATTAAATTTTTAAATCAGAGCTAAAATGTTTTCACCTTTCGTAGCAACTACCCACAAGGGAAAAAGAAAGAAGCATGTAATGGATGACTTTCGAATTGCAGCGGCTTTGATTAATCGTTTTCAGCCACTGATTCACGACCGGCCAGATGCTCAAGAAATAATATCTCGAGCATTGCATTTTTTAAATCAGCCAAATCATTTAGCCCGATTTGTACAGGAATTTAATTTAAATAGACATAGAACAATGTTTTCTAGGATTGATGGAAATCTACCACAACTGCAGCAGTTTCCTTTATTAACCTATAGTGAATTGGTTTTAATAGCTTTAGGGCCATATCAAATTAAACAGGCCCGTTCATATTATGGAGAGCATATTCTCGAAAATGGGCTCTATTTAATAGAGGTGTGTCCAGAAGTGGAGCACTCTCATGAAATGATGTCATACATTGGAGGAAACTACCCATTTTTAATAAGAGGCAGAATAAAGTCTAGACACGTTGGCCAAAGACACTATTTCACATATATCCTAGTTGATAGAGAGCCTAACAGTAGCTGTGCAATCGACTCTATATTAGGATATTGCTGCAATTGTATTTATTGGAACGTTTTTAAACGGACACAATATTGTCTATGCATGTGTGAAGCGAGTTTGACGTTTTATATATTACTATCTGGTAATGGCCGTCTAACTGTAAAAATGTATCCGTGCTCTTCATAGATTATAACTGTTTTAAACACACTGTTCTCTTATTGAATCGCCCCAAAAAACCATCAGGTTATGGGCCCAGTCTGTTTGCCGCAAACTGCAACGTAATTATTTCTAATAATTACGCACGAAAAGAAAAATTTTCATCGTGGGATAGTCTTTTGTTTTTATGGCGACCACACCGTTCGTCACAACTACCATGGCTTCGATGGGACTGCAGATTGAGAAGTTGCGAGGCATCGAAGACTATAACCAGTGGAAGTTTATGCTGAAAAACGTCCTTATGCATGAAGACCTATACGATTGCATAGAAACCGAAAAAGGGAACGAAGACCCTAAGAAGAATCAAAAGGCGTTGGCTAAAATTTGTTTATCGGTCGGTCCGTCCGCGTTGCCACACATTCGTAACGCGAAGACTGCCTATGAAGCATGGAATAGCTTGCAACGCGCTTACGAGGATAAAGGTTTGTGCAGGAGATTAGGATTGCTAAGAACGCTATTTGGTGTGAGGCTGAGTGAGGCGGAGAGCATGCAGAGCTACCTAACTAAGATAACTGAACTTGGGCAACAGCTTACAGACATTGGGAATGCTTTTGATGATGAGTTTTTAGCTGTAATCATGTTGAGTGGTTTGACCCCAGACTTTGACCCCCTTATCATGGCTTTGGAGAATGCAAATACAAAGTTGACAAGCGATATGGTTAAGTCTAAGCTTTTACTAGAGCAGCAGCGACGTGATGGTAAGCGTGATGATCATCCAGAGCTCAATGCGTTGGCTGCAAAGAAACCTCCAAAGTGTTTTCGCTGCAAGAAAGCTGGTCATATAAAAAAAGATTGCCCAAATAAAGTTGAAAGTAAACCGAAGAGGACTCCCAAGGAAGACAAGTCATTGTTAACTGCGTTATCTGTGAAGCTGCAGAGTGATGTCTGGTATGTGGATAGTGGGGCGACCAACCACATGTCCAACAACAAGGAGAACATGCAGGACTTTCAGTGTACTAAATCGCTTGAAGTTAACGTGGCAAATGGTGAAAAAGTCAGGACTGAAGGACTTGGTAGTGTGCAAGTACAGTTAAAGAAGGGTATAAAGACAATAAGTAATGTATACTATATTCCTAAACTTTCTGCAAATTTATTATCAGTTAGTGAGTTGATTAGGAAAGGTTTTAGTGTAATATTTAATAAACAAGGATGCAAAATCTTGGATGGTAATGAGGTCATAGCTACAGGTACATGCTATAGCGGTGTTTATCAACTAGACACTGTACATAATGTGAGTTGTAAGGAAAGAACTGAGATTGCCATGAACTTAGTCTCTGAACAGGTTAGAAATGAAGAGTTGCCATTGCATGGTGAAGACATGGCTTTAGTGTCTGCCGGGCATTCTCTTTCACATGAAGTTTGGCATAAGAGATTGGGTCACCTTAACTCGAGGAGCATGAATGCTATGAAGAATCGGTTGGTCACAGGTATGCATTTTGATAATTCTTTGTTTAGTCCTTGTGTAGCTTGCATAGAAGGAAAGCAAACAAGATTGCCGTTTCCTAAGAAAAGTCACAGTAGAGCTACTGAAATATTAGGGCTGGTGCATACTGATGTGTGTGGTCCTATGCAGGTGGCATCATATAGTGGATCACGTTATTTTGTAACATTCATTGATGACTTCAGTAGAAAAACATTTATTTATTTTCTAAAGAAAAAGGATGAAGTGTTTGAAAAATTTAAAATATTCAAATCACTTGTAGAAAATTTTACAAACAGTAAAATAAAAGTTTTAAGAAGTGACAATGGTGGTGAATACATAAATTTGAATTCACAGGAGTACTTAAGGAGGTGTGGGATTAGGCATGAAACTACAGTCCCACACTGCAGTGAACAGAATGGTGTAGCGGAGAGGGCTAACCGGACAATTATGGATAAAACCCGTTGTATGCTGCAAGATGCTGGACTGGGAAAGCAGTATTGGGCTGAAGCAGCTAACACAGCGGTTTACCTAAAAAACCGTTCCCCCACCAAGGCAGTCATGGGTACAACACCTGAAGAAAAGTGGACATCTAAAAAGGTGAATGTTACACATTTACGTATTTTTGGATGCATAGCATATGCAGTTGATGAAAATGCCAGAAAACTGGATCCTAGAAGTAGGAGATTTATCTTTGTAGGATACTGTGAAGAAAGTAAAGGCTACAGGCTTATAGATCCATCTTATCCTAGGAAGGTCCATAAGGCGAGGCATGTCAATTTCATAGAAAATATGTTTCTAAGTAATAATAACACTGAGTCATATGATGAAAATAAAAATACTGATGTTAAAGTGTTTGATACATCTGGGTTATTGAGTGAAAACAGTACTGTACAACCAACTACAGTACAATTATCACCAAAAGTAGTATCTGAGCCTACTCAGACTGACCAGAGCAAACAATCTCCACAAGTAAATACCTCCATAGATGGAATTTTACCTTCTGATGGCATAAGAAATCCTCGCAGACAGACTATGTTCAGTTTGGATGTGGAGGAGGATTCAGAGAGTGCGGATAGCTGTTCGTCCGATGTTACTTACATTCCAGGGAGGTCAAGCATTGACTCTGAGGACAGCGAGCAGTCATTGTATCAAGACGCTCCTGAAGCAGAGTATGCGGGGCTGACGGAGATAATGTTAGAGTAGCTGCCGACTACGCTGCAGGAGGCATTGAGTGGCAGTGAGGCTAAACACTGGAGTGAAGCTATCGCTGATGAGTATAACTCTTTCATAAAAAATAAATGCCAGTGGTAATGCAAAAGCCAGTAAAATGCAAGTGGGTCTTCAGTAAAAAGAGAGGAATCAATGGAGAGTTACTCAAGTATAAGGCTCGCTTAGTGGCAAAAGGTTACACACAGAAGTATGGAGTAGATTACCACGAAACTTTTTCTCCAGTTGTTAGATATTCAACTATTAGAATACTACTGGCCTTGGCTGCTCAGTATGACATGATGCTTGAGCATCTTGATGTAAAGACTGCATTTCTCAATGGTGACCTAGAAGAGTCTGTCTACATGGAACAACCTGTTGGTTATGTGGTAAAAGGATGTGAGAAGAAAGTATATAAGCTAAATAAAGCAATTTATGGCTTAAAACAGTCGGCGAAACAATGGTATAAGAAGATTAATGATGTTTTAACCACAAAATTGAAATTTAACAGGTTATCTTCAGAACCATGTGTTTATGTATACAATCATGATGGTGAAATCATGATTATTGCCCTGTATGTTGATGATATAATGTTATTTACATTAAAGACATCACAACAAAGAAATGTTATAAAGAAGAGGCTGATGGAAGAATTTGAGATGAAAGATTTAGGTACAGCTCATCATATTCTAGGTATGAAAATAGAAAAAACAGCTGATGGAAACTTCTCCATGGATCAGTCGACTTACATAAAGAAAATATTAGAAAAATTCAACATGTCAGATTGCAAACCAATGAAAACTCCTATGGAGGTTGGGATAAAGTTACAGAAGGAAAACAGTTCAAAATGTAACTTTGATTATAGAAGCCTTATTGGTTACTTAATGTATTTGTCTGTGTGTACCAGGCCTGATATCTCTCACAGTGTCAGTTACCTTAGCCAGTTCAACAACTGTTATGGTGAAAAACATTGCAAAGCAGCAAAAAGGGTTTTAAGGTATTTGAAAGGAACAATAGATTATTGCCTTGTTTTTCAGAAAGGTGAAATAGATGTTGTGGGTTTCACTGATGCAGACTGGGCGGGCAATCAGCTGGATCGTCGGTCTTATACTGGTTACATATTTTGTATAGGAAAGTCTATAGTTTCATGGGAAAGCCGTAAGCAGCGTACAGTGGCACTCTCTAGTACGGAGGCTGAGTACATGGCAATTTCAGATTCTTGTAAAGAAGCTATGTTTTTGAAAACATTTATATCTGAATGTACTGGCATTGTTTGTAAAGTTTTATTGTTGAATGACAATCAGTCGGCTCATAAACTTTGTAGTAATTCTGTATTTCATGCGAGGTCAAAGCATATTGATATAAGACATCATTTTATAAAAGATTTGGTAACAAAGAAACAGATTATTTTAGAATATCTTTGTACTAATGAAATGTTAGCTGATGTTTTAACTAAACCTTTAACTGCTGAAAAACATCTTAAGTTTGTGTCTCAAATATTAAGATGTTGACTTGCATTGACCATAACTATGTTTGTAGTGTGCATTTTCAGATACAATTATATTTTTTCTTAAGGCCTAGTATTTGTTAATATTGTGTTAGTTTAAGGCCTAGTATTGGAACGTTTTTAAACGGACACAATATTGTCTATGCATGTGTGAAGCGAGTTTGACGTTTTATATATTACTATCTGGTAATGGCCGTCTAACTGTAAAAATGTATCCGTGCTCTTCATAGATTATAACTGTTTTAAACACACTGTTCTCTTATTGAATCGCCCCAAAAAACCATCAGTATTGTGGGTAATCGAATGGTTGGTTGTTGTTGCCACGTTATGACTATTATATGGTACCTTGGTTGGGCACGTCATCAAGACAATATTGATCAGCCGGCAGGTTTTCTTGATAATGTTTTAATAATGTTTGAAGATTAATAAATCAATCAATTTTATAACTTGTTTTATTTTACAACCGATCTACAGTCATGATTTTATGACCTAAGTCAAAAGTATTCAATTCAATTCGTTTATTTCAGGTAATATATAATAATCATCCATAATTTTTTTTTAATAAAATAACATGATGATGATGATGTCATCCCTTCCTTTCATAACATCCTAGGATAACATTGTAACAATATTTATTTTTTTATTTATTTATTAAAACTTTATGCACAAGTAAAAGTACTGTACAAAGGCGGACTTAATGCCTGAGGCATTTTCTACCAGTCAACCTTAGGGTGATGCAGAGACAAAATATGGTAGGTGCAACATACAGGATAGATAGCTAGGAAATGACTATACAATACAAGAATTAATAACAATACATAGATAGATACATATATACATACATATAAACAAAATGAACTGTCTGGAGAAAAATTATCGGTAGAGGGGAAAACGAATCCAGCATATCAGCGTTGGGATGTTACGGCCAACTTCTGACGGATATGTTCACGTGCCTTCACTTTAAAAGATAACCGACTGGTTGCCGTCCTGATGTTCAGAGGGAGTGCATTCCAAAGAAAGACTGCCTGGACAAAGAAGGAAGAATGAATGAAGCCAGAACGGTGAGAACGAAGATTTTTAGCATGGGCAGAGCATAAATATTGAATTTGCAATATACAGCACTTATTTAATTATTTCTACAATTATAACTGCAATTAACCTAAATTTAAGGTACCTAACCTAAATGTAATATTGTTTCTTACATTTAAACAGAAACCGCAAGTTCTAAAGGCATTTAAACATGTTTTTAGTTATAACTAATAAAACATCAATAGAATGCTACATTTGGCATGCTTGTAAACTAACTTTTTTGTGATGGGTCAAAGCTCTATAGAGTTTCTGGCATTGTCCTTTCATTCATTAATCATAAATCTGTTTCTGAAAGTAGTAATTTAAGGATGTCAAAGTCATGTTGTACATGCAAATGTTGACTTTTATTTTGCATATAAAAGTAACACTGTTTTGACAGCACTCTTATTAATTTATATTTTTATGTATGCACTACAACATTATTGAATAAATATTACACATGGCTATGTTGCAAACATACTGCTTATTTAAAAAAAATACCTTATCTGTTGAATGTGAGTAGCACAGCTGATTATATAATATAGTGTTTACAAAATAATTGTTCTGGGACAAGCTCAAAGAGAACAATTGCAAACCTAAGGAGCTACAGAAAACAGGCAAAATGTTCGAAGAAGTATAGAATAACTATTCAGATTGACTGCCGTTTCACGAGAACTGTACTGCGTATGAAAACGGAATATTTCGATGCGACTTTTGTAATTGCAAGAGTCATCAAAGAAATTACGGCATTAGAATAACGTTACGACCAAAGCGCAGCAAATGCACAGTCTTGTCATGAGAGCCTCATCTGATTTTAAACGCCCTGCTACATTTCTTCATCTTTTCAACTTTTTAGTCCGTCCTCAGGTTGAATATGCCAGCGTTATATGGGATCCACACTATGATAAATACATTAAGGCCGTCGAAAAAGTTCAACGTAAATATCTAAAAGGAATGCAATTCAAATGCCGCTTGCAACGTTCCTCTTATGGTGAATCACTCAAAAAGTTTAAGTTGCTTTCCTTGCAATCAAGACGTCACCTCCTACAGGCCATGTTCCTTTATGGACTCATTCATCATACTATTAACTGCCCAGAACTGGTATCTGATATATTTTACATAGTGCCAAGAACTGTAACAAGGCGGGAGTCACGTGCGTATCCTCTTTTTGCCACCAATATCTGTCGTACGAATGCAGGTCAGCGGGCGCCTCTGCAGAGAATTGTCAAAACTTATAACAAGTACTTTTCAAAAGTTGATATATTTGCATCAACTCGTTCTGGTTTTTCAAGGGAGTCCAGATCCATTTTGCAAATTAATGAGCCAACTTCAAATAACAATTGTTAAGTTTAGCTTTTACGAATTTATGTATTATTTTGTTGATAAGTTAATATAAGTTTACATAATATTTAACGAGCTATAGAATACAATAATTACGTGTCACTGTACATCATTCTGTAATACGTGAAAACGCAGTTGACTGTACATTAATATATTGGTTAAGTTTATATAATTAGGTTAAGATGAAATGTATAGTTGTTTGTTTTCCAAATAAATAAATAAATAAATAAACGTTTTGAAGAGATAACTTGTTTATCAGAGGGCAGTTTTTCATTAAAATCATAAGCAACACATGTTTTCCTTGTTGAACCCAGAGTTATCTTCAATGTAACTTCCTAAGGTAGTAGCATCCGAGTCAGCCGCTCGATCTGTGAATCCATCACAGATAGTAAATATAGTTGGACTTACAGGTGATGAAACGTCTCCTCTAAATTGGCTTCCGCCTCTTATAAATTGGTCTGTTAAAGTAACGTCATTATTATTTGATGTGGAGAGCTCATTCAAATATTGGTCCGTTACTGACGAGGGAGCAAATTCGGCCTCATCAAATAGATCATCTGCAAAAGGAAATATTCCCGTTGCTCTGAAACCAGACTCAGCATTTCCTATTGTGGCAGCATGTTTGAAGGCGGCATTAAAGAGGCTAGCCACCTTAAACTGAGTTATGCCTCTACTAGGGTGTTGATTCATCCACTTCTCGCATTCAATAGCATACTTGGTCTTCAAGGGGCCATGAAGAGCCACATCCAGTGGTTGTAACTTATGACTACCATGTGGTGGAAGAGTTAACAATACGATGTGATGTTCTCGTGCGTAGTTAGTTCCTTCCAAACTGATATGTGAAGAGTGGTTATCCATAATTAATAATACTGGATCTTCTTTTGATGGGTGGACGAAGTTCTTGAAGTGACGTAACCATTCGACAAACAGGCTTGTGTTTATATAACCACTATCCGACACCATACATACACTCTGTGTTGGACCACCATCTAGTATTAGGTTGTCTCATAAGTTCTTGCCATATTTTATTTTTGTAGAATTTTCTCGTATTTAAACTAAAGTGAATTCAAGAAAGTTCTAGATCTTTCTAGTAAGGATGAGTTTCTTTTATGGTGAGGGTATAAATAGGCGCGGACGCAACGCAATAATTAGTTTTTAGTGAAAATAGATCAGCGTCAACTGCTAGCTATTATGCTATATGAGCATCGACTTAAAGTCTCTTCAACAGAAACGGCTAAAAAGATTAACACTGCATTTGGACCGGGTACTACTAGCGATCGGACTGTTCGTTTCTGGTACAAGCGTTTTGACACCGGTGATATAAGCTGCGAAGATCAACCTCGCCCAGGCCGACCCGCCAGCTTCGATGAAGATGCTTTGCGTCACGAACTTGAGCTACATCCAGACTATAGTACGTGCGATTTAGAGAAGGCACTTGGACAATCCCACACGACTATAGATCGTTATCTCAAATCGATGGGATATCGCAAAGTGATGTCACGTTGGACACCTCATGCGTTAACGGATCATGACCGGGCCGTTCGTGTGGCCATTTGTCAGTTTGTTATTTCGTCCGCACAGACGAGACTTTCTCAAGGACATTATTATATCGTCGGTTTAGAGGTAAAATTCATTAAATGCAAAAAACTATTATGGAGTTGTTTTTGCAAAAGATTGCATTTTGCTCATAGTTCTTAAATGCAATCCTAATAAGTTTGATTTTGTTTTTAGATTATTAGGTTGCTGTTGTAACTGCTTTGTTTTTTTTAGAATTATAGTTGCTAGTTTTTATATAAAAAAAAAATATGTTTTAATGAGTTTTACCTCTTTTGAATTTCTGCTGTGTAATTCTAGCAACTCATTGAACTTTATGTAAATTTCTATTTTTATTTGAAATACTGTAAGGTTATTTATTTGACTCAGTGCCCTATTGACCTTAAATTGTTTTATATAATTTTATAATTTATTGAATTTTATATTAATGTTTATTTTAATTTTTATTTTTTAATGTTTAGTTCATTTTATTAGCAATTATGTAATTTCATTTAATTTAAACCACTTGACTATTGTATGCCCTATGGGCGGGACATAGCTGTTCAAAAATTTTTTTAACTATTTAACACCTGTACCATGTACCTACCTGTGATCCACAATAAATAATGAATATGAATATGAATATGAATATGCTTATATTAGTCAGATAATGAACTGTCATTCTTAAATAAAAAATCTGTAAGAAAATTAAAAGTCCTTTTATTAAAAGTTTGCTTTGCATACAAATAAAAAAACATAAATCTCTCATAGAGCGAAAGTTTAGATGTTGGTCAAACCATGAATTAGACATAAAACGAATTATTAGGTAATTAGGGCAACAGTAATTATTTTTAAAAGTCATCATTTTCATCTTCTAGTTCGAAAATATCATTTTCTCTTAAACTGCCATTGACCGGTAAGTTCTTATACCAGTCATGTAACTCGTCAGGGATAAGCCCACTTCGGCACAGTTTTACAAGGTCATTTTTTTTCTGCATAGAGATAGGCAGAACGGCGTTATACGCCTGTTTTAGTTCAACATTCTGTGTAATGCGGTTTCGACGGCTACGCTGCTGTATTATATCAATTTTTTTATATTCTGAAGAGTGGTCATACCGATAGAAAATTGCATTTGGGTGGGCTTTTTCAAATTTGAGGCACTTTATTTTAAGCCAATTTACTTTTTCGCCGTTTTCGTCTGTATTTTTATTTTTTAGTGTACTTGCGGCCAACGCCTGTAAGTCCCACACGTCTTTATATTTAAGCTCCATCACTTGATAGGGCGGTTTATCTTTATTTTTCCCACGATTTGAACGCGCAGCTTTGAATACATTAAGCCAATCGTTCATCATAAAACAGGCCCTATTCTTTCGCGCATTTTCGATGCTGGAGTGCATTGAGTCACACTCCATGTGTGAATGACCGGATTCCAAAAATTTTTGCTCAATGACAGTCAAATGCGTATTTAGCACTGCATACAAGAGGGCTGCAGCAACTTGCTGGTTTCTGTTTTGGCCACTACAGGTGTCCGAAAACAATGATAGGTGTGTAATCTCTTCTTTTAATGTCTGGATGTATCTAAGTATACTACTACCTATCTCATTACTGCCTCGTTTACCATTTAATTCGTTCCATACATAGCAATAGGCATTTTTACCATCACCTTCGTAAAAAGTCAGATTGTAGACGCATAGCTTTCTACTATAGTAAAACTGTGAGACGGAAGAGAATGGCAACTGTAAGACACTCTGTAAATCAAAGGTAGCTGTTTGAAATGAAGGGTCTGTCAGAGATCTTTGTTTATCTGAATCTTTAGCTTCATTACATTCATTTTTCCTTATAATGTGCATTGAATATTCAAGCTCCATCTCTTTTTTCTGGTTTGCATCTGCTGATAAGTATTTATTGCATGAAGGACATTGATCTTTTTTTGGCTTATGGAAAGACAAATTGAAAGATGTGCTGAAAATGCGTCTGTATGTCGGTTCACTCACTGCATTGACTTGCTTTTCTGCACATAATTCTTTGTACATTGAATTTTTAAGATCGACAAATTGGGATCAAGATACTTTTTTTGACTAGATTGTCTGACGTAATGAGCTTCAATGCAAGGGAAACTCTGAATGTGTTCTTTAACTAAAGCCACTTGTTCATCATTTATTTTATTTCCTGGAGACTTCTTTCCTCGAAGATCAACTCCTTCATAGCACCCAATATGAGACTTACCCTCTATAGCAGTGTTTATAGGTCCATTAGATATACATAAAGTTTTGTCGAAAAAGTTTGCACAGACTCTAAATCTCCCTTTACTGTTAGAAAGGTAGTAGCACTTTGCAACAGTTCTTCGATTTGTATTACTCTTGTTCACCTTCCTGCGTTTGGGTTCTAGTACTTGAACATGATTGATCAAAAAATCTTTTTGTCTTTTAAATTCTTTTAACGCCCAATAACTCTTGCAAATATTTATTCTATCTTCTTCATTAAAATTTTCAGAACAATTAAACCTACACCTAAAGCAGTTAACATCTTTAGGAGCCTTTTTCAATTCAATTCAATTCATTTATTTCAGATATTCATCCATACATGTTTCATTAAAAGTTTTAAAATAATAATAATAATAATGATAATAATAACAATAATGATAATAATAATAATAATGATAATAATAATAATAAAAATAATATAATAATAAGAATAGCCACATAAAACATTGAATCAGTTCATGGAGCACTGGCCAAAACCATACGTACGATCAGTGCGGTCCTGAATCAGGACCGCACCACCCGCACATGCAGCCTCGTCCAATGCTCCATGAAGGAGCAATCCACGTCCATTCTGCCTGCAATAAGCTGCAGGACGTTGTTGGGGCTGCCCCGAATGCGGCGCATCAGAGACGCAATTCTTTTGCGATGTATCGCTTGGAAGCCATCCACCTGAGCGTCTGCAAACATAACTGATGCGCTACAAAAGCGTGGCAACCCCATCAACACCCTGAACGCGTTATTGTATTGGACACGCAGGGCGTTGTAAGTTTTTTGCGTATGCTTCACCCATAGGCTGCACGTATAGAAAGACTGACAGTACGACTTGAATAAAGTTATTTTTACTTGTGCAGTACAGCGTGCAAACCTACGGGCTAGCATATTAGCTCTGACTGACAACGCCCTGCGTTCCCTTTCAATATCCACATCATCTGTTAGGGCCTCAGTGACCCAGTGGCCCAGGTATTTAAACTGCGACACTCTTTTGAGATTACTGCCGTCCAATGTGATATGAGGTACGTTGTCATAGGTCTTCGTACCGGACTTGAAAACCATCACCTCACTCTTGGTCGTGTTATACCTGAGCCCATGAGCCCCCGCATAGCACTCGCATATCTTTATTAAACGCCTGAGGGCACTGATCGATGGGCTCAGCAGCACCATATCGTCGGCGTAGCTTATATTGTTAACAAAAACTCCATCAATCGAGCAGCCTACCTGAGTGCTGCTGAGCTCACGGACCAGCCGATCCACGTACAGGTTAAAGAGCTTCGGCGACGTCAGACCACTTTGCTGGACAACTTTTTTTTTTATTATTGTATGGTAAGCACTTACTACGATTCTCTTTTATAATATTAACTTTCCAATTTCGTTCATTTTTCAATCTCCAACGAGTTTTAAGCTTTTGGTTGCCTGTATTTTCTTCCATAAATTGATAATCCATCGATTCATCAGAATAAATATCTTGACCATCTTTATTTAATTGAAACGTTGGGTCATTATCTGAGTCGTCACATGAAAAATCTTCACTACTTGCACTATATTCTACTAAACCTTTTTTAATATTTTCGTCCTGCTCCTCAATACTCTTGTTGTCAACCTATAAAAATATAAATTAACAAAATATTAGCCACAATTATGACCATCTGCCATATGCCAAGATAACTTAACTTTGTTACTAAATACTAACAATCTCATTTAGGTTGCAACTTTCCAATGTTTCTACATGGTCAACTTCAACCTCCCCAATCTGTAAAAAAATAACAACAATAAAGTATAAAATAAACAAGACAGACTTACCCCCCACAAACCCTCCCCTACCCCCAACTACCATCCCCTACCCTGGCTGCTCTCCTCTACCCTACCTGCTCTCCCCTACCCTACCTGCTCTCCCCTATACCAAATTTCATCAGAATCGGTTGAGCCATTTGACCGTAAAGGTGTGACAAACAAACAGACTTACATTTATAATATTACTAGCGCCCCGGCTTCGCACGGGTTCAAACTATAATATGTAAAAACCTTTCTCTCGAAACACTATTTATATAAAAAAAAATTGCATTAAAATCCGGTACGTAGTTTTAAAGATCTAAGCATACAGGTTTGTCTATGGATCACTATGTAACCACCCTAGCTGACGAAGAACATGAATCTTAAGCATTTGTACCAACATACCAGAATATTCAAGTTTTCAGTATCCTTGGGACATTCCCAATTGGTTTTCAGTACCCTTATAACTTTTATTCTCATCATTTTGCTGGTAGAAATCAACATAGTCATGAGCCTTTGCATATAGTTCTAAGTTTTCAATCTGTAACAAATTGAACTGTTTAGTATTGTACACTACAGGCCTGTAGGTAAACAAAAATAAAATGCTTCAGTCCTTAGCAGTCTACTTAAGGGCCCGAATGAGGTACTTACATTGTCAACATTGTTATTATACGAAGTTAATTTTTTTGAACTATCGCCACTAGTCTCTTTCTGAATATCTTTCGAGTGATGAACCATAGGCTCCAAATCATTACCAAACAAGTCGCGTTGAGCTTCCCGGATAGAAATAGAGTTCTGTAGAAACACATAATAGAATAGCTTAACTGTATCACGACATACAATAAGTTTACAACAAAATAGTTAAAACAACTCAAAACTTACCAGTTCTTGAACCCTATTATTCGCTTTTGTCAAATCTACTAACTGTTTTCCTCTTGAATACTTATATTTACTCATTATTTCGTGAAAACCTGTAATAACTTTCTATATTTTCTCGTAACAATAATCACAAAAACCGATGAATACAATTTTGGAGGCAAAGAACGTCAAAGTCACCGTTTGACAAGTGACAACTGTGACGGACAATGTTGCCAGGTAAAACTCACCAAGCACCTACCATTGAGATGGGATATAACAGGAGATGCCCTGTTATTCTATACACGGTTGTAGGTAGGTGCCAGAGCAGCCATCTTTGTCGCCAAGTTTCGTGGTAGTTCAGCTGTCAAATGGTTGTTTATTTTTTGTATTATTGAGATTTGCGAGAAAATTACGAGGACTTTACCTTTAAAACTGCATGTAAATGTTGAAAAACAGCAATTCAACATGCCTGTGTGTTGTATTGTGAAGTGTGGTGCAAGGAAGAATGAAAATCAACCTCAACTTTCTTTGCACAGGTTAGTAGCCGGTTTTCATGCAATAACACATACAATAATAGACATTCGATGATATAATTGTAACGCGATCATGAATTCATGGCTAAAGTATTGATATTTGGGTGAATTTCCGTATAACAGACCTTTTTATTATTTTGTTAATTCATTCGTTTGTTTACAATAATATGTCATAATAGAATAGTGTTGTACCGTTGCCTAATAGTTTCCGGAACTAGTTCCTCCGCTGGAACGATATCGGTATATTCTGCTATGTTAACATAAATAGTCCTGCGTCTTATTAGCTCCGATTGACCTTGCTAGGTCCGGCCCGTGGTTGACAGCACCAAAATCAAAATATTTTCTTTCACATAAACCTACATGGGCACTTATGAAACGTCAGAAGCTAGATGCACGTTTCCAAATGGTGGTTTCCTATGCAGAAGAACCAGCGAGAAACTCCACGGTTACTCTTTTAAAAACAATTGGCTTTTACAATGTCTTCTATTTTTTTAAGTACCTGGTACTTGTTGACAGGCCTACACTGTCCTCCCCTACCTATTAACATTGTAAAAGCCAATTATTTTGAGTAACCGTGGAGTTTCTTGCCGACTCTTCTCCATAGAAACCACCAATTGGAACCGTGCACATAGCTTTTGACGTTTCCTATTGATTTTAGTTTCATATACTAATATAATACAGCTGTAACCAAAATTATTTATTGATAAAAATACTTGTACTTTTTATAGGTTTCCTAAAAAGGAAGGACTAAAGAAAAAGTGGTTAGAGGCTATTGGTGAAGAAAATATTAATCCCCGACATAAAGAATGGTACCTCTGTTCACTTCACTTTGAAGAAAGCTGTTTCAATAGAACACTTGATGTAATGAGATTACATGATAACTCTGTTCCCACAGCATTTTTGGTAAATGTGTATTAAAATGATTGATTAATAATAGCCTGGCCGTTTGGCCTGAAATAAATAAATAGATATATGTTAATTACATATATAAAAATAATCACTACATAGTATAAAACAAAGTCGCTTCGCTGTCTGTCTGTCCCTATATATGCTTAGATCTTTAAAACTACGCAACGAATTTTGATGCGGTTTATTTTGATAGATAGAGTGATTCAAGAGGAAGGTTTATATGTATAATACATGCATAATATAGTAGAGAAACACTGATCATTTTAGAGGTTTCTAATGCAATGTCGTAAATAAACACATTTTTTTGGGCTTACATTGTAAACGCTGGCTGAACCCGTCGAGATAGATCAAAATAATGTACTACAATATTGTATACCTTAAAAAGGTCTACAAAAAAGTCCGCGGTGGTATATGTCTATCTCTTAGGGATAACCCACAATAACCATTTTTTATCCTTAACTTTTTACAAGAAATAATGGCTCTAAAATTATCAGTGTTTCTCCATTGCACCCGTGCGAAGCCGGGGCGGGTCGCTAGTAATAAATATATAAATCATATTCCACAACTTTCACACAACGCCATCTAGTCCCAAACTAAGCAGAGCTTGTGCTATGAGTACTAATTATAAAGTATGTTTATCGAAAATAAACTAGGATACGTTACTATAAAGTAGGCAACCTTAGAACGGACTATAAGTTAGTATACTATATTATGATCCAAACGTGATAACTAGTACGACTCGTATTTAGTATCGATACTCGTTATAGTAACACCAATGTTCCTTGATTGATACAACCCTAACAATGGCAGCCATTTTTTGAGACAATATGAGTTGTAGGTAGGCACCATGTATATGTATATATGTCTATGGCACCTACTGAGAATTACTTGCCAGCAATTGTTTCATGTGTTCTTGTTAATCATGTCAGGTAAAAATCAGTATTTACAGACTGAGTTTTTCCTGCCACGAATATTTTAATGCGTCGCATTTGCGGATTTTTTTTCAACAGGATCTCCATTATGACTGACAATACACACATAATCATTTTTTCTTGGCGTAGATATTGCCCTGGTGAGCCCGTTTCACGAATTTAATGAATTTGATCAATTATGTCACTTAATGAGTTTTACCTTTAAACCGACGATATGTGACGAGAGCTGGATACATTATGAAACTAACACGCGTCAAGCCTATTGGATTTCTCGCGGAGAAAACCCACTAGCCCAGCCTAAACTTAATGAACACGGTTGTAAGATTATTTTGTCTGTTTTCTGGGATCGGCAAGGAATGATTTCCTGGGAACTCCTCGAATCTCATCAGACTATTAATGCCAATCTGTATACGCAGCAGCTTCGCAAACTAGCAGAGATGTTAAAAATTAAGCGGCCAAAACGACTTGGAGTCCAACTTTTGCATGACAACGCACGACCTCATTGCGCCAAGTTAACACATAAACAGCTGGAGGAGCTAGGATGGCTGACTGTTCCACATCCACCGTATAGCCCGGATCTTGCGCCTTCAGACTTTCATTTATTTCGAGCTCTTAAATTTCATTTAACGTAGTAGCACCAATGATCGACACTTTTAGGAGATAGTGGGCTTCTTGATAAAATTAAAGTCATTTAGTCATATTTAAACCAAAAGTAACGATTGAGTATGATATGGTATATCCTTGAGATAAAAATAAGGTGTATTATTTTTCTTAACCATGCACAGCTTTGAAGAAAATCCAAAAAAAGAAAAAATTGAATAAATCTCCAATCATCGACACTGAATCTCCAGTAATCAACACCCAGTTATCGACAGTTACTAGTTACCGACACCCAGTTATCGACTACTTATTACCTGTAATGTGCATCTGCCAGACCACCACCATGATACCGTCGGTAATTAATTAAATAAAATTAAGTATTCAATAATTATTTATTTATTGTTGACAGTACCCATTATATTAACTAATTTTCAAAGCTTTCGTGCTAAAGTGTATGTATTTATACAAATATACAAACACTTAGTATAATATAATGGTCAAAATAATAAAACAATTGTCAAAAAGATAAAATTGCAAAAATCAGCAATATTTACTAAAAAGTAATTCTTACTTAACTATTTATTATTAAATCTTAATTCGTAATCACTCTTTTAGTCCGATTTTCCTTGTCGTCGCCGCAGCTACTATAAAGGATGACTCACGCTAGACCGTGTCGGGTCCGAGCCGAGTGTCGGCCGTAGCACGGTCACCGAGCCGGTTCCGTGTCTGAAATTACTAAGACGGGCCTGGACCGGGCAATCATCGTTGCGCTGTGATGCAGTATACTCGTCCGAGGAAAATCAGTGTTGTAACTAAACTACAATCATGTTCAATTTTAACGATCTGGAATTAGCGGCTATTGCGATCGCTCTGGATGACGAAGAATCTGAAGAAACTACAATGAAATGGAGTGTGCATCCACTTTGGAGAGAGCGACAAGAGAAAGGAGAATATGTGAATCTTTGTAAAGATCGACGTAGTTATGAAGACAAATATTGGGACTACTTTAAAATGACTAAGGAGTCTTTTGACATCTTACACATGAAAATTAAAGATGATTTGACCAAAGGCAATACAAAGTTTCAGATTCCTATTTCATCCAAACATCGATTAGCTCTTACTATCAGGTATGTATCTTTATAAACTTTTTATAAGTAATTTTATACAAGCTTTCCCTAGTTTAGGGTCAGAAGCCCGTGTGTGATTATCCAAGGTATCATTATCATTAAAAAAAATCAATTATAAAAAAAAACAAAAAACCCGACGGCGTACCGAAACAACTGAAAAGAAAAAAACAAGTTTATTTAAAATGTAGACCTATTCAACTTTACAAAATAATGGTCCCCGACTGTTAAAGTTGCTATTAACAGAAATTTACTGCTATATTTGTTTACTTTGTTTGGTTTTTTTTTTTTTTTAATTATTGATTTTTATTTTGGTCTTTTTAGTTAGGTTGTGGTTTAATTTTTTTAAATTTATTTTCCTGTAGGAATTTCGGGATAAAATGTATCCTATTATAATCCCGTGATCAAGACAAATCTAACGATACCTCATACATCAAAATCCATCAAGCCGTTTAGGCTACAGGAGGCCACAAAGAAACAGACATACATACATACATTCGAAAATACATTACCCTCCTCCGTTGGCAGTCTGGTAAAAAGGAGAGAGGGTTTCTGGCAGTAGCACAGTCGGTCAAAGGCAGAGAAATCATTTACATTAATATTATTACAAAGAAAAATTCATTAATTTAATTTACACATATCGCACCCTTAATAATATAAGGGCTCAAGTCAAATTTTTTGTGAAGTTTGATTTTGAATGCTAAGGGCACAAAACGAACTTATCTACCGACTACCACTGACAGAGAGAGAAAAAGAACATTAACGACTCGGTAAATATAACTGTGTCTCTCTCACACTCCCCCCGCTCGTCTCCCGTTCTTACTGCTATAAGGTCGCAACCAGTAACGTGTCCATACTTGTCGAAGGCAGACCGTTCAAACGTTGTGCAATTCGTGTTTGTACTCTTCTATTACAATAAAACAGGTGAGTTTTGTTCTAACCATTTTGTATTATATAGAACAATTTGTAGTTGTGCCGTTATATTATAAAAATATAATGATATTTTTGGGTTTAATTCATAATAGATCGCTATATTGTCGAAATGTAAAGATATTGAAGGGGATTATATCTGAATGGTTCAATATAGTACGTAAATTGTTTTATGTGCCATGACATATTTTGCGATAGGCCTTTATTTATTGAAAACATTCAAAATTTTTATTACTTCGGCCTTTATAAAGTGCCAGTTAAACAATTTAAAGTTTAGGTAAATTACAGAAATCCAAATCATTTTTACTAGATAGATGGTAATTCTTTATCGTTGTATAAGTATTATAAGTTTTAATGTTATGCCGATACAATATAATAGGTAGGTAGTGCATTTTCAAGTGTTTTTCTAAGTAGATACGCTATTTAAATATTAAGTACGTTAAATTACTTATATCTTTTTTAGAAAAATGGATTCCCGGGCACGAAGAATTATGAAACTACTAAATTCACCAAGTCACCATAGATTGGAATGCGGCAGTGAGAATGATCGATCTTTAGCAACAGAAAACGTAATTGTTATTATTTTATTTTTTAATATAAGTAAATTATTATAGGCATTTATCAATTTATTCAATGTAGGTATACCTAGTGATTTACAGTATTATTTTTTTTAGGTTATTTGTAACGAAGAAAAAGAAAACATACCGTTGGAACCTACTAGTCCAGAAAAAAATACAACTGCTGTTACTCAGCAGCAACCAATTGGTTTTGATAGTTCTGAAGAGAAAATACCATCACAGTATAGGGTTCCTCCTGTAGAAAGTGACGAAGTAATAGGAAATAGTAATAGGAGCTCTCCTCAGAAACCCATCACGCGCCGTCGTTCTTCTAGCTCAAGTTCGTCCAGCTCTAGTAGCTCTGGAAGTTTTAGATCTAGCAGTAATTCTAGTAGATGCTCTTCTGACGATCAGCGACCATCTTTAGATGAAAACGCCGAACCACAGCCTAGTACTTCGAGAGCCAATGTTTCACCATCCTTAATGACACCAATTTGCAACGAGTCGCCATCAGTTAGACCCCGAACAGCGGTTCGTAATTACTCTATTTCGCCACTTCACTCTGGAGAAAGTGACGTAGACCTCAGTGATGACGATCCCACTTATAATCAAGATCAAAATCTTCGTCAACGTTCACCGAGCCCAGCAGTTATAAGTTCTAACAAACCAAGGAAACGTAAAGCAGATAAGAATAAATGGATGCAAAACGCGCAAAAAATTAAACGAAACTTGGGTCAAAGTTATGTAGCTGTACATTCGAAAAAATTAGTCCCTGCACGTAGTATTAAACCACCTTGTGGCCAAAACTGTAGACTAAAATGCACTGATCGAATAAATGATGCTAGGAGGTTGGATATCTTTAATACATTCTGGGCATTAGGAGATAGACAGTTACAAAGAATGTATATTTTGTCTAATAGTACAAAGATTACACCTAAGTACAAGTATACCAATGCTGAGAACCCACGTAATCCAAACCATGCATTCTATTTTTCAGTGGACGATGAAAAAATAAGGGTATGTAAAACATTTTTTATTAATACTCTTGATATTTCACATAAGATGATTCGAACCGTGCAGATTGAGAGTAGAAATACTGGAGGTTTCATAAAGGATGATAAACGCGGCAAACACAAAAATCATAAAACTGCAAGTGATGAGCTTATTAATGACATCATCAACTTTATCAACTCCATACCTCGCATTGAATCACACTACCTAAGAGCATCTACGTCTAGAGAGTACATCAGCAGTGGCAAAAGCATTGCAGAGCTCTTTAGAGATTTCGAAGTTTTGCAAAAGGACAGGTCTCGCCCTGCTGGACTCTATCACACGTTTTATGAAATATTTAACACAAAATTTAATTTGGGCTTTTATCAGCCCAAAAAAGACCAATGCGATCTTTGTCTACAGTTCCACAATTCTACTGAACCACAAAAACAGCAACTGAGAGACAAATATAATACTCATTTAGAGGAAAAGGAATTAAGCAGACAAGAAAAAAAGAATGATAGAAAGAACATTAATGAGTGCAATATTTGTGTATGCTACGATGTACAAGCCATTATGCAAAGTCCGAATGGTGAAACTTCGGCATTCTACTATAAATCAAAACTTAATAGTTATAATTTCACTATTACTGAATTAAGTAAAATTCACGAGGATAATGAGTCAACAATGGATATCTCTAAAAGCTATGAAACTGTTCATTGTTATTTTTGGGATGAGACTCAAGCTAAAAGAGGCGCTACGGAGATAGGTAGCTGTGTTTTTAATTATTTACAGATGGTGTGTGAAGAAGCTGGGGAAAGGGAAGTAACTATAACATTCATATCTGATAACTGTTGTGGCCAAAACAAAAATAAATATCTCACTTGTTTATACTTATATGCTGTTGCGAATATAAATAATTTGTCATCAATAACTCACAAATATATGATAAAAGGTCACACACAAAATGAAGCTGATAATGTACACAGTTTGATTCAAAAGCAGATAACAAGAGATTTGAAAACTGGACCAATTTACTCGCCAGTTCAGTACATGTCAGCAATCAAACGAGCAAGGAAAACTGGTACACCATTTAAAGTTCACAGTTTAACACATAGTTTTTTTTATGACCTTCAGAAATTGCAAGAAAAATGGGGCTATAATTTTAATACCGATGAACAGAAAAATAATGTAATATGGAATAGCATTAAAGCAATGAAATTTACCAAAGATGACCCCTTTTCATTTTATTACAAGTGTTCATACAGGGATGATTTTAAGAAAGTTAATGTTCGTAATAAGAGGAAAAGGTTGCCAGATATTGAGGAAATAACCATGGAAAAGGCATACTTAGAGCCACTTCAACTTAGTACTGCTAAAAAGAATGATCTCAAGGATCTTATTGATAAACAATTGATAGATCCATACCATGCTTCTTATTATAATGTCATGTTGTCTTAATTTTATGGTAATTATTTTAAACTTGTTTTAATTTAGAGATATTTTGGTTAATATTAGACTGATTACGACGTAAAAGTACTACCTATTATGTTGCTTATTTTGTAGAATGAATATTTTTTATTATGGATATTTTTTTTAAAAATATCTCAAGTTTTTGTTGATTAAAAGAAAATTTTTGATACTTATTTTATATTATGGAGATTAAATATTTTTTGAGTTAATAACTTTATTGTAATGTTCATCAATCTAATGTTTAATTGTTGATTAAAATTAAAATTTTGGAGATAGTATAGGTATGTTACTTACCTTTTTAATTTTGACTGATTATTAAAGTATTATTTTCGATTTATCTGATATTTTATTTTTAAAATGGAAACAATTAGTTCATACTTTCAGTTTGGTTTTATGATATAGAGTACCAACTATGATTAAAAACTAAGTAGTGACAGGCCTTTTAATAATATACTGGATCAAACTTAAATAGGTCCACATTACTGTTAAATTTTTTTGTAGTATATGGGCCTAACTTGAAAGTGTATTTTCAAATACTTATAATTTATGAAATTTCATATTATTATTTATTTTTACTGATGGCTACTTATAGTCTAGATATCGAAGAATAAATCTGAAGAAAATCACATTTATAACTAAAATATTAAGCATTTTATTAGAAAAATAAGCTGGAATGTTATAATTCAGAATCTTTAAACACGTATTCCCAAAAAACTAGTTTTTTGTTTTAAGCCTTTATATTATTAAGGGTGCGATATATTTGTTAAACTATGTATTACAATCACAATAATTTTAATCAGATATAAAATGAGATAAATAAGTTCCAGCAGAATTTTCTGTAGATATTGATGGCAGATTTTCGTCTAATGGAGCAGGAGCTTGGACTGTAGGAGATATCGATGGCTGCTCTGTACCAGTTGAGTCTTGTGATTGACGAGATGACGCAAGCCGATGGTGGAATTTCTGTGTATTGTAACATAATTGGTGTTGAGGCCGATGACGAAGGTGTTGATTCATTAATCACAATCGGTGATGAGGCCGATGACGACGGTGTCGATTCATTATACATCTGTTCGAATTCCAGTTCCCGTACAACTGCAAACAGTCGTCCCTTTGCGACATGTTGGTAATATGGAGAAAATGTTTTCACTGTACTCGACAGACCATTGAAAAAATCATCTATAGGGTGTGATTTATTATATTCATTTTGCATCTTTGCGTTATTTTCAAGGTATCGGATGAGGATTGTTTGTGTGGAACTGTACGACGTTTACTGACTTTAGCACTGCTACGGTTACTACTTTGACCACTCTGTTGTGTTGTAAATTGATCAATCCTTTGTACTTCTGTGGCCCTGTCTCCTATAACCCCTCGTTCGCTGTCTGTGTCTGCTTCGTTTCTTATCTCTTGCATGGATTGATTATTGTATGTCCCTGTCTCCTGTGACTCTTGCTCTTGTTGTATCTCCGATTCATTTGTGTCTGCGTCGTCGTCATCGATGTTGGATCTCGTTTTACGATCTTGAATGTAGGGTAGCAAAAATTGTAGAATCTCCTCATACTTATATTTCTTTATAACTTTATATTTCTTTGCCCACTTTTTGTGTTTCTATTGTTTAGTGACCTTTTGAATTGATCTCTAATATTTGACAATCTTTTTTTGCAATTCACATCTGTAACAAATAATAATAATGCAATATTTTTGTGTTTCAGGTTTTTGACTACCGGGGATTCGTTTAAAACGATTTCATTGAATTATCGGGTTGGTCACTCAACTGTAGTTCAAATCATAAAGGAAACATGTCGAGCTATAGTCAACAGATTAATAAATGAAGTAATGCCACAGCCCAATGAAGAGACATGGAAAAGTATTGCTCATGAATTCCAAAGGCTATGAAAATTACCAAACTGTATAGGGGCGTTGGATGGAAAACACGTTACTATTGAGGCACCAGCTAACAGTGGATCTGTATACTTCAATTACAAGAAAACGTATTCCATTGTATTGTTGGCATTGGTGGATGCTCATTACAATTTTATTTTCATCGATGTTGGGTCCTACGGCCGCAATAGCGACGGTGGTATATTTGCAAATAGTTCTTTGGGACAACGATTGAATAACAATTCACTAAATATACCCATCGGAAAACATTTGCCCAATACCACAATAACTTCACCGTATGTCATATTTGGCGATGAAGCCTTTCCTTTAAAAACTTATTTAATGCGACCATATCCACGTGTTCAGGCCGCTACAAATAGTGCTAATGCATATTTCAATCAGAGATTGACGCTGGCTAGACGACTAGTTGAAAATGCCTTTGGCATATTGACACAAACATTCAGAATTTATTCTAGAAGAATCAAATCTAAACCAGAAAATGTGGATTACATTATTTTAAGTACTTGTGTACTCCATAATTTTTTACGACAAAGAAACGACATTGGATATTTAAGGCAAGATTCAACAGCTACAACAGACAATTCGTTAAGACCATTGCTCGCTCATGTTGGGAGGCCTTCTAATAATGGTTTTGAGGTTAGAGAAATCTTTAAAAATTATTTTGTCTCTGAACGTAATAACGAAATAATGTAATACTCAAAACGTAAATAAACGCATTAAAAAATCATAATATGTGCGCGACAAGTTGAGACAGCGCTTTGAGCGGTCTATGCAGCGGGCATTGAGCGCAAGTCTCAACTTGTCGCGCATGGCTAATAGATAAGTTACTAATGGGGGCTACACACATTCAGTTTTATCTGTGCGATAAAACTGTGCAGTTTAACTGTACAGATAAATCATACGTCCCTACAGCCCACACACGTTCAAGTAAAAATATACGATCTTTCAGTTTTTATCATCATGGCCTCCATAGACGACGCTTTAGCGATCGTAGGGCTAATGTGTGTGTTAAAAGAAAATAGAAGAAAACGAAAAAAACGAGAATTCTGTTGAGAAAATCGTATTCACACACATCCTTGATAAATGAATTGAGAATTACTCCAAAAGATTTCAATAATAATTTGAGAATGAATGAAGACACATATTTGCATCTGCTGTCATTAGTGACACCATTAATAAAAAGGCAAGACACCATATTGAGAAATGCTATAACACCTCATGAAAGATTAACGGCAACTTTAAGATTTCTAGCTACAGGGAGATCTTATGAATGTTTAAAATTTTCTACAATAATATCGCCACAAGCACTTTCCGCCATCATACCAGAAACCTGTGAAGCAATCTATAAGGTTTTACACAAGGACTACTTAAAGGTAAGAAATAAAAAGACTCATGTTTTATTTATTTATTTTTTATTTAAATCATCTTGTGAAATCTTGTCATCAAACTACAAATTTCAATTATTGTTCAATGTAAATCGCGATACATATGACCCCGCTGTTTCCTCTGTCCAGTCCGGGATTGATAGTTGGACCGTAGTATCACCCATAGCATTTATTGCTTGTGTCTCTTGAATTTCTTGACCATATGAAGATGTGTTTGTTTGTGGTACTATATTTGTCATCTGAGGTGCTAGTGTGCCTGCTTGATAGTACTGAGGTTGATGTATGGGTGACTGATTTGAAGTACCTGTATATTGTAATGGTGATGGCATAGAGTTATGAGATGGTGATGGCAAAGAGTTATGAGATGGTGATGGTATAGAAGTTGAACTACTTGACCGTAATCGAAAACCATTTAGTATCATTGTTTTTGGAGCCATTACTCTATGTGACATTGTAAGATTTCCCATCTCAGCTTCGAATAAAGTTTCATTTATTATTTTTTCAGCCAACAACTGTTGCTGTTTATTTTTAAATTCTCGAAGTTTCAATGCTACCATTTTTCCGATAATGTCGTAGCGATCCTCTTGATATGTCGGCCGTTTAAAGTGGTCCTGAACGGATTGCAAAACGTCTTTTGTTAGATCTTCATTATTTTTCCGCTTTGTTTGCCGTTTAGATGCCGAACCATGAGCAGACGAAGTTGAAGCAGTAATTGAGGTGAAAGCCGCAGGACTCTGAGCAGAAAGATTTTCAGTAACATCTAACTCTGAATGCGCTGCTTCATTTTCAGACACTGATGTTGCACCCGATGATTCCATCACGTTAATCTGTAACATTTTCTTTGTTTCAGTTTCCACAAAGTTGCAGTGAATGGAAAGCAATTAGTGCATTATTTGAAGAAAGATGGAACTTTCCACATCTACTTGGCGCAATAGATGGTAAACATATTGCTATTACTCCACTTAAAGGATGTGGATCGGAATTTTACAATTATAAAAGACACCACAGCATGGTACTTATGGCTATTGTTGACGCTCAATATCAGTTTTTATTATGTGATTTCGGTACAAACGGGCGAGTTTCAGATGGAGGCGTATTACAAAATATGAAATTTTTTGAAATGCTCCGAAACAACCAATTAGAAATTCCAAGCGAAGAAGCAGTAAGAAATAGTCAGAGACGTTTGCCATACGTTTTTGTTTCTGATGACGCATTTCCGTTTAGACCTGATATGATGAAACCGTTCAGACAAGCAGAATTGACTTCAACAGATAAAAAAATCTATAATTATCGTGTTTCGCGCGCACGACTAATTGTGGAAAATGCCTTTGGCATTCTGACTTCACGTTTCAGAATCTTCCATACGGCTATAAATTTACCTCCAAATAAAATTGAGTCCGTCGTTATGGCATGTTGTGCATTACATAATTATCTAATTAGAAAACTGCCAAATTCTTATACTAATCCAGATTGCTTTGATCGAGAAGACTATGATACCGGAACCATCATACCAGGAAGTACAACAGATATTTCGACTATGGAACCTTTAGAAAGAAGAAATGTGGGAAACATAAGTCGGACACCCAAAAAGATAAGAGAAGAATTTATGAACTATTTTAACAATGAAGGTCAGGTCCCTTGGCAAAATAATTTTATTTGATTTAATAAACTTATACTTATTTAACAAAGATACCTATAAGTTTCATTTACTTACCTCATCTTCTTCATCCAAATTCGACCGACTAGGCCTTGGTATATTTTGATCGTCTAAGAAACGTAATAGTGGGTAATACCATAACTTTGGCTCATAAATATCTTCGGCGCCTGATCCGGATTTTGAGGCCATGGCTTTTTTATGTTCCTTGTTATACGTACAGCGTAGGTTATTAATTTTCTTTATAACAGCCTCTTTATTACTTTTAGAATCTATTTCGCGTAGTTTTAAAATAAGCTTTTCATAAGCTGAATCTTTTATTACTCTATTATGATAATCCTTGCTCTTGATTTTCCATAACGAAGGCTCCGATTGGTATAGTAGTATAAACTCTTCCAGCCATTCGCGTTGAGCCATGGTCGATAAGTTTTCGCAAAGGCAGATAGCAAGGTCGATACGTGTTCACTTCACGCTCGCTGTGACAAAATTGACAAAACTGCGCAGTTCCGACTACACACTCTCAGTTTTAACTGTACAGTTCTATCTGTACAGATTTATCTATTCATATTTTGATTAGATTCAGTTAAAACTGTACAGTTCAACTGTTTGTTCTACACACCTAACGATTTAACTGTACAGTTCGACTGTACAGTTAAATCGCACAGTTAAAACTGAAGGTGTGTAGCCCGCATAAGGTTGATTAATAAAGTACAATACAATGTATCTGCTTACCAGTTTGTTTGATTTCTTCGCTTATTTTGACCCATAATGAAGACTTATAATTGGAGTCCATATAATTCCCATCGCTCATATCATATAATGCTGGATACTTCCTCACAGCCTCAATCAAACGTTCGTTGTTCATTTTCCGACGACGAACAAAACGTCAGAGCACTGTATAGCATCACTACCGACTGCTCGGGCGCAGCTCGGCGGCGCTGTATTCATGCAACGGGCCGTGGCCGAGCCGAAGCGGGACCGAGTTGTTTCCGAGCGTTGTCCGTTGCTCGGGCGTCACTCGGTTACCGCTCGGTATAACGTGAGTGTGTTCATACAAAATATATGTAATATTAGTTGACCGTGCGTGCTACGGCCGACACTCGGCTCGGACCCGACACGGTCTAGCGTGAGTCATCCTTAAGGGTGCTTATCTCCTTTTTTGGCAAGTACTCGACCAGGTTTCGGCGATAAGAAGAACGCACTCTCGTCTGCATTGAATATCCTGTGAGGGTCGTTTAGTAAAGTTTTTAAGTTATTTTCGACCAAATAACTTTCGATCTCAGTAAACCAAGTCCTGATGTTATTTTCAGACACATTGTCTCGAGCTCTTGACAAGTTGTCTGGCACTCTTTGTGTCAAGTTTGGATGTCTCTTCATGAACGACTGAAACCACTATTGTACAGAACTGTTGGAGCAGGACACAGCTGCACTGACGTGTGAATCCAAAACACTGTATCTCAGAAATACCTATTTCGAGAAAACGGCTTTTAAAACTTTTTTTGGTTTTTGGTATGTTTTAATAATATTACTATAACATTGTATTATGTGTTAGGTACCAAATTATAGGTATGTTTACGTTTTATCTAGCCATGTACACATTACATGTACATTTTACAACTATATTATGCATACAATTAGAATTAATTAAGCAAACGTGTATTGTCTCTACAAAATATGAAGAAATGTCCCCGATTGTTTGAGCAAAACACTGTATGTTTAGTTACAGTGTATTAGTTTTATGAGAACGGAGCTAGTTGATCATACAAAAACACTGTATTTTCAAATACAGTGTATTACTGTAACAATAATAGGCTTTAATAAGGTGTCCGAAAGAACATTAACAATACTAACCACAGTGTAAAGTTTGCAATAACATAGTGTATTTTGCATGTTCAGTTTTGTTTAGTTCAAAGACAATAAAACTCAATTTATATTAAAAACAAATATTTATTAAAATAAAAAAAAAACAAGCTCAAGTAATGAAATCTTTTTATATCAAATAATTAGGTATCTCTTTGAATCAAATCTTAAAATGAATTAAATGAAACAATTAAAAAATATTAATCAAGTATTCAAGTCACAATAACACGAAAGATTAACATTTAAATCAAATATTTTGTGAAATAAGAACAAAAATACGAAATTAACAAAAGCTCAACTCAGGAATGAATTTCTTTTCAAATCGATCATCATCTATCTCTTCGAATCAAATCTTAATTAAAACAACCGAAGCAAACAAAAATAAACTTAACATTAATAAAGTCATTAAAAAACTAACAACACAAATAAAATATGGAAAAATTTAATAATGAGATCAACGTTTTATTAATAATCAGTCTATAAATTACATTGAGGTTTACTTATTGTACTAAATCAGTGTCAATGTGTTCGTCAAGATCTGGTGATTCCGAGACAACAAGATTTTCATAAAAAATTGTTCTTGTTTGAGGCATGGATTTGCACAGTGCTAATAACTCTCTTTTTTTTGTCTCGCTAATACCTCTAGGTTCAGTCTCTTTAGGTATCTCTTCCAAAAGATCAGTTACACCCTTTGTAAGTTTTTTCCGCAATTCAAGTTCTATTTTCTTCTTCAAAAAAGATATCTCCTTAAAATCTGAGTTATAGTCATTCTTGACAAATATTGTTAATTCATTTCTTCTGAATTCTATGACTTTCAGGTTATGTATATTATACCCTTTGGGGAATGCTGCTTTGGAATCATTACTGAATATGATCATTTGTTTGTGACCTAATAAATCGACTTGCATATTTTTTCGTGAACTTTTGATATTGAAAATAAAATCATCTATATCGTAGACTTGGCCCTTAGATTTCAATTTCTTTGTAATAGCAGCATGTACAGCATCTGCGGCCATAAAAGTGTGTCCTGGCTCAAAGTATTCCAGAGTAATTTTGTCTAAATTTGTCATTTTATCATTAATTACTCTTATCAAGGCAGACAAAAGTATTTTGTTTTTGTTTTGCGCATTACAATTATCTAAGAAAAATGTTACAGACTTTAGGTCTCTGCAATATTTTCTGAGAAAATGAGTGTATGTAGAAGCAATATTATGAGCTTTTCTACCACTTTCTCCCTCATGCCAAACTGCACAGACAGCTTGTTTGTTTTTTCCTGGGGGTACAAAAGATTCGTTAAAAAGTACGAGTTTTTTTGAGAAAAAGTATTCTTTTGTAGTCAACAATGGCATACAAATAGCTTTTTGCATATCTACAGTATATAGCATGTCTCGTCCTTCAGAATTTTCACACTTTTCTTCTACTGATTTCAAATTTCTTCTTGAATCTCTTTTGTTTTCGAGATGTTTGCCTAAGTCTACACAGTCATTACAATTACACGGTAGAGGTAATATTTTATGTTTTAACTCATGATTTCTACATTTTGTGCAAATATCTTGAGCTGGTTCTGCTGTAGAAAGATTTAGATGTTTGATCATATGGTGAAAATGTGCCCAACTACAAACTTTCAAATTTTTATCTGAGCAGTATAGTTGAAATTCCTTGTAAATGCCTGTAAAATTCACACCTATTGGAAGATATCTTCTGTTTGGCGCATGATTTATATTATAGTGTGATGGCATAGGGTTATATTTTAATATAAAATTTTTCATTTCGTCTTCGTACTCCGCAGAAAAAGCATTATAAGGTGTGTGGTGACCTCTAGGATCAGGAGCAGCACTAATTTTCGGATTTTTATTTTGAGTCAAGTGGTTTTGCTTTAGAACAGCCTGGACTGCTTCATCGTTACTAAATCCTAAGGTATTTAAAAAAAATGTTTTGCAAATTTTGAACTCATTAAGAGTCCATGTTAAAGTATTGTATATCCATATTTACTAGTCATAATAAGATAAAAAAATATATTAAAATTAATAGATTAATAAAAAAAACTCAAAAATCATTAAAATGCCAAAAAGTTAAGAAATCAAATATAAAACTGAGGCAAAAAAATTTAAATTTAATACAAGAATTAAAGAACTGTAACAGAGAAATAGAATTATGTAATACTAGGTATGACACTGACACTCAGCACCTGCAGGATGAGTTGTTTGTTAGGGAATATGCTCTGAAGGACATCTTCAGTAAATATGAGGCTTCTCAACAAGACCTGAGTAAGCGCATGCAGGAGGCTAATGAGTTGGCAGACCTGGTCAAGTACAATGCGGAGAGGTATGAGTCTCTGACTAATAACCTCTCTTTTAGCTGTACCTGCTCCCAGGAACCCCAGCCTCAAGTTATTACACCCACACCCTCAGTAGCTCAGTCAGTAGATAGCTGTATTAAAGATGATAGCAGTAGTATGAATAAATTGTTTAACACTACTTATGTATTTTCTGACAAATTTGGTCAAGGTTTTGGTAGTATATTTAATCAGTGTTCGCCACAATATGTAATTAATCATTGTTTACCCGGTGCCAGTATTAGCCACTTAATTAGTAATATTAAATTGACAAAAATAAATCCCAATTCAACTGTTATATTATTATATGGGGATAGTTTAACTGTACGTAAAAAGGACATAATTGAATCTGTCCAGTTAATGTTACATCTCAATGAGTCCAATAATTGTAAATTTATTTTCTGTGCCTTGCCTTATTCTCATTATTTGTCTGATGAGCAAAATAGGCACATTTATAATTTAAATATGTTAATTTATAATAGGACATGTCATCACAGTGATGCTATTTTATATTTTGATTGTAATCAATTCATTACTGATTACAAACTGACAAATTATACTATGTATTTGCCACCTAGTTGTAGGAGACAAATTGCTAATCTTTTAGCATACAATATACACAGTGACACCGGTACCTGTAGGGTACCATCGATTACTGTTAGTAGTGGTACTAACACTACTTTTGATACGCCTTGTAGTTTAAACTATTAGGTGCGACAACGGGTCAGCCACATATGTTGAATGTTGTACATCAAAATATGCAGGGTCTGTCCGGCAAAGAGCTAGAGTTAAGTTTGTTTATGGAGAACTATGATGTTCAGGTGTTATGTTTGACTGAACACTGGTTGAAAGAACATGAAGTAGTGTTTATCAATGATGATAACTTTACCGTACAGAGTGCATTTGTGAGAAAAAGTGCTATTCGCGGTGGCTCTTTAGTTCTTGTTTCAAACAAGTTAAAATGTAAACAACGTTTAGATTTAGTGAATCTTTCAATCGAACGCACTATAGAGTTGTCTTGTGTTGAACTTGAGCGATACGTTATAATTTGCGTTTATCGACCCCCCTCTGGGGATTTTATTAGTTTTGAATCGGTAATGGAGGATTCTCTCAATAGGTTGAAATCAAGTAACAAAAGTATTATTTTATGCGGAGATTTCAATATTAATATTTTAGATGTTACTCCATTAAGTATTAGACTTCTCAATTTGTTTAGGTCTTATAATTTAATTAACTTGTTTTTTGAACCTACTAGGATCACGGCATCTTCGTCAACCTGTCTTGATAATATATTTAGTGTTTTTGATGCCAAAAACAAATTAGTCTTAACTGACTTAACGTCCGACCACTGTGGTTTATTAGCTAGCTTCCCCATGCCATTACATAAACAGCCGTGTAAAATTGAATGCAGGCCTTATACAGCTACCCGTTGCAAAATGTTTAAAAATAATATAGTTCATAGAATTACACCATCTATAGTAGAACACGAGAATCCTAATGAAATTTATGGTGCCCTTTTTGATGTTGTGCAAAAAGAGTACCAATCTACTTTCAAGACCAAAACTGTTAATATTAATGGATCCTCCGTTGGCTTTAACCAATGGGCTACTCCGGGTATTTATAAAAGTAGAGCGAGACTATACGAGTTATATGGTTTGAAAAAATACAGGTTTGACACTCCTTTCCTAGAGTATGTCAAAAATTATTCAAAATTATTTAAAAAGATTAGTGCTTTTGCTAAATCAAAATTTTTAAGCGATGCTATTAAAAATTCTAATAATAAAGTAAAAACAACTTGGAAAATTATTAACAATGAAACGGGTAAATCGGTTAAACAAGAAAAATTACTTGAGATTATGGTCGATAATAAATTAGTTAATAAAGCCGCTGACGTAGCTGAAGCTTTTAATGAGTTTTTTGCCAACATACCCATAACTACGACTCGCTCCTTAAATTCGTCCCCGTCTAAAGCTGAAAACCTTTTGCATAGTAGTGTACCTCAATGTAGTCGTTTATTTAGTTTCGAACATGTAACCCCACATGATGTAGTTACTGTTTTTAACCTACTTAAGTCTAAAAACACCGGTGACTACTGGGGCATCTCCATTAAACTTTTAAGTAATATAATAGACATCGTAGCCCCCTATCTAGCTGTTACTTTTAATAAATGTGTTGATTTAGGAATTTTTCCTGACCTCATGAAGAATAGTAAAGTCATACCTTTATTTAAATCAGGTAATAAAAACGACGTTGGCAATTTTAGGCCTATTTCCATCTTACCTGCATTTAGCAAAATATTTGAAAAATTAATACTCAAGCAGTTGCTAAGACATTTTAATTTAAATAGCCTCCTTCATAATGAACAGTATGGCTTTACAAAAGGTCGTTCGACTACAGATGCGGGTGTTGCTTTGCTGAAACACATATTCAACGCATGGGAGAGCTCGCAAAATGCTATCGGAGTTTTCTGTGATCTTTCCAAAGCCTTTGATTGCGTGCACCATGACACGCTTTTGCGTAAACTACGTCATTACGGTGTCCAAAACGAAGCTCTCAACGTAATAAATTCTTATTTACATAATAGGTTCCAATGTGTAGATGTTAATGGTGTGAAATCTTCCGCGCTGCCAGTTCAGTTAGGTGTGCCGCAAGGCTCAATACTGGGCCCATTCTTGTTCTTAGTTTATATCAATGATTTACCATTCCATTTAAAGGGAATCTGTGACGTTGTACTGTTTGCTGATGATACATCTCTTATTTTTAAAGTAGACAGGAATAGACTAGATTTTGACGAGGTAAACAGTGCACTCTCAATAGTTACGGATTGGTTTACGTCAAATAACCTAGTTCTCAATGCCAAGAAAACGAAATGTGTAAAGTTCGCCTTACCCAATGTTAGAAATCTAGGACCCAACATCGTCTTAGATAAAGAGGCGCTTGAGACTGTGAGCTCAGCAGTTTTTCTGGGAATAACAGTAGATGCCAAACTTCAGTGGGGACCACATATATCGAGCCTAGCAGGAAGGCTCAGTTCGGCTGCCTACGCCGTCAGGAAAGTAAGACAATACACTGACGTTGATACAGCTCGTTTAGTATATTTTAGTTATTTTCATAGCGTTATGTCCTACGGTATTCTGCTGTGGGGCAAAGCAGCTGATATACAAAATATATTCGTCCTTCAAAAACGAGCTGTTCGAGCTATTTACCAGCTAGGTGCTAGAGTTTCTCTAAGAGATTTATTTAAAGATATTGGTATTCTCACGGTTGCATCACAATTCATATTTGCCAACATCATATATATTAGGCAAAATATACACTTGTATACTAAAAACAGTGATGTTCACAATGTTAACACCAGAAATAAGGACAAACTACGTGCTCCCTTTCACCGGCTTCATAAGGTTCATAACTCATTTGTTGGGCTTGGTATAGCCTTTTATAACAAGCTACCCTCTTCTTTGCTAGATTTGCCTTTTAATGCATTTAAAGCTCAAGTAAAATCCAACCTTTGTTCAAAGGCATACTACTCCATCAACGACTACTTAAACGATAAGAATAGTTGGTCGCCCTGATTAACTCAAGACAATGTTTATGTTCTTTCTCCAGAATTAGATTACTGATAGGTTATTATACTATGAGCTCATTATACAATTGTTTTTATTGGGCTGTATAAGTCAAATCAGTTTAGTTTTATTTTTATTATATTATTGACATAATCAACCTATTTAAATGTTTTCTAATGAGTTGATTGCAATATGTGGTTAGCTAGTGACCTCGACGATTGATCATATTATTCTTACCTGAGCAACCGGCAGCAAGTTCGTCATGCTCCCTCAGATGTCACTGCTTGCGGTAGCGTCGGGGGTCGGGTTGCCTCCTTCCCTCAAATATGGCGAGGGGGGTAATGGCTGATCTTTGCGTTATGCTCGTGAACGGGTGCTGCTTGTGGTGACTGGTCGTCTTGCTGACCATGGTTTTATTATTGTTATAATTAGTAATAACTTGTTTATTTAGTTTCCTTCGATGGTCCTAGTTTATCATTTGTGACTTCAAGCGACAGCTATGTAAACAGAACCCAGCATTGCATAAATATGTTAGCGGTCACGCCCTTCATACCTGGAGGCTTTTATTTAATTTTCATTTATTAATTTTTGCTTGAGTACCTACGTATAGTTTTTTATTGTATTTCTTGGTATATTGGCGTTGCTAGCTGACATATGGCAGATTTAGTGTCCTGTGTCTTGTAATGTTAATTGCTTTGCATACCTTGTATTGTATTCAGTCAAGTATTTTCTAACTGAACAGACAGCTGTGCTGCTGGGGAGTTTGTTGCGCCACTTCTTCTTCCCAGCGAAAGCACTAGGAAGTGGTGAAGGGCGGGCGTTTTGGGGGACTGTCTTTTGTAATTTTGACGTTCGAAAAGTGCTGATTCTCAGCCTAGTTTGAATAAATGACTTTTGATTTTGATTTTGATTTTGATTGTGTCTCCTTGAGTTCGGGCCAGCAGTTTTACTTGCCGTTGGCATTTTATGCACCTGCCTGGACAAGAAATCCCGTCGTCTCTGTCTATCCATACTCCAGAACTGATTGTGAATGATCTCTCTGTCAGTTTCCGAGATTTTGACGGAACAATTTTTTTTGCAGTTTCGGCAGGAAGGTCTCATGGTATGCTTTTTTTTTTGATTTGCCAAATTAACTTTAGGATCTCGACTTCTTTTGGCTGGTGGAGAATAAGATTTTTCTGGCGTTTCAGACGGCAATACAGCACTTGACGTATTGGGGCACTCTGCGTTAGAAGTAGAAGAGGAAACCGTGTCCACATGAATTATTGGTTCAGTATCAGAATTTTTCCTTTGCAAAAATGGACTCTCTGGGCAGGTTTGGCTACTTAAATCCTGAGATAACTCTTGAATCAAATCAAATCAAATCAAATGTCATTTATTCAAACTAGGCTGAGAATCAGCACTTTTCGAACGTCAAAATTACAAAAGACAGTCCCCCAAAACGCCCGCCCTTCACCACTTCCTAGTGCTTTCGCTGGGAAGAAGAAGTGGCGCAACAAACTCCCCAGC
Source organism: Eremobia ochroleuca (assembly GCA_949629135.1). NCBI lineage: Eukaryota > Metazoa > Arthropoda > Insecta > Lepidoptera > Noctuidae > Eremobia > Eremobia ochroleuca. The sequence continues at coordinate 1,604,111 of OX451385.1, read as the reverse complement.
AGCACAGCTGTCTGTTCAGTTAGAAAATATACTTGACTGAATACAATACAAGGTATGCAAAGCAATTAACATTACAAGACACAGAACGCTAAATTAAATTATTTGCCATATGTCAGCTAGCAACGCCAATATACCAAGAAATACAATAAAAAACTATACGTACTCAAGCAAAAATTAATAAATGGAAATTAAATAAGGTATAAAGGGCGTGACCGCTAACATATTTATGCAATGCTGGGTTCAGTTTACATAGCTGTCGCTTGAAGTCACAAATGATAAACTAGGACCATAAGGAAACTAAATAAACAAGTTATTAATAATGATAACAATGATAAAACCATGGTCAGCAAGACGACCAGTCACCACAAGCAGCGCCCGTTCACGAGCATAACGCAAAGGTCAGCCATTACCCCCCTCGCCATATTTGAGGGAAGGAGACAACCCGACCCCCGACGCTACCGCAAGCAGTGACATCTAAGGGAGCATGACGAACTTGCTGCCGGTTGCTCAGGTAAGAATAATATGATCAATTGTCGAGGTCACTAGCTAACCACATCTTGCAATCAACTCATTAGAAAACATTGCAATGGGTTGATTATGTCAATAATAAAATTAAAATTAAATTAAACTGATTTGACTTATACAGCCCAATAAAAAAACAATTGTATAATGAGCTCATATAACCTATCAGTAATTCTTTGTAAATTAATTCTGGAGAAAGAACATAAACATTGTCTTGAGTTAATTAGGGCGACCAACTATTCTTATCGTTTAAGTAGTCGTTGATAGAATAGTATGCCTTTGAACAAAGGTTAGATTTTACTTGAGCTTTAAATGCATTAAAAGGCAAATCTAGCAAAGAAGAGGGTAGCTTGTTATAAAAGGCTATACCAAGACCAACAAATGAGTTATGAACCTTATGAAGCCGGTGAAAATGAATGTGAATGGTACTACAAGCAGGTACTGGTAATAAATCAGCATAGTTCACGTCGTCGCCGAGATTGTCAGCAATACATTCATTTATTTGAGATTCACTAAGGGGTATCAAGGGGCTGATATTACGTGAATCGTATACATATGTGGAACAATCAAATCCAATGTTATCACAATCGTATGTTGTATTGATACCAGGACGCTCCTTATTACTATCGTTGATATTCTCTTTTTCATTTAACACACTGTTAAGCTCTGAAGCCATTGTGGCACATGATGAGTTGTTGTGATGTTGTATATTGCTTTGTGACAATTTCACTATAAGTCTATTACGGTATCCACTCATTGTTATTGTTCTTCAACACAGTTACACAAACTTCTCAAAACGTAGGTACGTAAACAGAACGCAGCGTACGCGCTGTCGATCAAAATACCGTCCGCACGTCCAAGCAAGAGCAATGATTCACGACCACTAACATCCAATACACTCAAGTTACAATCCAATACACTGTAACTTGAGTTACAGTGTATTGGATTTACACGTCAGTGCAGTGGTCATTGCGTGCAGATGAATCGGCAGATAGGGTGTTTTGGAATAAATTATAAATTCTAATCTGTATGCACCTCCGTATATTTACTATACGTAGCTTGAATACAATTTTACATAAACAACTGGAATAGATTGATTTAGATAAATTTTGAAGAGCAAAATCTGACATACCGTGATCGGTCTAAAAAAGGAAGTGACAGAGACAATACAGAACATACAAGTCCATAGATTATAACATAGACAATACTATCCTACGCTATGGTTTCTTACTCAATGTTATGAATACAAGACGACACATTCACAAATCATAACAACCACTTCTTGCTAGGCCTATTGTTAGTAAAAGGATTGGGTCTGTTTTGATCAATAATAATTTTTTGTACACTGTCTAGTAGCGAATCTTTTGTCAGTGGAACATGTTCTTCAGATAACGCTAATATCCATTTTTCTAAAATTTCTTCTTCTACTTTAGATAAAACTGTGCTCGGCCCCATAGAGCAACCAATTGTGGTTTTCCCAGATATTTTATCATGGAGCGTAATCCTAGGTACTCCGAAACGTTTCGCAGCAACTGCAATCTTTTCGCAATTTTTTACAGCCTCAACGGCTTTTTCTAATTGGTCGGGAGTATCATTTTTTCTCGGAGCCATCTGTAAGAACCAATCATCGACACATATTATTATCCAATAATCGACACGTGTCGATTACTGGTAGTTCAACTATGATTAATCTATTTCAAATATCTACCAAATACGCAAAGCAAAAAGAACCATATTAGCTTGTCAAATGAAATATTTTTCAAAAAAATTATTATCGACACGTGTCGATCATTGGAAAAGTCAGTTTATGAAAACCAATGATCGACACCAACAATTTACTATAATCAAAATAACCTTAAAGTTTGGTGATAACAAAAATTGATCCCATAGTTCTTACAATAACCCGTGAAAAACATCAAATTCGAGTAAATCACATTACATTAGGATAATTAACAAAAAAATGTACTCACTTCCTTAAGTATTTCTCTAAGAAATTCTCTTATTTTCACCAGATCTCTAGCCGCACTCAGTTCTCACGCCGCCATTTTCATGTCAATAACTGACAGTTAAAAGTGTGCTGTCTATGGCACAGTGTTGTCATATTAAGAAATCGCTTTCCTACTCTTATTTTCTAGGATCAAAAAAAAAAGTCGGTTATTGGTTCTTGTCGGTCATTGGTGCCACTACGTTACTAGGAAAAAAATTCGAAAATTCTGGAAGTATTAAAATTGAACTTGAAAATTTTTTCGAGTCCCAGCCTCACTTTGGGAGAAGGGTATTCAAATTTTGCCCAGTAGATGGCTGACTGTTGTTGATAACGAGGGAGACTATACAGGAATATTTTTTATACAGTGCGCAAACTTTGACGAAATAAACTTAGATGAGTTTTATTAAACACCTATTTTTTATTTGGTCTTAGTAAAAAAAAATAAAGTTATCGATAACGAAAGATGTCTATTTTTTCAAATTGACTTTATGGCTACTCGCCGGCGCGTGACGCAGTGAAACGCGCATAAGTACCTACTTATCAGCTGTGCGCTCGTTCGTTTTTCGTTCACAGGCATAGTAGGTATTTCCGTGGGTTACAATGTAGGTTCAATGCGATTCAAATAAGAATAGGAATGTCAATGACCTCTATCTGTCAAATGTTGATTGAAAAGTACGGTTTGCAAAGAAAACTTGATTGCGTATCAATAACGTTCTTTTTTTTTTGTTTAACCGAGTCTTAGTTAAATCAAAGTGAAAAAAACATTGTAGAAGCCTCACGTCGCCGTAAGTGTGTAGGGGAATCCAAATAACAAGGCACTGATTTCTTGAATAAAACTTATTATGTTTTATTTGCACAATTGCTACAATTAGGTCAAGTAAGTCACGAAACAACAGAAGGAGAAAGACTCAGGAATTAACACGGAAGTAAATTAAAGTTATAGCGTGAGAGGTGGAATGACATTCGCGTCGCGTCGGAGATGTGGCTCGACTAGCGAGCGGCCGGGGGCGAAGCCCGCGCGCAGCTTGGGCGCCCGTCCGTTCCACTTAACATTCCTGCGCCTGCGGCGATAAGGAATCGGTCGCCGTGTGGCGCGCTAGCTAGATCGCTAATAGTGAATTGTAAACTATGTCTGTTTGTTTGTTGAGATTATTAGAATACATTATAAATGCTTGCTGCTGCGACATGACACTACGATATAAGAACTTATAACTAAACACGTACATGATCCAAATTAAATATAAATTTAAGAGATGTGTGAAATCCGCTACATCACCTCCCTCCAGAGACCGTCACTACGGGCGATAATAGTCCGGAAAGTGCACCCTACGACCTGATCTCGTCCGCCCGATAGGGTCGTTGGTTTTAGGAGTAGAATTGGTGACAAGAGTTTGTTGCGGTGTTTGTTCTGTGTTTGTGTTTTTAATATTACTGTTAGTGTTGTTGTTGTGGCTGATTGAGGTGTGTGTGTCATTCAGTATATAGGCTGGTTTGATTCGGTCTATCGATACTGTGACAGTTTTACCATTAAGAAGGAGTTTGAACACTTTCTCCCCCCGGTCTAAGACTTTATGAGGACCAGTGTAGGATGGCCTAAATGTCCCGGATGAGGCGTCATCTCTTAGGAATACGTGAGATGTGGTGGCCAGGTCTTTAAATATAAATATTGTCCGTCTGTTACCGTGTCGTGAAGCTGGTGATGGCTGTAGGTTTCTTGCGAACATGCGTAATCTTCCTATATATTCGGTTACGTTCGCTGCGATGTCGTTTTCCGGTTGGAAGAAGTCTCCCGGTAGTCGTAAAGTCTCCCCGTATACCAATTCTGCAGTGGTCCCTTTAATGTCTTCTTTATAGGCGCTCCGTATGCCCAGCAGTACCAGGGGAAGCGTTTCTACCCAGTTCTCGTTTCCGTGGCAGGTAATGGCAGTCTTCAGCTGTCTATGGAAACGCTCGACTAGTCCATTGCATGCCGGATGGTAAGCGGTCGTTCTACGGTGCTCAAAACCTGTTATTTCTGATAATCGTTTGAAGAGGTTGGACTCGAATTGTCTACCGCGATCTGTGACAATTTGGGTAGGGCAACCGAAGCGTGAGATCCATCCATATAGAAGTGCTTTCGCCACTGTCTCTGCTGTAATGTCCTTAATGGGTATCGCCTCAGGCCATCGCGTGAACCGATCGATTGCGGTGAGGCAGTACTGATATCCCTGTGACAGTGGCAGTGGTCCGATCAAGTCTATATGGACATGCATGAAACGAGAACGAGGTAGTTTAAAGCTGTTGAGCGGTGCAGAGACGTGGCGAGTGACCTTTGAGCGTTGGCAGGCTAAGCAGTTTTGTGTCCAAGCCCTGCAATCCTTCCTTACCTCTGGCCATACGTACCGTTCCGCTACTAGTTTCGCACTGGCGTTTGCGCCTGGATGGCTAAGTGAGTGTAAGCTGTCAAATACCTGTCGCCGGAATTTCTTCGTAACGTATGGTCTTGGTGCCTTGCCAATGTTGTCCTTCCCTGATATGTGTCTAATGTCTGTGGTAAATTGTGATATATAGTCTAAATGTCTGAATTGTCTAGGTGGGCAATTTTCTTTGCGCGAGTGAAAGGCAAAACAGATAGGCTTATGGTCTGTATAGATTACAAATTCTCTGGCTTCGACCATATGTCTGAAATATTTGATAGCCTCGTATATTGCGAGCAGCTCACGGTCGTAGGGAGAGTATTTCTGCTGTGTAGGACTCAGTTTGCGTGAGAAGAAAGCTAGTGGTTCCCAGGTATTGTTCTTCAGCTGCTGTAGGACTGCTCCCATGGCCGCGTCAGACGCATCTGTCACCAAAGCGAGTTTGGCGCCAGTGTCCGGGTGCGCCAGCATTGCGGCCCTGCAGAGGCCTTTCTTGCATTCTTCGAAGGCTGTGTTTTCGTCTGAGGTGAAATTCACTGGGTGCGAGCCTTTCACAGACCCTGACAAGAGTGAGTTCAGCGGGGCTTGGTGTTGTGCTGCGTTTGGAATAAACCGCCTATAAAAATTTACCATACCTAAGAATCTTCTTAGCCCACGTATGGTTTTTGGCGCTGGAAAGGTACTGATCGCCTCAACTTTCGTTGGCAAGGGTTTTGTACCTTCGGGCGTGATGTTGTACCCTAAAAATGTGACTTCGTGGGCACCAAACACGCATTTCGAGGAGTTAATAACCATCCCGTATTTCTGTAGTCTGGAGAACAGCTGTCGTAGATGTTCTTCATGTTCTTTTTGGTCTTTTGAGTAGACCAAAAAGTCATCTAAATATCCGTAACAGAAGTCGAGCCCCCGCAGCATTTCGTCGACAAAACGCTGAAATGTTTGCCCTGCGTTACGGAGGCCAAATGTCATGAAAGGGAATTCGTACAGTCCGAATGGTGTGGTGATGGCGGTTTTTGGGATATCCTCTGGGTTTACCGGAATCTGGTTGTAAGCTTTTACTAGGTCTATTGTAGAGAAGACCTGACAGTCAGATAGATTATGCGAAAAGTCGTGAATGTGTCGGATTGGGTATCTGTCGGGGATTGTTCTCGCGTTTAGTATTCTGTAATCGCCACATGGACGCCAACCGTTATCTTTTTTTGGAGCAAGATGCAAGGGTGAGGCCCATGGTGAATCGGAGGGTCTGGCTGTGCCAATTGAAAGCATTGATTCAAACTCCTCCTTCGCGATTTTTAACTTATCGGGAGCCAATCAGCGGGGTGTACATGATAGTGGTGGTCCCGGTGTTGTGCGTATGTGATGTACAGTGTTATGTGTTGGCTTGTGATGTATACCGGATGGTCGGGTTATGTCTGGGAATTCCCGTAGTATATCATGGTATATGGTGTCACCAATTCTTACCTTTACCGAAGAGACGATGCCGGACGAACGCGCAGGCAAAGCCGGGGTAACCAGTGTTGTCTCAGCGTCGATGAGGCGCTGGTTTCGAACATCTACAGTTAAATTGTAGTAAGACATGAAATCTACACCTATTATCGCCTTAATAACGTCAGCAACAATAAAATTCCACATGAAGTCACGGCGTAAGCCTATATTTAATTTTAACTGTATGTAGCCATACGTATTTATTACACTACCGTTAGCCGCGCACAATTCGTAGTTTGTCTTAATACGACGCTCTTTAATAACGGACCTGGGGAACACACACACGTCACTGCCGGTGTCGACGAGAAATTGAGTTTCTGTGATTTGATCTGTCACGAATAGGCGACCAGAGCCATGGCAGCCGTCGGTCGCGGTCACTGACTGCCGGTCACGTTTCCCGCGTAGTCACAGGGTTTCATGCACCTAGTAGCTCTGTCTCCAAATTTGAAGTGATACCAGCATATAGGAAACCGTCTGTAGTTAGAATTTGAGCGGCCAGATGCTGACGGTCCTCGGCTGTCGCTGCGAGATCTATGTCTTGGCCGTGATAACCTGTCCATTTTCGTAGTCAGCGCTTGTACTTGTTTCGTTAGCTCGGCTATCTAATTTGTCATCTGATCGACGTTACTACTTGGCATTGCCCGTGACGTGGACGCTGCCTGTTGGTTAGTGGGCACCACATCATGTATGCGGTCTGATAATAGTTTGCGTACTACTGGGCAATCGGCTGGTCCAGATGGTCCGCAAAAATTCTTCTGGAACGTTCGGTCCTGCAAGGTGTCGCAAGTGTCGCAGGAATTGCGACGGCTTCCGATCACCAAGTTCCTCTTGGGTAAGAAGCTGCTGGACTTTCTTCTCCCGCGACGCTGATAACCTCTTCACCAGTTCTGTTTTCAACTTCTCGTATTTGTTTGGGGCTGGTGGGTCGGTGATAATATCCTCAATTTCAGACGCGTATATTGGGTCGAGACTACCGATAGCGTGATGGTATTTAGTAGAGTCGCTGGTTATGTTTGCCAACACGAACTGGCTCTCTAGCTGTGAAAACCAGAGCGCTGGTTTTTCCGGGTAAAACGGTGGTACCTTCACACCGACCCGATGCACGTCGTAGTAACGGTTGGGGTCGCTTGAAGTTGGCGCTACGCCTTCTTGGTTTGTTTTTTCTTCACTCATCTTGTGTTCCTTTCGGGGTCACCAATGTAGAAGCCTCACGTCGCCGTAAGTGTGTAGGGGAATCCAAATAACAAGGCACTGATTTCTTGAATAAAACTTATTATGTTTTATTTGCACAATTGCTACAATTCGGCACAAGTAGGTCACGAAACAACAGAAGGAGAAAGACTCAGGAATTAACACGGAAGTAAATTAAAGTTATAGCGTGAGAGGTGGAATGACATTCGCGTCGCGTCGGAGATGTGGCTCGACTAGCGAGCGGCCGGGGGCGAAGCCCGCGCGCAGCTTGGGCGCCCGTCCGTTCCACTTAACATTCCTGCGCCTGCGGCGATAAGGAATCGGTCGCCGTGTGGCGCGCTAGCTAGATCGCTAATAGTGAATTGTAAACTATGTCTGTTTGTTTGTTGAGATTATTAGAATACATTATAAATGCTTGCTGCTGCGACATGACACTACGATATAAGAACTTATAACTAAACACGTACATGATCCAAATTAAATATAAATTTAAGAGATGTGTGAAATCCGCTACAACATCAAAAAGTTAGTCATAACTACGTTAGGCAACTCGAAAGTAAAATTGAGAATCTGACATAGAAGCGATTGCTTCAATTACGTGCGACGATTGGAACAAAAATTAGCCACGTCAAAAGAATAGAAAATTAATATTGGCAACGAGACATATTTGAAGACGATGATAACTTTAGATTTATTATAAATACAGGTAACAGAATGTCTATTTTTATTTTAAATAGCAGTTGGTGAAATAAAATATTAAATACCTACATTAATCCATGTTTTATTTTATATATATATAGATAAATATAGATAAATTGTCAAAAAAGCTTAGCTCTGCAGCATACGCCGTTAGGAAAATTCGTGACTTAACTGATTTAGAGACAGCCCGTTTAGTTTACTTTAGTTATTTTCATAGTGTGATGTCATACGGTATTCTGTTGTGGGGAAATGCCGCCGAAATTCAGATAATTTTTATTTTACAAAAAAGGGCAATTCGTTCCATTTATAAATTAAGTCCCAGACACTCCCTCAGAGACAAATTTAAAGAGATTAATATAATGACTGTGCCTTCTCAGTACATTTATGATAATCTTTTGTATGCACATAAAAATATTAATCTGTTTAAGAAATACAGTGATATCCATAATATAAATACTAGGAACAAACATAAATTTGTTGTTCCTACAACAAGGCTCAAGAAAATAGGTGGCTCGTTTAGATGCCAATGTATACGTTTTTATAATAAACTTCCTAGCCACATTCAAGAACTAAGCATTAATAAATTCAAATCTTTTATAAAGCTAAAACTATGCCAGAAAGCCTATTATACTGTAAAAGACTATATTGAGGACAAAAACGCTTGAGATTGAGCTGCTCCAATAGGTCTAGACAGTGAATGTTGTTTATTTTTTATTTTGCTGATTTACACTTTTGTTATTTTTTTCTTTCTAAATATCTATTTATGACATGACATGAACATTTACTGTTTAAAGTCTTATATTATTTTAATTATTGTGAATGTGAGGACTATGTGGGTCATTGTTTCCGTTTTAATCATGGTGGCAGTTTGAGTGGTTTATGCGGTCTACACAAATGTTCTGTCCTTGGTATTGCTCGTCGAATCGTTGAGCTCCTTAAGTTCTGAGTTGAGCTGCACGGTTACTGACGAATGCGTGCACTGACTGCACAGGTCCACTCAATCTGTGTGGTTCTTCCCTCAAAATACCACTTCAGACACCAATCTACATGGTCCTCAAAGATCAAAGATGATGTCCGGATTTTTATATACACATTGACATTGATGAATTTTATATAAACAATGACATGGATATTTACTTTGTATAGTATCTTATTTTTTATTATTATTATTGTGAGTGTGAAGACTATGTGGGTCATTTCTTTTTTCTTTTTTCCTTCTTAGTTAGTTTTAATCGTGGTCTGGCAGTTTGAGTAATTTATGCGGCCTACCCAAATGTCCTTTCATTGGTATTGTTCGTCGAATCGTAAGGCTCCTCAAGTTCTGAGTTGAGCTACACAATTTTTGACAAATGCGTGCACTGACTGGACAGGTCCGCTCAATCTGTGTGGTTCTTTACTCAAAAGACCATTTCAGACACCAATCTGCATGGTCTTCACATGATCTGACCAAGATTATGTCTGGACTTTAAAAGAGACTGTGACCTCTGAGTTTGTTTCGGCCTTTCTTCTCAGAGTAGTCAGATAGGAAACGCCGACCTCATCTAGTTTAAAAAATATGATTGACATGTAAAAGTGTTTGTACAAACCTACTTACAGAAAATAAATCATTTATCATTTATCATTTATAGGGGAAAGCAGCAGTGATGATAATAGTGATGACAACGACGATGACCACTCAAACAGTGATGCAGACATGATCGGAATTGAATACCTAAATTGTGATTAAAAAATCTTCGTTCATGATTCGTAAATAAATGTTGTTTAAAAAATATCTTGTTTTGCTCACCCTACCCAATTTATTCGATTTGACAGCTATGACGTCACAACATCGCGCCAAGTCGATCCTATTCTTATTTGAAATGCACTGTACAGCCGTGCGATTCTGTACCCATCTCACCGTGAAAGCTTGGGTGAAGTGAGCGTGGAGTGAGCTGTCATTCGCTAGGGATTAACACTATTAAGTGCTCACTTCACTTATGATTTCACGGTGAGATTTTTACAGAATCGACCGGCAGGTCGCTGAATTTATCAGGTTCGAACTAGACTTTTTTTAAGATTAGGCCGTGATGTGAAGTTTTGAAGAGTAATTCCAATTTTTCCTTCATACTTTCATGGGTTTAAGACCATCAAAATGCAGAAAATAAAGCAATAAAATTATGACACTTTTAAAAACTTAATAAAATTAATATTATTGACATTACATGCATACTTCTGCATTAGGGCGTATTTAACCCTTTACCGCATAGGAAACCATATATGGTTTGACATGTTTACAGTTTATTTTACTCTAAAAAAATAAAAAAACTAGCGTATAAATCCTAATGGGGTTTGTTTTTCATATCATTAGCAATAAAAACACAACTATTTTGTCTATCATCACATACCACTTGGAAATAAAAATAAAAATAATAATAATAATAACAAAAAAATAAATAAAAAAAATACACTAAAATTAATTCTGAAGCTTTAATGCAGCGTTGAAGCATACCGTCAAGTGTTATACAGATAGAAAAACGCCAGTTTATGCTTGTTTCCTGGACCTGTCAAAAGCATTTGACCTGGTTTCCTATAATGCCCTATGGGAAAAGCTCCGAGAGGCGGGCGTTCCTGCTTCGCTAGTGTCCACGTTATCTTTGTGGTATGATAAGCAGAGAAACTTTGTAAAGTGGTCAAATGCGCTGTCTGACCCCTACAAATTAGAGTGTGGTGTGAGACAGGGAGGTCTTACCTCACCGAGGCTCTTTAACATTTATGTTAATAAATTACTGGTTGAGCTCAGCAACACACATGTTGGATGCCACATTGATGGAGTTTGTTTAAATAACTTAAGTTACGCAGATGATATGGTGTTGCTGAGCCCATCCATCTGTGGAATGAGAAAGTTGCTCTCGATTTGTTAGGGGTATGCTAAGCAGTACGGGCTAAAGTACAACCCTAAGAAAAGTGAGCTACTGGTGTTTAGAGGTAGAAATAAAAGCCCATCATATATCCCTCCGGTAACACTGTGTGGCTCACTTTTGCAGAGAGTAACCCAGTTTAAATATCTGGGCCACATTGTTACTGAAGACCTCAAAGACGACACAGACATGGAAAGGGAGCGCAGGGCATTGGCTGTGAGGGGAAATATGGTGGCTCGAAGGTTTGCTGGTTGCTCAGTACCAGTTAAAATCACATTGTTCAAGGCTTATTGTCAAACATTTTACACCTGCAGCCTTTGGGCTAATCATACCCGAAAAGCAGATAATGCCCTGCGAATACAATATAATAATACCTTTAGGGTGTTGTTGAGGCTTCCACCCTATTGTAGTGCGTCAGGTAAGTTCGCCGATGCCCACACCGACGACTATTTTGCTATAATGCGTAAGAAGGTGGCGTCGATGATACGCAGAGTGGGAGGAAGCAACAACGGCATCTTAAGGGTGTTTGCTGAAAGGCTGGATGGACCTACCATGGGTAGATTTATCAAGCTACATGTTTCACATGGGGCTTGATGAATTTATCTATGGCTGGAACATAATTTATTTTATTATTATTTTATTTCCTCTTTTTAATTACATACTAACATAGCTTTTAAAGATTTTTACTAACACAGTGTGGGCCATGTAGTCTGTTAATAAAAGATTTTTATTTTTATTTTATTATTTAATAAAGACATTAACATAAAAAAAAATGTCACTTATTTAATATATCATGCGGTAAAGGGTTAAAAAATTGGAATCACTAAGTACAGTGTAAACTCTTTGAATGGAAAGAAGAAAAACCAGAATTATGAAAGGAAAAAAAATATTTCAAGCTAGTAAGTACTTAGGTACAGACGCCAGCACATCAAGCTACCCGAAACTGTCAGATTTTCCCAATCAACTTTCAACCTTATGCTTTAGCGATAAAGTTGAAAAGCTATTAAAGAAATCTGACAGATTGTAGTAGATTGATGTGCTGGCGTCTGTACATAAAAAAATAATCTTACAATTTGTAAACAAAAGAATGAATTTCTTAGAAAGTTTGGTTTGCATGATGCCGACAGTCGAGTTTATTACGGGCTAAATTGAAGGTTAAACAAACTTACCTTAAGTGAAGTTTGTTTAACCTTTTTTGGTTCGTGACTGCAGCGATACCCTTTCCCAAATGGTTTTGCGCCTTCTCAAGGCGTTTTTCCCTATTTTGTTGATTCAGATACAATTGCCGAGATTTCCGGATTAAGTTCGAGGGCTTTGATTAATTTCAGGTTTTCCGGGAAATAACGTAAATGCTCCTATTACCGCCAGTTTTAACTGTCTGAGGATTCACTTTAAAAAAATAGATAGGTATAAGCTGTTATGTTAGGAAAGATGTTATAATTTATAATTAATCTCAACGAAGTATTCTTTGCAATTCAGTACTTAAATTCAATATTCAATAACACAATGGTTACTAAATAATTATTTATTCCAAAAGAGTAGTTGATTCTATTACCGATTTTTCTACTTCTTTTACCGACCGCTACGAAGTTGTCACTTCTTCTATACTATTAAATAAAATAAAAAATCGTTTTTAAGGTATTTATTATACAGTATGTTAACTAACAGAGGGCGTTCCCGTTAACCCGCAATAGTATAGCATCCATACATCATAAAAAAAATATTACCATTCGAAAAAAAAATGTTTTTATTTTTTTTAATTTTAAAATATTCACTAAAAATGTTAAATTGATACGTTAAAGAAACACTCTGTACACGCGTACTTGAAGGACAGCAATGTCGCAATTTATTTATGAATGACGGGCCGCGTGTGCGGCGATCTAATTTCTAATTGATGTGCCTAGCCCCGCCCCCTATCCCCGAATGTCCACCTAATTTTATTCGGAACTCATCTCACGCGCTGACCGGACGTGCATTATTTTCGCATTGTAACATCTTGCGTCATTCTTGTGTGAAAAATGCCGCGTTATCAGTTCAGTGCTCATGAGTATGTGAACATGGTGCTCATTTATGCTGAGTATAATGTGATGGTGCACGTGCTCTGAGGATGTATACTGAGAGGTACCCCAGTGCACATCAACCGCGGAATTCTCGTGTTATTGTGAGTGCCCTGGTGCGTATTCGTAACAATGAACCGGTAGTGCCGCGTCGTTCTGGTGGCCCCCGACCCGTGATCTCTGTGCGGCAGGAAGAGAACGTGCTAAGACATTTTGAGGAGGAGCCCGGTTCAAGCACTAGAAGAGCCGGCCGCCTGTTAAACATGAGTCACGTCGCAGTCTTTAAAATTTTAAAGAAAAACAAGCAGCATCCGTACTCACTTCAAAAAGTGCAAGGTCTGCTTAGTCCGGCTGACTTCGAGCGCCGGGTAACTTATTGCCAGTGGGCACTGCAGCGATGCGTGGAGGACCCCCATTTCATCGAAAATGTCATATGGTCAAACGAAAGCCTATTTACGCGCAATGGCATGTGGAATCGGCGTGTATGCCATCACTGGGCAGAAAGAGGCCATAATCCGCGTGCCACTCGGCCGCTAGCACATCAAATACGGTGGTCACTAAATGTGTGGGCTGGGATAAATGGAAACAAAATAATAGGACCTGTCTTCATCCCAGGGACTCTAAACCGTGTGAGGTATCTGGCTCTTCTTAACGGCACCGTCGCGCGGTACCTCGACAGGTTGCCGCTAGCCGAGCTCCGAAATGTGTGGTTTCAACATGACGGAGCACCCCCTCACATTTCGACAGAAGTGCAGTCGCGGTTAAACGAGATGTTTGATAGCCGCTGGATCGGGACTCGGGAGGTACGGTCCCGAGGCGTGGCCACCACGGTCACCTGACTTAACGCCACTTGACTTTTTTTTTTGGGGTTGGGTCAAACAACTCGAGTATAAAAAAGAAAGCCACTCGCGGGAGGAGATGGAAATGCGAATCTGCACAGCATTCCGTGTTATCAGGAACCGCATACGCGAGGACCCGCTATTAATGCGACGAGTGCACCAAAACAACCGTCGGCGATTGCAACAATGTGTAGACAGAGGAGGTCAGCATATTGAGCAGTTCAAAATCTAGGTAAGTTTTTAAACATTATTTAAATGTATCATAATACCTAAAACATTAAAATAAAAAATAACACTAAACGACTGTGCCACAAAATTAATAAGTTCAGAAGGCCCACTTTTTCCTAAAACTACTTTTATACTCAGGGAGTACCCCGTTCAACGAACGTGTTACTACTGTGACGTTACACGATTGCTATGAATAAACGCAAGTACTTAGGTATTACGAAGGCAACTGCATAAAGTAAAAGTATTTTTTAAATTTGTTGTTGGAGAAAACATTCCCTTGCTAACGCGTAATACCGTCATTATCATTTAAATCCTAAACTAAATTGTGGTTTAAATAAATTAAACTTTCCCCGAACTTACCGCACACTATTTATTAGCGGTACATTATTTATTAGATAAAATTAATTTTTCATATTAACACTGTAAGCCTGTCGTACCACCACCGGTCTGAGTGGCTAGGTAAAACAAATTCGTGTACTTGTTCCGCGAGTGGACCTTCTGTACTATCTGTTTATTTTGTGGCCACGAGCCCGCGACGAGCGACGTGTCGGCAGAAGCGCTGCCACCACCTCGCGTTCATTACTCGGCCGCTGCGTGCAGAATTTATAACTGTCTACTCTGTATTTTAATTTTAATGTTATTGAAATTTGGCTTAGATACCTGAATTTATGTTTTTTTTTATTTACTATGTTTGCGAATAGGTCCTTCCAAGCCCAAGGTGCCGCAGTGACGTGTTCATTTGTCAGCTGGGCATTTGAGACGGGTTGTTAAATGTTGTTGCTAAAACTAAACATACTTACATAAATGTTTAATTTTACTGATAACAACCCGACGACGTATTTTGCACAGTCTTTGTAATTCAATAAGCCGCCTTTATCAAAGGCGCCGCTCGCCATTCAGCGCAGCGCGCTGCGCGGGCGGCCGCCGGCTCGCTCGGCTTCGTGAACTCTCGGAGACGCTTGGCCGGCATTCTGTTTACTACGAGTACTATTCCGCGCTACTATTTTGATTTTAAACAGGATGTTTCGAATTTATTGACAATTAATTATTTTTATTAATTCGGATTATTTTATGCTTATTTTTCTATTCTGATATTTTAATTTTAATCTATTGATGATATAGATTAACGAGTTTAAGGGAACGCCCTCTGTTATTTAACATACTGTATGATAACAATAGTTATGAGATCAACATTATTACAATATGAACATAATTATTTATTGCAACACTTAGAACCCTTAGTTTTTGTTATTTTAATTAATAAAAAATATAATCAGTCTCAGAAAACAGCCTTTAAATAATTAAATGCTTACTTTTTAATTACCTACATACTAATTAGATATTATAAATCAGTAACAAAAATATTTATATCTGTAATAATTTCACAAAATACCCTTATATTAGGTACAAAATAACCTTTATAATAGGTACACACATTTATAATTCGCTCAATACAGAAGCCGACCCCAAGATGCTTGGGATTAATAAGGCTAGGAGAAGAGAGAGGAGAGTCAGTAATCAATGTTTGTAAGTTCAAATAAAGTAGTTTTAAAAAATATTATCAGAATCAGAGTCAGGTGGAAAAATAATATGTCGTTTATACGAAACTGATTTTGGTACATGTAACTCATCAATATCAGATGATGATGTAAAATGTGGGAAGAACTCTAGCTGATGTTGAAGCATGACCTGAATGTATTGGATTTTTAGTTTTCACCTTGTAATTATTTTGTAGTGGGATTAATACTGAGTCAGATTCAGATTCTGAACTTGACGTCGTATTACGACGTATTTCCAACGCTTTTGATGTATTATGTTTTCTCACACTTGTTGGTTTAGACACAGCTCCCACATTTTGAGGTATTCCACGAAGCACACCCAAACGAAGCACACCCAGACGAAGCACACCTAAAGTATTCCACTTAGCACACCCGTAGGTGGGCTTAAAATAAAAAATTAAAATATTTAATTTCCTATTCCACGAAGCACACCTATGAATATCACTCGCATAGTGCGGGGACTAAGAAATAAAAATGTCGATAGAAGAAAATATTTATTATTTAAAAGACGAACTAAAAACTTCTAACATCATTCAGTTTCATTATAATAATGTGACACAATATTTGTCATTTTTGTACTCTTACTATTTAAAATCACAGATTGTTTCATAATTATCTTTCCAAAAAAATTATTATTTATTAACTATTTTTCTATTATTTTCTTTTTATTAAAATCATAGATTGTTTCATAATTATGCAATAAAAACTTGGACAAATATCAAAAACATTGTAAATATTGTTTTACATAGAGATCTATGTTGAAGTTTTCTTATAGCTACCTGTTTAGTGAATAATAAAAATACTCTACTTTAACATAAAAATCACAGATTGTTTCATAATTGCAATAAAAACTTGGACAAATATCAAAAATATTGTAAATATTGTTTTACATAGAGATCTATGTTGAAGTTTTCTTATAGCTACCAGTTTAGTGAATAATAAAAATACTCTACTTTAACATAAAAAAATCACAGATTGTTTCATAATTACAATAAAAACTTGGACAAATATAAAAACATTGTAAATATTGTTTTACATAGAGATCTATCTTGAAGTTTTCTTATAGCTACCTGTTTAGTGAATAATAAAAATACTCTACTTTAACATAAAAAATCACAGATTGTTTCATAATTACAATAAAAACTTGGACAAATATCAAAAACATTGTAAATATAGTTTTCTATAGAGATCTATGTTGAAGTTTTCTTATAGCTACCTTTTAACTAATAATAAAAATATTCTAGTTTTATGTAAAATCACAGACTGTTTAAAATAACAAATCACAATCTTCAAGATAATTAAATAATCTTTGAAGAAATAGGCAATTTAGTATTTAAACTTATCAATTAAATAAATTATTATTAATCAGAATCTTAATTTCTCTAGACAATGTCCAACTGAAATTAAGCCATTTTTATAATCTTTTATTGTGTTTTCGATTATATTATTTTTTATTTCAGCATGTTTTTGATGATTTGAATAACCCATTTTTACTCTAACTTCGGCATAATTATTGCAATTTTTTTGGAAGCAATCTAAAAGTTTTGCCAGATTTATGGCTCTGTTTTTATTGAAAATTTTATTTATTTCAGAGTAATGAGACTGTATAATTATTAGTTTTATTTTTTACGTTATAACACGACCATTTGTCGTGCCATAACTTATGTTCGAGCCACTGAGTTACAATGTAATCGTTAAATCTAGAAATACTTTCTCCTTGAGAACATTCGCTCATGATGTAGAGCCAGGCCTCATCCAAGTCTTCCAGCGGTAAATGTGGCAAAACTGTACATAAACCGACATGTTTTCTATATATGCTATTCTTCTCTAAACCTAAGTCCCTGGATTTTTTTTTAATTGCTTTTTTGAAATGAAAATAGCATCCGTGCGTTAGGAAATACTGCTGTAAAACTCCTGACGGCAGCTTCCTCAAAATCGCTTGTGAAAACATTGACTTGCATTTTGGGTATTGTTGTTTTTAATAATTGAAATAATATTTTATAGGTCGATTTTTTTTTGTTATGTAATAAAGCATAGGCTAAAGGTTTAACAATATTTTCAACCTCACCGTGGATGCTGTAAATTTGAAGAAATGGTTTAGGCGCGCATTTAAAAGTTCCGTCGCAGTATATATGATCGCAGCTTTCAAGTTCCTGCCTACTCTTCTGTGTAGCAAATAAAAGTATTCTCGTTTTTCCGTCGTTATAGTCAGCAAGTACAAAATCTTGAAACGGTTGAGGTACCTGTATATCAAATAAATACTTCTCTCAAATCATTTGTACTAAAATAAATAATAATAATAATTGTTTATTGTCACAAATATTTACATATGAATACATAGGATGTGCACATATTGAAGAAAGTAAGGTAAAACAAATGACTTTCTTTGAAACATCCGTGACTTTCTTTCTTTCACAAAATAAAAGCAGCCATGTTAGATAGTTACTCCGTAAATCATTCAATATCTACGACTGAAAAACTGGTCACGACATTAACAAAACAAAAGTCTTTTCAAAGTTCAAATATTATTATCAAACTTATCCCATTAAAATAGAATTGAAAATGGCATGCATGAATTTCTTTGCTAAGATATTAGCAACCTCTTACATGAGTTTTTTTTTATTAGAATAACGTTCAAATTAAAAAAAAAAACATAGATTCCATGTTTCAATATTTTCGTAATATTCTAAAAATAATAATATTCTAGAAATATTAACTCTACTTACTTGTACATCTATAGGTGACTTCGCAAACATTCTGTTTACGCCGAGAGATTTGTTTCTTTTATTGTAGAGGCCGGACTTAACATTTTTAAATTGTGGCATATCACTGACTAAATTCAATCCTCGGTCCAATGTATCATTAAGTTTTTGCTTGTAGATTGTAGGAATGGGCTCCATGGTGGAAACTACTTGCTGCTCGAGTTCATGCATGGCTTCTTTAATTTGGGTCTCCAAAACGTTTGAGGCACATTTATGTTCCTTTATTTTAACAATTTCTTCCATACTTAATGTGAGTAAGCCATTACACCCTTTTTTAATACACCGCCAGAAGGTATTACCGTTTTTATAAATCTTGTGTTTACTATATTGTTTGTTATTATACACTAACACTTGTGTCCTCTTCCGGCCAAGTACGTAATTAATAGATGGGTTAAAATTTCTACTACTTGGACCTGCCATCGGCTCCATTATTTTGTTTGAATAAATTGCACGAAAAACAGAAAAAAATAACAATAACAAGACCGGCGCACAATTGCATACACTCAGCCCGTGACGTCGCGATAGTGTAATGAGAACTAAGCATGTAAACAAGTTCCGGAAATGCTCGGCTAAATTCGGGTTGGCTCGGGAATGCAGTGGCGGGCGCACGCGTTGACTATTAGCGCATCATGTATACGTCTTATCTATGGGATTTATCTAAGAAAATTATGAAAATTACAAGTATTGTATCACATTATTATAATGAAACTGAAAGATGTTAGGTATTTAAGTTAGTCTTTTAAATAATAAATATTTTCTTCTATCGACATTTTTATTTCTTAGTCCCCGCACTATGCGAGTGATATTCGTAGGTGTGCTTCGTGGAATAGGAAATTAATTATTTTAAATTTTTATTTGAAGCCCACCTACGGGTGTGCTAAGTGGAATACTTTAGGTGTGCTTCGTCTGGGTGTGCTTCGTTTGGGTGTGCTTCGTGAAATACCTCCACATTTTGCTACTGTTTCCAACAATTGGTCCTTAGTTATAGGAAAACCGGACTTCCCGAGATAGAAAATCCAGTCTACCAGTCTTTTTTCTTCCTCCTTCGTTAAAACAGTTTCTTTTCCACAATGTTCATTTATATATTTATTATTTCTCTTGTCACGCAGAGTTTTCATGGGTATGCCATAGGTTTTTGAAGCTTCGTATATGCTGGTCCCTTCATTTATAGCTAGAAGCGCAGCTTCTAGTTGAGCAGAGGCGTACTGCTTGCGCTTCTGCGGCTCCATGATTCTATAAAAGAACACAATCTTTAAAGAGATATAGAATTTAATTCTTCGAAAGAAGCTTTAAAAAGTTTCATGGCTCCCATTCCGTCCCGCCATTTTTATTTGATTTGAAAACATATGAAATATAGCCAATGCCATGGAGCCATGAATGAAACTGGATAGCAAATATTATTTTACATTAATAATATGTCCTGTGACAAAATCTCTCAAAACGTATGCAAGAAATAAGCCAATTTGTTCAAAAATATACATTTGTGTTGTTTTTGTGTACTGTAATATTACCAAAAATATCGTCACAGCTGAGAGTCGGTAATAGAATCAAGTATGGAGGTTACAATAAAATTAATAATAAACAGATAAAATATCCGCTTTAAGGAATACAGCCAATTTGTTCAAAAATATACATTTTGTTTTTGTGTACTGTAATATTACCAAAAATATCGTCACAGCTGTGAGACGGTAATAGAATCAAGTATGATGGTTACAATATTCTATTAGCGACCAATAAAATTAATAATAAACAGATAAAATATCCGCTTTATGGAATACTGTTAAATTCGATCTCATTGCTATATTATTTCTTTTAATGTCCGTTAGTCTTTAGTTCAGATAATAAAGGTTATTTGCCATATAATATCATTATAATATTAGGGATTGTCTAACGTTGAATCGAGTTTTACACAAAAACTTTAAGAAATAACTTTGTCGTTAATAGATCTAATGAAGTAAAATAATTTTAAGAATTGAACATAAAAAAATAAAATCAAATGAGGTAGTTTATAATAGATATTATTTTAAAATACTAAATGTTCTCAAAATTTAACAACGCCATGGGTCGTTATTAGAATCAAGTTTTTAAAGGATGACGGGCAAAAATGTATGGGACGCGTACCCACCGACCAATAATGACCAGACGTATGTCGTTAGAAAGCTCTTTTCATGACTATCATTTGTTATTAACGGGGACTAGTCTTAATTCGTTGTGGGGAAAATGTTATAGTTACTCAAATGATAATTATCTATTAAAATAAAAGTTGTTTGTTCCAGATATTTTATCATTGTTATTATGGGGGCTAGTCTCAATTCGTTGTGGGGAAAATGTTAAAGTTACTTAAATGATATCTATTAAAATAAAAGTTGCTGGTTCCAGATATAAAAAAAAAATGTTTAAAAGTTAAAAATCCCTACGTAAACTATTAACTATTAGTATAAGTCTGCGGGTACGAAACTTGCGACGGCCGGAGCGACGGCGGGGCGGGGCGGTGCGGCGCGGGGCGAAGAGATAGCGGTGTCTTGCGTGTGTACGAAACAAACTTCCGCGCAGTCGCGCTCACGTAGTGTTGTGATAAACATGAATTCACGTCGAAGAGAACTATTGGAGCCCAGTCTCCTAATGAGAGAATTTTTATTACCTAGAGATGGTGTTCATCCAATAAATCAACGACGACGCAGTTTGGGAGAATTTTCTACACTTTATTACGAGCTACGTTGTTATTCAAGAAAGTTCTACAATTACACAAGAATGAGTATAGAGACATTCGATTATGTTTTACAGAAAATTAGAAGTAATCTGGAATCTAACATTTTCGGAAATCGTATAATCTCACCTGAACAAAAACTATTTTTAACACTAAGGTAAGTAGGAAAATAAAAGTAGATAGATTGTTAATATATTTTTGTTTATTAATTGAATAATCAAGATAGGTACAAAAATTCACTATTCGGGTGTTTGAGTTCTATACCCATGAGACCAGCTAGAACTAGAATTCCCTCTATATGGATCCCCAAACATTGAATTATGTATTTCTTCCATCATTACTTGATTAATTCTATTCCTAACATTAAATTTTTGTAATGGAGTAAATGACTCCATCTGTGGTAACAAACTCATCAAGTAATAATAATCTTCTGATTTACTTTCGCCAGATTGATTTGCGTTTGAATTTTGTTGCAAATCTTTCTCTAATAACAATAACCGTTTTTTCTCTAATTCCAACATTTCCATCCGAATATCATTTGCAGTCTTTCTTTTTGGGGCTCTAGAACTAGAACTAGCGGTATTAATTGACAATGAAGTATTTGTAGTACATACTTCATCGTCGCTTACCGACGTCTGTTCCTGGGCATTCACCGAATCTGTAGGCGAACATAGGTTAATATCTGATTCTCTAATTACGGGGTCCGATGAATTTGTTTCTATGCACGGTGAAGACATTGAAGTATTCGGTAATTGACTATCAACCGTTGTTAAATTTGTGTCTGAATTATCAGGCGGTATTTCAAATCGCAAAAAATTCATTTTTTGGAAAAACTGCCACGTAGACTGAATATTATCTCCTGGATCTCCTGATCTGGGTGTAGGCAGCTTTTTTAATTCTTTTCGATACTGATCCTTTAAATTCTTCCATCGCTTCTTCAAAACCGCAACTGTAAAAAATAAAACATATTTATTACCTACCAATTAATGAACTCTATTTTATCTATACTAATATTATAAAGCTGAAGAGTTTGTTTGTTTGTTTACCACAGAGTAGGTACCTACTTTTTCGAAAATAATATACCTATGTTTTATTTTCCTACTGAGACGCGTGCGAAGCTGCGAGCAACAGCTAGTTATTATTATAAAGAGGAAAGATTTGTACGTAGAATAAGAAACAGCTAGTAGTATATAAACTTAATATAAATTATTTTATTTACAGATTTCTATCAACGGGAGTATCTTTTCGAGGTTTAGCGTTTTCCTTTCGTCTTGGAAATAAAACTGTTCAAAAAATAGTGTATGCAACTTGCAGTGCGATTTGGGAAAATCTTCAACAAACACACCTGCCAGTACCTACTACAGATATTTTAAATAACGTTGCTGATAAATATTTTGATAAATGGCAATTTCCTAATTGTGTAGGAGCCATTGATGGCAAACATTGTAGAATAAAAAATCCCCCACATGCGGGTTCATCCTACTATAACTACAAGCATTTTTTTTCAATGCATCTTCAAGCGTTGGTTGATGCTGACAAAAGATTTTTGGTCGTAGAAGTTGGAGGGCGAGGAAGACAGAGTGATGGTGGCACATTTCATTATTCAAATCTTAACAAAGCATTAGAAAATAATAGAATGAATATGCCTCTCCCAAGGACATTGCCAGGAACAGAAATAGTTTTACCTATGGTAATAATAGGCGACGAAGCGTATCCTCTAAAACAATATTTGATGCGACCATATCCACAAAGCGTACTGAATCCTCAGAATGAAATATTTAATAAAAGATTATCAAGAGCGAGAAAATGCGTTGAATGTGCATTCGGTATACTATGTGCCAAGTGGAGAATTTTAAATAAAGCCATAGAAACTGATTGCAAACACGCTCGCCTAATAATTAAAACAACGTGCTTATTGCATAATATTATAATTGATCAAGATGGCTCCAACGATTATCATTACTCAAACATAACCTCAAATAACATAACCACAAATGTGAATGAAACTCGCCGACATCGCAGAAACAACCACGCGGGAAATCTAGCAATAAATGTAAGGGAAAAATTTAAAGAGTATTTTGTAAATAACAATTTGTAACATGAAAATTACACTTACCTTCAACATTCCCGAAATGGCGTTTTATTTCTTCCCAACACTTTATTATAACTTTTTTGTTTTTATGGTGTACGTTTTTACTGTCCCATATAGCCGGTTTTGATAAAATAAAAGATATTAACTCTTCATTGTCAATTTCCATAATTTCCATATTATTACTGTGATAAAAATGCAACACTATGTACCCGCGCGAGCGGCGAAACCAAACTAGTTTGTTCTCGTCGCTCCGCGCCGCCACCGCTCTGCCGCCGCCCGTGCATCGCTCGATCGCGCCGCTCCGCCGACGCCCGTTTCGTACACAGCGCTTAATGTTTTTAATGCATTTGATAAAATCGCTGTCGCGCCGCCCCGCCGTCGCTCCGGCCGTCGCAAGTTTCGTACCCGCAGACTAACTGCCGAAATGCTTATTGCGTACGCGTCGCCCGCCGGCCGCCCGTCGCGCCCGTGATCGCCGCCTTTGTTTGTACCGAACGGCGTATTTCACCCACCCGATGCCAACCGATGACGGCCGAACGTACACGAACGTAGTGAGATGCGGTGTGGTTCTTTGGCTCGCACACCCAGCCGCAGTGTTGTTATTGATACGGCAATTGCCGTAATATACGGTAATCCACGTATTTTTTTCAGAAAATACGGTATACGGCAGGCCTTTCAATGCCGTATCAAAAAATACGGCAACTGGCTGTAAGTGAAACGAAACGTATTTTAACTAGCGATGGCGCAGCGAACGAAACGTACCACTCACAGCCGGGGAGATCCCGACCAACGACTAAAAACAGAGTCCATATCGCCACATCGTGCCATCTCTTTCGTCTTAGGTTAAAATGACTGAGACAAAGTACTGAACTAAAGTAAATTGGGTTTGTCTATCTAGAGTCGAATTATCGAATAGCTCATTCACATTCGCAAGGTACACAATACTCGAGCGCATTCGTTCGTTGGTTACGGTTTCGTTAAGAAATAAATTCTAACTAGTGTTTATTTGTGTTTGAATTGGCAAAATGAGTGATTCTGAAGGACCATCTACGCCAAAAAAGACTAAAAAAGGTAAACACATAAAACAAAAATATCGACAACAATGGGAGAGTGAAGATTTTTTCAAAGACTGGATTGCTCCTGTTGATGGTGATCTATATAGAGCAAAGTGCACCGTATGTGACGTTAAATTATCGTGTGAACTTTCAACTTTGCGACGACATGTGGCAAATAATCAACATAAAAAAAAGACACTCGCTTCGTCGTCTACAAAATCTGTAAGTGCTTATTTTAAACCGCGTGAAAAGGACACCAACACCCTTGTTGTGGAAGCCGAAATAAAACTCGTTGCATTTGTGGCCGAGCACAACATTTCTTTCCTGGCAATAGATCATTTAACAGAGGTACTAAAATCTTGTTTCCCAGACTCTAAAATAGCAGCTGATTTGGCGATAAAAAGAGGCAAATGTACAGCAACTGTAAAAAATGTCATAGGAGAAAGCCAGAAAGAAATCCTAGAAAATATTTTAAAACAGCAAAAATTCAGCGTACTTGCCGATGAATCCACAGACATTTCCACTACTAAGACAATATGCATCCTTGTCAGATATTACGACAAAGATTGCAAAAAAGTTATTGCTTGCTTATGGCAATTGGAGCCTTTGCATGACAAAAAAACAACTGATGGGGCGTCATCTTTACGAGGATGTACAGCTGAAGCGCTATATACAACAATCATAGAAACGTTTACTCAACGTGGTGTGCCATTAGATAATATAATCGGCTTTGCATCGGATGGCTGCAATGTCATGATGGGTCCTCACAACTCAGTTGCCAGTCGTTTACGTGCCGAATTGCCAGGAATACAAATATTTAAGTGCATATGTCACTCTATGCATTTATGCGCCAATGAAGCTTGCAAAAAACTTCCAAGACGTTGTGAGGATTTAGCAAGAAATGTGTACGCATTTTTCAAACATAGTGCCAAAAGACAATCGGAATACATTGAATTTCAAGAATTTATGAATACAAAAATCCATAAATTACTACACCCGTCGCAAACCAGATGGCTATCACTGTTATCAGTAATAAATAGGCTGCTAGAGCAATGGGAGAGCCTGAAATTATTTTTTAGCTACCAGTGGCTAGAAGAACGCACCGTCGCTGCTGAGCTGATCCATCGTGAGTTAAACGACGACTTTGTAAAACTCTACATCCTATTTCTACAATGGATATTACCCAAATTTGTGAAGATGAACGAGTATTTCCAAGGAACAGATTCTAGATTAATAGAACTGGACGATAGTATGAAACTGCTTTACAAAGATCTATTGCAGTGTTACATGACTAGAGACCACGTTAATCAAACTGAAATATGCTTGATTGACCCAGAAAATACACGATTTTTACTACCTCAAATGTATTTAGGTGTTAAAATCATGCAAGAAGTTCAAAAAACCAATATCGTGCAGCAAAAAGTGCTCCTGGCTGAATTTTATTCTCGTTGCCGCGACTTCCTAGTAACAGGCTGCAAGGAAATTCGGAAGCGTTATGATTTTTCCAATGAAATACTTCCACTCCTCAAACATCTGTCACCTGAAAGGGCTGTGCGCCACAGTAATAGAGAGAGTTTTCCGTCAATGTTGCCACTAACCCAGAAACTACCACGTATAGTCAAAAATGAAAATGACCTACAAAAAATCGATGACGAGTGGAGACTTTTACCTGATGTCAACAAATTTTCGACCTTGGACATCGGCACCTGGAAAGCACACGAGTTTTGGGAAAAGATCCATAGCACAACCGACTGCAAAACTCTAGCGAAGTTTGTTTTAGATGTTCTATGCCTTCCTCACAGTAACGCAGATTGTGAAAGAATATTTAGTCAAGTCAACAATATGAAGACCAAGATGCGAAATAAGCTAATAACATCGACTGTAAATAAAACTCTATTAGCAAGACAACTCATTCAAAACCAAGGGAACTGTACTAAGTTTAAGGTGTCGCGCGACATGTGTGAAAAAATGCGTAGCAAAGACAAGTACACACTGGACAAACATGAAACTGATGTAATAGATACCATAAGAAACTTATACGGCGAAGTAGAAATAAATGAGGAATAAATAAATAATATATACGGCATTTTAGTATTTTTTCCCCTAAAATACGGCAAATCAGAATGTGACATACGGCAACCCAGATTTTTAAGATAACAACACTGCCCAGCCGCCAGTCATCAGCTTACGTCCGTTTAGCGAGGACTACGTCATTGTGTTTTTACTGAATCCCTACAAAAACTTAACCTTTGCATTCCTACCGGACTTGTTATCTGCTAACTGTGTGACTTGTGCTTGTTTATTGGACTGTGTGCTGCTATCTGTTTGACCTGGGCTTGTTTATCGGATTGTGGGAACTTGACGCGATGGAAGGACGTCAAAATAACTGTGTTATGTGTCGAAGGGGCCTGCATAATCGAAGATATCAGCGACACATATTAACTGACATTCTTGCGCGCGATCGACCTGATTTTGCAGCTTATGTGCATCAAAATGCAGAACTGGTTTGTTTTAAGCTATATTGTTTGTACATTTAAGACCAATACGAGCTTTTCACTTAGATCTTTGAACCGGCCTCGTGTTGTATGACGCGTTATACTAACTAAAGCTCAGCTTATACTGGTAGTGTTGGCGTGCACTTGACTCTTCATTACTCATTATTATTCGATATGACTCTTATCTTATTTCTAATGGCAATCTATAATGCATACATTCTATAATGCAACTTGAAGCTATGAAATAAATTGTACCTTTTTGAGAGAAAATAAATTACTATTATTATTATTACAGTGTAAACTGCATATAACGTCATTCGATTTAACGAAAAAACTCCCTAAAGCGTCGAAATCACTCGGCTTTGGTTGGTTTAGCTTGTCTTCCATACATGATACACTCTAGGTAGTCAAATACGAACGCGCAAGACTTGTTAAAAAAATATATTTATTTAATTAAATACACGTGTGCTCAGCATGAGCGTTATAATAAGAAGAACCTTTAAATCTAAGTTACATGGTCTTATATACTAGTGAAATATATGTATGTGTGTGTCGGTGGCTGGACCTCACAGTGGGTCAGTAACAGGAAGCCACTCGTATGTCAGATCATACTCTTAATTGTTTTGGTCACCATTACTTGGTGATTTATTGCAAGTAAACATTGCTACCTGGAACTGATGGGTGGCATGGCGTGATCTTAGTTTATCAAAACAGTTCGGGGAAGAGGTTGGCTATGCATAACTCCTCCCTCCGTAAGTGCAAAATCACCATCCGAAGGTGCATTACGAGGGTGATGATTTTGTGTAAGCTTTTTCAACAAACTTCTAAATCGGTATAATATAACTAAAATTAATACAAAAAGTAAAATGACGTAAATTACAATAGTTCCTATGCTAACACTGTGCACATTCACAAAATGACTTTCAATGTTTTTCACTTCACTGTTATCTTTTAATGCGCGCGTTAGGAACTGTAGGTTTTCCAAGTCAATCTCGTCTAGACTTATAGTCTTGCTTAGCGTGATGTCCTTTGGTGTTATAATACTGGGCAGATGTATTGATGGTGAACTGTGGAAGACGACTTCTCCTGTTTGTAAGCGGCGTTTTCTCAATGTGGAAGTCCCAAGTTTTACCTCACAGGCATTGTTAAGGGTTAGAATGTAGGTGCCCATGATGTCATGTTGGCTCATGTCGCCATCAC
This sequence comes from Eremobia ochroleuca, assembly GCA_949629135.1. Taxonomy (NCBI): domain Eukaryota; kingdom Metazoa; phylum Arthropoda; class Insecta; order Lepidoptera; family Noctuidae; genus Eremobia; species Eremobia ochroleuca. The sequence goes on along the minus strand of OX451385.1, from coordinate 1,575,940 downwards.
AGTTTTCCTTCAGGAATGTAGGGAAGCCTGTGAAAATAATCCAAGAGTCTTGGCGTATGGATTTTATTTTGATGTCAGATGCGTTGACTGGAAGAGGTAGGCACGATGTTATCTTCGTAGAGAACGTCATCAAATCTTTGATGCATTGACTTTCTTCCTCTGAAGACATGTTGCTCTCGTAACAAAGGAACTTTCCTTCGTCTAGTTCTCTGCAAGGCTGGGAGAGCGATACTACTTTCGACCCTTTCGCAAGGATATGGGAATGTTTAGGAGTAATTAGGAATGATAGACCAAGGTGGGGATTATACATAGGAAAAGGGTGTAGGGTGTAATAATTGTAGACATCTGATTGGACTATTGGTACTGACATAATAAAAGTTATTTGTTTGCCTTTTACATAAGCTTTGATGTCAATACAATGTTCGATATTAACTAAGTTTTCATTAGTAACAGGGAAAGCTAACTTATCCGTTTTCTCGATATCCTGAAGGATATTAATTAATTCGGTGGTATCTAATATGGATTGGTGTAATACATTAACTCTACTAAATGCCAACGCTGTCTCTACTTCATCTAAGCGGGTCAATAATATCTGTAAGTTATGAGTTAACATGTTATAAGTATCTAAGACAAGGTTCTTACTCCTTTGGAATTGAGTTTTGTTTAAAATTTCTTCTATTTCCTCTATAGTTTTCTCAAGTATTATAAAGTTGTTTCTAGTTGAGTTAGTGATATTAACGAATGTGTCAACTATTTCAGAAATAAAAGTAACTTTATTCATGATTGCTTCTTGTTGCAATTATAGACTGTTTATCCATTTATCATATCTAAGTGCATCTTCGTTATCTAAATTTCCAGTTATAGCTTTAATTATGGATCCGACAGGATTGATAAGTCCCCTTTTTATTCTAATGCTTGGAACTAACTGATTATAGTGTTCTATTGTTATGTTCATTATGTATTGGGTCTGCAACTCAGCGTCAACAAGACTACAATCTAAAACGTACATGCTTAATTTATCTTTCATATAGCTAGATATTTCGTTATATTTTTCTATGTTATATTCTAGATTCCTACGAACTAAATTTAAGTCTAGTCTCTTAACTATATGCCAGTTATACAGGCTAAGTGAAGCTTGTCCTTCTTTAACGGGGAGGATTCCCGGATTGTCTTCAATCCTTTGAAGTTGAAGGCCCAGGCTGAGGGCTGCTTGCATCGCTACCACCAGGACGAATCTGTGAAGGACGTTTTATGTCTTTAACTGGTATTTTCTTCGTTCTATGGTTTTTGTTTTGGACAGCTACTGTATTCCTTTTAACTTCATCTATAACTGTTGCTTTTTGGTATCGAGGCTTATCTTTACTACGTCTGGTATTAACTCCTTTCATATAAATTTGATCTCCTTTTTTAATGTTAAATTGTTTTTCACCGCCGCGTTTTTCTTTGGTTTTTTCTTTGGATTGTATCATTTTATCGGTTAAATAATTATACAGATATTTAGTGCGCTTAACATGGTCCTTTACTAACTGTTGGGTGTAGCTCTTATTAAAGTCTACTGCAAAGGTACTTGAGGCATCAGTGTGTCCAAAGACTACTTCAAACGGTGTTAAACCAGTAGTTGAATGAATAGACTGGTTGTATGACATAATAGCATATGTCATGACAGATGCGGCGTCTGTTATTTTTCTCTCGTACTTTGCAAGTCGATAGATTTCTATAATAGTGGAATGAAATCGTTCGACTAATCCCATAGAGTTTGGATTATGGGGCGTACCTATGTGTAGATTAATCTTGTAAAATGCTAACATTTCCTTTAATAAGTTATTATTAAATTCTGATCCTGGGTCTGCACTAATCTTTGATGGCACACCATATGTGGCGAAGTATTTTATAAGTGCTCTTATGACTTCCGGTGTAGATCTATTAGGTACTTCTATAGCTTGACCTAGTTTACTAAAAGCGTCAATGATTGTAAGAAAATAGCTTCCTTCTATTGAGAAAATGTCTATAAAAAGTTCTTGAAACGGTTTTGTTTGGGTTTGAGGTAATTGTAGTTCGGGTTTTATGGGTTTCCTATCATACTTCATGTGTTTGCAAAGTTCGCATGAGTTGATAACGCAAGCTACGGTATGCTCTAAGTTATTCCAGTAGTATGTTCTTTTTAAATGGGCTACGGTTTCTTTAATACCACGATGACATGTTTTTCCCACGTGATATTTTAGGACTATTTCTCGTTGTTCGTTTTCGTCTGCAACGTGAATGACTCTTTCGGTGCACTCATATATGCTTATTGCATGTTTTTTAAATAAAGTTGTAATAATTTTTGAAAATTCTTTGCGGTGATGTTCGTCCTCAAAATAGATAAAATATTTAATTTTAGGACGGATATATTCCTTTAGGAATTCTTTTATTAATTCTGGTTTATCTATTGGCATGTGTACTTCGAATACTTTTTGCTTATCCCTAGATAAGTCTTTAACGTTGCACTCATTTCTATGCCATGTGTATACGAGAATCTGATTGGGTTTCGTATCAATGGCTTCCTTTAATATTGGGATATCAGAAGAGTCTGTATTTTCTTCCGAATGTACTGTTACTAAAGAAGGAGAGTCTGCTCCTTCAGATGCTGTGACTGTTTCGCTTCCTATTGATGGTACTGAATATGGTGATCTAGGTCTATTTTTAGAGTTCCTAGATGAAATAGTAACATTTTCATCTTCATCTGATGAAATTACAATGGTTTTTGAACTATCGGTGTTCACTATCATTGAAACATTGTCTAAAGCGTTAACTTTAATTCTGGACAATGCGTCGGCATTGCCGTTTTGTTTACCGTTGTAGAGGCTTCTATCTGAAAATTTGCTGGTTCGTTTACATCTTGCACGCAATCAATTTGATTACTATCATCTATTAACACAAGGTTCTCGTCATCTAATAAAAATATCTGTTCGCAGTTAGATTCAGAGTCAAGTTCAAGTGGTCCTTCAATCATATTACTATGAACCGTTCGCATTGACACGTCATTATTTTGCCTCGGCTGTTGATTGAGTATGCCAAATCGGAATTGTTGGTTTGGATTTGCTTTAAAGAAGCCTGATTGTTTATAATTATTAAACGTACGCGGAATCTGTTGGGGTTGGTGAGTTATAGCTTTTTGATTTGGTTGGTTACTGGTACTTGGTTTAGGTCCTTGCGGTTGATTTGCGGCTTTTTGGTTGTTATTGTTTGTAATAAAGTTGGGTTTAAAACCATATATTTGTCTAAATGATTGATGTCCTTGATTGTTATTTGCCGGAATACCGAATTTGAACTGAGTTGGAGCTGTAAAGTTTGGTTTAGAAATATTAGATTGGTTCGTGTTATTAGAATGGGTTGGTTTGTTTTTATTTCGGGCATTGTATCGCGTTTGGAAGTTAACTTCCTCCGTTACAACACTTAACGCGGACTCCAAAGTAAGGCATTTATTAAGTCTAACAAACTTTATCATATCTTCTGGTAAGTTATAAAGGAAAACGTTTAGAGCTGTATTGTTATATATTATATACTTGGCAGCTTTAATGCCCTCATCAGTTAGAAGGTTTACTTTTGAAATTAATGAGCTTCTAACATTCTGTATTCTGTGGCAAAAGTCTATAAATGACTCTCCATGTTTTATCTTGAGGTTTTCTAATTCAATGTTAAGGCAAGCTTGGGATCTCGGATCTCCGAAGTGTTGGACAAAGAGTTCCTTAAGGTCATCCCAGGTTGTGACGTTTTCACGTTCACTAACTAAAACTGCTGCTTTACCAACCAATCGGCTTGTAATGCAATGAAATAGATAAGTCTGTTGTGCTGGGTTATTCTCCCCTCTAAAGCTTCTAATCACATATTCGCACTTAGAAATAAAAAGATTAAGCAACTTATCATCTCCATCAAATCTTGGGATGATGCTTTGGATTTCCTTAGGTATAAGTTGGATATTCATTACTATATTTAATTATAAGACAAAAATTAAAATAACGAAGTTGGCGATTTGAGTCCACACAACGCTTTGCTACGCTAGAATGTCTAAACTAGCTGAAGTTTGAGCAATTTAAACAAAAGAAGTGTAATGGCAATGTAAGTCCAATTACATATTAAAAATGTAACGCAAAACTAGTAAACTGGCAATGTGAGTCCAATTTACTTAATAAACTAAAATAAAATCTAGATTCGGCGATTTTTGTCCAAAAATAGATAAACTACGCTAGTTGGCGATGTCTAGTCCAATTAGACGTTAGGGGTTGAGACAAGGAATGGAACAGTGCGAATAAAGGTCTACTCACAGTATGCTCGATCCCATGCCGGTTCTCGTACTGCTGCTGCTGCTGCTGCTGCTGCTGCTGCTGTTGCTGCACACGCGACGTTCTTTTGACGAATTTGTTGAAGAGGTTCTTTACGAATTAGAAGTCTATAGCGTCGAGAATACGTTACGACCGATTTATGTGTCCATTAACGAAACTGTTCGCGACTTTAGCTAATCCGACCCGGCTGCGCCAGTCAAATATGAACGCGCAAGACTTGTTAAAAAAATATATTTATTTAATTAAATACACGTGTGCTCAGCATGAGCGTTATAATAAGAAGAACCTTTATACTAGTGAAATATATGTATGTGTGTCTTATATACTAGTGAAATATATGTATGTGTGTGTCGGTGGCTGGACCTCACAGTGGGTTAGTAACAGGAAGCCACTCGTATGTCAGATCATACTCTTAATTGTTTTGGTCACCATTACTTGGTGATTTATTGCAAGTAAACATTGCTACCTGGAACTGATGGGTGGCATGGCGTGATCTTAATTTATCAAAACAGTTCGGGAAAGAGGTTGGCTATGCATAACTAGGTATATAGCATTACACCCACTCTCAATAACAACAACAATTAAATAATAAAAAGTACTTTTTAAGTTGCGAAAATTAATAAAAACTGCGCAGCTGTGTACGTTCTTTTGTTCTTTTGTCGCTTTATTATCCTAGCCCGTAATAAACTCTACTGTCGGCATCATCCATACCGAACTTTCTAAGAAATCCATTCTTTTGTTTACAAATTGGGATTGCTTGCACGTGTAGACGGTTGTTAATAGGAATCATGGATTAAAATATCAACGTTATCATATTCTTAGTTGCTCACAAGCTTTCCTGTAAACATAGGAATTAAGAGAAAATCACTGTGTATTGACGAAAAAGTTATACTGATACGCGCAATACAGGCGGGAGAGAAGATAAGTGATGTTGAACTTTTTCATTTTCTAATCCAGATTTTTCTTCTCTCCATTTAACGGCAACTCTCTATAACGTCAAAATATGCACAGTCCCTTGAGTGTCGTTATGTAGAGTTTACACTGTATTATTATTATATTCTAATACATACTTGCTATAAAAAAATCGGTAGCTTTTATACGCAACCATTTCTGCCAGTATCAGTTGTATGTATTGAACTATTTAGTTGACATAAATCGAGTGCCATCGTCCCCGTTAACATGTTCAGTGCCGCTGACGACTGGAGTCATCAGATGGGTTTCGTATCAATCAATTATTTTACGTTTTAACAGACCCAAGTCTTAAATCTTTTTATGAGATTAGTGGAATAGGCCATCAGTTGGTTTCATTTCAAAATCTTGGATGGGATTGATCGATTATAATTGATTTATTTAATTCTTTTCAGGTTGCATTCAATAATACACGTTACCTCTGTCATCGATGCTGGCAAAGAACCGAGAATGCAATTCGATTACCGGTTCGAGAAAATGTTGCAGATCAAGAAATAGTTAACGTTGAACGTGAAGGAAATGTGGCGGTTCTACAAGTTCCAGCTTACATGAGAGCACCGAATACGGCCAGACACTGCTTTTTTAATAATTGCCGGAATAATCCAAGTCGCCGCGTACCAGACGCAGTAAAAGAGTATTTACTAATAGAATACAAACTGTATTTACCACCACATGTTCGTGTTTGCCTTGAGCATCTGCAAGGTAATGCCTGGAATGAATTAATAGATTTTTGTAACGTGACACATGACTTTGACAGTGACCACTTCACTGATGTTTGTACAATATTAACAAAAGCCTCAAGAAACACGTTTTTGGACTTTGAAAGGCTAGGTGCCATAAACGAGGACGACATGCATTTTTGGACCGGCTTCAACAATAATCAGTTTCAATTAATACTCGAAGAAATTCCAAGTTTGATCGAAAGATGTCGTGAACCACGTCAAGCACTCGGCATTTATTTAACAAAACTGCGTACCGGAGATTCGAATGATAGACTAGCTAGTCAGTTTCGAATGTCCCGAAGAAGTATAGGAAGGAAACTAAAAATAGTGAGAGAATGCTTAACAGCAGATTTTGTTGATCGTCACTTAGGTTTTGATCATATAACCAGAGAAAATATTTTGGAAAGAAACCAGACCATACCTAAAGGTATATTTGGCAATGAAGCAAACACGAAGGCGCTTATTATTTGCGACGGGACATATCTCTACATTCAAAAAAGTTCCAATTTTTTGTTTCAACGGTTATCATATAGCCTACATAAATTCCAAAACCTATTAAAACCGTTTTTCTTGGTATCGACTGATGGATATATTATAGATATATTAGGGCCTTTCGCTGCTACCAAGTCAGATGCATCTATTATGTCCGAATTGAGCGACGAAAATAATGCGCTTCACTGGTTACTTGAAGAAAACGATGTGTTTATTTTCGACAGAGGTTTTCGAGATGCTGTTGATGATGTGGTATCATGTGGGTATGAAGTACATTTACCGCCCACGAAAGACAGAAATGAAACGCAATTAACCACTGATCAAGCCAACAAATCAAGACTGGTTACCATATGTCGATGGGTAATTGAAGTCATAAATGGGAGGTTCAAACGAGATTTTAAGTTGCTACGCCAAGATTACTTTAATTCTACGCTACCTAACGCATTCACAGATTTCAAAATAGCAGGTGCTCTATTAAATGCCTTTCGTGATCCCGTTACTGACAACGTTAACGCAGAGTTAATATTGAACAAAATACATCAAAATATTAATCTACCCAACCATTTATTCAATTATGTGAATGAAAATAACCTTAATAGGCAAAGGGTTGCGTTCATGAGAATAGATGCAAATGAGCTTGAATTGCAAGACTTTCCGCGAGTCACAGAACATGACATTAAAATGTTTGCATTGGGCTCCTACCAAGTGAAACTTGCAAAATCTTATTGCGGTGAACACATACAAAACGGCCTGTATATGATAGAAGTATTTGGGGAGGATGCACGCGGTGACATGCAGTTATACAATATGCCTCAAAATAGTTGGCTATTAAGGGGACGCATTCAGTCCAGACATGTTAGATCAAGAACATATTACTGTTATATTTTAATACACAGGGATCAAATCGGCATTAATGCAATATGTCAGTATTACTGCACTTGTTTGACTGGGCGAAGAACGGTAGGCAGCTGTGTACACATAACGTCAATAATATGGTACATTGGTTACGCAAGGCATGAAGTGTTCAATCCTCCAGCAGCATTTTTAAATGATGTAATCGTAGACAACATAGATCACTAGTTTTTAAATAATAAGAATTGTGTTTGTAAATCAGTAATAAACGATTTTAACTCTATGTTTTTTTTTTTTTATTTTAAGTTTCTTTTTCACGATTTGACTGACCTCATACTTAACATTATAACGCTGAAAGTACATGGAATCCACACAAAAACTGTTTTTTTAGATATCTAATATTAACAAAGATATCATTTAAGTAACTATAACATTTTCCCCACAACGAATTGAGACTAGCCCCCATAATAACAAATGATAGTCATGAAAAGAGCTTTCTAACGACATACGTCTGGTCGTTATTGGTCGGTGGGTACATTCCGCCCGTCATCCTTTGGATTCTATTACCGCCTTAAATTAAAACATGATTTTATGACACAAAAACCAGTAAAAAGTATTTTATTAATAGTTAGTTTAGAAAACGAATATATACGTTACAGTTGTAATGTGATAGCAAGAAGACAAATCCATTTTTAGTGTGTCATTTTCCTTAAGTAATATTTAGGTGTACTTACGTGGCTGGAGACGCGACACTATGAAACGTGCGTCCGCTTCGGGCGCGTCCCACTCACTGTCAAATTATTTCTTTCACTGGCTATTTAAGCACACATACTTTACTCTTTTTGTTGTCCAACAAAAATACGTAACTAATTTTTAAGGTATGACTTTTCTGGAACCCTATATTATGTCTAATATGAGTGATTTAAAAATTAGATCGAGTACACATTTTAGGGGGCCGTTAATAGGAGCTTTTACGTTAAATGTTTTCCAAAGCTTTTGAACTGATTCCTTACTCAGTCCTTCAACTACAATTCTGCCCCAACGTTCAGATATCTCATTTCAGTTCTGATTTTAAGGGCGTAAATCTCAATTTTATCTTTAGTTATTGAAGAGTTAAATTAAATTTTATCTTTAGGTTCTCCTAGAGCTTCCAATATATCGCCCGATAAAGCGGAAAATTCCAGTGGAAGTTCACCCACTTCGTGGATCTGTATATCCAATCCAGTATTTCTATTATCTATACTAGATGTAATGCCTATGATTGGCTCAATAGGGCATGGTCATCTATCTCTTGAGGTATTCATATGATTGACTGGGAGCTGGGACCCGAATAATGTGAATCGTCAGATTCATAATCTGTAAGGATTAAGGATTATGATAGGGTAATACAAATATCCGTAAGATATTTATTGACGAGTGATATCAAACAGTATTCGGTCATAATCACATTACAACTCCGTAAATACGTATTTATTTTTGAGTAAAAGACCACAATCGCATTGTGGTACCTCATAATGAGTCATTGTAAACATTATAGGTTGACAGCAACATGTACAGTATCGGTTGTAATCGCATCATAAATCTGAGGGTACATCAATAAAGAATTGACCATAATCGCATCGTGGTTCTATTCTGATATGTTGAGAGCAACATGTAGGGTATCGGTTGTAATCGCATCACAACTCTGAGGGTACATCAATAGAGAATTGACCACAATCGCATCGTGGTTCTATTCTGATATTTCGACAGCAACATGTGGAGTATCGGTTGTAATCCCATCACAACTCTGAGGGTACATCAAAAAGAAAATAAAATTTTCTATATTTACTTAAAGTACACATTATTATAAATCATGCATGAATCATGTTGTAAATAGTTACGTAGTTAACTACTATCACTGTCGTCATGATCATCCATTGTTTCTTCGTCATTATCATCCTCGTCTCCGATTGTTTCTATAAGTGGCACGTTCAACATTTCCAGCACCTCCTTAGGGAATAGTTTTCTTTTTTTATTATGGCTCCTCCTCTTGGATGAAATTATTGGATCAGAAGCTATTAGCATCCAGTGCACAATGTCTGTATTATTATGGATTCTGGACGTTTTTCTAGCATGGAAAATTCGTAAACCTTTATATTCTTTTTGACTAGATTCCAATACATCTTCTGAAAACAACCCCACAGGCAAAGGTAGCTCCTTTATTATGTCTGCACCGTGTATTAGTAGTTTGTGCACAGATGCACTCATTTTGTACCAACTATAACGTTCTATGCACATTTTTGCTGTTTCGATGCAGTAGTTTTTAAAACTAACGTAATTCACGCTAAATCAAAATGATAAAACACTCAGGATGTTGGCAAATCTTTCTATAATTTTAGAATCTAAGCCTGTGATAGCCCCAGGTTTTGTGGGCTCAGCAAAAAACTTCTTTGCCGTATTCCCATCATTTGAGTTGCCCCCACCCTGCTTCGGTTGGTCTACCACTAATCCCATTTGCTGGTAAAACTTAGTGGTTATTTCTTCTTATCTCTTTTTTACATTTTCTTTGGCTTCTTTGCCCCTCGCTTGCCATTGCCGTAATTCTAGTTTATAGGAGATATTTAACAAGTACTCGTAACATCTAACTAAGGTATGAGTGTAGTACAGATATTCCAAACTTAAATGAAGTTGTCGTAGGATATTGTTTCTGCAAAAGTAAGTCAAGATTGTTGAGATCCTTGGATGTTGCCTTGCACACATTAGGGTCATAAACAAAACAGGAACTTAAAATTTAAAAAAATAAAAATGTCTTCTTTTTTGTGAAAAATCAGCATTTATTACGTGAAATAGCAAAATAATTATACTGTCCACAAAATCAGAGATCAAAACCTTATTTACATGAAAATATGTGACATTTTGGTTTTTATGTGTCCACCAAAAATACCAAATAATCCACAGAAAAGTTTAAAATAGAGCTTTTAATCAACAAAATGAACTCTAACACTTCGTAACCTTAAGAACAAAAACAATTACGCTGTACTTTACTTCTTCATATTAAAAATAAAACAATTAGTCCAAAATAATCAATCAAATAAAATAAAACTTTTACGTCCACAGAAATGACGTCTTTTCCGTTAGCATAATTGTTATATCGTCGGCGTCAGGCCAGGAGGCTGACCGCAACCTTTTACAAAACAATCTTATTTCAAGAGAGTTTTGTTTCAAGCTTATAATAACCTTACTCATATTCATACCATGACCTTCATTGTTCAATATTATTGTATTCCTGCTTAGGGCTGGGAAAGAACGAACTATTTGTGAGATTAATCTATGGCCTGCTAAAAAAAAAAGAAACAACGCTATATGAACTGTATAGCGTTGTCCCTTTCACACGTCGGCGTCGGTCCGAAATCCAATTATGGGGTTTTACAAATACAATATTAACTTTTTACTTAAAAAAAAAAAAAAAAACTTTGTATTAGTATCTAATTATTATAAGTTATTATCAATAATTTTCATGAAATTAACACAAATATTAAAAGATTTTACTTTAAAAAATGAGAAAAACAATTGTAAAAATTAAAAATATGCTGCGGCTATGTTCACATAATAGGAATCGGAACAAACTGTGTTCTTATCAGCTGTTTATCGTATGAGATCGTAAACAGCAAAAGTCAAAACTTCAAAAGTGTTTTAAGTGGTTTTCTAAGTCGGTTGGAGCTATTTTATCATAATTGCTGTGCATAATTGCTTATGAATATGATCCTGTGTGTCGCCCGCCAGTATTATATAGCCAGTTGGTTCAAGGAACAAACATGGAATCAAGGTAAGGTTAAACACTACCTAATTCAATATATTATAAGTTTTAAACAAAGAGACATTTTTCTGTATCGTTTTACGAAGATAATTTGAAACAATATCTATGTAGTATGTGGTCAGTCGGTGTTCAGTTTTTTGTTATAATATTTGCAGCCGAAGAGTTAATCGGGTTTCCTGGCGGCAGCTAGAACTCCTCTGGGAATTTTTAAACTCCAACAAATCCATCGCGACTGCCCACAATCGTTCTCTGCAAGCTAAGGAGTACTCACGAAGAAAGTGGAAGGAAATAGCAGAAATTTTGAACGCGCAAGGTGATGGTACTCATAAAGATTGGGCAGGCTGGACTAAAGTAACTACTTGTGACTTTTTATTTTGTCGTATGTTTGTTGTATGTTTAATTTATTGATATTAATTTAAGCAATATTTTTTTCAGTACTGGGTAGATTACAAGGCCAAGTTAAAAAAACGGGTTGCTGTCTTGCGGGCTTCTCATGTGCAAACTGGGGGAGGGCCTTCTACTGAGAAACCCTTGACAGATATAGAACAAAAATTTCTTCAAATCCTGGGAGAAGATATTGGCCAGGGTTTACCAGGCGTTTAGGTGGAACTAGTAAGAAAACATACCTAAGTAATTAAGCATAATTAATTGTTATTTATAATATTAAGCACATAACTCATTATGTTCCCTCTTTGTAGCCTCCAGAGATTGGCACTGCTTCGGCAGATGTAGATGTGCATGAATCCCCTGCTTCCGAATCCATTTTACACAACATCGATTTTTACGATGATCCAACAGTCCTTGTCCCTATCCAAGACCCACCTTTACAGCCTAGCACAGAGCCACTGCCTCAAAATCCTCCTCTGGAACCCCTAGTCCAAGAAACAGTAGCCCACTCCCCGAGAACTCCTACTACCCCGACCCCGCAACATGCCACTACATCTGCGGCCCGCTCTCCGCGACACCGGCGTCGGAGGCGCGAACCACCTATGTCACAGGAGGCTGCAAGACGTGCGCTCGTGAGGTCTACTCAAATGCATGCTGAGGCTGCTGTGAGGAGTGCCGTAGCATTGGAGAAGATTGAAAGGTACAAAGTTTAAATTATGTTCAGACTATAAATCTCCGCTCAGCATTCCAACCATGTCAGACAATTTTTTAAAATTAATAATAATAATATCCTTTGACATTTTCACACAGCGCCATCTAGTCCCAAGCTAAGCAACTTAATGCTTGTGTTATGGTAACTAGATAACTGATAAACTACTTATATACATTTTTTTTGTAAACACATACATAATATTTTACATAGAAAAACACCCAGACCCGAAACAAATACATGTAGGTCCTACAAATATTTGTTCCGTGCGGGAATCGAACCCGCGACATGCTGCGCAGCAGTCAATCGCTCAACCACTGCGCCAACCGTGTTGTTAATAGAATTAATCTTTGATTTTTCTTTTATTAAATAAGTATGTCTTTTAATAAGGTATTAAAAAATTCAATATTAATTAAGTTTTATTAAATCACATAATTAAAAACATTGCAGTAAAAAAAGGTCTAAATTACATTAAAAAAAAACATTGATATATAAAATAAAATAGTACTTCTATATTGTTTCAGGATCTTAAATGCCGCCTTTCCCACAGCCGCTGAACCAGTGCTTCACGAGTAGCCAAACCCTGTTGCAGCGCGATATTATTGCTCTGTGGCTGTTCACTCGCATGGTTTTGTGGTTGTAATTGGGCTTCATGAATCACATCTTCATTGTTTAGTTGTTGCACAGATAAGTTGGCCCTATTGCAAATGTTGTGTAATATAACACAAGCATTTATAATAGAGCCAGCTACTTCTGGTGAGTAGTGCAAGACTCTGTGAACAAGTAAGCAACGAAAACATGCTTTGAGAAGCCCAATAGTGCGCTCTATAATGTTCCTTGCATGGACATGTAAGTCAGTGTAGTGTGCTTCTGGTGAGTCAGGTGCTGCATCAAGTATTGGCGTCATCATGCTCTTTCTTAAAGGGTATCCGGAATCTCCTATAACAAAGTTAATTAAAATTATTATTGTCCAGTTACAAGTTGAATTTAAATACAAAATGTTTTTTTTAACAAGGATGATGAGTGTGTAATACATACCAAGAAACCAAGTATCTTCTGTGTTGCTAAGATCTTCCAAGTGAGCTCTTAGTGGATGAATAGCCCATATAAAAGAATCATGAGTTGCACCACCATGACTTGCATCTACACTGATTATTTGCATGTCCGCATCACAAACCTAAAAATATATAGTCTATTATCTAAAAGACTGTCAAGTGCCATATTTATGATTAAGAATTGTATGTATGCTCTCTTATAGTAGTAAGTGATTATAAAACTCTTTATGTTTTGTTTAAACCTGTTTTTTTTGTTTTATTTATTTTCAATACTTTAATTAGTTAACTTCTACTTGACACTAAATAAACACTTACCAATTGAACATTCAAGGAATGGTAATGCTTGCGACAGAAGTAGCGCTCCTCATGTAGTACTGGGCGTACTATAGCTACTTGGGTACAATCTATACACCCTAGAACCCCAGGTATTCCAAATGTATTGTAAAATCTGCAATAGATAAGTGGATATAAAATTTACAATTACTCTCAGCCTATTATAGTCCACTGCTGGGTTTTATTAATCACTACAAAATTATATGCTACAGTGAGTTTAAATATGCTTTTATTTTACCATTGAGCCCATCCAATAGTATTATCTAATTTTACATTTTATTTTTGTAACAATTTTACAAAGTAGGCATTCTGTATCTTCACTAAACATAATATTGAATAAAAAAAGGTACATACTTCATTTTAATCCTGTTGCGTTCTTGATTATTTATTGGGAACTTTATGTATTTCTGTCTCATCTGCTGTAGGTTAAGACACGCAGTAACCTGTGCGATGACAGAAGAAACAGTCTGCTGAGCCACAAAATGACCCTCATTACTGCCTACTGGACGTTGGTATGAACCAGTTGCATAGAATGATAATGCAATTAATACCTAGACAAAAGGAATGTACCAAGTTAGTACTTATGTATGTATAAAAGTGATAAATGGCACATATACACTTGCCACTTTAGTGTTATTCGCGGTAGAAATAAGGGTTTTTACCTTCGTTTCTACAGACAAGTCTGTAGATCTTTTAGGGTTCTTCATCAGTGGCCTCAATTCATCGCACAGGTTATGTGCTAGATCTTTTGTTAGTCGGTACCGTTTAACAAACTCCACATCATCTAAGTTAAAGGGGTCGCATTCCTTACGTATACGACGCCGCCGCCGCTTCCTTGTGCTGTGAACTTCTGCGTTATCAGCTTCCAAAAATTCAAATAATTCGTATGCATTCGCCATCTAGAACCAAGCAAGAAATTAACTAAGTACCTATGTACCAAAATCACTAGTTAAATAATTCACTAGGCAAGTTTACGTAAATAAATACATTTTACTTACTTTATATGACACGAAAATGTTTTTTTTAAATAGATATTTGCAAAAAAATAATACTTCCATCGAGCCAGAAGAACTTTTTTATGATTGCTAAATTTGACGTTTAAACAATATTGCTTGTTGTCAAAAGTCACGTCGTGGTACGAATTGAATGAACTTTTTAGAGGTTACGTCACCAAAACCGCTAAGAAAATAATATTGTTATAAAATTATAATAAGCTTATTTTAAGAAGGTCATGGTACGAAAAGTCAATGTAAGATTATTATAATACTGTTATAAGAGCTGGCGGTAGGCCTCCAGGACTTTTCGAAGTTTTATTAGAGACTGAAAAATGTAATCAGTTGATTTGGAACTAAAATTGACACTTATGTTATCGCTATTAAATTATTCAGGCAGAACATAAAAAGTGTATATTGAATTTCTTTTACAATTGTGTCCTGTGAAAAAAAAACGTTTCTAAATTGCATTTACAAGGTTCACTACCTTGTAAATGCGATTTAGAAAAGTTTTTTTGCCGACGATATTTATATAAAAATATAAAAAAACTAGTAGCAAAATAAAAGATGGTGCTCACTTAGCACTTTAAAATATGGATTCTTCATCTTCAGTGTCTGTGTGAGGATTAATGAACGGTTTTCTTAGGTTGTTGCGGTGCGGTGTGTTTGACTTCTCTCGCCACATTTTCCGAATTTGACGCTGTTGTCTAGGAGTACATTGATCAATAGTCACAATTTCACATCTTTCTTCCTTCTTATGATACCTATCTCTGTCTTTCTTGCGTATCTTTTCAATAGCAGCATCGCTCAGCTTCGCACGCGCTCGCCGCATGCTCATTTTTTTTTGTTCACGACGCCTAATCTTCTTTTCTTCATCAGTTAGATGCCTGATTTTACTTGTTCTAGGCATTATTAGCTGAAATAGAAATCACCCACATGTACACACCAATTTCAGCAATAACAAGCGTTAACAAAATAGATAATTTTAAAAATGCAACTTAATAAATATATCATATGTTTGTAAAAATAGGTACTATTTAGCGTCAAGGCGGGAGTGCAGGCGATGCATAAGTGCCAAGCCAAACCTAGCAACACAAGTTTTTTTAATGTTGATACTGTCATAAAAAGTATAAGTCGGAAAAGGGGTCACTTTTGTGGACCTGGTCTATTCCGTGGACATTGTGTCCACCGAAAAGTTTGTCCACGGAAGGGTTAAATAAACTAAAATTATCATTCGAACCACAAAATTTTGAGGTTTCAATATGGCGCACCTGGTTTTTGCAAATAGCCTCCCATATTACACCACGTTAATCGATATATGTATTTTTTATGCCAGTACTTACCAAAATATGGATGGAACAGAAAAGGTGCAACGATCTTTTAAGCCGGCGCCAGACATGTGTTCAAATACGCAAATACCTACAAAGTCGCGAAGTGTGGCACTGACATTTGCGTATTTGTGCAAAGTTTGAACACATATTTGTAGTTTGCCATCATGTGTCGGTTTTTAGTGCGCACATCAAAGTAAACAAAGTTCAAAGTTTGTGCGGCCTGCCACACTTGTTGCAGTGTTTAGTCGCGTGTGCGCCGCTGAACGGAGCAGTTGTATGCAATAATTAAACTGTGAGTGGTATTTTGAGCGTCAATAATGGAGTGGGGTAATGACGCAGTAATAGAATTTATTGAGCTACTTCAAACAGAACCCTCAATATGGAATCCGAAAAACAGGGATCACAAAAATCGAAACCTGGTAAACGACGCATGGATTAGAATAAAAAATAGTTTCTCTGTGCCGTTTACTGTAGAAGAACTTAACAAGAAGAGAAATAGCCTACTAACACAGTACAGAGATAATTTGAAAAAGATTAAAGACTCAACAAAAACAGGCTCAGGAACAGATGAGATTTTTAAACCAACGTGGTTCGCGTTCGATGCGATGCACAATTATATGGGTTCCGTATACGATTATCATCCAACATTATGCACTGAGGTGAGTAAATAGACAGATAAGTTATTTCATAATATTATTAAAAACCAATTATTTAATGTAAAAATGCTTTATTTAAAAATGATATATTTACAATTTTACTGATTCAAAATCATATCGACAATTCGACACCTGCATGCAACAACATCGTAACTCACTTTTTGGCGATTTTGAGTTACAATCATATTCTTACTCTACAAAAAATGGAGAATTTTTTGCACTCACTTCGGTGGCTCTAGTCCTTTAATCGATTCAGTGCGAATGGCGCCGCATGGGCAGTGCGCATGGCGCCTCTGCGGCGTCATCCGCATTGAATTGGTTAAATAAAGATTTTTTTTATGTAAATACATCGTGAGTGTCCACTGAAGTTCATAAAAGAGTAAATTTAATTGCACATCATTGTCAACATTGCTCATGCTCACCAAATTACTAAATTACATTGTAAAACAAGTTAAATTTTTTGTTATTATTGGCGAGGCGGTTTCGATCCCTTTCCGTTTTGATAAGTGTGCTACGACCCTTAACCGAAATCTGTAGGATTTTTTAAAATCTTTGACGCGCTCTCCTGTAAAGTTGCTCAAAGTGAGTTACGATGTTGTTGCATGCAAGTGTCGAATTATTAAAATTAATTTCTTGATTGTAAGTACTCTGCGAACTCCTCCTGAATTTTTTGTGCAGAAATTGATCCTCTTCTAGGAATTGATGTAAGCGGAATGAGACCTGTAGGTGGGTCTTCATTTCGCCAGATTCCAGGCATTAAAACATTGTTAATTATTCGATCAAACGACTCTGGTGGTGAATAAAAATGGGATGAAGTTCTGCTTTTTCTCAAAAAATTATGTAAATATATACATGCCATAGTAACAATTGAAGCTTCATCTGGTTGGAGAAGCATGGGCTTTTTGAAGACTCTGAACACTGACGTCATTATACCAAAAACGTGTTCTACCTTGACTCTTGCCTTAGATAATTTTCGGTTAAAAATTCTTTTCATACTTTGTTCAGGGTGGTGTCCTGGGTACGGTCTCATGACATTGTTACTTAATGCAAAGGCACTATCAGCCACAAACACATATGGTACATTTACATTTCGTCCTGGTAACGGACGGGGATTCGGTAGTTTTAGAGTATTGTCGTTCATTTTATCCCATAATATACTGTTTCTTAAAACACCACCGTCGCTCATTCTACCTTGGCAACCCACATCAGCAAACATAAAAAAATAGTCACTGTCTACTAAAGCCAATAGGACAACACTAAAATCTTTTTTGTAGTTTATGTACTCAGACGCACTATGAATAGGCGATTCCAACACAACATGCTTGCCATCTATAGCTCCCAGGGCATGTGGAAATAGCCTTTCAAAGCCAGCTGCTTTGATTAGCCACTCATTCGTAGATTTCGGCAACTGAAACAGAAATTAATAATTTTTGACATTTTTTACATTCACAATGCACAATTTATGCCTAATTATAGTACTTATTATGATTGCAGGAGCGATCGGATTCGAGTATTGTACGGAGAGACCGTTCACATAAACCGGAATCAAGTAACTTCATGGACTCAAATACAGTAAGATCTGAATCACTTGTATCAAGCAATCGAAGTGAGACTCCTGAAAACCAGTCTGATTCTTCTGTGATTCCCAAAAGACGGTGTCGAATGCAGGATGTACTAGTTGCAAAAAAACAGATGGATGAGGCATTTGCATTAATTAAAGAAAGATCCAAAAATACGAAAGCAGTCGGCGAATGTGATTTATACGGCCAACTACTCGCTGAAAAGCTTAAGTCACTACAAGAAGATCACCGACTGATATTAATGAACGAGATTGATAATTTAATATTTAGGTACACTATGAAAATCAGAAAAGAGATACGTTCACCGATAACATATAATGACCAGCTTCCTATTCCAGTTAATCAACATTCTATTTATGTACCTAGATCGTCCCAGTCTGAACAATCTTCAGTTACACCACAAGAGTATGTTCTACCGGGGTCATCCACACGGCAATATTCAGCAGCTTCAAACGATTTTAAACTAAGATCTCAATCCATTAAAAAATACGATATTCAATCAACACCAACGCCATATGAAAGAGACATACGAATACAGACTGAAATTCATGAGATACCGGGGCGATCATTTGATTCTCAAACTGTGTCGCAGCAACCAAATTACATAACAAATACTAGCATCGCATGTGATTATGATAATAATATAGCATCATTTAGTATGAACAGTCTTAATCAGGAACCAGAAGTGCCTAAGAATAAGAAAATTAATATTATTTCGGAAACCACTATACGCCCTAAAAATAACAAAGATATAATTCAAGAAGCATATGAACGATGCCGAGGTACCGATATTAGTGATGATGATGAACATTACCACTTGAATGATTACTAAATTCGGATAACTTTTGATTACAAAATGACATATTTAATTATGAAAACACACTAATTTGATTATTAATCTTTATATTCATTAATTCATTATTCTTTAACTTCATGAACAATAAAGAAATGGTTGAATTTACTATGTAGTTTTCTTGTACTCACCTTCACTTCATCGCGAAGAACTCGAATCAGCGCATTACAAACTTCATATACAATAGTAGAAATAAGTTGATGAGAAATTTTAAATAGGTATTGCAGACTCATATAGCTGTCACCTGTTGCTAGAAACCTTAAAGTCAATGCTAATCGAATTTTTGTGGGAACAGCAGTTCTCCATTTAGTGTCTTTCTTTGAAATTAAAGGAGAAATTCTTTGCAATATTACTTCAAAATCAGCACAAGACATTCTGCAAAAATTATCGAAGTAGCCTACGGGTCTAGGCATCAAATCTTCTAGCATATTAGTCATGAAACCACTGAAAAAAAAAATGAATTGGTTAATTAATAATTAATTCAGTAAATTCAATGTTTAAAATTGCAAAGTATTTAACTTACCGTGTTCTCTTACGATACAGTGTAGACATCCATTCACGCCTTCTTCTTGGAGTTTTCACAATATGAGAATGAAAAAAAAAATTAAAGGCACTCAAATAAAACAGACTGACGGAGTCATCAAAATCGTCGTCTATTCTGTCAGCCATCTTTGCGGTAACTGTGCCCGTAAATCATTTGAAATACAAGTCTAGCCGGATACATCTGCGCACATAAAGTTTGATCAAAGTTTTGAAAATGTGTGCTCAAACTTTGATCCCAATGTCTGGCGCCGGCTTTACACAAAAGTAAAACAACACTTGTTTATAAATTTTGCAAAAACTTTTCCACAGAGCGCTAACGTGTATCACTTAAAATTTTTACTCGAACTAACAGCTCGACAATGTTGCCAAACAAAATAAATAAACTAGGGCTGTGTTCACAAATATTGAATATTCAATTTAGTTGGACCACGAAAGGGGTCGCAAAATTGGTAACAACATGTTTATGTCTTATAATTAATTTGTATTGTGTGTTGATTTTTCATAATAACGTAAAATCAGAACTTTAAGATGTTAGTAATAAACATATAGGAAAATATATTCACACTTTCATTTTCAAGTATTTTTAATCTTTAAGCAAACTTACGAACCTAGGTTGGGCACGGCCCACGGAAAGGGACCTGAGTCTCACTTTACTTTTAATATTTTAATGTAAATAAAATATAATTAGGATATTTTATCGTAAATGAGTAAAACAACTAAACAGTTAATTTATTAAACTAAAATATACACTCAGTTCCACAGGAAAGTGTACGCTATCATTTTAAACGTAACGCCCTCAGCGCCATCTCTGTTTATGATTTCGAATTTATAATTAACACGCTTTTGCACAGTGTGTAGATCAACAGTGTAAGAGGTTTTGTTTTGTTTTGTTACTTGCATTTTGAAATGAGTGCAAAATATCTGAAGCGTCACGAGGCAGTGTTCCTCGTAAATCATCCAAAAGGACCGAAGCTTTCATATGGAGCTGCTGCTAAAGTTCTTAGAAAGTCGAAGGCATTCGTTTCGAAATGGATCAGAAGATATTTAGAGGTTGGAAACGTGGACGACTTTCCGAAGAGAGGACTAACGCGCGTGACAAAGAAAACTGAGGACAATCAGATCGTGCGTCTGTTTAAGCAGAAACCGAATCTTACTCTGAGTCAGGCCAAAATAAAATTGAGGGAAAAAGGAATTTTTGTGTCTATCAGTACGATAAGACGCCGTCTGCAAGAAAATAATATTGCATTTAGGTCGACTATAAAAAAACCATTGTTATCGGAAAAACACAGAAATAAACGACTGGCATGGGCAAAGAAAAACTTGGATAGAGATTGGGATGAAGTCATATTTACAGACGAATCATCTTTTTGGGCCTGGTCTTCTCTATCAAAAGCCTGGTGTACGAGGCATGACAAGTGGCTTCAACGGACTGTTAAACACCCGGTAAAAGTGCATGTTTGGGGATGCTTCTCTAAACGTGGTTTTGGCTGTTTGTACTTATTCACAGACAATTTAAATGCTCAAAAAATGTGCAATATTTATCAAAAATACCTTTTGAGGTCCGCTAAGAAGCTATTTGGTTCGAACGAGACAAACTGGGTACTTCAAGAGGATAATGATCCCAAACATCGCAGTCAACTCTGTACAGGGTGGAAAAAAGACAATGGGATTATTACGATGGATTGGCCTGCAATGTCTCCGGATGCAAATCCAATTGAAAATATTTGGTCGTACATGAAGATGAAGCTTAAAGGAAAACCAATAAGGACTTTGAAGCAGCTATCATATAAAATCAAGACGATCTGGAGATCTTTACCCAAAGAATATGCAGAAAATCTCGTGGAAAGTATGCCAAAAAGATGCCAAGCTATAATCGATAATGACGGCGAGTGGATAAACTATTAGGTGATTGTGCAATTAGCAATAACATATATTTTCATATAAACATAAATTTATAATAGCGTCTTTCATCTTTTACAAATAACGGCGTACACTTTCTTGTGAAATTGAGTGTAAATGTATAAGGTATGTATTAAACATTTTTTTTAAAAGGCACATTTTTTTTGCGTGTTTTGTTTATGACCCATTACACGCTTGTGATAACGAAGTATCTGTGAGTACGTTGCATGTCTCTCCGTCCATCATTGTACACACAGGATGATGTTCAAATGTGTAAGATTTATCCCCAAAAGTGACCTCAGTAGGCTGCAAAATTGATGTTTGTTCCTCTATTGATTCGTATTGGCATTTTACGGATTTCTTTGTCTTCTTCTCAATCTGCAGGCGAATGATGCGGTTATATCTCGGCGAAGACGGACTTGAGTTTTGCCAGAAAATCTGTTTTCCATTCGTTGTGACCTCTGACATTTGCAATGGAACTATAGTACATAGAATTATGTTAGTGTCTCCATACAATGAATTGTTGGCAAAACATTGTTTGTAAATGGAATGTCCACCACTCCCGTCGAGACCCCACTTGTAAATGACTTCAATCGCTGAGTTTTTCTCGTGATCGTGGTGTAACAGAAGTACATCCTGCTGCACATGAGCAAGTCTTTGTATTGTATGGACCAAAATATCTTGAACTGGAATTTGCACTTCAGTCTCTGTAATTTTTATGTTCGGGTAACACTGCCTTTTCGTTTGTTCTATGATGTTGTAAGCTGGATAGATGTTAGCACCTCGAGATTTCGCTCCTTTTTGCCAATGAATGTAATCTTCTTTTCCCATGTCTGTGTCAATTATGAGCGCTAAAGCTTCTTCAGGAGAGTAAGGCTTAAAAGCCGAATATGATGGCGTATCGTAAATTTGTTTCATGCGTTTGTATCTTCTAGGGCTTGTAGTTAAGGCTAAGCTCACTAGTTTGGCAGCTGTCCTGTTTCCACTATTGGTAAGGCTGGCTTGAGCATCAGAACACAATAGCTCTGGGCTTGACTCAGAAACAATTGGTTTCATCACCCTTCGTTTTGTTCGTAGAGAACTCTCTTCAAAAGATTTTGCAGGTATGCCTCTGGTTTTTTTCACTTGCAAATCATTGTGTGCGCTTCTAGTGCCTACTTGCCTTACTTATGACAAGACCAAATCGTTCGTTAACCATTTTGAATTGCATTTCATAAATCTTTCCACATTGCAATTCGATTTTTTCCACTTTTGTAACAACTTTGAAACAAACACTTTCAAAACACACTTGATTTTAATAACACTGTCTTTTGACAGTTTATATTCACTAAACTTGTCCAATATGTAACTAGTTAATCGTTCTACACACTGAGACGATGATTGTTTATAAAAGTTTTGGCTTTTTAACACTAAAACCAGATCCATTTTTCTAATATTCAATGCCGAGTGACTTGGTCCACTCGGACTACCTGTGAAAAAAAGGGTCTAGTGTCACAATGAGTTGGTTTGAGTTCCTAGAATTCACATTATTAGTAGTCAACAAACGCACAAGTGTAAATATTTAGGACAGAAAGCGGTACTAAGCGGAACTTTTTTTGAAAGCCTAAGGATATATATTATTTTATGAAAATTAGGATTAGAATGAAATCGTCATTTATTATTGCACTAGCGACCCGCCCCGGCTTCGCACGGGTGCAATGCTGATCACTGCATAGTATAAAACAAAGTCGCTTCCCGCTGTCTGTCTGTCTCTATGTATGCTTAGATCTTGAAAACTACGCTACGGATTTTGATGGGGGTTTTTTTTATAGATAAAGAGTGATTCAAGAGGAAGGTTTATATGTATAATACATGCATAATATAGTAGAGACTAGAGAAACACTGATAATTTTAGAGCCCTTATTTCTCGTAAAAAGTATAGGATAAAAAATCGTTATTGTGGGTTATCCCTAAGAGATAGACATATACCATTGTGGATTTTTTTGTAACCTTTTTAAGGTGTACAATACTGTAGTACAGACGCCAGCACATCAAGCTACCCGAAACTGTCAAAATTTCCCAATCAACTTTGAACCTTATACTTTAGTGATAAAGTTGAAAATCCGTTGGGTAGTTTCAAGCGCCACCGGCCGACTGCCCGGCCGGTAAAGCCCGCATTTTAAAACTGTAATATCTTTGAAAATATTCATTTAAATTACATGCTGTAAAGGGCCATAATGATCTATATGAAATGCACAATGTTTTTAAGGTACTTAATTGGATAAGGATTAATGCTGTATTGCCTAAAATTGCTTCTTAAATAAGCCATTATTTCTCGTAAAAAGTTAAGGATAAAAAATGGTTATGGTGGGTTATCCCTAAGAGATAGACATATACCATCGCGGACTTTTTTGTAGAACTTTTTAAGGTGTACAATACATTATTTTGATCTATCTTGAATGGTTCAGCCAGCGTTTACAATGTAAGCGCAAAAAAATGTGTTTGTTTACTCTACTATATTATGCATGTATTATACATATAAACCTTCCTCTTGAATCACTCTATCTATTAAAAAAAACCGCATCAAAATCCGTTGCGGAGTTTTAAAGATCTAAGCATATATAGGGACAGACAGACACTGAAGCGACTTTGTTTTATACTATGTAGTGATATACTGCATAACTATGGTTAAAAAAATTGTTATTAATAAAACATACCTGTGACTTCTATGTCCATAATGAATATTTAGAGTTTTGCACGAGGTGAACGAAATTAACACGTTATAATGCTTTCGAGTTTCGAATGCAACTAGGCGTACACTGCACAACGCTTATCTTTCGGAGCCTTGGGCGCCTTTGTTATAAAAATAACAAAGGATATTTATGGACAGCATGATGAACCAAGTATTTGACTCGAGGAATACAAGAAATTTTAGACCTTATATTAAAGTAGAAAAATCTATGTTTGACCCTCTAAAGTGGTCATTTTGCCGTGTGTGCGGCGCGACACGTGGCTACAAAACGGCGAGTCGTGCGTCACTAAGTCACGGTAATATTATAATACAGTACTCCAACTTCATACAAACGGACGAAACGCGAGCTATACCTACGCGCCTCGATCTCGGGGCGCAGACAGTCACGGCTGTACCGCAGTGTCGAACGGACGGTGTGTTGTTTTTTAACAATAACCGCGCGATTTTTTCTCTAAAAATCAGTTAATATGACGAGTAGGAAACATTGTGCTGTTTTTGGTTGTATGAATTCATCAATAACGCATCCAGACATAAGTTTTTTTAAATTACCTGGAAACTCTGAAAGGTAAGACTATAAAATAATTTTACTTACTAGTAGGTAGGTACATAATGTGTGTCTTTTTAATGGATAAGTATTTCCTTTTATCTCACGAAAAAAAAGGTGTTTGGATTCATAAATAAAGCGAATAGAGTAACGGAAAGTTATTGAGACGAGTGAAATAGGTAGTTATATGCGGTTCTGAATGAATCATGATACGGTAGGTACCTACCTACTTACGCTTGTGTTAAAACTTCGGTGCATGTGTGTTTTGTTAGTTTGCATAATTCAAAGTAAAGACGTGGTATTTTATTATTAATAATATTTGTTTATTATCTGTGTGTAAAAATAATACTAGAACATTTTTTTTACCGTCTGTGTGTCATTAGGTAGTTTTCGAAATTTTTACAAAGTGTTTCTGCTGCTACTATAACAACATAATAAATACCACTAAAAACTGGTTTTATTTTCTCGGTATTAACAACAACAGCTAGACTCGTATATAATATTTAGATGTTTGAGGGTTGTGATTTTAAAACATTCGTAGTCAGCTAAATCTACCAATCAAAAAACAACACGCATTTTTATTGAACACTTCCTATTCAATATACAAAGTATTTCATTTATTTATATAAAAAGGATATTTACAATCACAAAACTAAATAGAAACAGAAAGTAGGCAAATGTAATTAAAATGCTGGAGACGGGCAGCCCTAACGCATGTTTACGTACTGCGCGGCTGTAGGTATTTATTTCTATCATGCGGCCGAGTTACATTACTGTATTATAATATTACCGTGACTAAGTTCCGCAAACACAGACCTCAGTCCCCCCACCTCTGTCGGAGATCGGGCTAGTGCGAACTTTTACCCGCCGCGAGCTCTTACCCCGAATGACTGTACAACCTACCGCTCGCACTGTTACATCACAATTAACCTTTTGACCGCCACGTTAAAAAAGAAAAAGCGTGCCCTCGGCGCCAAGCTATGAATTCATCCTTTAATACCTACAAAATAGTAGTGAGTTCAAAATTATATCGATAAAGCACTAACTATTTATTTTTTAACCTAGAGTAAGTTTTTAATAAAAGCTTACTATACCGGAAATATATAACACAGGAGTTTTATTTCATCCCGCTTTGTCCTTTATGACAGAAATTAAAATGATATGTGCCACAGTTTCGGCGTTAAATCCACAATTCAAAACAACAATCGATAAAACCAAGTCAATACCATCACAGCACTATGTTCAATTATGACGTACTTTCTTGTCACCTTATGATGACAGTGGCGTAGCTGGCACGGCTTTTTTAATTTGCTCGCCTCTGCGCTAGAGGTGCGCAACCGATATTTATTAATAATATCGAAATAATATTAGGTTGTCTCATAAGTTCTTGCCATATTTTATTTTTCTCGAATTTTCTCATATTTAACCTAAAGCGAATTCAAGAAAGTTCTAGATCTTTCTAGTAAGGATGAGTATCTTTTATGGTGAGGGTATAAATAGGCGCGGACGCAACGCAATAATTAGTCTTTAGTGAAAATGGATCCGCGTCAACTGCGAACTATTATGCTATATGAGCATCGACTTAAAGTCTCTTCAACAGAAACGGCTAAAAAGATTAACACTGCATTTGGACCGGGTACTACTAGCGATCGGACTGTTCGTTTCTGGTACAAGCGTTTTGACACCGGTGATAAAAGCTGCGAAGATCAACCTCGCCCAGGCCGACCTTCGATGAAGATGCTTTGCGTCACGAAGTTGAGCTATATCCAGACTATAGTACGCGCGATTTATAGAAGGCGCTTGGACAATCCCACGCGACTATAGATCGTTATCTCAAATCAATGGGATATCGCAAAGTGATTTCACGCTGGAGGACACCTCATGCGTTAACGGACCATGGCCGGGTCGTTCGTGTGGCCATTTGTCAGTTGGTTACTTCGTCCGCACAGACGAGACTTTCTCAAGGACATTATTACATGTGACGAGAGCTGAATACATTATGAAACTAACACTCGTCATGCCTATTGGATTCCTTGCGGGGAAAACCCACCAGCCCAGCCTAAACTTAATGAACACGGTCGTTAGATTATGTTGTCTGTTTTGTGGGATTGGCAAGGAATGATTTTCTGGGAACTCCTCGAATCTCATCAGACTATTAACGCCAATCTGTATACGCAGCAGCTTCGCAAACTAGCAGAGATGTTAAAAATTAAACGGCCAAAACGACTTGGAGTCTTACTTTTGCATGACATCGCACGACCTCATTGCGCCAAGTTAACACATAAACAGCTGGAAGAGCTAGGATGGCTGACTGTTCCACATCCACCATATAGCCCGGATCTTGCGCCTTCGGACTTTCATTTATTTCGAGCTCTTAAATTTCATTTACTAGGAAAAAAATTCGAAAATTCTGGAAGTATTAAAATTGAACTTGAAAATTTTTTCGATTCCCAGCCTGCCTGATTTTGGGAGAAGGGTATTCAAATTTTGCCCAGTAGATGGCTGACTGTTGTTGATAACGAGGGAGACTATAATATCATTGATTAAATGCATTTTTTATTAATAAAATAATATTAATAATAATTTGTTTTCTAACCGGCAATAATTTATGAGACAACCTAATAATAGGTATTTTGCTTTAATAACAGTAAACGAACTACTCTATTTAAAATATTTCCGTGTTTGACGTCATGCGACTGTCCAACATAGACGACTGTGGCGTTCCCGGCACAGACATTACAACAGTGTGATAGAGATGGGCATTGCAGTCATTACAATTAATCGATAATGGACTGAATTAATGAATACTTGACTTTTAAAGAGCGCATAGTTCAGTATTATAAAATTTTCTCGATTTCTCAAACATAAAAGTTCAATATCAAATGATTTGTTTATTTATTAGTGCAGAATTCAGAGTAAATCAAATATAACGTAGGTTGCTGTCGAGGTCGATATTCTTGTTATATGGACTGCTACCTACATCACTACGTGTCCTGTTATGATGACTGTGGCGTCGATGGCACCATGTTTTTCGAACTTTTTATCTGGTTTTCTTTTTTGTTATCTTAAGTTACTATAGATGAAATCTAACGAAAGCAGTTCACTTCAAATAAATTAAGAAGAGTCAAGGTACACAATTAACAAGGGAAATAAACAAAACAATGCTGTTTTATGACATTTATTTACGTTAATAATTCTGTCACCCAGTCGCGACTGTGGCGTGCTGGGCATATTTTGGTTTGTCGTCTATACACGACTGTGGCGGTCAAAAGGTTAAATAATGTCGTTGTTGCCCCAAGTCACCAAAACGAAAGAGACCATACTATAACGGCTTATATGTGAATATCTGCCCTCTCTCTCTTACTATTGAGCTTAGAGAAATTACGTTTTTACGGTAAATAGAGCGCAATTTTTTCAACACAACTGTATTAATAACTAAAGAATCATCAATTTTGAGATATGTCGACCTTGTAGCAAATGAGCGACATGTTTTACAATATTAAAGTTGTCTTTATAATTTTTGAATCCTCAGACTTATACTGATAAGGCACATGACGTCATAAAATCAACAATTGATAAATCAGTCATTACTAATTAATTGTATTTTATAAACTGGCTTAATTAGGAACAATAATGCACGTTTTTGAACGTAAAAAGGAACTAGGTAATTGAAAAATTAAATAAGTAACTAAACCGTTAACAAAGTTTTAGTTTCTGTAAAAATAATAACGTTCTCATTACTTACTTGTAAAGAAATCGCAAAAGTTTAAAAATTACTAAGTTACTTAAACCTTATAAGGTACTTCGAAATGGCACAATAATTGTTTGTTCTTAAAATCTATAACACAACAGTCTTCTTTAAGATCTATTAAACCACAGTTAAGTCTTTACAATAATAAGTGTTTTGGTTGACTAATAATAAATAAAAGTAACGATATCTCAAAAAATCAGCTTAATATGCAAAAAAAAAACTTGACATAAACTCTTAAACAATAAAATGTAGTCAAAATAACGAGTACCACAACAACTTAGCAGCTCTAACGAAGTTTAACTAACAAGGAAGGTATCCAGACGTGTCACCTCCGATTTTTTTGTGGCTGATATATGTTATTCTCCATCAAATAGCATGACATTGTATTTCGCTTCATGAGGAGCCCAAATCACCGCACTGTGTTCCAAGTGACTCCGTACCAAAGCGTCATAGTACTTTTTTCTCACTAGGAGGTAGACTCTAGACTAGGCTCTTGACGTAGGCTTGTTCAATTCGATTTGTTGCTTTCTTTGTTCTTTTTGCTCCTTTTGAAGAGTAATACTTTTCCTAGATGATTTCGATTCGTTATTAGAAGCCACGTCTTTAGCTTGGCGTTCTACATCTTTCTTTGCAGCTACTGTTCCCTGTGGAAGCATAAGATCTCTCTTCTCTCTGCGTACGGTATTATTGTAAATAGGAAAATGCTTTATGATGAGATCCTTCTCTTTTTCTTCACCCTGAGGGGATGGAGGATCTACCATATGCAGTTTTAAGAAGCGTAAGACTGACTTTTCCGCTGATTCACGTATCGTCATCATTGATGCTTTGGCTATTTCACCTAAGTAGACAACTTTTCGATTCTTTGTATCATACCCACACCATGTCTTTTCAATCGGAAAGACGTCGTGGTC
Organism: Eremobia ochroleuca; assembly: GCA_949629135.1. Classification (NCBI taxonomy): domain Eukaryota; kingdom Metazoa; phylum Arthropoda; class Insecta; order Lepidoptera; family Noctuidae; genus Eremobia; species Eremobia ochroleuca. The sequence continues at coordinate 1,546,512 of OX451385.1, read as the reverse complement.
ACCATGTATAGAAATTTCCGTGCGTTTTGGCGGGCGGTGCATCAAGCCTGTCAACTTGACCGACAGAGTCTTCCAAGCTGCCATCATTACGGTAAGTTAATACGCTATAATAATGTTTTAATATATCATGCGCATATAGTGACCGAGTCACCCATATACGTTGAGAGTTTTTCTTAGGTTCTCCCTTTCGTGTCATACTTAAGCTCGTCATGGATAGTTCGTCGAATTCAACCCACACTATACTGTTCGTGAGAAAATTTTACCTGCTAACAGCAATCAACTGTTGACAAAACAGAAAATAATTAATGAAAACATATTTACTCCAAACAAAACACTCCAAATAAAGCAAGCCTAATTAATTACCATCATCGTTGTCTCCCAAGCATTTATCACACAAATAATCAATAGTTACGGGCCCACCAACGCAGTCATAGAAGTATATTTTTTTGCAAGCCATACATTTTGCCATTTTGCCAAGTATTGAGCAAGTGCAACCACTGCGATTTGGGAATTCGATATGCTTTTTTGATACGATTGCATTACTTTTTATACTTTTTTTGGTACACATTTATTCCCCTTTTTGCAATTGAATTCATCACGTTTAGTAGAACTTGGTCCTGGGCAATTATTACCTGGCAAAACATTTACAGTCTTTTTCGAAATATTTTTCTGTTTGATCTTATATTCAACACAACTTGGTCCTGGATGATTAGACTCTGCATCAGGTAATATATACATAAAATCTAAACATTTAAATCAACATCCGGAGGCAAATTCGGGTTCTCTGATGTAATTACCAGGGTGACGAATTCTGTAGCCAAACCAAGCCAAGGATGCTTGCTGTAAATTCCGGTGTGGATAGTTCGTCATTAGGTAAGTTGGAAGTTGTGGGTTTCGTTGGCAAAGTGTCTTTAATTTCGGTATTCGATCTGACACAGTGAGTTTTCAAGTCAAAGCAGCTGCATAAACCTTTGAGTTCTCCGCAGAAACAACCAATATCCCTGTAGGCCAAGATACCGTTTCCCTTTTAATAATTATCTGATGAATTTGCAATGTTCCCGCCAATGTCGTGATATTATTTGGTAGCATCAAAACAATGTTATTTATTTCTTCGTCTTTGACAAACCAGGTCTTGACAGTTTTCATACAGGCTTTTAAAATATGGTTTCTTTGACATGAGTTGAGGCTGCCATATTTTAGACCCTTATTATAGAGTATGGTAAAAAAAATAATAATATCTGTTGGAGTGGCAGAAAGAGGGTTAATATTATTACATAAACAGTGATCCCACCAATGTTTAAAACAAGTATTATATTGGGTAAGAGTGTTATTTGTGATTGATGCTATCATAACTTCTATTGAGGTAATTGACACTCCTGCGGCACTCCGGGCTTTTAGTGCTTGCCTGATAAGATTCCTGCCACCAGGGTAAGGTTGAGGTGAAGAGGGTGTGGTTGTCCGCTGGCTGAGGTCAGTAATAATCTGTGAGGTGAAAAGTAAATTGGTTCAGATTCAAGGAGGTTGACACACATAGGGTACCAAGATTGTGTTGGCCAGTAAGGGGCGACTATAATACCTCTAACCTTTTCGTTTTCTATCTTTTTAATGGTTTTTAATAACAATGAAAATGGAGGAAAGGCGTAGAAAAAATATCTGTTCCATGGTATTGTAAAGGCATCTATCGAAACAGCATCTGGGTCTTTTTTCCATGACACATATTTCTTACACTTTTTGTTTGATCTTGTTGCAAAGAGGTCTTATTCTGGTTGTCCTAGCTCTGCTACTATTTGTTTAAATGCATAATCAGCAAGCTCGAATTCTATGTTGGAAATTTGGAATGATCTTTTCTTGATTTTTTATCAGCTACAAAGTTTTATTTTGATTGTATAGTTTTGCACCACTGCCATATTTTTCTAGATATTTCATTAAGGTGTGGGTATTGAACCCCCCCATGCGATTAATGTATGAAAAGGCAGTGGTGTTGTCAATTCTAAGAAGGATTTGACAGTTATTGCAGTCTGTAGCATATGCTTTTAGGCTCATGAAGGCTGCAAGCAATTCTAAATAGTTTATATGATTTGTACGTTCTGTTTGAGACCAGTCTCCACCCATAGAGTGTGAGTTGCAAGCAGCCCTCCAGCCAGTCAAAGAGGAATCTGAGAAAATTTCTTTGCTATACGAGTCCGCGCAGATGTCATTATTAGAGTTTTATAGCCACCTGTATAAAGTTGGCTTTTATATTGAGACCTCATTGGTCCTTTGCGTATTCTTATATCCACCATTGATATAAATAATTGACTGTTCATCTTAACGAATAGGGCTACTTCAAGTATGTACAAGGAAGGAAATGTTAAGACTTTTAGTGATTTAAAACTAGATTTACAGCTTTCTATAGGTTTAAGACCTGTCATTGCTCGAATGCAACGTTTTTGGGCCCTAAATATTCTTTCTCTCTCACTGCAGTTTCCCCAAAATATGGCACCGAACCTCAGTAATGAAGCAACTAAACCGTGATAAGCTGTCACTAACGTATTCATATTTAACTTCTTTGAGAGATTATGGAGAACATATGCGTTTTTACTTAGTTTTTGGCACACGATTTCAGCATGGTTTTTCCATGTCAGTTTATCATCAATATGTACTCCTAAGAATTTTGTAACTGAAGTGGTATCTACTATTTCGTCTTTATATTTAGTTATGATACTATTTGTCATTAGCCGTTGGAAGAAATGCATTACTTTAGTTTTTTGTAGATTTACAACAAGATTATTTTTATTAAGCCAATCTATTATTTCTTCAAGTGTATTATTTATTTCTCTTCCGTATTGCGCTTTATTTTTACATTCAATTATGGCTGTGCTGTCGTCAGCAAATAAAGTCATTGGATGATGTATTTGACGAGGTAGGTCGTTAATATACAACGTGTCCCAGAAATCAACGTCAAGCCGAAAACGGGCAATAGGCCAAGTCGTGACAGCTATTAGAAAAATATAAAAAAAAATCTTGGTCATGTACTTTTCGAATTATAAGCATTCAAAAATAAATCTCAAAAAGTGACACCCTGTGATGGTTTTTCAAGTCCTGTGACTACATTATTAACATTTCGGTAGTTTTTTTCTCTGTGATGTAACCATGAATAACCCTTCTGTAAATTACAGTTAAAAGTAAAACGTAACTGCCTCAGTTCTAAATTAAATGTTAGATTTTTGCCCAATATTGAATTCAAAATAATGACATCACCCAACTTTAACCGACTGTACTGAAAAAAAAATCTACTACACTATTTTGGCAAGTAACTTTAAAAGATGGCGCGTTTAGTCAGGATTCCAAAATGGTATAACACATACTAATTGCTACTTCTTAATTGAGAAAAAACATTTTTTTTTATGAAGCCGTATTTCATAAAAGTTCGATTGAGACGAAGAGTGACGTTATTTTGACTAGTGTGAGCGAGAAAGATTCATTTTAGCTAATGTGAGGTGACGCTACTTTGACAAGTGGGAGCGAGATAGATAGTGACGCTACTTTTATCTAACTAAGAGGGAGACGGATTGACACATCATTTCATATGTGTGAGTGAAACAGATAGAGACGCTACTCTGGCTAAACAGGGATGCGTCGGCAAATTGTGCAATACTGCAGTACGTTACGCTCTTTCGTTGACTGCACATCTTTTTGTATTTGTATTGACTTCGTACTTACAACTGTGGCTTTGTTTATTGGACTTGATTTGCATTGTAATTTGGATTTATCTGCACCGTTTCTGACAACCCCGGACTTGTTTTAATCGCAACCCCGTGTTTGTGTAGTGTTTTATCATGCCATCTCGATACACCGCACAGGAATACGCCAACATGCATCTCATTTATGGAGAATGCTTATGCAACGCCAATGCCGCAGCAAGAGTGTATCGTGAGAGATACCCGAATGCTGAGCGTCATCCCGATCATCGAGTATTTATTAATGTGCATCGGTCATTATCAGAGGGTCGATTTCCTAGCCAAATGGTTAGCGAGGGAAGACCCGTTATGCCCTACGAAGCCGAAGTCTTGCAAGCAGTTGAAGAAGACAGAAGTATCTCAGTACGTGGAATTGAACAGAGCATAGGAGTCCCCAAAAGTACTGCACATCGTATTTTAAAAAAGAACGAGTTTCACCCATACCATGTACGACGAGTACAAAGTCTGCTACCCCGAGACTACCCAGAGAGAGTACGATTTTGTCGAACGATGTTGCAGAGGCACCGAGAGGACCCGCGATTCTTTGAAAAAATTCTATGGTCCGATGAATCAACATTTAAAAAGGACGGTTACATGAACCTCCACAATTTGCACGAATGGCACGTGGAAAATCCAAATTTGATGCGGGAAGATAGATCTCAGTACCAGTTTAAAGTAAATATGTGGACGGGAATTTTGAATGGTAAAGTTATTGGTCCAATCGAGCTGCCGGAGAATTTAAATGCCCAGGGTTATTTGAACTTCTTACAGAACCAATTACCAGAATTATTGGAAGAAGTGCCACTGAACATTTACGGCAGCATGTGGTATCAACAAGATGGCTGCCCAGCGCATTATGCTCTCACTGTACGAGAGTTTCTCAATCGAGAATACCCCGATAGGTGGATTGGGCGGGGTGGTACAATTTCGTGGCCTGCCCGTTCACCCGATTTAAACCCCATAGATTTTTTTTACTGGGGTAAGATAAAGGATAAAGTGTACTCTAAACCAATTCAAGATTTAGACGAGCTGCGCCAAAGAATTGCAGAAGCCGCTGAATACATCAACTCAAGAAGATACGCCCGTCTTATTACGCGATCATTTTTAAAGAGATGTAGAACTTGCATTGCAGCTGAAGGAAAACAGTTTGAACATTTGTTATAAAACTTCGTAAATCTGATTTAATAAAAATTATAATAAAAGAAATCCAACGACTGAATTTTATTTCAAATGCACCTAAAACCAACAATGTACTTTTTTTCCTCAATTAAGAAGTAGCAATTAGTATGTGTTATACCATTTTGGAATCCTGACTAAACGCGCCATCTTTTAAAGTTACTTGCCAAAATAGTGTAGTAGATTTTTTTTTCAGTACAGTCGGTTAAAGTTGGGTGATGTCATTATTTTGAATTCAATATTGGGCAAAAATCTAACATTTAATTTAAAACTGAGGCAGTTACGTTTTAACTTTTAACTGTAATTTACAGAAGGGTTATTCATGGTTAGATCACAGAGAAAAAAACTACCGAAATGTTAATAATGTAGTCACAGGACTTGAAAAATCATCACAGGGTGTCACTTTTTGAGATTTATTTTTGAATGCTTATAATTCGAAAAGTACATGACCAAGATTTTTTTTTATATTTTTCTAATAGCTGTCACGACTTGGCCTATTGCCCGTTTTCGGCTTGACGTTGATTTCTGGGACACGTTGTATAGTATAAACAACAATGGCCCAAGCACACTGCCTTGTGGAACTCCAAATTTAGTTATTCTGCCATCGGATAGATATTTTAATTCGCGTTTTGTTTTATGGCATATTCTCGATATTTCTGTGAACTGTTTACGATCCGTGAGGTAAGACTTAATTAAATTTAAGACATTGCCCCTTATACCATAGTGACTAAGTTTATTTAAGAGGATGTCATGTCTGTGAATATTGCACATACGGAATTTTTTTTATCCACATTATTCATTATCACTTTTAAAAGATCAAATATCGCCATGTTAATATTTTTATTTTTTCGAAAGCCCTTTTGCTCTTCGCATAAAATATTATGTTTAGTTACAAATGTTGATGTGCAAATTCTCTAATTTTGCAGTGGTTTAGTTTAGAAAAATACCCAATGTCATTTTTTATTCTCAATCTTTTTTCATATGGTAATTCTATGGTCATTTCTGATGAGTTAAGAACAAAGCCTAAGAATTGACATTTGTGGGATGGTGTAAGTGTACTTTTCTCATAGTTTATCATGAATCCTAATGATGTTAACAGATCAATTGTGGTTTGTAATACATGAAAATTATTCACGGGGCGGCTGTACTGAAATTGGAGTTATTATCATAGTTGACGCCGTAGCGGATCGTTTTTAATAATTAAAAGTTCAAAATGACTAAAACTTTGGTGAAGATCACTAATCAAACATTTTTTGTTTTGTAATTTTTGCTATTACTTCATACAAAATGTTGTCTTAGCACAAAAAAAAAAATACTACACCAGGTTCACAAATTATTAGTAAAATATCCTTGTCTTATCAGCTATCCAAAAAGGTATGAAAGTTAATACAAAGTCTTGGACTGCATTATGAAAATCGTTTTTGATTTAGTACAAGACGGTGTTTATTCGGAAAATCAAATTAAACAATTTCGTGAAAATTATTATTATTTTTAATCAATATCAATTTGTGGTCTTTAATAACATGTATTTCACACGTCTTGTTCGAAGTGCTGCCCTCGGTTTCGAATACATGCTCTTATTCGCTTCCTCACTTCGGTTTTTGTGATTCTTGATGTGATTGTGGTCCTCATCTGGTCCACCGCATCTGTTATTCTCTCCCTTAGTTCTTCAATTGAATTTACGGGGGTCACATAAGCTAGGTCTTTCATATGACCCCAGACGTAAAAGTTTAGCGGCGTCAGATCAGGGCTTCGTGCAGGCCACGGAATCGGCCCACCGCGCCCAATCCATCGGTTTGGATAGTTTTCATCCAGCAATTGTCGAATTGTGATGCGGAAGTGGGCTGGACATCCGTCATGTTGGTATATCATGTTTGCCCTTCTTTCTTCGGGTACATCCGTGAGCAGTGCTGCTAAATGATTTCTTAGGAAATCTTCATAAAGTTCCCCATTTAATGTTCGGGGTAAAATATGTGGGCCTATTAACTTATCGTCGATAATACCCATCCAAACATTAAGCGAGAACTTACGCTGCGATGCGGTTGGTTTCAGTTTCTTAGGGTTTCCTTCTCCCTTCGGTGCCCAGTAATGTAAATTGTGGTAATTTGTGATACCATCACGGTCAAAACATGACTCATCGGTCCACAGAATGTTTTTCAAAAAGTTTTCACTTTCGGCATCGGCATTTAGCATGAAACGACAAAATTCAAGCCGTCTCTGCGGATCTCCCTCTTCTAATGACTGCACGGGTTGGTAGTGGTATGGATGTCGGCCTGACAAGTGAACTACAGACTAGACTTTCCACTGTGACATACCAAGCTCACGCGCTACGATGTTTGTAGATATGTTGGGCTCGTCAATAAAACGTTGAAGAATTAGCTCCTCGTCCTCAGCCGTGTATCTCCGAGAACGACCAGTGTCAATTTGCCTGCTTCTTTGAACACTGCCAGTTTCAGATAATCGCCGATAAGTCGATCCGAAGACACTAACGTGGGGGAGTCGGCGGTTTGGAAAGCGCAGTTGATATGATCTTCGCGCCTCAGCAGCGTTACCGTCACAAAGTCCGTAACAGTACAATATGTCAGCGTATTCTTGATTAGAATATGCAGCCATAGTCAGCACTTATGAACGCACAGCACAACACAAGAGCAAGATATAGGGCAACAGTCAGGGATATAGCCAGATAACAAAACACGAACTTGCGCAACGTAGAGTTGTAACTAACTAACGCTGACGACCAGATTTTGTGAAGTCGCACCCTGTCTCGTACCGAGGGAATAATAGTGACCAATCATAAAGCTTGCCGAGTGTTTGGAATTCAAACGCAGGTAAAAACTACGAATAATACGACAATTCTACGAATAATTCGCAATTTTACCTGCTCCCCATAGAACTTCTATCTTTCCTTGTCACACACGCAAAAGTATTGACAATCATACCTTTTTGGATAGCTGATAAGACAAGGATATTTTACTAATAATTTGTACACCTGCTGTAGTATTTTTTTTTGTGCTAAGACAACATTTTGTATGAAGTAATAGCAAAAATTACAAAAAAAAAAAAATGTTTGATTAGTGATCTTCACCAAAGTTTTAGTCATTTTGAACTTTTAATTATTAAAAACGATCTGCTACGGCGTCAACTATGATAATAACTCCAATTTCAGTACAGCCGCCCCGTGAATAATTTTCAAATTGGCTTCAAATAATTTAATCTGGGATTTTTCACAAAAAATCTAAAACCCTTACTAACTCAAAAACTACTGAACTTCGGTAGAACATTTGTTGGCTTAATTTGTTGCATTTTAACCCTACTATGATGTCCTGCAAGGAATACGTCGAGTTACCAGTAACCCTGTATACATACATACTTCTAAAATAAATATCACTATGAAGTTAATAAATATCGCGTAATCAAAATAATAAATACATACACAACTATGATGAAGTGGAAAGATAGTGTTCTTTTACTATTCTTTTAAAAACTGCAATAGTTTGGCAGTCCCTAATGTCAGGCGGTAGTGAATTCCACAGCCGCACCGCGTGCACAGTGAAGGAGTAGGAATATAAATCGGTGGAGTGGGGAGGGGACTTAAGGAGGTTTTTAAGATGCGACCTGCAAGGCGCATCTGAAGGACGTGCGTAGGAAAAACGCTCCCGCAGGTAGGGTGGTGTTTTAGAATTGTGAAGGAGATTGAATAGCAGACACAATATCCGAGAGTTCCTGCGAAGGCGAATGGGGAGCCACTTGAGTATCTTGCGAAAGTTGGAAACGTGATCATACTTTTTAAGGTTAAAAACGAAACGAATACAGATATTTTGCAAACGCTCAAGTTTATTTAGAACCTTCTTGGTGGCATCCAAATAACAAGCATCGGCGTAATCGATAATGGGCTGAATGAGGATTTGAACAAGGGAGATTTTGGTTTTCAAGGGCAAGAAGCCCTGGAGACATTTCAACGAATGGAACGTGTAGTGCACTTTGCGACTGACTTGAGCAACATGAGTAGTCCACGACAAGTAGGAGTCTATGGTCACCCCCAGGTTTTTAACAGTATGTGCGTATTCTATCTGAACTCCATTCAGACAGAGTGGAGATAGCGACGCAACATCGAGCCTATTCCTCATATACCTGCCGCCGATAATTAAGGCCTGGGATTTCCTAGGGTTGATTTGCAGTCCAAAATACCGCGACCACTCACTAATCAAATCCAGATCTCTGTTCATGGCAGAAACAGCGGCTTCCGCATCTTCCCTTGAGAAATGATTTTAAAGTTGCAGGTTGTGGGCATAGAGATGGAAGTAAGAAGATATGACTCTGGTGACAGAGTTAATAAAAATAAAAAAGAGAAGAGGAGAGAGAACGCCACCCTGAGGCACACCTGCGGTAAAAGAGCACCGATCAGAAGACGACTTATCGAGACGGAGCCGCTGCGAGCGGCCTTTAAGATAGGAGTTAAACCAACTAATAGTGGAAGAGGAGAAATTTATAGATTTGAGGATCCCTAGAAGAATGTCGAAATCAACAGAGTTAAAGACAACTCATCAACATTATATGTAAATTATTGTGAATAAAACCTTGATTAGTCTGTGCAATGCTTTATTTATCTCGTTTTGTATACGGTACTAATATGGAGGCGTATCATTTTATTTTTCCCATTTGTCACCACTGGTGGCAACTGGGAACAAAAAAAGTGGCCATTCCCAATTGCCACCACTGGTGACGCCACCACTGGTGGCAAATGGGACATTTTATGGAAATAAATCCCATTTGTCACCAGTGGTGGCGTTGACAGTGGTGACAACTGGGAATAACCCGCAAGTTCCCAAGTCATTTACACCTCTATTAGCACTGGACTCGTCCCAAACAAAACATTCTACTTTGTTCGTTTTTAAATCGCAAATTGTAAAATTCAATACATTCATCTTACATTTATAATAAAATACTGATACATCGCCTTTGGGGCATTGAAATACAGCCTGTAGATGATAGACAGCTGTTACAATATTTTCATCTTCTTTGTCTTTTGCCTTCTCTGCGCGACATACTTCTTTTTCCATCAAATGTTTATCATGTTCTTCTTAAGTTTTCTTTATCATCAGAGTTTTCAAAGATAGCACACACATCACACATATCCTTTTTTGGGCTAAAAAAAGATATGTTATATTCTTGAGTGAATATTTTGTAAAAAAGGACATAACTGCCAAAACGTAATTTTTTTTTCTGTTAAATTGCCACATAGTCGCTGTGGATGTCGGCTATATTTTTGCTGCCATCTATGAAAACTCTGCTTGTATTAGCTCTAGTATAATGAGACTTGATTTTTGGTATCGCGTCTATGTATTCACGAATGCCATTTTTAATCGCTTCGTCAACTCGCGGATGTTTGTCATGTTTACCGCGTTTGTCGTCAGCCAATAAACAATTTGCCACTTTTCCTAAAACTGTGCGAATTGGCCGGTCATTTATTTCTAAGGTGTTATTAAAGAAAATTTTACATACTCTCACAGATTTATCGTCCAGCTTGAAATGAAATGCGTGATTCTTTTGACGTGGTTTTCTTATTCCTCCTTCACGAATGTAACGATATTTTGGTGTACTAACTGTCATACTCTTCTAAATCTATTCCCATTGTTTTTTGTTATCACCTTACGCCCAGACAGTTTAGATTTACATTGTAACCGACATTTATCTCCGCACGGCTCTTTAATTTTTCTCTCTTCTTTTATTTTCTTGCTAGCAGTTTTATAAGCTTGTCCAGTATTCCGCAGCATTTTTTTCACATTTCTGTTCCAATTTGCTTCATTCCTTTTGCGTTTTCTTCCTTGTTTTGCCTTCGGACTTGCAGGACATGAAGTTATGATCCGATTTTCTGTTGAAGTTGATGACAATGGAATTATGCTATCCAAATTGTGAGTTGCAATGGAATTTTAAAAATGTCTCTATCAACTCATCACTATTCTGCTGATGAAGTTGCTCAGGTGGAATGTACAGTTAGGGACACTTCCGCCTGACCACCACTAAGTTCATTTTTGCTTGCACTCATAAAATAGAAACGCTCTCTAGCCCCTCCTCGTTGACCTTGAATGGACGAATGAAAGACAATACTGGCCGGCAGCCGGCCCAGCGCACTGACGGTGACGCACGCGCCGTCCGGAATGTATTGTTATTTTCAAACTACTGCTATTACCTATTTTGTTATGGATTTTGTTTAATGTTTTGTTATGATGATAAGATAAAGAATAAAGTTATGTTTGTTATTCTGATAAAAGTTGTGTATATAATATTTTATATGAGACTAAAGTTAAGGACGGTCGGTTTCAGTGCAATAACATGAAATTGTGAAAAAAAATGCGCGATAGGTGTATTCTTTGCCTTAATCTACACTATTAAGTTTTTAACGTGTTAAATAAACACGCTCCGTACGATCTCTGCATAGAGACTCTCATTGCTTTAGACTGATGGCTATTTCTCATAGCTTAGACTATGACGAATGCTCCCCTACCCCCGTCCGAAACCAACTGCCCTCATCTTCCTTATCCCTTGCACATCCTAAGATCACCACGCTCATTCCCTTTCTCGTCTTCCTTTTTTGTAACATCGGCTTAAAAACCGTTTTGTTTATTTCTATTGTTTCTCAATTGAATGTAAGAATCGGTTCAGGAGTCATATTCACGACAACCAGATGTGGCTGGAACAATGTGCATTGCAATTAGGGTTTGGGTGTTCTTAGATTTTGTACAAAGCATTGCATCATAAGTTACGTAAAATGTTGCTTTCTTATGATGGCGGGATGGTTGCCCATAACATATTAAATGGAATGGGTTTCTAAGAGGTTCAATATTATTTTACAATTTTTAAAGAAATAGGATATTTTGTTATTGATTAGGGTAATGTGTCGAGCTGTCAGACCATAAAAATGAGATTTAATGTTCTGAGATTTAATTTCTAAGAGAGCCGATATCATTTGTCAATTTTAAAATAAGAATTTAGAATAAGACATTAATATTACCACATAATTAATTTGCTTTTAATTAATATCGTCGATAATTATAAATTTATCCAATGCCACCAACACCACCCATTATAATTATGCATCACAATCAAACGAAAGAAAGAAAAAAAAGTGAAAAAGCTGTATGTGCCAACCCTGACAGTGAAACTTACTTTGCTTGCAGGAAACGATCATCGCCAGAGCAATATTTCGTTACAACATACTCACTTGTCACCAATATTCATGTAATCCAGCACATCTACAAGATATTATTATGACTATTTGACCTTCCTGATTATAATTATGTCAAAACTTTATTATTTTACCCATAGTTTCCCACAGTTTTAAGTAATTACGATAAATTACCACTTTAAAATACGTAAATAAATAACGTCAACCAAGACTCGTTTGATTCTTTTGATTTTAGCACATTTCACATAAAGTATCATTTAATAAAATATTGAAATATCATAGAACAGGTGTTCTAGATTAATTTGGCACCTAAACTTTAGTAAAATCCTATAAACTAGAATACTTATGGCATTGTTCCTTGGAGCATACAATGACGCTGAGCACAGAACTTCACAAAATGGCTACTTCCAACTTATCGTCTTATTGTAAATAAAAATACGTTTTATGATTTTGCAAACTTGCGTTTAAATGTTAGATAATCTATTAGAGTATGGTTTAAAAACATTTTGGAAGGACTTTACGATCATTAAAATAGAGTTTAGAGTCGTCTAAGAGAAACTAAATTTTGGAAACGATCGTTGCCAATAGCAAAGTTCGAGCTCTAGTATTGGAAACAATGTTTGCCAGAAGCATGCGAGCGGTTAATTAAAAAGTAAAATACTATTTTAAAGGTTTACCAGTTTTATTTAGTAACTGAATAAAATAAACAAAGATATTCATAAAATATTGGATACAGAAATTGGATATATAGTAAATAGGTTAAACACACAATTAAGTTGATGCCCTTCAGAACATTACTTTGAATGCGTTAGAACGCGGTTTTTTTTTAATTTAGAACTACGATGTTGGTGTGGCCTAGCCTTCATTTCATGAAGCCGTTGGCGATTTAGTCGCCAAAAACTGAAAGAGAAAAACAATGTACTGAAGCCCTTCATATAGGGCATATCTTGACTATTTATATCTATGCGCGGGAGTAATACTCCATAACGCCAACAATTAAGTAATAAAAAGCACCTTTTAAGTTGCCATAATTAGTGAGACCCCCGCAGCTGTGTACGTTCTTTTGTCTTGTTCTTTATTATCCCAGCCCGTAATAAACTCGACTGTCGGCATCATGCAAACCAAGCTTTCTAAGAAATCCGTTCTTTTGTTTACAAATTGGAAGATTATTTTTTTATCTACATAACTACTAGCTTGAAATAAACTTTTTCTTTTCATAGTTCTGGTTTTTCTTCTTTCCAGTTAACGACAAAAAAAAAAAAAAACATAAAATAGTCATAAAATGTACAGTCCCTTTAGTGTCGTTATATAGTTTACACTAAAAATAAGATAGTAACAAACAAAAACTATTCTAGAATTAATTTACCGTTGGTAAACATTGCTTTTCAAATATTGTATTTAATACAAGGTTGTAATAATAAGTAAAGTTACACCTAAGCAATGGATGACTAGGTAAAAAAAGCAAATCAAAATACTTACTATGAGTAGGTTACTAAAAAAACAAGAAATCAATATCTTGTCTATAAGATTCGGTTATGAAGTGGCTTTATTTATAAAATGACTTTTTTTTACTAACCAAACATATTTTACAAAAAATATTTTATACAAGCGTTTTGGCAAGCATTGATTATTATTTGAAATAAACCACAGAAATTGAAGCTTTTCATTTTAGATTCTCATAAAAATTAGCTTCATTTATCTTTCTTGGCTTTCTTTATCTATGTATACATAGTGAAACAGGTAATGCGTGTTAAAAATTATCTGTGAGTAAACATTAAAAAAAAAGAAACAACAATAAAAAAGTACAATAATCTCAAAGTTCTCTAGAATTAAATTAACAATTGATAAATAATATTTTTTTCTATTGCTTATTAAATATTAAATACTAGTTTATAAAATAATCATCACATTCATAATTTTTTTTTCCTAGTTTTATGATTGAGTAGTCTCAATCTTAATACTAGGAAGAAAAAAAAAATTAATATTTGGTCATCGCGCCTCCTGCGTCTATAGATAATGGCATCGCATCTCGTTCTTATTGATTGCACGAGAACTTCACACAAGTTGGAACCCCTAAGCGATTCCCAAACTTCGTCACAATGAGCAAGAAGTTCCAATTGCGTTCGTTCCCGTCGGTGATCCCATCTCTGGACCATTATACCCCTCAAATTTTCGATGGGGTTCAAGTCAGGAGATCGGGATGGCCATCGTAAGGTTCTTATTTCTGGCTAGCAATCCAAGACTGCACAATGCGTGCTCGATGTATGGGACAATTTATTGTCCTGTATAAAAATAAATTCCGGGAGCTCTGTTCTTGGATAAACTGTGCGCACAGTAGGCACCATTACGTTTTCTAATAATTCCCGGTAAGTTTCGCCATTTGCTCGTCCTGGGAAATGGACAAGCTCTCCGGGACCATCGGCACTCATCCAGCCCCACATGTTAACGCATATCCTTCCAGAATCATTGTTAGGAATCACGTTTCTAGTTTCGTAGCGTGTATTCATGACGCGCCACAAGTGTCGACGACCATGTTGGCTCGACCTAAAACATTTCTCATCTGAGAATATAGCGCTTGTTAAATCCATATCTCTGTAGTCTCTTGCGAATCTTACTCTCGCCGCTTTTTGTTCCTCAGTGAGCACAATTTTTTTTTGCCGGTTTTCGGTGATGGAGCCCCGCTCTATGTAAAGCACGACGAACCGTGCGCAATGACGTGTCGTACTCCTCGGCGAACACTCTCGTCGGCGTGAACGCGTTCTGTTGTTGGTATGTGTCCACCATACGTTGGAGGTTGTCTTCTCTTATAAGATATGGACGTGGTGCCCGCGGTCTATCCTCTAAGACACCCTCTTCTTCATGGCGTCTGATCCATAGCCGGACTGTGTTTCTCTACAAGCAATAATAAATAGTCTCATAAGGAGTGGCTTCATTTAAAAAAACTGACTTGTGTTCAAAAACCCGACCGCAACAAATGACTAAATAGTTCTAAACAAATCACTTTTCAGGTTTCGTCCATACTGAACCCTAGTCCCAACTATCCCGGTCCGTATACAACATGTAACGTTAAATGCGCAAAACCTCAGACACCCCAACTGACTTTTAATTCAATTGACCTATTTCAGAGAGAAAATAAGTCATTAAAAAAATTGTAAAGGTTTTATGTGCGGTTTTAGTTTTACTGGCCATTCTGATCGTTTCTTGCGTCTGCGACGACGCTTTACCGAGGGAGGAGTCGTCACCGGGCCGCTGCGCCGCGCTGATATTGGCTTGCTTGACCTATTAATAAATAGACACGGCAACGTTTTTAGTGAAGATTTTTTGAAAAATGTGACCTATATTAAAAAGTGGTTCAATTAATTCTGCTCGTTATTCTGATCAAACTATTTTCAGGTTTTGCGCATTTAACGTTACACGTTGTATATCTACCTACATGTATAGCTAGAAGGCACAAAAGTACTGATGGTGAGAAAAGTGCTTGTATGGTTTGTATTTATCTTTATTCAGTCATCTCTCTGTTAAAAAATCACAATATGTATATAAAATAATTTAAACTATCGTCTGACATGTTCCTGACAGATACTGATACATAAAATGACTTGTTATCAGTTGCAGTGGGGCAGCATTATAATGTCAAAAGAAAGAGATGCTTCTTATCTTATAGATCTTAAAACCAATTTTTCTTCATAATAAATGAATGAGAGAGAAAGTTATTTACGGTGATTACAAAAACCCGCTATCACAAAAAGCATCAAAGGATGTCACCGACTTTTGCCCACTGCGGTTATTGAATTTTATGACCCTTTTGTTCGGACACGTGCAGGCTTAAACTAATTGTAAAATTTCTAGAAATGAATTATGTAATATTTAGTAACTACATACCTACTTATGTGCACGGAATCTAATTAGGTTATTATTAACAAAGAAAATACTTTTTATAGAGATACACAACCATGACAAACATTTTTTTAAACTAACAAAAAGAAAAATATTCATTTAACAATTCGCATTGTATTTGAATTATGCAGTGCATTAATTAATTTATATCAGCTAAAAATAATAAATTATGAGTTTCAAACAGTCAATTTCGCTACAAATAAACAATAACATTGAAACAGATCGTGCGTGTGTGCGCGAGAAAGTATTCCAAGTTGGCGCGTCACCACAAAGCAGTAATACCTACATACCACTCTTATAAAAGGTATAAGTAATTTACCAAGTTTAGAAACTCTGAATATTTTTTCTGCTTGTTTCTCGTTTAATTATATTTATCAAATACTTTTATTGTTGAAGAACAAACTCGAAAGTATTCAATTACTTACACAAGATAACATTTGCACTTTGCATCGTAAATAAAGTTTTATTTATAAATTAAGGTATTTTGATACAACCAAATTTACCATGACAATAATTAAAATAATAAATAAATAAATATTATTACTTATAAATAAATATTACTACTGACGCTCATATGCAGCTGCTCAGCGATTTGGCTAATATTAAATCCTTGTCCATGTAAAATTATTATTTGATTACGTTCTTCACGTATGAGATTTCTGGAAGACATTTTGCACAAAAATATTCCAGCACAGGTCGGAGTCCAATATTTTCGCACAGGTTAACGTTTATGCAATCAAGGGTCAGGTAAACAAAGCAATGGTCAATTTTCAAAAGGTCCGGTAAGCGCGCCAAAGTCAAATAGTTCGTCCGTAAAATTCAAGAAAGGAGTACACGTGATGCGTCACTAAGCTGCACAGTGCAGGTTGCAACTAATTGCGTTACCGCTTTCCTAATAGGCGAGCGCTTTAAGGCGGTGTGGTTTGGCGCCGCCGCAGGGTTTAAGCGAAAAAATTTTTAAGTGAGCAGGCGGAAAAGACCGTGATGGTACATCGGATCTTTGACAGAATCGTCACTATCTGCAAAATAAATGTAAACATAATAAGTATTTAATTTAAGATTTTTGTAAGCTAATTCGATTCACTACAATAACAAAACAACAGAACCTTCAATAAACGTGTCATCTGACGAATCCGAATCAGATGACGAACTGGAAGAAGAAGTACTCTCATTTGTCTCGGCGACACTGAGATATGCAGTCATTTATTGGGGCAATGCAACTAACAGGGATTTAGTGTTCAAAGCGCAAAAAAGATGTGTACGTGCGATGGTTGGATCCGTGTTCCAGATTCATGTAAACCATATTTCAAAGAATTAAAAATATTGACCTTCCCTGCAATTTACATTTATGAAGTAGCAGTATTCATAAAAACAAATGAAAATCTATTTTGTAAACTTAAATCGAAAAAGCATATGTTAAAAATTTCTAATGAGCCACATAAAACGGCTCTATTTAACAAAAGCTTCTTTGGCATTGCATCAAAAATATACATCAAAATACCTAATGGCATTCTAGAAACTAAGGAACTTCCAGTATTTAAAAATAAATTACGAACATTTTTAATTGATAAAGCGTACTACACGATCCAAGATTTCCTGAATTCTTGACCTTCTATTAGTTCCACTGTATTTTGACATGTATTAGTATTGACCATGTATTAGTTTCACTGTATTTGACATGCATTAGTACTGACCATGTGATAGTTTCACTGTAATTTTATATTTATAATAACTTACCATTTATAATAATTCTAAATTTTAATGCCAATACCTACCTACATAATTATTGTATGCCTATAAGGCAGGACATATTGTTACTTTAATATATTGTTAAGACCTGTAATTTACATATGCCCACAATAAAGATACTTTGACTTTGACTTTGATAAATAGTTCATCTCGTGTGATGTCTGGTTAGCTTTTTCATTGCCTGAAAAGTTAGTGCATAGGTTAATTTTATATAGATGCGCGAGGCAAAAAATATAATTACAAAAGAAAACAAAAGTACTAGTAAGTACATACTAGTTTCATTAGGCGTAACGTCTTCATTAGGCGTATCCTCTTCATTAGGCGTAGCCTCTTCATTAGGCGTAACCTCTTCATTAGGCGTAGCCTCTTCATTAGGCGTAGCCTCTTCATTAGGCGTAGCCTCTTCATTAGGCGTAACCTCTTCATTAGGCGTAGCCTCTTCATTAGGCGTAACCTCTTCATTAGGCGAATTATTATGCTTATCAATCAATGCTACAATTTGTTTGCCTCTTGAGCTACGTCGAAACACCATCGTCACCTAATAACGCAAAAAAAATGTTTCTAAGAAAAATACTTAAAATTGAGAAAAGTGTCTTGAATTATTGTCAAAAACGTTTTATTACAAGATGATGCAATATTTTACCACAAATAAAGCAAATTATTTTTAAGTGTAATGACATAAGTGTAGATATTTTTCTTTGTAATATAAATTAATTGTTTTCTTTGTTAACAACGTCATAATTCGTAATAATACTCCAATGGTTGTTCATTTTCTCAGCAATATCGTCATAACACGTAATATTCGTACACTGATTTATTCAAATATTATCAAGCATTAACGACATATTTATACTAAACACGTTATTCTTGAAAATATATTAAAATCAATAGTATTTAACTTACCGGCAAGAGCGTTGTTACGTTAAAAATGTCGTTCTTCAAGAGCACAAGTACAACCTACCGCTCGCACTGTTACATCACAATTAAATAAAGTCGTTGTTGCCCCAAGTCACCAAAACGAAAGAGACAATACTATAACGGCTTATATGTGAATATCTGCCCTCTCTCTCTCTCTTACTATTGAGCTTAAAGAAATGACGTTTTTACAGTAAACAGAGTGCAATTTTTTCAACA
This sequence comes from Eremobia ochroleuca, assembly GCA_949629135.1. NCBI lineage: Eukaryota > Metazoa > Arthropoda > Insecta > Lepidoptera > Noctuidae > Eremobia > Eremobia ochroleuca. Next base: position 1,527,651 of record OX451385.1, on the reverse strand, counting down.
CAACTGTATTAATAACTAAAGAATCATCAATTTTGAGATATGTCGACCTTGTAGCAAATGAGCGATATATTTGTCCTTCAAAACGAGCTGTTCGAGCAATTTACCAGCTAGGTGCTAGAGTTTCTCTAAGAGATTTTTTTAAAGATATTAGTATTCTCACGGTTGCATCACAATTCATCTTTGCCAATATCTTATATATTAGGCAAAATATACACTTGTATACTAAAAACAGTGATATTCACAATGTTAACACCAGAAATAAGGACCAACTACGTGCTCCCTTTCAACGGCTTCATAAGGTTCATAACTCATTTGTTGGTCTTGGTATAGCCTTTTATAACAAGCTACCCTCTTCTTTGCTAGATTTGCCTTTTAATGCATTTAAAGCTCAAGTAAAATCCAACCTTTGTTCAAAGGCATACTATTCTATCAGCGACTAGGTACTTAAACGTCGCCCTGATTAACTCAAGACAATGTTTATGTTCTTTCTCCAGAATTAGATTACTGATAGGTTATATGAGCACATTATACAATTGTTTTTTTAATGGGCTGTTTAAGTCAAATCAGTTGAATTTTATTTTTATTTTATTATTGACATAATCAACCCATTGCAATGTTTTCTAATGAGTTGATTGCAATATGTGGTTAGCTAGTGACCTCGAAGATTGATCATATTATTCTTACCTGAGCAACCGGCAGCAAGTTCGTCATGCTCCCTTAGATGTCACTGCTTGCGGTAGCGTCGGGGGTTGGGTTGTCTCCTTCCCTCAAATATGGCGAGGGGGGTAATGGCTGACCTTTGCATTATGCTCGTGAACGGGTGCTGCTTGTGGTGACTGGTCGTCTTGCTGACCATGGTTTTATTATTGTTATCATTAGTAATAACTTGTTTATTTAGTTTCCTTCGATGGTCCTAGTTTATCATTTGTGACTTCAAGCGACAGCTATGTAAACAGAACCCAGCATTGCATAAATATGTTAGCGGTCACGCCCTTTATACCCGGAGGCTTTTATTTAATTTCCATTTATTAATTTTTGCTTGAGTACGTATAGTTTTTTATTGTATTTCTTGGTATATTGGCGTTGCTAGCTGACATATGGCAAATAATTTAATTTAGTGTTCTGTGTCTTGTAATGTTAATTACTTTGCATACCTTGTATTGTATTCAGTAAAGTATTTTCTAACTGAACAGACAGCTGTGCTGCTGGGGAGTTTGTTGCGCCACTTCTTCTTCCCAGCGAAAGCACTAGGAAGTGGTGAAGGGCGGGCGTTTTGGGGGACTGTCTTTTGTAATTTTGACGTTCGAAAAGTGCTGATTCTCAGCCTAGTTTGAATAAATGACTTTTGATTTTGATTTTGATTTTGATTTTTGAATCCTTAATAATTTTCAGCTTCTGGTTAAATTTCTAAACGGTCTAATAACCGTAAACGGAAGTGAAATTATTTTTTCATTATAAACTTTATTCCAGAACTTTCGTTTCCACTCGATCCATATTTAATCTATGGGTGGCGTTTAAGATTTAGTTTGACATAATGTTGCTGGAGCTGCATTCTCGATTTGCTTAAAATAAATGGGAATATTACCCCACTCAGGACAAATTACTATAGTCTTGGAAAATTAGAATTAATGAGTTTGTTAGCCTGGATCTTGAAAATTCTCAGTGTTTCAGAAGTTAAACGCCATCTTGGACAGTTGTCAGTGATTTTCAAGAATTAAATATTTTGTTGTAACAATTCCATCTACCGAAATACTTTAAGTTTTACCTGAAGCAGGGGAGATTTTCTAGCTGCTCCATCTGCTTCCGGCTTGTTAACCTTGACAGGACGAATGAGAGGACACGTCGTCCATTCGCACGAAATACGCTTGAGAGCTGAGTAACATATTTTATTTACCGTTTTCAAAGGATTCCAAATTGCGCATAGTCGGATCTGAGTTCAGACGACACATCGAACGGATTTTGCCATCAAATTTGTTCCACCTTAAACAACCGAGAGGCACCTCGAGAGATTCGTCTCGCCGCCAGTATCCACAGGAGCATCTAGGGCCTGGACGCGCGACCCGTTCCTCGAGTCAGCTCATAGCCTCCTAAGGAGACGGCAGTGCGGTTGGCAGCGTCCGTCTAGCGATAGCGCAGGCGGGACGGTTTTTTTTTACTTATGAACTTTTTTTTTTACTTATAAACTTAACCGTTAATTCTATTTACCTACGGTTCATATACGAACCGCTTTATTACTTGTTTGGGTTTCAAAATTGGAAGCCGATCTTCAACTCAATTTAAATAAAGGACCCCGGGTTCGACACCTACGCTTATCTGGAATAGTATAGAACATCTTCGTCGGCTCCGGGATCCGGGACTCTCCCAAGTCCCTGGCGCCCATTTAGGCTAACAAGGGGAGGATACGACCTTGGGGAAACGGATTTGGATAATCTTTGACGTAATGGTAGTACACCATGTGGTTATACTATCTCTAAAATACTAAAGTGCAATACTTAAAAATGGCTGAAAAAAACGCACTCAAAGTTTACCCAGCACTTTATGTATAAGTTCTAGTAAAAATCGATCAAACGCACTGTGGCGTTTGTGGTAACGCTCTCGACTCGTGCTCTTGAATGCATGAGTTCGAGCCTACCCACTTGATCTCTTTTTCTTCTTTTTTTTTCATTATTTAATTAATTATTAATATTAATAAGTAAATAATTGATACATTAAATTATTCTTTAATAAAATATTTTTTTTATTTTCAACTTCATTTCTATAAATTATCTACGGTGTATTTCATGAGATATTTGTAATTCATGAATAATTCTTATAACTCTCATATTCATTATAAGTTTAACTGAAAAATATATACCTGCGCCAGACAATAAGAAGGGTTGAATATGGTATGAGGGTACAATAATTCTTGTCCTCGAGTTATTGTAAACTGTACATCTATTCGAGCTCTTTTGGCCCACCGAAAGAATAGTCATGCTGTTGTCCTAGAACCTATGCTAGTCCCACCACTTTTTCAGTAGCTTGACTATAGCAGTTAGTTTCTGGATTTCGACACGAAAAGACGTATTTGTGAAGTGAAATTTACTTCGAAAATTGTTTTATAATTTATGAAATGTCATCAAGCGAAGCAAGTTCTTCTCATGGAGATGAAAACACTCCTCATACATCCTTACATAGTGATTTATCGAAGCAACGGCTAAAAGATGGAGTAGTGTATTATGAAGGTTTAATTCTTGATTTAATTTCAAAAACATCTTCTGACACTCTATCTGAAGATGCTATGTTGATTGGTAGATAATTATATGATAATACGTTAGATATGTTAAATAAAAAGAAGTTTTTAAGCGATGAAGAATTGATTCATGCTCAAAAAGAATGCCCAGACGGAAATTTTGAAGCAGTAGAAGATAATTCAGTTGATGACTATGTTCCAGATGAAAAAAAAACAAAAAATGATGGATTATATTCCTCTGGAACATAAAATTAAAGTTTTAAACATAGCAAAAGCTCACCCTTCATGGAAACTAGAAACATTACAAAAAAATGGATGTAGTCATTTGAAGAGAATGGATCATTTGAAAGTATGGGAAAAAGATGTTGAACATGGTGGAACTAAATTTGATAAATATGATGTGATTGATTCTTGGACGTATGACCGCTTCGTCGAGGCAAGACAAAATTATCAACAAGTGACTACACGAAATTTGCAGCAATGGGCTTTAGCTGCAGCCAGCCAGTTTTCTAATCTTCAATTTACAGCGTCCGACCCATGGGTAAAAAAATTTAAACAAAGACACAACATTCGTCAACGCAAAATTACAAAATTTGTAACAGACAAAGAAATGATTCGCATTCAAACAAAACAATTGATGTGTAACTTCGATAGTGACTTCATTATTAATACAGATCAAACAGGTATATAAATTTTCTAACGGTAAACTAATTATTTTTTATTACATCTAAATAATAACAGCCGCACAGGTCGATCGATCAGGTTAAGCTACGCTTGCCGCGGTTGGTCTGTGGATGGGTGACCATCTTTACATACCGAGATCCCTCCGTGCTTCGGAAAGCACGTTAAGCCGTTGGTCCCGGCTGTCATCCCTGGATCTTTGACAGTCGTTACGGGTAGTCAGAAGCCCGAAAGTCTGACAACCAGTCTTACCTAGGGGTATCGTATAACCCAGTAACTGGGTTGTGGAGGTCAGATAGGCAGTCGCTCCATGTAAAATACTGGTATTCAGCTGCATCCGGTTAGACTGGAAGCCGACCCCAACATAGTTGGGAAAAGGCTAGGCAGATGATATTAAATTTAATCGAAGATAATCATTAGATTTTTTTAAATTCATGTTTTCAGGATGTCAATACCAATCAATGTTTAATAGGACACTGACTGAAAAAGGAAGCAAAACAGTGTTTGCAAAAGTACAAGACATGACCAAGGTGTCACACTCATATACTGCACAATATAGCATAACATTATCTGGAAAATTACTACCACATGTTTTTATTTCTTTGCAAGAGCCTTTTTTTTTTTTTTTTTTTTTTTTTTTTTTTTTTTTTTTTTTTTTTTTTTTTGGGTGGGAAATTATCAAATAACTTCTCCCGTTCTGGGCGGAACGGGAGGGTGTGTCAGACTTTTACTGACTAAAACCCACCCGTGTTCCTTCAGTTGCCTGTCCCAAGGGCCACGGTAACTCTTTCGAACAACCCGCGACCCTGGCAAGTTGTTGTCACATCATCAAAATCATAAGTAATGTTATTGTCACATCATCAAAATCATACTCGTACAGGGTTGTATTGGCGGCACACATGTCGCTTTACTGGGACCTGTACTTGACGAAGAGCGGTTTTATGATATAAAAGGATACCATTCCCTGAATGTCATGATTGTAAGCTACTATTTATTTTTAGACATACAACGTGTAAAACGTTAAATGCGCAAAACAGACACCCCAACTGAATTTTAATTCAAATGACCTGTTTCAGAGAGAAAAAAAAATCTTTAAAAAATTTAAAGGTTTTATGTGCTGTTTTAGTTTTACTGGCAATTCTGATCGTTTCTTGCGTCTGCGACTACGCTCTATCGAGGGAAGAGTCGTCACCGGGCTGCTGCGCCTCGCTGACATTATTATTTACTATCTGCGCTTATAAAGAACTTAGGTTATCTTTGAACAGTGATTTAAAATAAAAAAATAAATAATAAATTTCACACTTTTCCAGGCTTTGGACTAGCAACATTAGGTACCTAACCCATATTTTCAGACTAAATAGCTTTTTACATACAGTATGTTAAATAACAGAGGGCGTTCCCTTAAACTCGTTAATCTATATCATCAATAGATTAAAATAAAAATATCAGCATAGAAAAATAAGCATAAAATAATCCGAATTCAAAAAAAATAATTAATTGTCAATAAATTCGAAACATCCTGTTTAAAATCAAAATAGTAGCGCGGAATAGTACTCGTAGTAAACAGAATGCCGGCCGAGCGTCTCCGAGAGTTCACGAAGCCGAGCGAGCCGGCGGCCGCCCGCGCAGCGCGCTGCGCTGAATGGCGAGCGGCGCCTTTGATAAAGGCGGCTTATTGAATTACAAAGACTGTGCAAAATACGTCGTCGGGTTGTTATCAGTAAAATTAAACATTTATGTAAGTATGTTTAGTTTTAGCAACAACATTTAACAACCCGTCTCAAATGCCCAGCTGACAAATGAACACGTCACTGCGGCACCTTGGGCTTGGAAGGACCTATTCACAAACATAGTAAATAAAAAAAAAACATAAATTCATGTACCTACCTATCTAAGCCAAATTTCAATAACATTAAAATTAAAATACAGAGTAGACAGTTATAAATTCTGCACGCAGCGGCCGAGTAATGAACGCGAGGTGGTGGCAGCGCTTCTGCCGACACGTCGCTCGTCGCGGGCTCGTGGCCACAAAATAAACAGATAGTACAGAAGGTCCACTCGCGTAACAAGTACACGAATTTGTTTTACCTAGCCACTCAGACCGGTGGTGGTACGACAGGCTTACAGTGTTAATATGAAAAAATAATTTTATCTAATAAATAATGTACCGCTAATAAATAGTGTGCGGTAAGTTCGGGGAAAGTTTAATTTATTTAAACCACAATTTAGTCTAGGATTTAAATGATAATGACGGTATTACGCGTTAGCAAGGGAATGTTTTCTCCAACAACAGAAATTTAAAAAATACTTTTACTTTATGCAGTTGCCTTCGTAATACCTAAGTACTTGCGTTTATTCATAGCAATCGTGTAACGTCACAGTAGTAACACGTTCGTTGAACGGGGTACTCCCTGAGTATAAAAGTAGTTTTAGGAAAAAGTGGGCCTTCTGAACTTATTAATTTTGTGGCACAGTCGTTTAGTGTTATTTTTTATTTTAATGTTTTAGGTACCTATTATGATACATTTAAATAAGGTTTAAAAACTTACCTAGATTTTGAACTGCTCAATATGCTGACCTCCTCTGTCTACACATTGTTGCAATCGCCGACGGTTATTTTGGTGCACTCGTCGCATTAAAAGCGGGTCCTCGCGAATGCGGTTCCTGATAACACGGAATGCTGTGCAGATTCGCATTTCCATCTCCTCCCGCGAGTGGCTTTCTTTTTTATACACGAGTTGTTTGACCCAACCCCAAAAAAAAAGTCAAGTGGCGTTAAGTCAGGTGACCGTGGTGGCCACGCCTCGGGACCGTACCTCCCGATCCAGCGGCTATCAAACATCTCGTTTAACCGCGACCGCACTTCTGTCGAAATGTGAGGGGGTGCTCCGTCATGTTGAAACCACACATTTCGGAGCTCGGCTAGCGGCAACCTGTCGAGGTAGCGCGCGACGGTGCCGTTAAGAAGAGCCAGATACCTCACACGGTTTAGAGTCCCTGGGATGAAGACAGGTCCTATTATTTTGTTTCCATTTATCCCAGCCCACACATTTAGTGACCACCGTATTTGATGTGCTAGCGGCCGAGTGGCACGCGGATTATGGCCTCTTTCTGCCCAGTGATGGCATACACGCCGATTCCACATGCCATTGCGCGTAAATAGGCTTTCGTCTGACCATATGACATTTTCGATGAAATGGGGGTCCTCCGCGCATCGCTGCAGTGCCCACTGGCAATAAGTTACTTGCACTTTTTGAAGTGAGTACGGAAGCTGCTTGTTTTTCTTTAAAATTTTAAAGACTGCGACGTGACTCATGTTTAACAGGCGGCCGGCTCTTCTAGTGCTTGAACCGGGCTCCAACTCAAAATGTCTTAGCACGTTCTCTTCCTGCCGCACAGAGATCACGGGTCGGGGGCCACCAGAACGACGCGGCACTACCGGTTCATTGTTACGAATACGCACCAGGGCACTCACAATAACACGAGAATTCCGCGGTTGATGTGCATTGGGGTACCTCTCAGTATACATTCTCAGAGCACGTGCACCATCACATTATACTCAGCATAAATGAGCACCATGTTCACATACTCATGAGCACTGAACTGATAACGCGGCATTTTTCACACAAGAATGACGCAAGATGTTACAATGCGAAAATAATGCACGTCCGGTCAGCGCGTGAGATGAGTTCCGAATAAAATTTTAATTAGGTGGACATTCGGGGATAGGGGGCGGGGCTAGGCACATCAATTAGAAATTAGATCGCCGCACACGCGGCCCGTCATTCATAAATAAATTGCGACATTGCTGTCCTTCAAGTACGCGTGTACAGAGTGTTTCTTTAACGTATCAATTTAACATTTTTAGTGAATATTTTAAAATTAAAAAAAATAAAAACATTTTTTTTTCGAATGGTAATATTTTTTTTATCATGTATGGATGCTATACTATTGCGGGTTAACGGGAACGCCCTCTGTTAGTTAACATACTGTATAGTAATTATGACGTGCTGATTAGGTAGGTACCTAAGTAGGTACTACGTAAGTAATGTTGGCGTGTATAAAAAGTTTAAATCACTGTATTTACAAATAATTGGCAAGTAATCGACTTATTTACACTTAATTAAGTAGATAATTAGGTATCTCTACTGACAGGTCCCGTCGTTGCGGTAGCAAAGATTCAAACTGTCTACCACTTTGTAGAATACACAACACAGCCCGTCTTCTTAAGTTATTTTTCAGCGATTCTAGCACTTGAGTGTCACTTTTCACTTGTTGAAACGCTGATTCAATTTTATTACGCAGTTCCGTCACATTAGTTGGTCCATTTTCATCGTCATACACTAGCGCTTTTACTCGACCCCACAAAAAAAAATCTAACGGCGTTAAATCAGGCGATCTTGCTGACCATTGCACTGGGTCTCCGCGCCCGTTCCAACGTGTGCCATATTCTTGGTCAAGATGCCTTCTCACGGTCCACAAAAAGTGCGCCGGGCCACCATCGTGCTATTATACTACATCGTGGTACTACATTTGGCTTGCAGCTGATAAAGGCACATTCGGTATATCCAATAAATCAGTTATTAGTCGCGGCAGAGTTAATATTAATAAAATAATACATAATAATAAAAATCTGTATTCGTACAAAATCTTTGACATGGCTTAAGAAGCGATTAACAGATTGACACGCGACACAAACGGTCAGCCTCAGTAAGTTGGTGAGGTATACATCGGCTCTTTATTTTCCGGTATCCTAATTGATTAAGCTGATCGGCGACCGTGGTAAAATGCCAGCCGAGGGTCTTCGCTAAATCACGTACACTAGCTTCGGGATTCTCTTGAACCGCGCGTTGAAGCTTGTTTTTATTCGTACTGGGAAGTCGTCCAGAACGAGGCTCATCATCAAACGTAGCTTCTCCAGATTTAAATCGAGCAAACCATTTATACACCGTGGAAACGTAAATATTCGACTCTCCAAATGCGCTATTGTTATTACTTATGGCTGTGCTTGCAATAGAGCCAGGCATCCACACATAATATAAAATGACTCGAAAATCACCTCTCGACAAGTTCTCCATAACAGCAGAAAAAAGGTACGGGCGCAATATTTATGAGCCTCGTGTGAAAGCGCCGAGACTGTTCTAGAAACTTACTATATATTTTTGATTTTTGAGAACATTCAAGCGGCATGACATAAAATGCGTAGATTAGTTCAAAATATGCGATGGACAGATTGATATTCACGATATTTTTCGCATAAAAAGGTCATAAACCATGACTTTTCATTCAGTCATAAATTTTTAATTACTGTTTTTTTTTATCATCTACATAAACGACCTACAGTCTGTCAAAAAAGAGATGAAAATTAATGAGGGCGCTACTGTTGCTTATAGGGTATCCCTGAATAGTTCACCTAAATATGTTTGATACTTTAATTTATGGAAAGAGTTTACTGTTATAGAAAATAATGAAAATAAACTGTTTAGTGAAATTGTTATTTGTGTAGTTAACGAAATGGAAGTAGTGAGCTACTTAGTACATAATGTACACTTGGACGTTGAAATAAAACCCTTCCAGCTTTATAAAAAAAATATTTAATACTAAAAAAGAATCAACTACTTGGAAAACGAAAAATCAGACTGAATATTCCACCACAGATATAATAATATAATAATAATAGTTTATTTTTTCTCCACAATAATACTCTTAATATTTACCTTATTTCTACGGTGACATATAGGAGGGGCATTATATTGTGGGAGACTGGTGCCTAAACTAGGCTCAAGGCCTATATTTCCGGTCACCAGGACTCCTTCATTTAAATTTAACAAATTATGTTATGTACTCGTACAAACGGTTTGCAGTTATGACATGTTAACATTTTTTTTCAGTATCAGGGTGGGAGTGAGGTTGAGTGTGTACTGCGTGTATGTGTAGTTAGAGAAGCGTGTGCAGTGGTATGTGTGTGAGTGTGTGTGTGTGTTGGGTTGTGTGGGGTGTGTGTGTGAAATATCCCCTTCATCATCCTCCACAGCGATATCTTCCTGGTCAGACTCCTCACTGCTGCTGTCATCATCTCCGACACGTATAACGAGCTTATCTATGTCCTGGTATAAGGTACTTCCTCGGTCGTAATATTCCTTTTCTATTTTTTCGCAACAACTTTTCCATTCTTCAGGAGTGCAATTTTGGCCAGCTCTTCCACATTTTGTCCCATCACATTGTGTTCAGCAATTCTTCTTTTTACTATCGCCCATATAAGTTCTATTGGGTTCAGGTCACACTGGTAAGGTGGAAGTCTTACCACTGTGTGCCCATGTTCTCCTAACAGTTCATCAATATAGTACACAGGCTTTGGTTTATATTGCTTCACCAACATAAGAAGTGAAGGCTTCTGTAGTGTGGTATCAAATGAAATGTTTTTTTCCAGTAACCACAGCTTGATGTCATCTATTTTCGTAGCAGACATTGGGGCCTGAAACAAAACAAAATTTCCTTTTCTGTAATGTTACTACGTTATTCTCTACAAGTAAATTTTTTTCTTCAATAAAACAACCTACCTTGTTTGTGACAACTGAGTGATAGGGTGCATTGTCCATAACAATAATAGATGGTTCTGTTGGGTATTAATTTTTCAATAACCCATTTACTAAAATTGTGTGCATTCATTTCTGAATGATAGTCTTCATTTTTATTCTTACCGGAGAATATTAACAGTGCATTAGGTACAAACCCCTTTGCACTTTCGGCATGAACAATTATCCAACGTTTTCCCTTCGATACATCATGCTTTATTCCTTTTATGTTAATTGATAGCCAACATTTTTTAACTTTATATGAAGAATGCACGTAAGTTTCATCTAAATATATGATGTTTTTTTGAAGTTCTTAAGGCAAATTTCGATTTTCCAAAATACACCTGAGGTAGTGTTCTTAGTTTAGCAGCTATCACAGGTTTTTCAATTAAAGCCGTCCTGTTCGATTGACATTTCTTAAATTTAAAACCAATAGCATTTAATATCTTCCTTAGATGCTCATAACTTCCATCATAGTTTAAATCAGCATTTATAACACTTAGCATTTTTTTAAGGGTTGGAACTTCTTTTTGAACAGTATAAAAAAACTGAATTTTTTGTCGGATTGCACACAGGTCAAAATCATCCAATTCCTTTTTTGGTCGACCAGGTCTATGTTTCCCAGGTGTTTCGAATTTACCGTCACTTGACATCCCTTGTTCTACAATACGGCGAACAGTATTTTCTGATATTCTTGTAATTGTAAGTATATATTAAAATAAAACTGAAGTGTAAATAAAAGTCATATTTTTTTTCGTAAGTATCAAAATTTTTGCGTTGACATACAAGACAGTGTTCATTTCATAACCTATACAATAAGTAAACAATTCAACAAAATATAGTCCAGATTTACTGTAATTTCATGACAAGTCATTAAAACACATTCAGATAAAGTAAATAAACACATAAGATGTACATACCAGTCATTTCAGCTGTTCGACCGTAAATATCATTTAATTCAGAGAGATATTTTCCGGCATTATATTCTGCTAAACATCGCAGAAAAACTTTATAAATCACTTTCCTTGTACCACTTTTATGAGTCTTAGTCATTTTTCTTCGATGAAAGTCACACTAAAGTTGACTAAAGGAAGTTTTTTTTAATGAAAAATGAAGAAATCGCCAACTTGTTTTGACTAATTGACAGCATAAATACTTTTTAATCAGTGTTGCCAGGCAAGAAGAAAATGTAGTTCCCTTTGAATTCATTTCATCTCTTTTTTGACAGACTATACCGAAAATTATAAAACATGAAATGATAATATTTGCAGATGATAGTAGGGTAGGTTGGTGTAAGATGACGCACGTTTGAAACAATCGGTCATAAGAAAATAAAAATGCAACGCTTCAAATTTATATATTCTAAATCTTTGACTTATTGGTAACAATAGAACATTTAAATCAAAATCAAATCTATTGTCTTTGGACAAATTTTCACATAAACTTAAAAAATCAGAAATGCGCACTTTTACACAACCCATCCGGTAAGTTGGCGCAGCAAAGTCGATAAGATGGCGCAGTTAATGCGAGGTCATCTAAGGGAGACAAATGTCGCAATTAAATACACCAAATCCAAGATATCCCGTACATTTATCATGCCACCATTCTTGACACACTGAGCATTCTATCCAGTCTTCTTTTATAATATAATATAATATATATAATGATATATCTCCTAACACCCAGACCTTTTCTACATCAGGTTTCTTGGATGCTTTAGATTTTTATTTAGGTTTTGGTTCAGCTTTTTGCATACTTGCTGCCTCCAATTGCTGTTTGTAAGGTGAACTGCTAATTACTTCAGATTTCATATGTTTCCTATTAGTGGATCTTATTGTCTGAGATTTAGGGAAAGGCTTAATATTAAGAATTTTATCAGACACTGACATTTCGTATGAACATGTAGCATTTGTTTCTGTGAGATCTTCATTGGTCGAGGTGGAAGGGTTGCATTTAGAGATAGGTTTATGCCCTGGCATATTGGGCGCTTTGAATAAACGCCGGATAAATGCCCGTAAACGCCCAATAAATGCCTTTTGCCTGGGCAAACACTTTAACAGAACTTTTATTACATTTTTCAAATAGCTATATTTGAGTGTGCAGAAAAGATTAATAATTGGTCCAAATAGCGACGTCAATAAAAAAAATAGATTCCTCATACCTAGGGGTATCCGAAAATACCCCATATATGTTCCGTGATTTTTAATAGTTTAGGAGATTTGATTTTTTTTTTAATTTTTGGGGAACTTCTTCGGGGACATCTTGAAAAATTTATAGCTTTTTTTCGACAAGCTCTTTTATTATTTTTTTTATGTGATGGGACTGTCATGAAATACCTTTTCATGTTTTTTTGTTGGTTTGCACAAAAGTAATGAGACACTACAAAACTCTATACATTTTCTTTTTCTGGTCAATTGTTTTCGATAATATTCTAGAGTGTTGTAGAACGTTCTAGGTACTTGTGATGTGGGGAAATATAAAGGCGCCCGCCCTCGCGATCGGTTTAGTTAGTTTGAAGAAAAATGGACGAGCGACAAGTTCGAACACTGTTCTTATACGAGTACTTTTTAGGCCTCTCGCCCACGGCGACTTTTTGTAGCGATGCTGTCGCGCGTTCGCATCGATACAGTCGCGATGCGGTTGCTAGCTGTTTGCTCTCGCTCACACCACGATTCTCAGTCGCGATGCAAACGCGATACTGTCACGCTTCTGTCGCGATGCAAACGCGTTTCAGTAATGACACAAAAATGCCACAGTTGCAAGATGGACTCCGTTGAGGCAACATTAGTCACGTTGTCTTTGGTGCTGCTTTTACAGCACTAGACCTGTCTTTGTTGCACTGATGCTCGGTTCTCCACATCTCCACTCACGCGCTACCCTCCCTCCGTTCTCTCCCCGATGTCGTCCGACACGGTCGCGCGTTTGCATCGATACAGTCGCGATGTAGCGAGTAGCGAGTTGGCATTGCTTCTGTAGCGCGTTGCAAATGCGACTAACGCGCGTTAGTAGCGATGCCTCGCTACAAAAAGTCACCGTGGGAGAGGGGCCTTAGGCCACAGTGCGCGGGCTGCGGCTGACAATATCAATACTGCATTGGGCGCTGGAAGCACAAGCCATGCGACGGTGTCCCGATGGTTTGACTGTTTTAAATCAGGAGACAGGAGCCTTGAAAGTCAGCCACGCTCAGGACGACCAACCGCAGTGAATGATGACGATTTATGTCGCCCAAATAAATAAATAAAATAATAAATAACTGCAGTCGAATCCGGATGCTACCAGTTGTGAATAAGCGGAAGCACTTAACTGCAGTCACCACGCCGTAGAATACAATCTGCATGAGTTTGGGTATCGAAAAGTTTTGGCTCGGTGAGTACCGCACATCCTTACAGCACATCCTTACAACCGAAGCTGAGTCAAAAGAAACGCTTAAAAGTTCTGCTTTGCTGTATCTGGGACGCGCAAGGCATGCTGTTTTATGAACTACTAGCTGGGGTAGCCGGCTTCGCTCAGGGAGTTGATATGAGATTGTGTGGTAGTTGGAATAAACTTTACAACAACAACTTACACCACAACTTACAACAACAACTACAACAAACACACACAACTACAACTTTACAATTTTTTTATTGAAAATACATTCTAACTACAATACTTGTTTATAAACAACATTTTTAATTTTTCCGGGGTATGTATTGTATGTAAGTATAAATTTTTCGAATTTCCTACTCAATAATCTAGGATGTTCCTGAATACTCTCGAATGTTCCCAAATGAATGTTCTGAACTGTTCTAGAAATTTCTAGAGGGCAAAAATTCCAGCCCTTAGGTATATCTTCAAAAGTATGCCGTTCTGGTAAAAACGGGAACATTCTTCATGGACAGGAGATAGAGGGTTACCACACCATATAACTCCCTTGATCGTACCGGGACTCATTTCTAAGTTTTAGCGGCTTGCACATTGTACACTTTTTTTTATAACATACATTGATTACACAATGAAACTATAAACGTTGACAAATATTCAACCCAGCTCACCAAACTATCTGTTGCTATCAAGAAAAAACTACGAACGCGAGTCAATGTTGTTTTACTACACGATAACGCTCGACCTCACGTCGCTTTTCCCGGTATTTTTTTGGCAGAGTAGTATATTACGTACAAAGACTATTGTAGGATCAAAGCCAATTACAAGACTACTTCATTTTTCATTTAAAGAGAGTTAAAATTATATTTTCTATAATTACCTACTGTGATTTTTTTAACAAGACTGATTATTTGATTAAAATTTTAATTTACATACAAAATACTGACATTAAGTTTCATTTTAAGTTAAGTTCCTGCTTTATTTTTTACAAAACAATGTTATTAGTTTTTGCGCCCAGTGATCGGGCATTTATTTGGGCGTAAACTCGTTTAAGCCCAATATGCCAAGTTTATGCCCATTCTGTCCTTATTTGTTTTTGCCCTCGACCCAACACTAGTTGCTTGATTCGCTTGAGGAGACTGGGCATCAATAGTGGTTGTTGGCTCAGTGACTTGCGTGTTTAGATGGAGATCTTGTGATGTGCCAGCATAGCTACTTGGCGGTCTCGAGTTTCCTACAAAATCATCCGGATTTTCTCCATCTGTTACAGAACTGGCCATAAAATCAGCATCACTAAAAACATCTGGGTTCCAAGGCCAAATTCCTGTAACTCTGAAACTATCTACAGCACATTGAATATTCGCAGCTCTGTTGTAGGCAGATGCAAAAATAGATGTCACCTGGAATACTGTAATAGCTCTTCCTGGATGACTCCTCAACCATTTTTCACACTCCGCAGCGTAATACTTTTTCAGTATTCCGTGAAAACCTCTATCGAGAGGCTGCATCTTGTGGCTGCTATGTGGTGGTAAAGTGAGTGCAACAATATTATTTTCCCGGAAAAAATCCACAGCTTTAATCGAGCAATGTGAGGAGTGATTGTCTAACACGACGAGAATACGGTCATTTTCAGTGGGCTTAGTATGATATCTGAAATGACTTAACCAATCAATAAATAAATCCGTATTAATTATTATTATTCGTTTTCTGTGGAAAATAAATGCAGGTGGAACAAAGTGGCCACTTGCAGCAGACACAGCACTTACAACAGTCACATTTATGCCTCTCTCAGCACTTACAATTTTATTGACTGCTCGTTTTCCTTTAGTTGTAAGAACTTTGGGTAGTCTATTTGGAACCGTGGATATACCCGTTTCGTCCATGTTGTAGATACGGTGAGGAGCAAAGTTGTATTTATCCAACATAGCACTCAAGTTAATATAGAAGCGTTCACATTGAGGTCTGTTAAAACCAACAGCACGCGCAATACTTGTCATGTTGGTTGTCTAATGGATAAGTCTGGATGTCTTCTTAAAAAACCACGAAGCCATTCTTGATTGAATCTGTGTGCTATATTATTTTTTTTCAGCAAATTCATAAGCATGTGCCCTTAAATATTTCGTGGTCATACCAAAAAACATTGAATCTATAGTTTTCAAATAATCACAGAAAGCTGTTTCGATCTCTGTTGAGAAGGTAGTGTCAAATCTGCCCAGTTTTGTTGGACATGAAGGTCTTTTCAGTAAACTCCTCAAGGAAGATTCTGGCATTCCTAGTGATTTTGCAACAAATCTTTTACTTTTACCTTCATGTATGAGCTTGCGTACTTCTTTGATAAGTGAAGGTGCCCATATTTGTCTACCACTTTTCCTTTCTTGCCTTGACATTCTGCAATTGTTTTTTTTTCTAAGAGAATTGAAAAAGACAATCCAAACCTCAAATTAAAAATAGGCTTTGTAAGATGGCGCGCGCCATCTTGGACACCCGCTCAGTGCGCCACCTTTTAAACTTCCCCTCAATGCAAAAATCATTGCACTAACGCCATCTCTTATGAAATACCAGAATTATTTCATTTCTTAGGTTGAAATGAAGTATGTGTTTAGTCAACAACTCATTCAAAACACGTAATATATTCATTGTTTTATACTGACTCAACTTCCAAATGAGAATAAAATTAGATTAAAAGTGTTCAAATTCTAAAAAAAAAAACAAATAAACTTACCCGGAACAATCGTTTTGTTAGCAAATCGAATATTTTTTTGGGAGCACGTACCGGCAAAAGTAGTCAACAAAACACGACTGAAGTTAGCTGCTTACGTCACACCAGAATCCACCAATCGGGAATGCGCCAACTTATCTCCTGCGCCATCTTACACCAACCTACCCTACAGCTATTTTCACGAACCAAGATAAAGAGAATTATGTAACCAACATTAACAAATCACTTGAAGATATTATAAAATGGTTAAATGTAAAAAATCTACAAATAAATATTGAAAAAACAAATTATATTACTTTCACAAATAAAAATACTAATTAAAAAAACCTACATATACATTATAAAGGTGAACAAATAAAAGAAGTGAATAACACTAAGTTTCTTGGCATTCATAGTGGTAAACTGGGCCCACATCTGTTTTGCTTTCAATCAAGCGAAGGGTGGCTTAAAATGGCTTATATATATTATTAAGTATACAATATATATACAGGTACAAGCAGTTCTGTAATAAATAAATACGTAATTATTATAGGTTTACACTTTTTGTAATTAGTTCAGAATTAATTCTATAGTTTCAAACACAAAGTATTCAAAAATAGTATATTGCAACAACAGGAAGTTGAAGGATGCATAGAAATAGTTATCGGTACCTACACATCCGGTAAATGATAAATGATAAATGATAAATGATTTATTTTCTGTAAGTAGGTTTGTACAAACACTTTTACATGTCAATCATATTTTTTAAACTAGATGAGGTCGGCGTTTCCTATCTGACTACTCTGAGAAGAAAGGCCGAAACAAACTCAGAGGTCACAGTCTCTTTTAAAGTCCAGACATAATCTTGGTCAGATCATGTGAAGACCATGCAGATTGGTGTCTGAAATGGTCTTTTGAGTAAAGAACCACACAGATTGAGCGGACCTGTCCAGTCAGTGCACGCATTTGTCAAAAATTGTGTAGCTCAACTCAGAACTTGAGGAGCCTTACGATTCGACGAACAATACCAATGAAAGGACATTTGGGTAGGCCGCATAAATTACTCAAACTGCCAGACCATGATTAAAACTAACTAAGAAGGAAAAAAGAAAAAAGAAATGACCCACATAGTCTTCACACTCACAATAATAATAATAAAAAATAAGATACTATACAAAGTAAATATCCATGTCATTGTTTATATAAAATTCATCAATGTCAATGTGTATATAAAAATCCGGACATCATCTTTGATCTTTGAGGGCCATGTAGATTGGTGTCTGAAGTGGTATTTTGAGGGAAGAACCACACAGATTGAGTGGACCTGTGCAGTCAGTGCACGCATTCGTCAGTAACCGTGCAGCTCAACTCAGAACTTAAGGAGCTCAACGATTCGACGAGCAATACCAAGGACAGAACATTTGTGTAGACCGCATAAACCACTCAAACTGCCAGACCATGATTAAAACGGAAACAATGACCCACATAGTCCTCACATTCACAATAATTAAAATAATATAAGACTTTAAACAGTAAATGTTCATGTCATGTCATAAATAGATATTTAGAAAGAAAAAAAATAACAAAAGTGTAAATCAGCAAAATAAAAAATAAACAACATTCACTGTCTAGACCTATTGGAGCAGCTCAATCCCAAGCGTTTTTGTCCTCAATATAGTCTTTTACAGTATAATAGGCTTTCTGGCATAGTTTTAGCTTTATAAAAGATTTGAATTTATTAATGCTTAGTTCTTGAATGTGGCTAGGAAGTTTATTATAAAAACGTATACATTGGCATCTAAACGAGCCACCTATTTTCTTGAGCCTTGTTGTAGGAACAACAAATTTATGTTTGTTCCTAGTATTTATATTATGGATATCACTGTATTTCTTAAACAGATTAATATTTTTATGTGCATACAAAAGATTATCATAAATGTACTGAGAAGGCACAGTCATTATATTAATCTCTTTAAATTTGTCTCTGAGGGAGTGTCTGGGACTTAATTTATAAATGGAACGAATTGCCCTTTTTTGTAAAATAAAAATTATCTGAATTTCGGCGGCATTTCCCCACAACAGAATACCGTATGACATCACACTATGAAAATAACTAAAGTAAACTAAACTAAACGGGCTGTCTCTAAATCAGTTAAGTCACGAATTTTCCTAACGGCGTATGCTGCAGAGCTAAGCTTTTTTGACAATTACACATTAATATTCTATAATATACGTGTAAAATCATTGTTATAAACTCTATTGCACATCTAATTTATCAAGCTCATTTTAAACCTTATAAATATTACTTTTTTTGATACTAAATACTACTCATGTTTGTAGGGTATAACGGGTATAGCCCTACAGACATGAGTAATCTTTGTACGGTAGTTCGGGAAAAATTATGCGTTTTGTGACTTACTAACGTAAGGTTTGAATCGCAAGCATTATTGTAAAAGTATTCTGGTATAGTAATAATTGATCTGATAAAAACTAAGGTGAGTTTTGGAAATCTATGGTTATGAAATTATAAAATCTCAAAGAGAAGGTGACTTATTGTTACATAACGGATATCGTTACACTATAAAGCGTTTCAATTCCAATGGTCATATCGTGTGGCGTTGTGTTAATAGAAAATTATGTACAGCCATCTCAGTTACAAACCTAACAATAGTTATAAAGGAGGAAGCTCACAAATGTCAATCAGATGACATAGGAAACACAGTAAAAATAAAAGTACATGATATCATAGAAAGAGCAAAGAAAGAAATAACGCCAATGCCTATGTTGTACTCGGATGTGATCGACCCGCTTAATGATATCGAACCTAATCTCGTCACAAATCTCCCAAAGTATTAAAATATAAAAAAAAAACATAGTTTTTGAATACGCTTGGGATTGGTAGATGGACTGTTTTAAATTGGAAAAATAAAAAAGGGGCAGCTTTTAAACATAATGACAAGGATTTTGATTCCAAAGAAACAAAAAAATCTTCTAAGCCTTTCGATTCAGAACGTAAGGAGCTGAAAAAGTTTTTAGAATCATTGCCAGCGATGGAATCGCACTACTGTCGTGCTAGTACACAAAAGAAGTACTCTTGTTGCCAGAGTGGCGTTCAAAGCGATCCCTTTATGATTTTTATGTCAATGATTGGTGTAAAACACGTAATGTAGTTGCTTAAAGGTCACAGCTCATTTGAGCCACCCGGCACCCACCCCGCACCGCCTCGTCGCACGGCGTCCACTCGTTGTCGACAGGTGGTCCACGGGTGGACGCCGCGTTATCACCAATAAACGTCGCGCGGTCAAACAGTGGACCTTGCGTCGTCAACCAGTGGAGCCCGCGGTCAACGAGTGAACGCCGCGTGGTCAACGAGTGGACGGTGAGAGGGAGAGTAGGGAGCGGCGCATCGCCAACGTACCGTCCTCGCGATCATAGATACGTTGGCAATTTATTGATTTTTATTTATGTTTATATATTCCTTTATTTCAGGCAACTAAGGCCCATAGAAAAAACAATACATACTACTACAAACAAACTTATAAAGCCATCATCATCCACTGTTCACAATATTCTACAAGCAAAACACAACCAAGAAGACAGGTAATTTTGCGAATTCCGTATTATTCTTCTAGTCCTGTGCAATTTGGTGATGTTTCACGACAAAATTTTGATTTAGACATTTAATGAAATATTTAGTGATCAATCTATTGAACTAAATCTGAACTTGGTATCCGACAACAAATGAGGGCGATATTATGTCAATGTATTCTGACATAATTAATTATAAAATAATAGATACAAACATACCTATTACAGAATACATTGTATTATTTTAAAAAATAATTTTTGTGTTTATTGCAGTCCTACTATTGAGAAGCCATCATCACTCATTGAATTCGATGTAAAACATTAAGAACTAGATCAAACGACATACGAAGCAGAATAGTACATTGCTCACCGAGAGGAGAAAGTGACCGATTACCGTCGAGGGTGTCGCCACAACACCCGAGATCGGGAATCGCACTTTCTCTCGAGTGATACATAGTGCTTTATACTACACCTACGAGGAATAGTACTTTTCAATATTGAGTATATGGACCATAACGTACTTGGTTTGTATTTTTGCGCTTTTTCACTGAAATAAGCTAGCAAAACAGTTTCAGAAAAAGATGCCGCATTTTTTTCACTTTTCCATTGCAAAAAATCGTCATAAGTTTTATTATATTTTTTAATTGATTTCTGTGGTAAAAGGTTATCAATCAGTATTTTTGCTGTTTCCTTCAACTGCGGCGGAGTTAAAAAATCTTCATCATCATAGTGATGATGAAGATTTTTAGTTACTACTACACTACTTATCAGTTTGATAGTTTTATTTTACTTTCTACGAAAACTGAATCCTCAAACAACACACAAATTGGAAATAGCGCCAATGGCGTCTGCAATTTTCACATGTTTTTTTTTCAAATTGTTTATCCTGCCGCCGCAGGGTCGCACTGCCAGCCCGACACCATCCAACACACAGCTAGTGGCCAGTGTCATTTTGCGAACTTGGAGATAAAAACTCACTGTAATAACTTTTTGGCTTTTGATATTTAGGTTACCGGCGCATAGTCTTACCCAAAATTAAAAAAGAAAAACCACGTAAAAAATGGATTTTCATACACTTTTCTCTCGCGCTCAGATGCGTTTTCTCCCCGCATATTTGTTCGATATGCAATGACGTACTTTCTACCGTTTTGATAAAGTATCAAGGTACTTTCCAAGCAGGTGTAGTAAAGGTAATTTTCGGCATTGTAGATTTAGTTTGATCAAACCCTGCCTGTTTGAATATTATATATATTTTTATACAACGTGTGACGTTAAATGCGCAAAACCTGAAAGTAGTTTGATCAGAATAACAAGCAGAATGAATTGAACCACTTTTTAATATAGGTCACATTTTTCAAAAACTCTTCATTAAAAACGTTGCCGTGTCTATTTATTAATAGGTCAAGCAAGCCAATGTCAGCGCGGCGCAGCGGCCCGGTGACGACTCCTCCCTCGATAAAGCGTCGTCGCAGACGCAAGAAACGATCAGAATGGCCAGTAAAACTAAAACAGCACATAAAACCTTTACAATTTTTTTAATGACTTATTTTCTCTGTGAAATAGGTCAATTAAATTAAAAATCTGTTGGGGGTCTGAGTTTTTACGCAATTAACGTTACACGTTGTATATATTTCAACTGAATTTTATATTTTGCTTTGTTTTAGGGGATCTGAAAAATTCTCGATTGGTAGACGTATAGTAAACATTAGTAATTTTTTTAAATCACTCCATGAAATATCAAGCCATGGACCTTTGGACTGCGGTTTAAAGTCAATTGAAATCGTATCTGAACGTTTGACAGGTTTGATGACTAAATTAAAACTAAAATGTCGTTTACGTAACATCGAGTTTATAGTAGAGGGAGACAATACACCAGAAGAAATGAATTTAAATACATGTGCCGTAGCTGGTGCAACAGCTGCAGGATGTGGACATACTCAACTTCTGGAAATTACGTCAACTCTAGGACTTCCCGAGATTTCACAAAAGTTATTCACCTTTCATATGGATATAGTAAACAAAAAATGGGAATCTGAAGCGTTAAAATCCATGAACGAAGCTGCTGAAGAGGAAAGATGTGCTGCCGTAGAAGGTAAAGTAAATGCAAAGGGAATACCGATAATTGATGTCATAGCTGACGGATGTTGGGGAAAAAGGTCATATAAGAAAAACTACTCACTGTCAGGAGCAGCAGCCATACTTGGTAAACGTACTAATAAAATATTATTCATGGCTGTCAAAAATAAATTCTGCTACATTTGCGCTAGAGCCGAAAATAAAGGAATGTCTACAAAGGAATAGAATAGAATAGAATACTCTTTATTATGTACACCATATAGATTACAGACATAAATATAGAAATTTTACAGAGGGTGACACAGTGGGCGGTCTTATCGCTAAGACCATATTTGTTGTTTAAGATCATATTTGTTATAAAAACTATACAGGTAAATATTTACATGTTTGTTTGTTTGTTTGTTTGTCTTATTAATTAACTAAACCTAAATGGTTCACCTTATTATTTTTAAATCAAACTAAATATATACTATATAAATAGTTGACGTAATCGCATTAGAAAACTAAAACCGTAATACAGGTTTTGTATTATGAAAGCTACAATACTTTTTGATTTTGTTTACAGGTCCATCTACCGGAATGGAGTCAACGATTATTGTAGAGGGATTTAAGAAAAGCATAGAAATGCATAATTTGATATATGGCATAATTATATCAGATGGTGACGCCAACACATATTCAAAGCTTTTGCAAGAAAGGCCGTATGAAAACTAACAATAGAAAAAAGTGAATGCCGAAACCACTTGCTGAGGATTTTTTCAACAAGCTGCAAAGTCTTACAACAGACACGAAATGTCTTATACGGTTCAGAAAACTCTTAACAAAGTAAAGCCATGCGAAAAGTAGTAGTAACTGCAATTGCAAAATACAAGCATACTGATAATGCAATGCAACTTCATGCTGATATAATACTTGCTGCAGAACATGCATTTGTACAACATACCACGTGCAAAGGATACTTTTGTGGCAAACTAGGCGAAGTAGAAGATATTGATAAAGACTTTCACACAAACACTCTGTGGCCAAAAATAAAATTAATTTTAACACAGCTAGCCGCGCAGCTTGTTACACGATGTCGATAGCAACTCTGTAGAGAGATATCATGGCATTGTTGCTAAATTCGTAGGTGGCAAAAGAATAAACTTTTCTCATAAATATCAATATCAAATGAGATGTAATACTGCGGCTCTATCTTTCAACACAAGAAAACCTTTGAGCATATTGCATAAATTTATTGTAGGTAGAAGTCCAAGAGGACAAATACATAAATTTGAAATGAACAGAATAAAACGATTGAAAAGATCTAAGAAATATACAAAGAAGAAAAAAAGAACATTGGAAAGTCAAAACGCCTCTTCCATCAATAATTATGGACAGGATTGCGCGAAACCCGATATGTCCAAGGAAATGCTGGAGGAATCAAAAATAATATTTTTGAAAAATTTAGAGAAGAATGATGATGAAAGAATAAGGATTGAAAGAGGTACAATACTTCAAAGTGAGTCACATGAATGGCTCGAACTAAGAAGAAATTTACTGATGGTTTCAAATTTTGGCACAGTAATAAAAAAACGCAATGACATCAGTTGTCATATGGTGAATAATTTAATTTATAAAAACACAATAGTCCACATCACATCAATTAAACATGGCCTAGAAAATGAAAGCATTGCTAAAACACAATTAGAAAAAGAAAAATCAATAAAAATGTATCCCTGTGGCCTATTCATAGATAAAGAGATCCCATTCCTAGGTGCATCACCAGATGAATAATTGACGAAAGTACAATATGCGAAATAAAATGCCCTCTAAGTGCATATAAATTAGGACTGGAAAGGGCGATTGTAGAAAAAAAAATTACATTCTATAAAAAAATAAAAGATAATAAATTCATAATAAATAAGGATCACAGTTGGTATTACCAAATTTAAGGCCAACTCCATATAACAAAAAAAGAAAAATGTTTATTTGGTCTATGGTCGGGACAAAATAAATCAATTCAAGTAGATATTATACAAAGGGACGACCACTTTTGGGAAGTAAAAAAAAACTGGTTACATTTTACATAGTGTGCATTTTACCCGAATTAGTTGACCCTCGACACACACGAAAAATGCCAATTAGAGATCCCGAATACATAAGTCATGCTATTGAAATAAAAAGAAAACGAATGGAAAACAAAGAAAATCCAGCTAACAGGTGCACACAAAATAATGTAGAAGAAATAAAAGATGCTACAGATGATCCGAAAGTGCAAGAAGAAATTATTTCCATGTCTTCGGAAAAACACCAAAATAATGAAAGTGACGACGAAGTAAAAGAGAACATTGATGATTATGATTATGATGTAGAAACAAATGCAAAAAGAATGTGTTGTAGACAATTAAAATTCTCAGAATTTTGAAAGCAATATAGTTTAATTTATAATGTGTGTTTTTATTTTGCTTTTGTCAGTGTTCGCTTACCTGAACAATAATTCCGACATCAATTTCTGGCATTCAATACACTTTCTCTCTCACTCTCGCTCTCTATCTTTCTCTTTTTCTTTCATTACACAACAAAACAATGGACCCTGTATATGTACTAACCTGTATAGTATAAGTCTTTATTCGGCCGGCAAAATCGGAATTCCGTTTCGAAATATTGATTCGGTATTTCGAAGGCAGCAAATCCATACAAAATAAATTCGAAGGCAGAAAATTTCGATCGGAGAACCACTGTACTTGTGCGATAGATCCTGGATTTTGTATGGATTTATTGCCTTTGAAAACGCCGAATCGATATTTTGAAACAGAATTCCGTTCATATGTGGCCGGCCTTATTGAAATAAGAAGTTCCGAGCCCACGACCGCTAGTGGCTTCTAGATAAGCTTTGGATAATAAATTGAACTGGGGGTCACGGGTCATACGGGAACCACGAACCATACTTCTATACCTCGGAGATCAAAGGGCGTACAGCACATTTTGGCCAAATAGAGTAATTTACACCATCTTGTTCAATTTTTCTTTCTCTATCGATTTTTTGGATTTTCTGAAAAGTCGTGTTCATCCTTTGAGCCCCGAGGTATCGATGTGGGGTGCAGTGTGGTTGTTGGGCTCCATGAATTCCATATGGCATTTGAGCTTCTTGCAAACGGTACAGATATGGCCGGCAGATTTGTATATTGCTCAGATTTTCTACTCGATTTATTCTGCGTTAAAAAAATATAAAAGTAAGTACAGACGCCAGCGCATCAAGCTACCAAACTACTGTCAAATTACCCAATCAACTTTGAACCTTATGCTTTAGCGATAAAGTTGAAAATCTATTAAATAAAATCTATTTAAAAAAAAAAACAAATTATAGTAGCTTGATGTGGGCGTCTGTACTAACTTATTCACTTTTATTTGTGAGCGAAATCGCGGGTAAAAGCTAATAATAACACTCTACATTCCGCCGCCCGGTTACATTGATAATATTTTCTATTTTATTAATATTACAACGAATTTTTAATTTGTGAAAAACAAAAAATATATATTTTATACACCACTGCTCTGAAATATACTACCGGCTACAGTGGCTACCTAAATGCGAGCGTCGCGCGTCATGACACTGGCAGCCGGCCCTACAAAACAGAAACTTCGTGACCGCTTCGCGCGAAGTATGATGAGGGGCGCGCGGGGCATTCTAAAATGTAGCCATCTCCACATAAAATCATAAATGGCTTTATGAGATTGTCGTATTTATGAAGGCTGTAGCTCATGCGCTTATTCGTGCAAAAAAGCTCAAACTTCTTGAAGTTTGAGCTTTTTTGCACGAATAAGTAAGTACCGTCTAAAACAATAATTGCTCTCGTTTGGTTTTGGGTTCCAAGAATATTATTTGGCAAAATCCTGTTTCTCGCTACAACCTCGTCTCGAGTGGTATGGTATCCGAGGTGTCGTGGGAGAAAGTCATTTTCGAGACATACTCTCGCTCGTTTTATTTTACGTTGAATAGTTGACCTAGGCAAACCAAAAACTGACGTAAGTCTTCGGTTAGGTTCACCGCTTCTCAGTTTACATAAATAGATGCCCAACATCGTTTTCCCATTCGAATATTCTTTTAAAGAAGGTGTTTCATTAAATATGGTGTTGAATTGCTGGTGACTTATGCCAGTCCAAAAATGAAGGGTATTAGGACTCAACCATTGTTTCGGAGCAGGCCACCACTGCGCCGGGTCTAAGCCGCCGGGCGTAGGTAGCGATCAAATACTTTATCTCTTTCTAGCTTGAACAAAAACAAGGCTAACAGATTCAGATAAAATAGTAGATGCCTTTCAACGATATGTTATTAAATATCACTGTCAATTATCAAGGATTTGTAGTTATGATTTATTTTAAAAAAAACTTAACCCCATAGTTTACAGCCTTGCTTGCTTTGTTTACAGCCTACATAAAAAAAAAAATTATGTACACATTAAACCCATTCAGACCGTATATAAGAAGTTTTTGTCGACTCTGGGTTTTTTTTTTGGGCCATCTCCTTTGGTAGATTTTTCATGGTGTCCAGTAACAATCTCTTCTGTTTTTTATTTTTCCTTTTGTCTTTTTTACCTGGGCATAATCTACTATTGCAATCTTCTTCAAAAAACTCTACGACTATTTTATCGAAGTTTGAATTCGTTTTATCGTTTCTTGTTTTCCGTGTCATATATAACAAACTTTTATTTGCAGTAGATGAATGTCTTATAGGTTTCATATTAATTTGGTTCAACACTTTATACTTCTTCACTATTTTGCCACTTAATACTTTCCTAAACATCTTCTTTTCAAAATCATTCTTTGTCAAATTTATATTTTCTTTGAGTTGATTTTGGATCACCTCACTAAATATTATTATTTTTTTCACCTCTTCTACATTCTCTTTACTATTATAGTGGAGCGCCGTAAGACATAAAAGTTGTAAAATCTCGGAATCCAGGGCCAGTCAATGAATCTTCATAAAAATTGTTTGACTGCATTGTTGAAAGTCCAAATAAAAAAGTTAAAAAAAAAAAATTGGCCGATCTTGATTAAAAAAAATTATAACAACAATTTACTGAAAAATGAGAGGGACAAGAGGAAAAAAATGTTTAAAGTAAAGATTTCAATTTTATACCTAATAAATTATATTTGCATAGTAACTTTAATGTTAATTTATTAATATTTAGCAAAAAAATAACGAGTTACAAAAAAAAAAAAAATATTTTCAACTATACATTTCTACATTATTGTTAATTATTGTCGTCGTCATTGTCATCGATCTCATTGATGTGGATTGTAGGTGAAGGATTAGTACAACGGTTACCATTGAATTCTAAGCAAGCCACATTGCAATTTATTCCACTTTTATATATTGCGACAATAATAATATTCACTTTTCTCTTCACGTATCAAATTTAAAATGATTTTCTTGAAATCACAGGTGAAACATAGCTGATTTGTCTTGTCAAGGAAGGAAGTCCAAATCGTCAAGACAAAGACATCTTTGTCTTGACGATTTGGACTTCCTTTTTGCCCTCATTTCATCCGCTTCTTTTTCACATAAAAAACACCTACTTTTCCAATCAAAGTCAATTGCAGTAGCCTTTCGAAGCTTTTTCTTAGGTGGAGAACATGCTGATGTGATGTTTTCTTTTTTTAAATGATCACTTATGCATCCTTTATTGATATATTTTTGCCTGCATACTGAATGTATGTACCTAGACAAATTCGCGAGTATTTAAATACTGAGACAATCCATCCGCTTTTTGTGCAGAAGCAGCTTCCAGCATTGATATTCCTCTAGTTAGCTTTACAAGTTCCCCTAGTTCGGAGCTTAATTGAGAACTAGATCTGATTTTGTCGCAAATGAGGCAATCATTACTTTGATTGTCATCACTATTCGATGGTTCACTCATTTTGATAAGAGGCTGTAACAACAAATCATCATCATCATCTGCTGAGCCTTTTCCCAACTATGTTGGGGTCGGCTGTAACAACAAATATTAGTAATATTAATAACTAACGTTTATATCATGATTAATAATTAATATTATTGAATTTGACTATAACATTCTAACTTTCAGCATCGATTTATTATAAAATAAACGATTAGGTATTTGAAATTGTTTTCATAAGCGAGTAATAAAAAATAAAAAAAATACTTACTATCTATGCCACTATTTTCAAAGTTTGTAAAACACAATTATGTTCAGTAATCAACTCTTATCTTATTAACTGCACAATAATAAATATATATCATCATCTGCCTAGCCTTTTCCCAACTATATCGGGGTTGGCTTCCAGTCTAACTGGATGCAGCTGAATACCAGTATTTTACATGGAGCGACTGCCTATCTGACCTCCACAACCCAGTCACTGGGTATTACGATACCCCTTGGTAAGACTGGTTGTCAGACTTTCGGCCTTCTGACTACCTTTGACGAATGTCAAAAGATCCACGAATGACAGCCGGGACCAACGGCTTAACGTGCTTTCCGAGGCACGGAGGGGTCTCGATATATAAAGATGATCACCCATCCACAGACCAACCGCGGCAAGTATGGCTTAACCTGATCAATCGACCTGTGGGGCTGTTATTATTTAGCCACGGGCCCCTCACAATAACAAGTTTGTAATAGTTCTCCTTTTCAAAATATAACTTTAAACTAATAAAATTAAAAGAAAACTCCGAAAAATTAATAATTATTTATTTTAATAATTAAAAAATTGAGATCGGGCAAAATATTTTTTTTAACATTTTTTCTATATGTTGTTAAAAACACATTTCAAAAATTTTTATGAAGATTCATTGACTGGCCCTGGATTCCGAGGTATAAATCTTACGGCGCTCCACTATTATTCTGAAAAAGATCGGCCACTTTTGAGTTTGCAGTCATTTTCTGTTTTCCGATGCGCCGTAGTTTCTTTTGATACTCACAGACCTTTTGACGTAACTGTTTAAATTCATATTTTTGTTTTTTTATAAATTTATTTTGTAGTTTCCGCTGAATTTCTGATCGCCTTTTAGCAGCCAGAGCGATATTGTTTTTTAGAAGTGGAGGTTGGTCTTCATTATCAAACGCAGATGGTGTTACTGGATAGTTTCTGGTAGATTGTAGGTTTACGCAATCTCTATGCTTTTTAGTCCTCTCTCTCCATATTTTTCTAATAGCCCTTTGTTCCCTTTTAGTCGTGTCACTGACTCTGGCAGGGCCACCATCAGGGATTTTAATTTTGAAAACGCAAAAAATTAGTCGCTAATTAGTCGAAATTAGTCGCCAAATATCAGAATTAGTCGGTCACTGGTTCAAAAGATATAAGGGTTTATAGGTGGCCCTGCTGGAGAGACTCTCCCCAGCAGGGCCAAATTTATATCTCAAAAACTAGGGCACCTAGCGAAGATCTGTTTTCTCCCATATTTAGTCGCCAATTAGTCGGAATTAGTCGCCAAATATCAGAATTAGTCGGTCACTGGTTCAAAAGATATAAGGGTTTATAGGTGGCCCTGCTGGAGACAGTCTCCCCAGCAGGGCCACATTTATATCTCAAAAACTAGGACACCTAGCGAAGATCTGTTTTCTCCCATATTTAGTCGCCAATTAGTTGGAATAAGTCGCCAAGTTACAGATTTAGTCGGGTCTTAGTTTAGGAGATATAATGAGTTCAATTAGTAAGGTATAGTCCAAGAGCTAGATCGAAGAGTTCACGAAAAATTACCAAGAATAAATATTTCTATTAATATGTGTAATATACTTTTAGTTTTATCGGTCTAAAGTCTTTAGAAATGTCCGAGAGAGATAAATTCTCAATTAAATTCATGTTTTTATGTTTTTAATTACTTGTTTAGAGTGGCTTAAACTTCTTTGAAAACATTAAACCTTGCTCTTGGTCTATTTGGTGTCAAGATGTACAGTCGCATGCAACTGTTTTACCAGTTTACAATGTTAACCTCTAATTAACGTTAGAATAATAAAAAAATATCGTACGATATTTTTTTATTATTCTAACGTTAATTAGAGGTTTTTTTTTAGTTCTTTAGTAAAATGTTTAAAATACTAAAACGTTGAAAACGTATTGTCAATTGTAATCAAATTTTATTTTATAAAAATGTTTGTGTTGTGTTTGTGTGTATTTTGAGGTGATTGTGAGTGTTGTGTTGTGGGTATGGACGGGTTGAGTTTTTATTTTATCTTAATTTAGGTTAGGATAATAAAAATTCTGTTGTCGAAATATAAATAGATTTATTACCTTAAAATTATTGTACTTTCTGAAAATGTTACAAATACCTATTTATTCAATATTATGAACAGATACAGTTTGTTGAACGGTTTACTCGCGCAGGCTCGCGAGGTCGCGCGCAAGCTCGAACATACGCGATCCGTAAAGAAAATACCCGAGACCGTGCGGGGATTATTCATCTCTGTCTGCGCTGACCCTTTACGTGACGGGCAACTCGTTCTAAGCAGCTCGTCTGTACACGCGCATCTATCTCTTTCTTACTTACCGTAAATGAAACGGAGCGCAGCGATCTATCTGCCAGCGACTAAGTGGTAAGTGCACATTGTGTTGGATAAATAATTACACATACACATACACACATTACACACACACACACATACACATTACATCGTACATTATTGTAGATTTGTTTATAAGTATTGAATACAGCTTTCCTATGGTGGGTTGAAATTATAGACTAAGTTTATATTTATTTAATTCGAAACAAACATTCCTCCATAAGACTTCATAGATACTATCTAGAAAACACATAAAGTATTTTGTACTCGCTTATACCACTGTATGGGGAAATTGAATTCTTTAATATCTTTTTAATTACACACCGACTAAATCTGTAACTTGGCGACTGATTCCAACTAATTGGCGACTAAATATGGAAGAAAACAGATCTTCGCTAGGTGTCCTAATTTTTGAGATATAAATGTGGCCCTGCTGGGGAGACTCTCTCCAGCAGGGCCAAATATAAACCCTTATATCTTTTGAACCAGTGACCGACTAATTCTGATATTTGGCGATTAATTCCGACTAAATGGCGACTAAATATGGGAGAAAACAGATCTTCGCTAGGTGCCCTAGTTTTTGAGATATAAATTTGGCCCTGCTGGGGAGAGTCTCTCCAGCAGGGCCACCTATAAACCCTTATATCTTTTGAACCAGTGACCGACTAATTCTGATATTTGGCGACTAATTTCGACTAATTAGCGACTAATTTTTTGCGTTTTCAAAATTGAAATCCCTGATGGTGGCCCTGCCAGAGTCAGTGACACCTTTTAGTCATATCATGTATGCTCTTGATTTGTCCCTTTTCTGTTTTTCTTTTTATATTGCTGTTTTTCTATTTCTTTCAATTCAGCATTTTTAACCGGATCGTTTTTAATTCTTTGGTAGCGTAATTTTTCAGCTTGTCGCTTTTTTTCTAACCTCTGCTACTAAATACTACTAACTATACCAGCATCATGAAATTATAGAAACTTTATTGGTCGCTTAACAGCTCTTCCACTGCGTGTGGTCCAAGTGCATAACATTTACAGCAGTTTTATCACCATCAACAATAGACTTATCGTTACACTTATGATTATTAAAAGATACATTATTCTTTTGTTTTTTATGTGCCAAGTTGCCATCGTCAATTACGTAAGCTGGTTTTAACCTATCTATTGTCACATTTGCCTGCCTATCTGCCGTCTGCATCAGAAAATACTTGTTCTTCCTGTCAATAACCTTAAATGGCGCTTCATATGGAGGCTGTAAAGATTTCCTAACTGCGTCGACCCGGACAAATACGTGGGAGCAGATGTGTAAATCTGAGTGTATAAAAATATTACGGGAATCTCGTTGTTGTGTCGGTCTCGGTGCGAGCTTCCTTATCGCTTCCCTGACCTGCTCTACACATTCGTTCGCATCACTAACTCTTACATCATTACCACCGTAAAAATCTCCAGGTAAGCTTAACGTTTTGCCGAATGCCAACTCAGCCGCACTGACACCAGTGTCACTACGTGGCATTGCTCGCAAACCGAATAAAACCGTAGGTAATTCCTCAACCCACGTTCCTTTGTCTCTCCGAGCCATTAGAGCTGATTTTAAAACGCGGTGAAATCTCTCTACGGCTCCATTTCCCTGCGGATGATATGCCGTTGTTCTTAACTTATTTATCCCTAGGTACTTCATCAATTCCGTAAATAGACTACTTTTGAACTGCCTGCCCTGGTCAGTAGTGATCCTAACAGGGCAACCATAACGGGTAATCTAGCCGTCGTAGAGTGTTTTGGCTACCGTTTGAGCATACATATCCTTTAACGGGTATGCTTCCGGCCAACCAGTTGCCCTGTCGATTACCGTAAGACAGTAACGTTGACCCTCGGCTGATATCGGCAATGGCCCCACCAGATCTACGTGTAAGTGTTCAAACCTGCCGCTAGCTTCAAATGTTTGTAACCCTGATACCGTGTGCCGTATAACCTTCGACTTCTGACAATGTATGCAGGCTTTAGCCCAGCTTTTGACGTCTGCATTTAAACCTGGCCAAAAATACTTGACCGACACCAATTTCCTGGTCGTCCGAATTCCCGGATGTGATATGTCATGGACCGCGTGGAAAGCCCTTCTCCTAAATTCCTCATGTAGATACGGCCTGATATTATTAGTTGAGACCTCACACGTGAGCTCGTAATGACCGTCGGGCGCAACAATTTGCTTAAATTTCAATCGCTCGCTACTCTCCGATAACAACTTAGCCAACCCTGCGTCTGACTGTTGTGCCTTCGCTAATTCTTCGAAATCAAGCAACGTCGGGCATACGATAGTCTCTATCCGCGATAAAGCATCCGCGACTACGTTTTCATTACCATTAATATATTGAATGTTTGTCGTGAACTCACTAATGAACATAAGCTGCCTTATACGTCTAGGTGTCTCCTTGTCACTAGGTTTTTTGAAAACGCGTAAATCAAAGGTTTATGGTCAGTATGAATTACGAATGATCTACCCTCTACCATGTACCTAAAATGTTGCACAGATAAGTATATTCCCAAAAGCTCCCTATCGTACGTGCTATATTTTAACTGAACATCACTGAGTTTTTTAGAAAAATAACCTAACGGTCTCCTGTGTGTACCCGTCCTTATTTGCAACACGCCGCCCACACAGTCATTTGAGGCGTCCGTCATAATAGCAAGCTCTGCATTTGCTATCGGGTAACTTAATATGGTTGCGTTCTGTAAGCTAGTTTTGCATTTCGCAAACGCGGCCACCGCTTCGTCCGTCCACGGAATGAGCGATTTGTCCTTTTTCTTTGCATTTTGTAAATAGCTATTTAACACGGCTTGATACTCTGCGGCCTTTGGTAAACTGGACCTATAAAAATTCACCATTCCCAGGAAACGCCTTAACTGATCTACAGCTTTGGGCTAATTCCCGCCGGTGTAACCTCATAGCCGAGGAATTCTAATTTTGTTTTTCCAAAACAACATTTCGCTAAGTTAATTGTAATGCCGAAATTATTTAACCGCTCGAAAATCGCTTTCAGATGACGCTCATGAATGTCCGCTGTTTCACTGGCCACGATTACGTCATCTATGTAACAAAAATAAAAATTGGTGTTCAATGATTTGTCTTCCCGACTAAATTCGTGTTCTAAAAAAAACAGTATTGTTCATGTGTCGCTGAAATGTCTGAGCCGCGTTCCTCAAACCGAAAGTCATACGTGTGAACTCGTACAAGCCGAACGGAGTCGTTATCGCAGTTTTTTCTACATCTTCCGGCGCGACTAATATGTTGTGATAAGCCCTATTAATATCGAGACGCGAGAATATCTTCTTATTACCTAGTACGTATGTGAAATCGTTGATTCTGGGAATGGGATACCGATCCGGTCGTGTTATAGCGTTCAATGCCCTGTAATCTCCGCAAGGACGTAATTGTCCATCCTTTTTAGGCACCACATGCAGCGGACTTGCCCAGGGACTCTTCGACGGCCTACAGATGCCTAACCCCTGCATTCGCTGAAATTCTTCCTTCACCTTTACGTACCTCTCCGGTGCTAATGGACTAGCACGCGCGAAAACTGGTGGACCTTTTGTTTCTATGTGATGATACACAGTATACGGTGGATCCTCTCTAAATGATACAGGCTTGGTAATTTCAGGATATTGCAGTAGCAACTCGGCGTAAATATTATTATTATCTATCGTAGTTAACGATGGTTCCTTCCACAATACAATTGACCCTATAATACTTAAGCTAGTGCGCTGGTCTAAAAGCCGCCGTCCACTCAGATCTACCATTAAGTTGTGCTTTGTTAAAAAATCGGCGCCGATAATCGGCTGCTTGACATCAGCTAGAATGAAGTTCCAAG
The DNA here is from genome assembly GCA_949629135.1 of Eremobia ochroleuca. NCBI lineage: Eukaryota > Metazoa > Arthropoda > Insecta > Lepidoptera > Noctuidae > Eremobia > Eremobia ochroleuca. The sequence continues at coordinate 1,493,083 of OX451385.1, read as the reverse complement.
TGTACGGACGCCTTAGACCTAAATTTAAAGTTAAAGATTTTAACCCGTAAGTTCTGATTATTGTCCCGTTTGCTGCGTACAAGTTAAATTTCCACTTATCGTTGTCACATTTACGTAAACTATTTTTGTCTGCCGGTATCACTGACACATTCGCTCCCGTATCAATTAAAAATCTCATACCTGAGTTCTTATCACATACAATGAGGCGGTCATATATCGTGCAGGCACCCGCCGTCGGCTGCACGCACGCTAGTTTCCCGTCGGCTTCTGCTGCTCCCCACTCCAATTACAGGGTTTCACACATCTTGTCGCGTTCTCCCTGTAACGAAAGTGGTCAAAACACAACCAACTATCCGTTTTTTCTTTTACCAGACGTGCTACCACTCCTCGAAACCGATCTGAACCTCCGATCCGTATCGTGGCGTTCTCTAGGCCTGCTAAGTTCCACATTTTGGAGTCTCACATTTATCCTAGCCATTTGTGCTCTGATCTTGACTAATTCCGACTCTTCTGACGGTTCACCAGCTGATCCAGTTGCTCCAGCAGGCGCCGCTGTCGCCGCTGCTTTAACCACCGCGATTTGCGCCTCGTTCGTGCCCGTATTTTCCAGGACCTTGGCCGCAATCACCGCCAGCACATATAGGTTCTCCGAGTCTGTCACCGTGAGTATAGCTCGAACCGCAGTCGGTAGGTGCGATTGCCACATTAACTTCAATGTGTCATTTGGCATTTTCCCTCCTGCCAAATCCCTCATTCGGCGTAACAGCTGTGAATGTTTTTGCTCCCCCAGTTCCATCTCTCCTATGAGCTTTTGCAGCTTCCTAATCTCTGATTCTTCGAACACTTGCAGCAACCTCTCCTTTAAGGTTTGATACTTGCGGTTTTCCGGCGGAGCAAGTAATAAATCACTCACTTGCTGTATAGCGGCCTTACTGAGTTTTTTTACCACCAGGTTCTGCTTCGCAGCAACGCTCAGCCGCTGGTTCTCCACAGCAGCCTCGAATTGGACAAACCAGAGTCGCGTTTGATCTGCCCAAAATTCCGGGATACGTGAAGCCACCGTGATGCTGGCCAACGCCCTCTCGCTGCTTTCGCCACTAACCTCACTTTTTGCCACTGGTGTACGTGCGCTTTCCGGATTCATTTCGCTGACACTGTACTACAAAGTTCTCCGAAAACGAAAAAAAAAAAAATGACAATTAATGTTCGTCGGGGTCACCACTTTAGAGTCTCTTGTTATGTGTTCCTAACAATGTTCTAATTCATTAAATGTGCACTACAGAAGGTTAGGTTTTTCAGAAATAAAATATTCAACAACCGATTTGACTGCAAGTTTATTTGCGATTCTCTTACCTAGCTTCGTGGACGCAGCCACGTAGTTGCTACACACATTTACATTTTGCTTAGCAGCCACTTTGTGTCACTACAGATATATGTGCAAACATTGTTGCCTCCATGCGTCGGCGTCTGCTTAGCTGCATCGACAATAATGGATACCAAATATTAATTACTCTTCAAACGTCGATTGCACACCATGTTTGTAGATAACAATAGATTTTCAATTGTGCGTGTGACGGGTAAAATATTACGCTGTTTTTTACAGGGGAAGTGCTGGTCGTAATATAAATAGTAAGTAATACGTAAGTTAGTTTATGATTGTAAGATTGGGGTTAAGCTTCAATCTTCTTTTCTCTTTGAGAAAATGAATTATTAAGCTATAATCTCAATAAAGTTAAAAGCATTTATGAATAATATCAACAGACTTGATAAAATTTTTGATGTTTTAACTTATTTAATAATAATTTAAATAAATGATTCTGCAAACAACCTACTATTATTTTATTTCAACCTAAAATATTACCTGTTCCTTTATAATTGATTCCTTTTTGTAATTTTCGGTTTAAAAGCTAATTTTATTATAATAATTATATATAACATTAACTTAAATATAAAAAATAAGTATTGGTTGTTTATTTATTCAATTCAATTCAATTCAATTTATTTTATTGCAGATAATAAAAATCCATAACATTACATAAAACCAATATAGAACATAAAAAAGAATAAAATTTAAAAATACAATAATTTAAAAATATTATAAAAATTAATCGTGCATGTCAAAAACATGTATAAAAGAATAAATTAAGTCAAATAATAATAATAATCAAATATAATTTAAACTGTCAACTAATAATAATAATAAAAATATAATTTAAACAGAAATAAATAGTCAAAAACACATAAAATATTATAGTACCTATTATAAGTTATTATAAGTATGAGGGGCCGCTAGCGTGCAGCCGCATCCACCTCATGAACATTGGTGAGTCCCACCTCTGGGACAATGCGCTAAGAATACCATTCGGGCTGCCACGCACACGCCTTAACAGCGAGGCGCACCTTTTCCTGATTATGGCGAAAAAATCATCAGTCTGCGCCTCAGCAAACATAGCGGAAGCACTACAAAAGCGTGGCAGCCCCAACAATATCCTAAACGCATTGTTATACTGGACACGCAGAGCACTGTACCCCCGCAATGTAAAATTAGTCCATAGGCTGCACGTGTAGAAGGTCTGACAGTATGCCTTGAATAATGTTATCTTTACTTGATTAGTGCAACGTGCAAACCTACGAGCCAAAATATTACACCGGATGGACAGCGCCCTGCGCTCCCTCTCGATGTCCTCATTGTCACACAGGTCTTCGGTCACCCAGTGACCCAGATACTTAAAGGCACTTACCTTTTTTAAACGCATGCCGCATAGAGTTACATGAGGAACATGGGAGTAGCCTTTGCTTCCTGACTTGAACAACATGAACTCACTCTTATTCGCGTTGTATCTGAGCCCATGGGCTTCCGCGTACGATTGGCAGATGCACACCAATTTCCGTAACGCTGCAATCGATGGGCTCAGTAACACCATATCGTCCGCGTAGCTTATGTTGTTAACGCTTACTCCGTCTATGGAACAACCAATACCAGTGTCACTGAGCTCACCGATGAGCCGGTTCATGTATAAATTAAAGAGGTGGGGGGAGCTAATTCCGCCCTGCCTAACCCCACATTCCAAACCGTATACATCTGAATATGCACCCGCCCACCGCACTCTATTGCGTTGGTTGGCGTACCAGAACCTAAGCAATGAAATCACCTCCCGAGGCACCTCCGTATCACTCTCCAGCTTCTGCCACAGCTTGTCATAGCACACCAAGTCGAAGGCTTTTGATAAATCTAGGTAACATGCATAGACAGGTGTGCCCCGACCAGTATAGTACTGAACAGTCTGCTTGAGGCAGAGGATAGCAGTCTCAGTCGAAAGTTCCGGTCTGAACCCAAACTGGGCATCATGCAACTGAAGATGCTTTTCCAACTGCTTGTCAAGCAAACTGTCCAGCACCTTTGCTATAACAGTAGCCAGAGAGATGGGTCTATAATTTGACAGATCCGATGAGTCACCGGTTTTATTCTTTACGATCGGTACCACTGTAGTGTACATAAGGCTCTCGGGTAAGTAACTGTGACTAATACATAGGTTAAAGAACATCGATAGAACTCTAGACAGGTGTATTCCCGCATACTTTAGGTGCTCGATGCTGAGATCATCGTGGCCGGGAGACTTGCCCCTCACCATTTTATTAATAACCGCAGCAACAGTCTTCGCAGAAAATCTAACATTAAGTGTGGTGAGGAGGTTCTCAGCAGAGGGCACCCCAGACGCAGGCCCAAGCGGGGACTCAACCCTAAAATGCCGCTGGAATGCACAAGCTATATCATGGGGGTCATGTTTACCACCAACGCTAGCAGGAAGGCCCGACCTTGTGTTTAGCTTTTTAGTGTTTTTCCAAAAACTACTAAAGTCTTTATTGATATGATTTTCTGCTATAATGTCCATTTTTATCTGTGATTCATTTTTCTGACAAAAAGCCAATTTTGATTTAAATATTTTTCTAGATTCACACATCTCAATATACAGATTCCCAGATCTTGGTCTCCCAGCCAACACCCACGTCTGAAAGCAAGATCGTGCCCTCCCGTGAGCGTCACTGACATGTCGGTTCCAACCAGTAACATACCTATGCTTATTACGTTTAGGCACATAATAGCTAGCCTTTGCAGCCCCTGTCAAAATACAGATTATTTTGTCATACATGTCATTTAATAACAATTTATGCTCGTCACTATCACACATACCGTCAGCACAACATTGAAATTCCGGGGGAAAGTCAATTAACTTTAATTTAGAATTACAAATACGATGATATTTATCTATTTGATCAGAGTCTCTTTCTCCCCATTTTACACTATTATAAAATATATTACTACTTAGCTTTGTCGGCTGTTGGCAGCTTGAGCGGATAAAATTAAAGTTACAAGCAAGCAATAACGGATAGTGATCGCACCAATATACATCTTTGTTAAGTACAGACGCACTTAATGTGGCCGAACGCGCAGCGCTCGTCACTACACAATGATCGAGCCAGCTGCGACTGCCACTCGCACCGCACACATAAGTATAAGTGTCATTAGGTAAAAGTTCCGTATCCACGCACGACCAAGATTGTTCCGTGCAAAATGACAACAACTCTGAATGAAACAGCTTACCCGGATGAGCGTTGAAGTCTCCAAGTATAATAACCGAGTTGACATCGTTACTTTCAATAATGGCGTTTAGTTCACTCAAACACTCCGTAAATTCACAAAGATTCTCGTTTGAATTAGTAGGCATATATACCGTTATCACTAGCAAAGACCGGTTTTCACACATTATTTTTATAGCAGCGATACGCACACTACTGCACGGAATAACGACCACCTCCGGGAACACAGCTGATCTCCACAACAGGGCCACACCCCCGTACGGTCTCCCGCGAAGCACACCCGCAGACAGGTCTACTGCTGACTTTCCAGTAAAGGAGAATTCACCATCAATGTTGCCCAGCATAGGAATGTCGTGATGTAGCAGCCACGTTTCCTGCAGCGCAATGATGTCTGCTTGTTTACACAGTCTTCTCACACATTCAATTGACCTCGAGATATTTTTACAATTAAACGATATGAGTTTGGTTGCCAGATCCATATATCAAGTTAGTTTTATCAATATCCCGATATTCACGTCTCACTGTGTTATGAGAAAAGTCAACAAAACGACGAAACATCACTCCATTGGGCCAAAAATCATCATTTAAAAATACGTCGATTTTATTTTTGGGTACAAATATTTTACTTTTTTCTGTATTTTCTGTATTTCTGTATTTATAATAAAAAACTAAAAAAATCATAAAATCGATCTATTCAAACAGGTGGGTTTCGAACCAACAGGCACTCGTTTACAAGTCATATATTGACTCCACTTTGCCACATGAACTGATGATTATAGATTCAAATTTTAGCTTTACTTTCGAATTGGCTCGGTGCGAACACTAATATGAAGAAAACAAAAATATATTGTTATCTTTGTCTAGTATTGACCCCACACACTATCACCTTCTTGTAGTTATAGCGTATGACGACTAAATGGTTTTGTTGAAATCACTCACACGTATTGTAGCATTACGCTACATAAAACCTCCTTTTGTTTTTTTTAAGAAAAAAACTATTCAACCTTGCTTATTTTTCTTTTTCTACTTGGCGTATGGATTTTTCAAAATTAGATTTTGAAGAAAAATTGTGACACCCCTTGCCATTTTTCTTTTTGTCATTCACCTGAGAGGTACCGTATTCGTTCCAAGAGCTTTGTTATATTAATTAGATGTTTAATTTTAAATTTTCATCCGTATAATTATGATCTAACCGTGCTTGTGGAAATATTGATTCTTCTTTGGACCTGGTACGTATTAATTCTTCTTTTGTTTTTTGATGGTTTTTTCCCTATCCATCCTCTGTTTCTGGTAGTGTTCTTTAGTCTTAACATATCTTTTCGTTTTTGCTTTAGGTGATATCCAGCTAACAGAGGGCTATTTCGCCCTCTCCCGATACCTGGGAGCTTTCTGGTGATACGACCCACTATTAGTTAAATTCAAAACTACAGCAACGAAATATTCGCCAATCTTTTGTTCATGCTCTTGAACTTCAGCTTACCACAACACAGTTTGCTTGGTAGACAAACTTGATTTTTTTTTTTTTTAATATTGGACGTGAACGGGTTCCACTTACGTTAAAGGAGTCTGTCTACCTTGGAATTCGCCCGTCTTTTGATCCAGATTTCTTTACCCACACTTGTTTGTGATTCCGTCATCACCATAAATTATTACAATTAAGAAGATCAGAAACCCACAGAGAAGAAGAAGAGACTAATACGTGATACCAGTACCTATTGTTAAAACTAATTTTAAATTTGACCCAGTTGTAAATAGTACTACAAAACCGAGAATGTATTTTATAAAATTAAATATAAACAATTTCGGATTCCTCGACTGAAGCTTCAGCCTAGGGTCCTTATTTATCCATTCACGGTGAATGTTCCTCTTATCTTTAAATTCAATTATTTTATTCTAATATTATTATTTTCTTCTTTATTTTTTTAAACTCGACTTGTGTAAATATTTTTAAAATAAATTTCGTGTAGTGGTAAAAGTATTTTTTTATTTTTATAACCCTACAGTATGTATACGCGCAGTACCGTGCAGGCGAATATGGTCGTTGAGGTGGTAGTGGATTAAAGTCCTGTGACTGTACAATATCGATAAATTATCGAGCCTTTCTTGTATCATCTTTGTCCTTTTTCATTTTTTAATATTTTTAATTTTGAAAAAGAACGTTCCGCTGAGCAATTTGTAATCATAAGCGATAAAAATATACGCAGGGCTGTTTCCAGATTAGGGAAAGCTGATTCAATCTTATCATCATGTATTATTTTATACAATTGTGCGTGAGTTTGATGTAAACTTGTGCGAGCCGAATCACTGGGTTTGGAACTTATTTTATTTTATTTTTATTTTTTATTTTTAGTCAAGAGGAACAACAAACAGCCACAATATAAAACATAGAAATAAGAAATACACAAAACTTGTAGACGATATTGCAGCCCACAACGCTGTTCACAGATTACCACCACCACGTGAATTTGGCTGATGCCTCCTCATATTATCAACAAGGATTTGGTTTCAATCTGTGAGTGGAGTGAGGCGCATGGGTTGCAGGTTAACCCATCGAAGACTCAGCTCATTGTTCCCCAAGATAAACTGGTCACAGCTTCCCCAGGTTCAGTTTAACGGAACTGTCATTCCAATCAGTGAAAAGGTTAAGAATCTTGGGGTTTGGATCGATAAGCATCTTTCTTGGGGTCCTCAGCTACAAGACGTAAGTCGCAAGATTTTTGCATCTGGTAAGTCACTGAGACGATTGCGGAATTTTCTTCCAACTACTACTAAAACTGCGCTTGCACAATCCCTTTTACTTCCCATCCTTGACTACGCTGATGTCAGTTATCCAGATCTTACTGAGACACAACTAGATAAATTTGAGCGACTTCAAAACTTTTGCATAAGATTTATATTTGGCCTGCGCAAATATGATCATATATCTGAATTTCGTACAAAGCTCAAGTGGCTTCCCGTACGTCTTCGCCGGAATTCTCATATCTTGATTCAGCTCTACAGTATTTTGTCTAACCCTAAAACCCCCTCTTATCTTAAAGAACGTTTCAAGTTCCTTCATGACACACATAATAGATATCTGAGGTCATCGGAAAACCTGAGACTAGAGATGCCGATGCATTCCACCAGTTTCTATGACAAATCTTTTACTGTTCAAGCAGTACGCTTATGGAATGACTTGCCCGTGTCGGTAAGGCGTGCTCAATCTTTGTCCACATTTTTTTTAAAATTATGATAAAAAATCACTTCCTCTCTCCTTAAACAGCACCATTATATTTTTCTTTACTCCTGTTTCATGTCTATTGTTATATGTATATAAGGTCCCATTAAAATAGGTGGACAAACTTTTACAAATCATTCAGACCACCAAAATAAGGACAATGGTAAAAAAAAAAATAAGAAAAATGCATTAGATACTTTAAAAAAAAAATCAGTTAGCGAAAATGCACTAAACATTTTGGTTACCCAATGCATAAACACACCCATGTCTGCTATCTCATAAATTCTGATTCTACGAAATAATGGTCCAGGCGCACGTGGCCATGTCACCACCCGCCGGTTTCATTGTTCAACTCATGCCATCTCACTCTAACATAGCCCTTCACCGCGGGGATGCCCGAGGCGAAGGGCCGCTGACGTAAAATATGACAAATTGACAATGAAGCCATTTCAGTTTTCGTCGCGCAACCGAGCCAACAGAACATGTTACATGAAAGTCTGCGTGTGTGTTGTTACGTAGTTATCACAATCGACAACAATGCCTTATTACGCGTACAGCAACCAAGAATACTTGGAAATGGTCCTGTGTTATCGTGAGTGCAACGAAAGCTTACGACAAGCCCAAATCCTTTATCAAGAAAGATTTGGAAGGCGGCCGAGCCTCACCATAATCCTGAGAGCAGTACAGCGCCATCGTGAATGTGGCACCTTCATGCCACCAGCGGTTGACGCAGGAAGACCGCGCTATCCGGTGCGCCTTGAAGAAGACGTTTTAGATTTCTTTAGAATACACCCCACGGCGAGCACTGCCGATGCCGGTCGTGTATTCAACGTCAGCGATTTTTACGTGTGGAAGAAGCTCCTTCGTGATAAAGGCCACCACCCATATCATTGCACTCGTGTGCAAGAATTTTGTAGGTGGCTACTGCAACAACCCCAACGTCACATTCTCTGGACTGATGAATGTACTTTTACACGTGTTGGGTTATTTAACATACATAATTCCCATTACTGGACAACTATTAACCCAAATAAAGTGAGACCGGACTATTACCAAACACGGTTTAGTGTAAATGTGTGGGTAGGAGTGCTAGACAATAAAGTTTTAGGGCCTGTTTCTTAACCGTTTAAACAATAATACGTACATAGACTTGTTACGTAACGATGTTGAAACAATGTTAGAAGATGTACCCCTGGTAGTCTGGCGTGACCTCTACTTCCAGCATGATGGCGCGCCAGCACACTTCGCTAGAAACGTAAGAGACTATCTCAATTCTCGGTTCGGCGGGGTGGTCCTGTCCCGTGGCCTGCTAGGAGCCTGGACTTGACTCCGCTTGATTTTTATTTCTGGGGTCGTGCTAAAGATTTATTGTACGGTGAAAATGGACACTTAATAGCCAGCGTGAATGAGCTATGTACGCGAATCACCCTCGCATTTGAAACAATAAAAAGTGAAAGTGACACTCTTTTAATACTGCAAAGAAATTAAACGCGCTCGCAAGTGCATCGCTCAAAACGGTAAGCACGTTCAACAATGAATGTAATTACGTACCTATCCACCTATCGTCGTAGAGTAAGTAGTATTTATATTAATTATTGTAAATAGGGCTGATTCTAATTTTTAACCATGACTGATTCAGTGTTTTACTGTTATCGAACTTTAAATAAATAAAAAAGATTCATAACACTACATTGTATCCACTGCGCGCTTGTTTGTTTACAACTTTCTGCATTTGCTTTAATACTTTGATAACAGTTCAGCACGCAATTAGACAGTCCAAAGCCTGGTAAAATGTGATGGGAAATTAGAATCTTTTCTTTTCGTACCTAGACGGTTCATAATCATGTGTTCAAGGAAAGTTTATTCACCCCCAATATTAGCCTGTTTTCAAATTGCGCGTCTTAGGTTATTTATTTTCGACTTTATTTTAAGGCTCACAATGTTGATTTTTGTTTGACACTGACAACCGCGCTGCGCAGCACCTCGCCATATGTGTCGGCCCTAACAGTACTGGCCGCCCGAGTGCAAGTACCTACCCATAAGGATGGGTTTATTCTAGAGTGCCGGCTGTGGTGCCGAACAATTTATTATTTTCGATCAAAATAAAATCACTTTAATCATTGTTTTTTTTGCTTGGATATCTTTGGTTAGACGTACTGAACGCTGTATTAAAATTTGTCCAACTATTTTAATGGGACCTTATATATTTATTTAGATTGGTATAATATACTTTATGTATGTATTTATTTTATCGTGTAAATATTACACCACAGACTACCTACAATATTTGTCTCTCCCTCTCTTTTCAATCCATCCAAAGGTTGTCTTTAAAAGATCGCTCTTAGCGATAAGACCGCCCATTGTGTCACCCTTTGTAAAATTTCTATATTTATGTCTGTAATCTATATGGTGTACATAATAAAGAGTATTCTATTCTATTCTATACAGGGAAAATAATAATCGCTAGGGTTACTAATACAATTTTTTTAGTTTTTTTTTATACTTATTAAATTAACTTATGTATTTAGGAGTTATATAATATGATGTACATAATGAATAATGTAATGATACTCAAGAAATGACACAAAAAGATAAATATAGATATAGAACAACATTCAAGAAAATTCCTTAAGAATAAGACTCTTTAACCTACCACCACTATAGGGAGCACATGCAAAAATGTCTATATGTTCAAAGGTCCTATTGTAGGAATCGACCATTCTGCGAACAGACGAACGCAAGCCAGAGTTGGACTTGCAAGTACCCACTGAAAATAATCTGCCAGCGCGCACCTTTCGCTTGTGGATTGTCCTAGGAACTGCATAGCATATCATGTTGGAGAGTTCAATGCTGTCAAATTTATCTCTGACGATACTATATAAATTCATAGCTTCTAAGTACTTACGTCTATTTTCAAGTGTTGCGAGCTTATACTTTGCAAGCAAATCTTGGTATGGCAAATAACAACCATAACATCTATAATGCATGGTACGCAGAAATTTATACTGAACACACTCAATCATTTCAACGTATTTTTTGTAGTATGGACTCCAGACGGACACGGCATACTCCAGTTGAGAGCGTACTAGAGACTTATACAAGCAAATATAAGAAGAAGGTTTTTTTTAAATCGACTGTTGATCGCAATACAAATCCATATGATTGATACGCTTTATTAACAATCTTTCCTATGTGTAGATCTAAGCAAGCTAGTCGGTCCAAATCTTGTTGCAGCAGAAGGCAGTCATTTGCGTGTCGTATGGCTCTGTATACCTTGAGGTCGTCGGCATATAATAAAAACTTGGTATTACGAAAGCACTGACTGATGTCATTGATATATAAAATAAACAACAGGGGACCAAGTATAGAGCCTTGAGGCACACCAGAGGTCACCTGTGCTATATTAGATGGATGACCATTGATTACAACCCTCTGACTGCGATTGGTTATATAAGATACTAGCGACCCGCCCCGGCTTCGCACGGGTGCAATGCTGATCACTACATAGTATAACACAAAGTCGCTTCCTGCTGTCTGTCTGTCTCTATGTATGCTTAGATCTTGAAAACTACGCTACGGATTTTGATGCGGTTTTTTTTATAGATAAAGAGTGATTCAAGAGGAAGGTTTATACAGTTGCTCTCATGGATATTCGTTCATTAGAGAAACTATTAAACAAAACAAAATTGAAAACAAAAAAAATATTTTATTAATTTATTATCATACATCCTTTTAAAGTACTTTCCTTAAGGATTTACAGTAATGAAAAACTAACGTAAAACAATTACTCTATGTAGACAATTAAAATTAAAATAATAATTATGTCAATTTTTTACATCACACGGTTAATCGTTCAATTCAGTTAAACTGTAATATAAAAATTAATATTAATCAAATTCATATTTTGTGGGGTATCCAATATTTCTTATAACCTGTCGTAGCCTGTTTAGCATCGATGTAACAAGTCTATTGCAATAGCTTGATTTTATATTTTACCATTCTTCTTTTATTCTCGATTTAAATTCTATTATATTTGAAATTTCATGTTTTCGTACGATGACTTTTAATTTATGTCACAAATCTGTTACGTTTAAATGAGGTGATTGTGGTAGAGTTTCTGTAACTATTGGACAATTTTTTTGTAACCATAAACGAACATCACGAGCTTTATGTTTAGGATCGTTGTCGTGATAAAATGTATAAGTTTTAAATATTTTCATTTTGCGTCGACTTTGATATAAATTCTTCTTTAATATATCAATGTACACATACTGATCCATAGTAGAATATATGTATAAATGTCAAATTAACTACAACTTTTGCAGACATACATGCCCAGATCATCACAGATCCTCCACCATACTTTACTGTTGGAATCGTATTTTTGTAAAAAGCTGCTTGATTTTTTTTCTCCACACAATTCTTTTATTTTCTGATCCGAATAGGTTTATTTTACATTCATCACAAAATATAACATCATTCCAAAACGAATCTGGTTTCATAAGAAAAGTGCGAGCGAATTTGATTCTAAGTTTACGATTTCGTTCATTCACATATGGCTTTTTTCTGGCCACTATACTCATGCCTTCTAAGCACCCGACTTATTTTTTCTGGACTTACTTTTTTTCCAAGATGTTTCTCAACTTAAATTGATAATTTTGGTGCACCCCGGTGACGATTTTTCTTGATATAACGTAATATCCACCTTTCTTCGCGTTGATTAACTATAAACTTTGGACCTGATTTTGGCTTGTCATGTATTCGATTCTCCTTGTAACTTTTTGGGGTATATTGAACAGTGGAATAGCTGTTTCCTACTATTGTATCTGTTTTTCTATATTATGTATTTCCTCCTTTGTATAATTTAATAATAAGTTTTCTTAATTCAGTCGAAGTATTTTTTATTTACGACCCATTTCGTATTATTTTGCAACAATAAACAGACGTATACACTGATCGGCTTCCGAACTACTAATGCACCGTAACCACGATTGATAGCGAAACAAAACTAAAATAAAACGTAGACAAGAATTTGCTTGAACGAATAACTATGTGACGTAGAAATTTCACATAATTTTTATTTTTATTTGTTATGTTCGAATAGAGTAACATTATATATTAATTATTTATCATAGTAAACCGTTGATGAATGTACTTCATGAAAATCTATAAATCTTTAAACAATGAAAGCTTCTTTTTTTTTTATTTAATTTTCTTTAAAAGTTCCTCTCATGAACGAATATCCATGAGAGCAACTGTATGTATAATACATGCATAATATAGTAGAGAAACACTGATCATTTTAGAGCCATTATTTCTCGTAAAAAGTATAGGATAAAAAATCGTTATTGTGGGTTATCCCTAAGAGATAGACATATACCATTGTGGATTTTTTTGTAGACCTTTTTAAGGTGTACAATACTGTAGTACAGACGCCAGCACATCAAGCTACCCGAAACTGTCAAAATTTCCCAATCAACTTTGAACCTTATGCTTGAGTGATAAAGTTGAAAATAGAAGAATCCGTTGGGTAATTTCAAGCGCCACCGGCCGACTGGCCGGCCGGTAACGCACGCATTTTAAAACTGTAATATCTTCGAAAATATTCATTTAAATTACACGCTGTAAAGGGCCATAATGATCTATATGAAATGCACAATGTTTCTAAGGTACTTAATTGGATAAGGATTAATGTTGTATTGCCTAAAATTGCTTCTTAAATAAGCCATTATTTCTCGTAAAAAGTTAAGGATAAAAAATGGTTATTGTGGGTTATCCCTAAGAGATAGACATATACCATCGCGGACTTTTTTGTAGAACTTTTTAAGGTCTACAATAGGGGAAGGTTCGTTAAAGTGGCCCAGGCGGGTAAAGTGGACACCTTGTTTTTAAGGATCAACCTACAAGCGCCATCTATCAACGGCGTGTGGAAATAATTCAATGCCCGACGCCATATTGCCCCAGTATACACGGACACGCTTAGTTCACGCGGAAAGGTTTTATTACAAAAAAAGTGATTTTTGTGGTCTCTGATCTAAGGTGAGTGGTTTAAACATTGTAATTCATTACTATGTTCAACATAAGTTATAAACAATGTGATATTTTACCGGTTTAGTCCCTGTAATGAAGTGTTTATTTCACGGCAAAGGAGGATAATATAACCTCATTTGACATTGGAGTCGTTTTTTTTTTCGTCGCGTTCCGTTTCGGGTAAAGTGACCTATCCAGTGGGTAGGTAAAGTGACCTAGTAGGCCACTTTACCCGTCTTAGTGCAAATTTTTCCAGTAAATATAAATAATGTTTAGTATTGTTTCAGGTAATAATATGCCAAGTACATACAAACGGACGTCGCAGCAACAGACATGGGACCCGGATGCGATGGAAAAAGCTATAAGAGCTGTGCGAAATAAAGAAATGGGCAAGGCTAGCAAAGAATTCAAAGTTCCTCGATCGACGTTGAAAAGACGTGTAAAAGGAATAAACAAAGAAGCTACTGAAAATAAAAAAATATTGGGGTCTTGCCGCCCAACTTTTAGTATGGAGCAAGAAGAAGAATTGGTGCATCACATTTTAGAAATGGAAAAGCGATTTTACGGATTAACTTTACAGGATGTACGGAGACTGGCCTATCAGTTGGCTGAACGCAATAATATAGAACACAAGTTTAATAAACATACTCAAATGGCTGGAAAAGCATGGATTTGAGATTTTAGAAAACGTCATCTGGAACTGACATTAAGAAGCCCAGAAGCAACCTCTCTTGCTCGAGCACAGGGCTTTAATAAAGTAAGTGTGATGAAATTTTTTGACCTACTAGAAGAGGTGAGGTCTAAAACAAACTACCCACCTCATCGTATTTTTAATGTGGATGAGTCTGGTTTTACGACAGTTCTAAAATATTAGTTAGCTCTAAAATATTAGCGCAAAAGGGAAAGAAGCAGGTGGGCGCTATCACCTCAGCAGAGCGGGGTGTATTAAGCACCGTTGTAATTTGTATGGCGGCTGGTGGAAACTTTATTCCCCCGTTTATTATTTTCTCCCGAAAAAGAATGAAGGTGGAACTTCAAGATGGGGCACCACCAGGCACAGGATTTGCTTGTCATTCGTCAGTTGGACATTTTTACAGATTGGTTTAAACATTTCCTCAAATTCGCCAAGCCGACTGAAGATGATCCAGCTCTCCTGATTCTTGATGGACATAATACACACACCAAAAATTTGGATTTTATTGAATTGGCAAGAAAAAACCACACCACCGTCTTATGTTTGCCGCCACACTGCAGTCACAGGCTTCAAGCACTGGATGTGTCTTTCATGGGGCCTGTGAACAAGTATTACATCCGTGCAGTTGAGAAGTATCTTCGCAATAACCCAGGAAGAGCAATAACTGTATTCCAATTCAGCAAACTCTTTGGCGAAGCCTACAGTGAGGCAGCCCAACAGTCTATTGCAGTCAATGGTTTCCGTAAATGTGGAATAGAGCCAATAGACCGCCACGTCTTCAAAGACCATGACTTTTTGGCTGCAGATACAACAGATGTGGCACTTGCTGAACCAGAAACACAACAAAATGAGGCCAACAAAGAGAATGAGACACCTGAAAGAGAAGAGTCTCCAACAGTTCTACAGGATGTCCTGGAGGAAATATTAGCAATGACACCACCATTGTTGGATTCGCAAGCAGGTACATTAATGTCGCCAATGGTTGATCCACAACCAAGCACAATAACGTCGCCAGTGTTAGATCCACAACTAAGCACAATATCGTCGCCAATGTTAGATCCACAACCAAGTACATCATTCGCAGTAACGCCTAAAGACTTGTTTCCGATTCCCAAGGCATTACCTAAAACAAAAAAAATAAACAGAAAGAGGGGTCGTACAGCAATTTTAACTAGCAGTCCATATAAAGAAGAATTACAAGAAGAAAAAACACAACAAGAACAAAAGAAGGCGCTAAACTTACTATTGTTCCAAAGAAAAGTGCCAAAAAATCTAAAACTAAAATTAAGAAATGCACTAAAACTGATGATGATATGGATGAAGACCCTGATTGTTTTTACTGCGGCGAAGTTTGGTCTAAGTCAAAACATGATGATGGCTGGATACAGTGTTCTATTTGTAAACGATGGGCCCATGAAGCATGCTCGGGCTGTGATGACGAAGATAATGATTTTCTTTGCGAATTTTGTGCTTAAGATTAATTTGTGTGGCTGATTAATTACCAATGAAAAATAATGAATAATTAAGAAACTTTGAGTTCCTTTATCATATTTAATTATTTCATGTGTTCAATTGAAATAAAACTTGAATTAATGTAAAAAAATAAATATTTTATTGAGACTATGCCACTTTACCCGCTTCGTGGATTTATGTAGGCCACATTACCCAACCTGGTTAGGTAAAGTGGTCAATTTCCCATTTTGATTTAAAGTTAAAAATACTGTTGAATATCTGTTTATAAGTGAAAATAACAATCTGATGTCAAAACTACATTAGTTTATGAGAATAAACTGATAAAGTAACATAAAACATTTTAATATTATATCTAATTGGTAGTCATTCAAAGCTTAGAGCCTACTCTAGTACATTATTTTGATCTATCTTGAATGGTTCAGCCAGCGTTTACAATATAAGCGCAAAAAAATGTGTTTATTTACGACATGACATTAGAAACCTCTAAAATTATCAGTGTTTCTCTACTATATTATGCATGTATTATACATATAAACCTTCCTCTTGAATCACTTTATCTATTAAAGAAACCGCATCAAAATCCGTTGCGGAGTTTTAAAGATCTAAGCATATACACCGTGAAATTTAAATGGTTGTTTTCCCGCAGCGAAATGGTTTTGTCTATGTAATACAATCGTTTCATAGTTATATGAAATATTAGAAACAAAAACTGGCATATTTAACATTGTGAAAAACTAAACTCGAAAGCGATCACGAACCAATAGATATCTACGGCAGAACGACAGCAGGCCGTTGACGCGGGTGCTAGGTCACCGTCGAAAGGATTAGGCCTCATTTACGGAGACGCGGGGCGTCGCGCGTTGCGTTGAGCGGCGCGGCCCGCACTGAATTCAAATATATGGCGTTGTATGAGTGCGTTTACGGAGAAGCGATTTTAGACGCGTTTGTTTGAATTAGGGCGTTTTTTGCGGCCGAGCCCGCTGATGGCACCGACGACACGTCCCACGCGGCGTTTATCGCGGCGGCGCACGCAGCGGTAATTCTCGATGAAGCTATGTCCGAGGCGGAATCTTCTGTCAGTCTTATTTAGAAATCGCGCAACACAGACGTAGTCACCGTCGCAATGGAGGATATGATCGACTTTTTTTTAGAAGAAAATTCAATGTTAAAAAGTGAATTATTTAATATAAGAAGTGGCCCAGTGTTTCCACTTTCGTTTGGTTATCACTCTAATTTTATGCTGTGAATGACCAGCCATCCACAACTGGGGCCGCTCCTGTGTTGCAGAAATAACTAGTTCCAATTTTTCGTCATTCATGCTGCAAGTTGCGACACGTGCGCTCCCATCTCTCGCCAACATAAAACTAGTCGATTTGATCGAGGCGAGCGTGCGCCGCAGCGATGCCCGCCGCGTGCTTCGCTACACGCAGCACGCTAGAGGATTCGCCGCGGGCGCCGCGGCGGGCACCGCCACGCTTCCCGTCTCGCTTCTCTATGAACATGGTCGTATATTGCTATAAGTTTGTGTTTATGCGTGCGATGATGCGTATGATGCGTGCCGCTTCACGCGCCGCCCCACCGTAAACAGAAAAAACGTCCGACGCGCCGCGAGACGCCACGCCACACGCGACGCGAGACGCCCCGCGTCTCCGTAAATGAGGCCTTAGGTTCGAAGGCGGCTCCGTTTGATCATGTTACGCGCGGGCTAGATTATACCGTATAATTACACGCGAGAGCTTATTTTACTTTAAACATTTAATAAATCGGTCTTTGCTTTATCGGCTTGTGGCTCGCTCGTTTGTTTTGCGTGCAAACTTTTATGCCGTATACTTTTATACGTGCGAGAAATTATTTTGGTTTGACCATTTATGCATCGCTTTCCTTTGAGGGCTGCGGCGCGTGCGACGCCAGTATTACCTACAATACATGTTACGTCTAGTGTTACTATTAAAGGCCCCGAGGCCATTGACCCACGTGCTTTTCAATCAGCTGTTATCCAACATGTTATTCAAATTTTCCCTTCATACTTTTACGGGCTTAGGACCGTCATAAATACTTTTTTATCTGCAATTTATTGAACACAAAATTAAATTAAAAAAGAAAACTAAGAAAAATTAACCAAAAAAATGAATTTTCTGAATTAGATACTTAAAAAAGTATTTGAGGCGTATTTACAAAATTTGAATCAACTTATTTACAATAATTTTAATCAGCTAAACTACTACTATTTACAAAAGTACGAGTTGGTTACACTTCCCGGTAACGGAGTAATTGTTCGAAGTGTAAGCCATTCCGTTGTACACACAATCGCGCACGTTTTAATTGGTTCTCTTTTAATTTAAACAAGGTGTCTCTGTCACGACGTACGATATCAAAAGCGTCCACTATCGCAGCTACTAACGCTTCGCGACTTTCGTGTTCCTCACGATACACTAGGCGTTTGAGCTCAGACCACAAGTAAAAGTCTAACGGAGTTAAGTCCGGGCTTCTTGGTGGCCAAGGCACTGGTCCGCCGCGTCCGATCCAGCGCTGGGGAAACACCGAGTTCAAGTGCTCTCGCACGGCGCGGTGATAATGAGCCGGGCACCCGTCTTGCTGAAAATAAAGATTGTCCACGGGCACCGCTAGCGGAAGGTCGTCTAATAGGTCCGGGATAACATTTCGTAGCATTTCCAGGTAGGTTCCACCTGTTAAGTGTCCTGCCACGAAATGCGGCCCTATGAGGTGGCCATTCATTATGCCGGCCCACACATTGACACTAAAACGCACTTGATGCGCACACTCGCGAATAACGTGTGGGTTATTTATTGCCCAAAAATGTTCGTTACGCTGGTTGAAAATACCAACTCGCGTAAAAGTTGATTCATCCGTCCACAAAATGTTCTTATCTTGGTTGGCGATCAACCACTGACAAAACGCAATTCTGTTCTGGGGGTCATTTTCGTGGAGAGCGTGAACACCGCGAAAATGATAAGGATGCTGTCCTTCAGAGTTGAGTAGTTTCCAGACGTGGTACTGGCTTACGCCAAACCTAGCCTCGGCCTGGCGCGTACTTCGACGCGAATCCCGTTCGAAGTACTCGATGATTTCCTCGTCGAGCGCTGGCAAAATAACGGCTGGTCGACCTCTGCCCTGTGCATGTGCCGGTGCATGGAACTGTCCATGATCTAGTAGCCGCTGTGTCGCCGCTACGATCGTCCGTGGAGATGGAACTTGGGGGTTCAGAACCCCGCGAAGACGGAGCGACTCCAAGTGTTGCCGCTCTGCGTAAAGTCGCCGGGCAGCATGGGAGTCATAATCAGCCCTAGCATACAGCTGCACCATTGCGACGTACTCCACATTGCTGTAATTGTAATGTCGATCCATTGCAGTTTACAGTGATGGCGCGTGCTGCGCGTACGACATTCGCGGGAAAACTAAGTAGGTCAGGGTCACAGCCGCGCGTGCCGCACGGGTAAAATAGGCGACGGCGGCTTCGTTTGAAATTGTTGCGCGCAGGCTAGTTTATGCCGTATCACTACACGTGAGAGCTAATTTTACTTTGAACATTTCTAAATCGGTCTTTTCTTTGGCGGTATCGCGGTGATTTTTTGTATTGTTCCGTGCAAACATTTTATGCCTTATCACAACGTGCGAGGGTTTATTTTGGTTTGACATTATTTTGTGCATCGGTTTTCTTTGTAGGTGGTGACACGAGTAGTACCTAGTACCTACAAGTTACGTCTAGAGTTACTATTGTTACTCACTTTTTCGAGTTGATGAATATTTTTTTAATTATTTTAAAACAGAAACATCGTTATTTATTTACTTTAACTCTTTACTTCGAAAGTACTTCTTAAGGCAAGTCGTTCTGCCGCGGGAAAACAACCAATTAAATTTCAGGGTGTATAGGGACAGACAGACAGGGAAGCGACTTTGTTTTATACTATGTAGTGATAAACCACCTCAGAAGATTACCGCGGATTCCATTAAACGCTATTTTATTTAGGAGTATTTCATGGTCTAATTTGTCGAAAGCCTTACAGAAGTCCGTGTACACTGCATCCACTTGTACACGGCTGTCAACACAATCAAACAGAAAGCTAGAAAATAATAACAAATTAGTATTGTGACCGCCGTTTGACAAAATCGTGCTGTTGTTGAATTATGATGTTGTGGAGTACAGGATACATTTCGTTATGGACCAACCTTTCAAAGAGTTTCGACAAGGCAGACAGGATGGAAATGGGACGATAGTGTTCAACGCTGCGTTTGGATCCACTTTTGTGAACGGGCACAATATACGCATGCTTCCACAGTTTAGGTACAACTCCATCAGATATACATTTATTATAAATAATAAATAGAGGCTTGCAAATGGAGGTCGCAGTATTCCTAAGGAAGTAAGGCCAAAGTCCATCAGGTCCAGGGCCTTTCGCTGGATCTAAGGTTTTAAGCTGTTTCAATATGTTCTCTTCACTAAAAGAAAGTTCGCAAATAGAGACATCGTGTAGAGCGTTGTTGTCCTGCGGAGGCTTCCAATGGGGCAATGAGGGAGATTTCGGTTCATATACCGAGTAAAAAAAGTCAGAGAACATATTACATGCCACTTCTGGATCATTTGTTTCAGCATTTTTGTATTGAAGCTTAGATGGGATACCAGGTTTATCTTTTCGATTAGAAATATAGGTCCAGAAGTGTTTTATATTTTTAGTTAGGTTGTCCTCCACAGAGCTGATGTACGAACTGAAACACTCAAAGCATGTATCCTGAAAGTGTTTTCTATAGTTTGAAAATGATTCATAATCTGAAATGTTATTATATTTCTTCCACTTAATCCAAGCCTTTTGTTTCTTCTTAGAACTACTTATGAGAGTACGAGAAAACCATATGGGATAGCGAACTGATCTGGGTCGGGCCAGCGGAGTGTCTTTTTTAATAATATTATCTATCTCAGAGTAGATTTTAGCCAGAGCTTCTTCAGAATTCATAGGGCATAGCAGTTCAGACCAATTCAGTTGCTGTATGTTACGATTAATATTTTCAAAATTGGCTTTATGAAAACAATTTTACTTATTGTATGAATGAAACTGTTGAATTTCTGTTATTAATTCCGTGTTAAGGTCTTCTGGATATGTGTTTACTAGATTTGTACTGTGCTGACTGTATTCTGCAGTTTGATCGGGACACATCATTTTATCGGTATCGGGTATTTTATTCAAGAATGAGAATTTGCCTGCTTTTTCTTTGTATATCTTTCCTCTTTTTCGCGTCTCTGCATTTCATTTATCAATGATGCTATAATAACACGTTATTTTGAATTGTTCTCTTGGGCTGAAACTTACTTCAGGAGCTGAACCATTACTGGGCATTTTCTTTCTTCGTCTTTGACGGGTGTCTTTGTATTCCACATCTGGTAGCTTCTCTTTTGCGCGGGCTTCTAAAGAATCAAAGTCGCACCTCAGTTTTTCTAAAAAAATCACGAGTGATTTGTAGAGTAACTTCTGGGTCTTGTAATACCTTGCTGAATTTTCGGATTTTTACAATTTCGGTCCACATGACCAACATGAGTACGAACTCCAATTCTTGTAGTTTATTTGACAAATTAGCTGCTTCTCTTCTGGTTTCTCCTTTTTGCATGTCATCCACAGAAATGACGATTAATGCATCTATAATTTTATTATATATCTGTGAAATAGCTGATGTCGCTTTAGCGTGTGCTTCCCATCTCGTTTCTGATAAAGATTTCAAAACACTTTCATTATCCGAATGATCTTTTAATATGCGCCACCTTATGGTTGAACCAGAAAAAAAAATTGTATTGAGAGAATGGGCTGTGCATGGGATATATATTGCAAACGGATTCGCCTCTAAAATCTTCTGCTGCATGCCATTGTAACGCCCAGACATATTTGAAGCATTGTCATAAGACTGGCCTCTGCATTTTGAAAAATGTAATCCACAATGTTCTTCAAGATATTGAAGAGTCTGCTTTGCCAGTTCATCTCCTGTGTGATGCGTTTCCAACTGCTAAATATATCAATTTTAATTAATTTTTTTTTTTGTATTGGGTTGGAAAATCCTCATGGAGCCCCTCCGCCCTTGGGGAAGGGCGAAGGGGACTGTCAGACTCTTACTGACTAAAAACCAACCCGTGTTCCTCATGTACCAGTGTGTCAGGGAGCGGGTATCGCCGAAGCATTCGTCGCTACCCCCCGACGGGTATTGGCCCGCCAGATGGTCAGGTGGGCCCCGTCACCCACTGCGGCCGTCACCCCGGCCGCAGGACTCCACTATGAGGCGCGCGGAACACGACGCCGCCGCCTCGAGGCCTGCTGCTGGTCGGACGACAAGACGCCCCAAGTCTGCCGTCCGCAGGCCGCGCCCTACGGTGGCCGGAAGTCGGCCACCCTACGACGCACAGTGCGTCTGCTGCGGGAGGGGAGAGAGGAGGCAGCCTCTCTCTCCCTTTCCGCCGCCTCCTTTGCGAGCATCACTCCACCCTGACTCGCTTCCGACCATGGTAGACACAACAGCCGGAAGCGAGAGGTTTCCCGCAGCACCTACGGCCGCGACCAAGTCACGGCGCTGCTCGGCCCAGGCTGGGCACTCCGCCAACGTATGCAGCGCCGTATCGTCGCGGCAATCACCACAATGGTGGCACTGGGACGTCGGCTCCCGGCCTATGCGACACAGGTACTTCCCGAAACACCCGTGTCCGGTAAGCACCTGCGTCAGCCGGAAGCTGAGGGCGCCGTGGCTCCTATTGAGCCACTCCTCTAGAACGGGCCTTACTGCCGCTACAGCGGCATGCCCCGCCGTGGGTTGCGCTAAGCGTGTCTGCCACTCCGCCACTAGGACCTGGCGGACTGGCTGCCCATCTTTTATATAGCGAATAGCTACGCTGAGCTGGTCCATGTCAAATCCGGCGTAGAATCTACTGAAAGACTATAATATCTAGAGTCTTTTATCTGCGATATAATTTAACCATGCACTTCTTGGGCCATTATCATTATCAACTCTTCGTTCGTAAATCGTTTAAGATAAATAAGAGACGTTTCCTTTTCCGGTGTTTCCATATTTGGTTATGTGTGCCGCTAAAAAGCTATGAAATTGACTTATAAGTTCCAGTAACGCTAGAAAATTTCCATTCTGAGGAGATCCAAATTTCTCTACTGCACCGCGAAACGGAAGGGCTCTTTCTGCCAATGTACAAATAACAGCTATAACTCGCTGTAATACGTGCTCCTAGTAAACATTCTCTTCATGAATTTGCTTATCAAAACCTTGATGCAGTGAGCTCCGTATAATTTATCTATTTGATCATTTATTAGTGGAAGAGGGTAGCTACCCGGCTTAGTGTTACTATTGAGCTCTCTGTAATCCACGCACATACGATCAGAACCATCTTTTTTTTTAACTAATAAAATCGGACTAGCAAAAGGTGAAGAGCTTTCCCGAATTATATTCGCATCTAGTAATTCCTGAACGATTGTACTCACGATATCGGATTCTGTAGGGGGTAACCTATATGGGCGTCTGTGTACGGTTTTATTACTATCAATCAAGTTAATTTTAAGTTCACCGGTAGATACACGAGAGGTTGGAAGCTTTTGTATGAAATTCGAAGAATATTTTTTAAGGATCTCAATTAGTTGGTCTTTATTTTTCCCTACAAGATCTGTATCAATTGATGCCATATCAAAGTTCTCCTCGACTCTTGAACAGGTATTGAAAGCCTTTGTTTTAGAAAAAGGTAGCATGTCCACGCTCGTGGCACACGTAACAGATGACATTGGACTTGGGTGAATCCATACTGTTGTCTGAAACATTTGATTTTTTAAGCAGGTACCGTTGTTTATCTCTACAGTCTTGACCCCGGTGCCCTCGTTTCTTGCAGAAATGGCAATGTCCATGGAAATCTGTTGAAGGACGAAACCTTTTTGGATCATTGTCAGATGTATCTGGTTCGTCAATTCTTCGCTTCAATGTGAAGCTTCGCAAGGTACGAAAAAGTTGATGTTTATCACTAATTACAACTGAGTTGACTTCTCGACGAATCTTGTCATCACATTGAGGCAAAACAGATATGACAAAACCTGTCACGACTTTGTCTGGCATTTTTGCTTCCGAAATTTTCTCTATAAATTGCCATAAACGCAAACCCGCTTCTGCTGGGCTTTCTGTGTTTTTAATCTGAAACTTAATAACTTGGTCGAAATAATCTTGCATCATCATGGGCTTGCTAAAGCTGGAAATCAGAATTTCCCTAATAGAGCTCCAGGTGATATTGTCTGGTTGTATCTTGGTGAGGCAGAGGCCAGCGCGGCCCTTCAGTGCATGAGAAAGAGCCAAAATCAAATCGACTCGAATAACTCGCGAACACCAGTTTACTATATCAGATTCTGCTGCATCAGGATTAAAAGGCATCAACTTGATTTGCGTATTTCCCGGAGCTGGACGGGAATTCATGCTTTCAGCAATTTTTTGAAGAATTGCTTCCATTCCACTAGAGAACATTGTTAAGAAATGGTTTTCCATACTTGCTGAAGTTCCATGTAGTTCAGTTTCATGTGGAAGTGGATCCAGCACTTCTGTGCTGTATGTATGTAGGAGTTAAGTCAGGATCAGACATTTTAAAGTAGAAAGTAAGTAGTTTTTTTTTTTTTGCCTGTCCGGACGCAAGGCCCGGCCCGCGAGCTAGCCTACCTATCGGTTCCTTTGACGTGATCAGAGATCTTGTTTCGCTGAAGGGTATATTTATTTATTTGTAATAGCCTTTTCTTTACATTTATTTCTTACTTGCTAAATATAATCTACTTATTATTATTAATCTACTTATTATTATTATTATTATATTTAATCATTTATCAAGAACACTTTATTATTTGACCTAGGTTTAACATTTCGTCTTTATTGCCTTTCTTATATTCTATTTGTATTTGTCTCTGTGGTGCACATTTATTCAGTTATACATGGTTGTACAGACTTCCTTTTATTACAATTAGTTTTGCAACTTATTCTACTGGTTCTATTTTCAACTTGCTTATACTCACTTAAAATTAGACATTGTGTAACTAACTACTTAACTTATTTAATCATTTATTTATTAACTATCTTAACAATTGTATTTACTTTATTTGTTTGCAACTATGAATTATTTAATTTCACTCAGTGCTTTATGTTTACGATACATAATTCACAACTATGTATTAAACATAACTTATTGCTTGTTTCTATTTTTATTGTAAGTAGTGTTCCTAATGAGATAAACGTAGAAAACGGTGAAGAGAATTATTCCACCGAGTAGTAGAGCACATACCATGGCTATTTGGTCGAAGGGCACGCACTAGTCGGTAGTCGTAACTGCAACTCGGTGTGGAGTTGTTCAGAGCGCGATGGGCAGCTAGTGGTGTACCGTGGTTATTTGGTCGCACTGCACGCACTAGTCTGTAGTCGTAACTGCAACTCAGTGTGGAGTTGTTCAGAGCGCGATGGGCAGCTAGTGGTGTGGCGGGGACCAGGGTCTCAAAGGAGACTATTGTTGTGTTGGTCTTGTAATGACCTGGGAGTCGTAGACTCTATGTGAAGTGATGTATGTTGGTCGTATCACCTGAGGTGATGACGATATGGGTGGCATGAGTGTCACTAGCTGTTGTGGCAGCCGGGCCATGAGCATTGTATGTGATCTAAGTTGATACAGTCCCTGAACATTTACTATTAAGGCTTAGAGGAATCTTTTGTTATCGATGATTGTTATTGCTTTTATTAAATTATTTTTAAGTAATGCCTTTCGATAAAAATGTGGTCAGAATTGGCCGAGTGGAACACGTACTGCTGTTGATTTTTTTCGGTTACAGGTTAAGACACAAGGACATTTACAAGCAGAATGGCAGTGTTGGACAGCGTTGTACTCTTTGGAACTCCTGTACGAATAATCGCTGATCAAGGATGGTGCTTTTCGACTGGGTCACATCACCACAAGCTGTCAAAAGAAACTGACTGCAGTAACAGCCGAGTTGAGATGCTAGTGGATGTCTGTACTATTAAGCCAGCTACAGGTCTTACTTACTACATGGAAGGTTTAGTTACTAACCTCGACGTATTTGTGAAATTAAAAGAAAGTGGAAGTGTTAAAGACAGCAACTGTATGTAACAACTTTATGGAGTTAAGTTTAAAGAAAGAACTGAGTGACGAGCAGAAGAAAGTCCTTAAATCGTTTTGTAGCACATACTGTTATAATCTTAACAAAAGGTGGATAAAATCGGGTTCCACAGGCGCTGATTTTTTAAAAAACAACAGTGATTGGCTTGGATCAGATGTAATTTGGCCTGACTTTATTAAAGTGTATGCTAGCGAACCCATAGCTGGATCATCTCAAGAAGGTATTTTAGCTTCTAGAAATGTTGGAACTTCGACTCAAATTAGTCCCAGAAAACAAATTTCTGATTTAGGACCTAAACAGAAAAAGAGAAGAGTTGATGATTTGGCATCTACTCTTTCTTATGAAGAACAAACGTTAATTTATATGTCTTCATTGAAGGCTCGTGGGTACAATGATGTCGCCGATATATTAGACTACCTCTTAAAGAATCCTGTGAAGGTTAATCAAGTCAAAGAAATTATTTTTTCTGAGAAACAAAACGTGATGTCTTCTGAAAAGGCTTTAGGTACCATGCTGTCCTTAAAACTGACGAAGTGGCAATATAATACTATGAGAAAATCGGTTCAGGAAGAAGGATTTGATATATTTCCGTCTTATTACTCTATTCAAAAAGCAAAATCCGAATGCTACCCGCCAAAAGAGGATATTGAAATAACAGATATTTCTGCACAGATAAAAATACAGTCTCTTTTAGATAAAACTGTTGAAAGACTTGTAAAAATTATCGAAATTGGAGACGATAAAAACAAATTAGAGTTAATTAGTAAATATGGTTTCGATGGTGCATCAAATCAGTCTAACTATAAACAAAAAAGAGAGACCAATGAGGATGATTCTAGTATATTTATGGGGAGGTTGGTTCCTATAAAACTGATGTGTGGTGAAGAAGTTTTATGGGAAAATGAAACTCCCAATTCAACTTACCTTTGTCGTCCAATATTTTTCAAATTTATTAAAGAGACGCGAGAAACGATCACCAATGAGATGAACAGGTTAGAATCGGAAGCCAATAATAATTTAAGTGATACTATTGTTAAAGGAAAATCCATATCTCACAAATTGTTTTTCACAATGATTGATGGAAAAATAACATCAGTACTGAGCGAGACTTCGACACAGAGTTGTGATATATGTAAAGCCACTCCCAAAGAAATGAACGAAATAAAGGAGACGGCGATTTCTGGGCCTGATTGTAATAAGTTGAGGTATGGCTTAAAAAAAAGGATATATTTTCTATTTCAAAATGTGAAAAATCAACTCAATTTACAATCTGGAAAATGAGAAATCCAATAATTAAGTTAGGGTTACGAAGTAATTGGTTCCGAAAATGCTTTCACCAGATAATTAATTCAATTAAAATAATTAAATCTCTCAGAATTAAAGTATTAAGAGTTTAAACTAATTAAATATCTACATAATTAAGATAAATCAATTCACGTTTACTAATCGATTATTGTATTTTTAACCTGTGCTAACTCTGACTTGACATGCATGACATGACATCGACACTCGTTCGTATCGTCTAGTGCGTGTGCGGTTTGAGTGTGTTTCCTCCCATACTTTTATTGATGTTTTATTCGACCCCTGCTTTCCTACGGACTTCTGATCTTTCTTCTTGTTCTACCCTTGCCTTGCTACCATACCGGACACGGAGAACCTCGCTTAAACGTTGAACTTGGACTTGTTGATGTATAACATCTTTCCTTTCGTTTCCTGCAATCTGTGGGAGTAATTTAGTGAAAAGAAACCAAAGTGTGTAACAGGAAGCTGCAGATGCGCGCGCTATTTGATTTGACCAATAAGCGCCCGTGATATAAAATTTTAAATCTCCTAGTATTAATTAAATAAAATACAATTTTTATTAAAAAGAATTATTCTTCGTTACGAAAAATCATTTCAAATAATACCTGAATCATTTTATTCAGGATATAGTGTTAATGTTGCTTATTACCAAGGTGAGATGTTAGATGTTACACATCATATGCGACTACTATAAGGCTCGCTCGTTTTTTTATTTTGGATTCTATGAACGACCTACCGATTGGATATTGATTGACATCATGGATCGTTGTGTAAATTGTGGCTCCTCCTTCGGAAGTCGGGTAAAAAATGACAATCCCACTTCAAAAATCGGCTGTTAAGTACAGATTGTTACGTAACCTCACTTTTACTAAATCTTTTTTATCTCGGCTCTCAGATTGCCAAAATCTGCAAAATTTTCAGTGATTGTTTGTTAATATAGTAGCTATCAATTGACACCAATTTCATCTTTTTACATCTAGGCCCAAAATTGTATGAAAGCGTACCCGTCTCCTTTGATATCACAAAAAGTACCTAACACTGACATTTATAAATATGGAACTTCGTCATTCCATGCTTGGATCAGATTTATGGAGTGCATTTTACATATTTCTTACAGACTTGAGTTTAAGTCTTGGATAGCCAAAGGCGAAAATAGAGTTAAATTGGAAAATAGGAAAAAGGGAATCCAAGAAGCCTTTAAAAATGCGGGTTGCTTATTGATATTGTGAAACAGGGACATGGTACCACTAACGACGGTAACACAGCTCGGAGATTTTTCGCGGACGTGACAACTACTGCTTTTATTACTGGAGTAGACGAAACTAATAAGAAAGTTTTCCATCATATTAGAAACAATCTCATCCGGCCTTCCCATAAATATAGACAAATTCAAGGAAATTGCAGATGAGACTATTGCATTATACATTCAACTGTATAAATGGTATTACATGCCTGCGAGCGTGCACAAAATTCTAGTGCATGGTGCAGACATCATTAAAAATCTCGGCCTTATTCCAGTGGGAAAGTGACAACGACAGCGATTTAAATACTTTAAACTAAACCGAAAGGGCCCTTTCGGATAAGGAGGTGAAAAATGCCCCCGAACGTAAAGATATAACACTGAGTTTTCCATATAGGGAATACAAAGTTATGCTCATTCCCAAAGTTTCAGCCTTATTGGTGGTCACGTGACCGTTTTATTAAAAAAATAAGTTTTTTCGTTTTTTTTTTTCAAATATCTCAGCCGCATTTGAAGCTTTCTTAATGATCCTTGCGTCATTTTTAAGGTCTTAGAAGTGCGCACCAAGTTTAATTTTTTAAAATTTTTTTGGACGGAAATTCAAATTTTTTCGTACCTTGAAAAAGTTTATAAATTCATTTAAAAAAAACCAAACCAATAGAAATCACAAAAAAAAATATGTTATGTACTATGATCCGAAGAATCACTGTGATTTTTTTTCAGAATTTTAGAATTGGTGCTAGGGGCTAAAAAAAATCAAAAACAATTTTTTTCGCTATTTTTTTGCATTTTTTTAAAGAAATAGTTTCCATTTGATTCATTTTTTATATTTATTTTTATATACAACGTGTAACGTTAAATGCGCAAAACCTCAGACACCCCAACTGATTTTTAATTCAATTGACCTATTTCAGAGAGAAAATAAGTCATTAAAAAATTGTAAAGGTTTTATGTGCTGTTTTAGTTTTACTGGCCATTCTGATCGTTTCTTGCGTCTGCGACGACGCTTTATCGAGGGAGGAATCGTCACCGGGCCGCTGCGCCGCGCGGACATTGGGTTGCTTGACCTATTAATAAATAGACACGGCAACGTTTTTAATGAATATTTTTTGAAAAATGTGACCTATATTAAAAAGTGGTTTCATTAATTCTGCTCGTTATTCTGATCAAACTATTTTCAGGTTTTGCGCATTTAACGTTACATGTTGTATATAATTCTGTAGAGTTTTCACGTATTTAGTAGCATGAAGAATTCAAAATTTGTCTCTTAAAACCGATTTTATCCCTATTTTTTTAATCCAAATTAAATAAGTATTTGGAAAATTGTATTAGAATAAATGTAAAGTAAAGGAAAGTATTAAAGTAAGTTACACTGCATTTTATTATAAAAATACAAAGTGTAACTTAAATAACGCACAACCTCTTAAGGGGTCATTGTACTCATCATTATGAACAACTTTTACTATGGGACCAAATCGGAAATCGCGAAAAAAAAATCAGCTGTTCCCTACATTTTGAC
Organism: Eremobia ochroleuca; assembly: GCA_949629135.1. Classification (NCBI taxonomy): domain Eukaryota; kingdom Metazoa; phylum Arthropoda; class Insecta; order Lepidoptera; family Noctuidae; genus Eremobia; species Eremobia ochroleuca. Next base: position 1,462,864 of record OX451385.1, on the reverse strand, counting down.
GAGTTATGCGAACATAAATGTAGGGAACAGCTGATTTTTTTTTCGCGATTTCAGGTTAACGAAAATGATGACGTTTTAAATCTTGATGACGTTAGGGGATTATTAGCATCTGAAGGCATTGAGAAGTCTGCGCGTTATGATAAGTCTTTTTGATAGTACAAAGGCAAGCGTGAGTAGGTTCTCGGTAAATTCGTTAAATTAAACGAAAAGCGTAATCAAACTAAACATTACGTGAAGTAGAAAGGGCCTTTCAAAATAATGGACGTTCTTGATGGTGATTGTTACACCTTAAAATCATTGTCTGGTAGTAGAACCTACAAATACGCTCATGATCGAATTAGAAGGATGCCACGTATTGTTATTATGTTGCTGTAAGACTGCACCAACACTGGTATTCGAAGCGTCTGTCAACAGCGCTAATTTAGTATTAGGCAATTGTTTGGGCAGTGAAGACAGGTGTGGCAGGCAGGGCTTCTTCAATAAGGCTCGATTAAAGTTTATAAAGATTGAATGTCGGTTTTTTTACAATAAGTAGGTAATTTTTTGAGTCACGTACGCACTGTTCGGGTTCAACGTTTATTAATGCACACCCGCGCTCCGCGGGCGGATCAGGCCGACGACGTAACGATCGCGCGCGCGCTTCCTCATTCGAACAACAGATGGCGTTGCTTGACGCAACATACCGCCTTGAAAGATCCGTCTTCCAACAGTAACTGGAACTGGAGGCACGCAGTCTACACCGGCAACGGGCAGATTTTTGATGCAGCTCGCTTGATTGTGCCTTGTGATGTCTGGATCTCAGCCACTCTGGAGACACCATCATTGCCTGGGAACAGTTTAATTATTCTAGCCATTCTCCACTTGAGTGGTGGAAGGTTATCTTCTTTTATGACGACCAGAGTATCCTTAGCGATGTCGTCTTTCTTGTGTGCCCACTTCGTTCTTCGTTGCAGCTCAGACACATATTCCTTGGACCACCGCTCCCAAAAATGTTGTCGCAACTGTTCCAGCCGATGGTAGCGACAGGTAGGCGTAGATGTCGTGCTCGTGAAGTCCTCACTGGCAGGTTCAGTCAACGGCCGGCCGATTAGGAAATGAGCAGGTGTGAGGGGAAGGTAATCACTTGGATCTGAGGACATAGGTGACATAGGACGGGAGTTCAGGACGGCCTCAACCTGGGTCAATACCGTACTAAACTTTTCGTAACTTAGCTTAGCATTACCTACGACACGTCTCAAGTGATACTTACACGACTTCACTCCTACCTCCCATAAACCACCAAAGTGAGGGGAATAAGGCGGAATGAAACTAAATATAATATTATTATTACTAGCAAAATCAATTATTTCGTTTGATTTTTCAAATATAGCTGAAAGCTCCCTTTCAGCTCCGACGAAATTCCTACCATTATCGGAAAAAACTTGACACGGCTTACCGCGTCGTGATATGAATCGTTTGAATGCCAATAGATAATCCTGAGTGGACAAAGAACTAACCAATTCTAAATGCACAGCTCTGGGAGCAAAACAAACGTATAAACAAATATATCCTTTAATTAGTTGCGAACCTCTGCCTTTGCGATTCAATATGGATATTGGCCCAGCATAATCAACACCGCATCGCATGAATGGAAATCCAGCTTCTAAACGTCCGGCACAGATCAGAACATTAGTAGATTGCGTTTTACGTAACCTGAGAGCCCTAAATTCTCTTAAAGAACCTGAATCTTCACTCGAGGATAAGCTTATGATTTATTTAGTTGTCAGTAAACTTGATTCTGCTACTGAACGCGAGTGGGAGAACTACAGAAGCTCACTTATCTCTGAATCTAACAAAACCTCTAAACCTTTAAAACTAGAAGATTTATTAACGTTTTTAAACAATAGGTCTGACATGTTAGACATGATTAATTCGGGTAACAGTAAAGTGCGTACGTGACTCAAAAAATTACCTACTTATTGTAAAAAAACCGACATTAAATCTTTATAAACTTTAATCGAGCCTTATTGAAGAAGCCCTGCGTGCCACACCCACAGAACAGGATAAAGAAGGTTAGAAGGGCCTTGTGGGCGGAGTACGCGCGCCGCGGTTATGAGCAAATGCTCAATATCAACCGAAGTTTACTTTACCGGCCAGCAATCACGCTCTTGTTTTGACAGCGTACGTAAGCTCCGCAAAAATATTAAATTATGCCGTTTTGCGCTATTATAACGTGTCGGAAAAGAAGCCAGGTGTGTAGTGTAGCACGAGGAGGGATTTCTTTCCATCGGTAAGTCCAAAAACATTGAAATACTTGTGATATTTGTAATTATAACATTAGTATTATGAAGTTTGTAGACAAAAATGATATAATCGCAAGCAGACGAATAGTTATGTATTGCTTGCAATAGATGGGTACCATTTTGCACTACTTGAGCGATCGCGCAATGTATTACGTTCACCGCGAGAGTCCCGAGACCAGTATTAAGTGTATAATCTATGGTCCCGAGGATTCATTTCCAGGAAATCTAGGCATCGATAGTGCTGTGCCAATTTGTAAACAATGTCGATTATTACTATGATACAGTTGATTATTATCAATAGTACACTTTATAACTAAAATAATATTATTTATTACGACCAATTAGTAACATAGATTTTGAGTGAGGTTTTTGTATTTTTTTTTTGTATTTAAGTTGTATGTATATAAAAAATAATTTTTCAATTGAAACTGACATAATGATTTAATACGTTTTAGGTGTCCAACAGATCCACCTACAAGAAAACTGTGGATTGAGACAACTGGTAGAATTGATTGGCTCCCCACTAAATGTAGCACAATTTGTTCGCAACATTTCGATGATGATAATTACATAACAACAAAGTCAGGGAAAAAAAACTTAAAATCAGGCGCTTATCCGCACAAATATATCGTTATGTGTTGTACAGTAAGTAAACTGATTTTGTTCTAGAAAATTTCATTTTAGTCTCGTCAAATCAGTTTTTTGTCTAAAAATGGCAATATCTGAATCATCTTCCGTAAATGACAGTGGGCAAGAATGTATGGGAGTTGGTCCAAGCGTCGCCAAGGATGAATCATATACCAAATGAGAGGGTACAATGTACTGTTCAAACATTAAGGAGGGCATCAAAATCTGTCCGAGAGGTTTCGAGAAATGATAGCTTATTCTTGCCTCAGTCTTAAGATACTACGAATTTTTTATTTTGCTTCATTGTCGAGTATTATTATAGTTTTTTCTTGTTATGTATACTTAATAAAAATCATTACATTCATCCTTATAATTATCATTATTCATCATCATCATCATCATCATCGAGTAATAATAGATTTTATATTTTTTTTGCTACATTGTCGGTATTTTATTTGTTATAGGTAGGTATTACGTATTTATAGTTAAAAATCTTCGCATGATATTTTTATAATCATCGTTGTTGATCATCATCATGTTTAATTCATCTTTTATTATCATCATTATGAATCGATCATCTTTTCGGGTTGGTCCTGCTTCGCCATTATAAAATAAACAAGAGATAAAAGAAAACGAAGAAAACGATTACACAACAGACATATCACACCTCTTGATGGTTGATACATAGTAAGTAATGTTCAATCACGTTTAAAAAAATCCAGATAGTTATAGTTGTGTCCAAAAATCAAAAGCCAAGGGTCAATAATGAAAAATCGGAACTGAAAAACAAAAGATCCGAGCGCACAGTACACAACACAACTCATATACGGATAGCGAAGGACTGCGCGCGCGCCGCGCGCACATCATGCCAGAAAGGGATAGATAGACGCGGTCTCACAAACACCTGCAGTGACAGGTATGGGCTTCCTATTGTGAGACGTAACGGAACGTAATAAGAGTCTTTTTGGAGTGTTCGACAATATCAAGCTATATATGAACGATTCAGGGATTCATGGAAAGGATTTTATGGTTTTTAAGAGGACAAAATAACCACAAACAAATTAATCCTATTAATTAATTAGTGAGTAGCAATGATATAATAGGTGATCGATTAATGATGATGATTATAAAAACACAAAGTTAAAACTATAGTACTTAATATTCGACAAAGAAGCAAAAAAAAAAATTATAATAACTTAAAGTAAACTTATCATTACTCGATGATGATGATGATGATGATGATGAATAACAATCATAACAATGAAGCTATGATTTTCAACTATAAATAGCAAGGAAAAACTATAATAATATACGACAATGAAACAAAATAATAAAAATCAGTAATAACTTCTAAGACAAAAATAAGCTATTATTTCTCGAAATCTCTCGGACAAATTTTGATGCTCTTCTTCATGTTTGAACAGTACATTGTACCCTTTCATTTGGTATATGATTCATTCTTGGCGACGCTTGGACCACATTTGCCCACTATCCTTTGATTTTTATAACACTTATGGTTGAAAATAAGGAAATTGAAAATTATGCCTTTTTTATTACGTTTTTTATACTTCTTTGATGACTGCTAATAAACAATTTTTTTTACAGTCATCACTACCATGTACCAGTGATACCGTAACAAAAGCTGCATCTACCCCCGACATAACTCAGGGTGCATCTAACGTACAAGAAAAAACATGTCAAAACACGGTAATAAAGTTTTGCATTATTTTTCTTGATTAGATACATTAATAGCAAGTGTAAAATAGTCACGTTGTTTTTTTATTACAGCCGACTGTGGATGACCACAAACCAACTCCATCTACACCACGAAGAGATAAGTCCATAAAACCACGAAGCATTTAGGTAAAAAATTATGCTGTGATAAATTACACGCACATACAATGTTATGTAAACTGTTGACATCTATGTAATGTGAATCTTTTTTACTTAATTTAGTTATGATAACTCGAAAACGGCTGCATTGATTTTAATGATATTTTGTTGTTTTATTCATCCACTAAGAAAGGATTTCCCGAAATTCCAAAGGAAACGGGAAAAAACGGGATGCGCGTACAAAGTTGTCAAAAAAAAGCTAGTAAATCACATAATTCGCAAAAAACCCTACCTAAATAATCATTTTAATATTGAATGTGCTAACACAGTTACAAAATAATATATACTATTTTTTTATTTACAGCAAGTTATTATCGCCTTCAAACGCAACTTCACCTAGAAAAAGAAAACTACAAAACATTATTAACACTAAGGAACATATCATTAAGAAGCAGAGATTACAAATAAAAAGAATACAAGCCCAAAATAGAAGATTAAAACGCAAAATTAATAAAATTGAAGACATTTTAGTTAATATCCAAGAAAAGTTTTGTTTGAAAGATGAAGACACGAATATTCTGAAAAATATTAATTTACAGGTATTACAGACTCTTACACTAGCCGTGTTCGTATTTTGTATGCCTTTGTCGATCGTTTTCTTGCTTTCTTTCAATATTAAAAAGCGTTCCTACTTTTTTTTATCAACAGGCTCAAGAACTGACACGACGCATGGTTACAAAAAAGTCTGGAGGAAAATGCAAACAAAAATATTGCCCAGCGCTTCGTACCTTTGCGTTGACATTACATTATTTTTCACCGAAGGCCTACGATTACAGACGTAGAACTTTCGATACCTGTTTACCAGAAAGGCGTACACTTAGAAAGTGGTACGAAAAAATCGGAGGAGACCCAGGTTTTACTAAAGAATCCTTCGAAGCGTTGAAACAAAAAGCTAAAAATACAAATTACACCATAATTGCGGGGTTAGCTATTGACGAAATGGCTATACGCCGACGTATAGAATATGACGGTGAAAAATTAGTGGGACACGTTGATATCGGTACTGGCGTTGAAGGAGATCATGTACTAGAAGCTAAAGAGGCTCTAGTTTTTTTAGTTACAAGCATAAACTGTAACTTCAAAGTTCCCGTTGGTTATTTCTTTGTGGACGGTATAACAGGAAGTCAGCGGTCTGACTTAATTTTACAATGTCTAGAACTTATCCAAGAAACTGGTATAAGAATTATATCGTTGACTTTCGATGGATGCGCTGCTAATATAGCAATGGTGAAATGTTTGGGTTGTTCTATAGAAGATCGAAGAATTACTTTTAACCATCCTGTAACTAAAGACCCAATTTTGGTAATATTGGATCCATCTCACATGATCAAACTATTGCGGGACGCTTTTCAAAGCTATAAAACTTTTATAGATCCAGATGGCAATAAAATACAGTGGATTTTTTTGGAAGAACTAAATAAGCTTCAGGAAACAGAAAATTTTCATTTAGCTAACAAGTTACGTTACCATCACATACATTTTCTAAATAAAAAAATGAAGGTAAAGCTCGCAACACTGCTATTCAGCCTTAATATAGCGGATGCTATAGACTTTTGTTGCAATGAACTGAAACTACCTGAATTTAAAAACAGTAAAGCAACATCGCAATTTTTGAGGATAATTAATAATATGTTTGACGTATTCAATTCCCGAAGCACTTTTCAATTTAAATTTAAGAAAGCGCTTACGGAAATTAACTCAATGGAACTTTTAGGATTCCTAGACACAGCAGTCGACTACCTATCACGACTAAAATATCTAGACGATAGGCTGTTAATACTAAGCCCGCGAAAAACAGGCTTTATTGGGTTCATTGGTTGCGCCGAAGCAGTAAAACATATTTATAATCATATAATACCTACTCAAGTACGTGTTTATATGCCAATGTATAAAATTAGCCAAGACCACCTCGAGATACTTTTTGGCAATATAAGGTCACATGGCGGAGCCAACAATAACCCTACGGCGCGCCAGTTTAAGGCAGCATATAAGAAATTACTGGTACATATCGAGATAAAGGCTCTCGAAAGTGGAAATTGCTTGGCTCTGGAACATATTTCTATCCTGAATTGCGCATCGTCGCCTACAGAACGCATCAATAAAACAACTAATAATGGATTAATAGAAGACGGTATTGATATGGTTTCCGAAAATAATGATGATGAAGACATAAATTTATTTTTCCAAAATATTTCTGATTTTAGCCAGCAAATTATAAGTCACATTGCGGGATATATAGCACACATTTTAATGAAAAAAATTGATTGTGCCATTTGTGTGGGAGCTTTATTATCAAGTGAAATAAATTCCGACCATAAATTTATAGTTGCAAAAGATAAAGGAGGTCTCTTGTACCCTTCGAAAGAACTGCTACTAATCTGCAAAACATCTGAAGCAGTTATAAAAAAGTACACCGAAAACCTCCGAAATATTAACAAGCATATGTTAACAGTAAAGATTATGCGCAGCTTCGTTGGGACTGATTTATTTAACAGCATAAGTCATCATCAGGTTGGCTTATATCCTAGTGCGAGCCATGTGAACGACCTAACTAAGGCTATTATAGAAAAGTATATTACTGTTAGATTGCATTTCATTTTGAAAAACTCCAATTTAAAGGAGAGCAAGCGTATGCTAGTTAATAAATACGTATTATTTCAGGGACAATATTTTTTTTCTTTTTGAACTGGTGATAAGTACCGGAAATGTAAGGTTGAAAGGCAACCGACTTTTTCTAATAAACATGGTAAATATTCCATTTTAAATCCTAATATTAATAAGTAATAAAATTGGTTTTAAAATTCAGTTATGTATTTTTTATTTGATCCACTTTTATTTATTTGTTTCTATATTCGCATGAATACAAGTTCACAACATGCATTACAGAAGTCCACATAGTCAACAATACGTGCAAAATAAAAAGCAAGATTACATTAATTTTATCGATATCAACTATCGACCTTTTAGTCGCCCACCCTAGCGTGCTTTTATGAGTGCATGACGTACGTCAAACGCAGTGATTGCATTAGTGTGACAACCAATAGCAAATTTACGATCTAAGTGCGTGTTGTTTATTTGTGTGCGTAATCAGCTTAGGCATTGGTCTCTTGCATGTAGTGAAGTTAAAGAGTGGGAGACAACGGCGACGCGCGTTCTGATACAAATCAGGAACTATTTCCTTTCTAACCTTCTTTATCTGTTCTGTGGCCACACCTGTCTTCACTGCCCAAACATTGGACCTTCGAGCCACATTGAAATATCAGCAACGTGACGAGCCGGGTTGAAGAAGTGAGGAAGCGAGTGGAACTTCGAAGTTGAAGTACGTTGAGGAGACTTGGAAGACCAGCCACGGATTACTGAGCAGAAGCCATTGATGCAACTGCCAGCAACGGTCAGGTTATCCAGTTACCCTTTTCCCTCCTTCCCATGTGTCTTCGCCTTGTGTTAATACCGTACCTAAACGTTTCACGGTTTCAGAACTGATCGAAATCAGATCTACTGGCAGTGCCGAGGCCGTCTTCAGGTGAGAAAACACGACTGGACACGTAAAACTGTGAGTACCTACTTTCGTAAACTACCAAAATGAGTGAGGATGAAACTATTTCTCGTTTGGATAGTCAGATATCTGATCTTAAAAAACAACGTGGTGTAATTAAAGGTAGATTAACATTATTCGCAAATTATATTAATAAGTTAGATAGATCGTGTTTAGATTCTGTTATTAAAACTCAAGTGCAAATGCGTATTCAATCGGCAGCCATTTTCTTTGTCGAGTTTAACGACGTGCAATCTAAAATAGAAAGAATTGTGGATGAAAAAGAGTTACTGTTACATTTAGATTACAGAGATTCGTTTGAATGCCAATATTATTCAATTGTAGCTATAGCGAAGAACATGATAGGCGACTGTGAACAAAACGGATTAAATAATTCTCAATGCATTTCCGGGAAATCAGTGTCTATTAAATTACCGCAAATAAAGCTACCTGTCTTTGACGGTTCCTTCGATAAATGGGTAGAATTTAGGAACTCGTATGTTTCAATGATACATGATCGCGACGACTTAGATCCTATACAGAAATTTCAATACCTAAAATCGTCGCTCAGTGGATCTGCGTTACATGTTATCAGTTCGTTAGAGTTTACCGCACTTAACTATAGTAATGCGTGGGACCTGCTTGAAGCTAGGTATCAAAATAATAGGCTATTGATACACAACCATGTGAAGGCTTTGTTTGCGGCACCTTCAGTGGGTAAGGAATATCCGGCTCGAAGGACCAATGTTTGGGCAGTGAAGACAGGTGTGGCAGGCAGGGCTTCTTCAATAAGGCTCGATTAAAGTTTATAAAGATTTAATGTCGGTTTTTTTACAATAAGTAGGTAATTTTTTGAGTCACGTACGCACTGTTCGGGTTCAACGTTTATTAATGCACACCCGCGCTCCGCGGGCGGATCAGGCCGACGACGTAACGATCGCGCGTGCGCTTCCTCATTCGAACAACAGATGGCGTTGCTTGACGCAACAGCAATGGATAAGATAATGTAGCGGCGCTTTGTAAGCTCTCCTTACATTTCTTAAATGCCTCGTCGGCCTTATCAGTCCACTCTATAGGAGTTTTGTCATTTTTTTTAAATTATGCAAATATTGATTAAGTACTGATTGAAATTCTACGGCCCTAGGTATATGCAGTCTATAAAAATTAATCATACCTAGGAATCGCCGTAATTGCGCAATGGTGTCCGGTCTCGGAAAATTTTTTACAGCTTGCACTTTGTCCTCGAGTGGGCGAACGCCGCCCGTCGACACTTCGAAACCTAAAAACTCAATCTTAGATTGGCCAAATACACATTTCGAGATATTTATCGTAATACCATATTTATCAAAACGTTCGAAAACAGCATTTAAATGCTCTCTGTGTTGTTCAGGAGTTTTGCTCACGATAATGACGTCATCGATGTAGTTGAATAGGAAACGTAAATCGCGCAGTACCACCGTATCCATAAACCTCTGAAACGATTGCGCTGCGTTACGCAATCCGAACGTCATTCGTGGAAACTCGAACAACCCAAAAGGCGTTATAATTGCCGTTTTCTCTATGTCCTCCGGGGCCACTGGGATTAAATGATACGATCTATTTAAGTCTAATTTGCTAAAAATATTTTTCTTACCCGCTAATAAGTACTTAAAATCGTGTATTCGAGGAATTGGATAACGATCAGGCTTGGTCATCGCGTTCAACCGTCTATAGTCGCCACAGGGACGAAGTTCGCCATTCTTTTTCGGCACTACGTGTAAAGGACTGGCCCAGGCACTCTTAGACGGTCGACAGATACCCATTTCTGTCATTGTCCGAAATTCTTCTTTCACTTTTGCGTACTTATCCGGCGGTAAAGGCCTAGCTTTCGCGTATACCGGTGGTCCCGAAGTCTCAATAACATGATATACTGAATGTTTAGGTGTATCCCGGTATGATACTGGTTTGGTAACCTCCGGATACCTGAGTAGTAAGTCGTGCCAATTATTATTACAGTCTAGTGTCTTAACAGATGAGTCAAATACACTCGTACCAAATATTGATGTGAGAACGTTTAGATGCGTGATTTCATCCTTCAATTTCCGCGAGCCTACATCTACCAGCAACCGATAATGACCTAAAAAGTCGGCACCAATTATTGGCTGCTTCACGGCTGCTACTATAAACGTCCATCTAAACGCTCTCCTTAAATTTAAGTCTAAAACTAACGTGTGCCGTATGTTCTTATCTCTGTACCGTTTGCCGCGTAAACCCTATAGGTATCACTCGCGATATTTTTCGAAACGCACTCTTTCATGACACATGACACTGGGATCACTGAAACATTCGCACCCGTATCGATCGGGAATCGAAGTCCGGTTTTCCTGTCTGTCACACATAAGCGGTAATTAGGCACACTGACACAATCCTCCGCTCTAGGTTGTATCGCCACTAGTTTCCCGCTTGCGATGCTGGTTTCGCTACCTTCCAATTGCATGGCTCGACACATTTCGTAGCTTTCACTCCGTACCGGTGATGATAAAAGCCTAACCATTCTGGATGCTTTCGGTTCCTACTTGAATCCCTAGTCCTTGATCTTGACCGATTAAATCGCCTCCCTCTGTCTCCCTCTGTCCGCGGTCGTCGCGAGCGGCGTAGTTCGGCTACATCGACGGTCAGCTTCTGAATCATTTCCCTCAGTTCTTGAGTGCCAGAGTCCGTACTGGTGGTCGCGGGTGCAGCAATTTCTGCTACTTCTGCGGGTCTCGATGAATCCATAACTTTGTCTGCCACAATTGCAAGGTTCTCAAGGTCGTTTATCTCAGTCACTGCTAAAACGGCCTGCACTGGTGATGGAAGATGGCTATTCCACATGATTTGGAGCGTGGAATCTGGAATCTTTCCTCGAGCGAGATCTCTCATTCGGCGTAACAATTGGGAAGGTTTTTGGCTACCCAATTCCATTTCCCCTAAGAGCTTCTGGAACTGTCTCGTCTCTGACTCCTCAAAAACCTGTAGTAACCGGTCTTTGAGTGAATCATATTTTCGACTCTCCGGCGGTGACAATAAAAGGTCACTAACCTGTTGTATGGCGGTCTTGGTGAGCTTGGTAACCACTAAGTTTTCATTTGCTGCGTCACTCAACTTTTGACCCGTCACTGCGGCCTCAAATTGGACGGACCACAGTCGTGGCTGGTCCGCCCAAAATTCTGGTATTCGAGAAGAAACTGTGATGCTCGCCAATGTGTCTTCACTCGCACGTGCTTCGGTCCCAGACTCTGGTTTCGCCTGCGGGTATGCACTTTGTGGATATGCACCTTGTGGATTCATCGTTGGCAAATGTCCAAAAAATATTATAAACGCGCACGGTTATGTTAAATGTTCAAACGGGGTCACCACTTTAGGGTTGTATAGGCACTGAGCGGTTAAAGGAAAAGACGTAGTTCTGGTAGGACCGTATATTCACGACTGGTCTTATTTGACGGAGCGCAGCCGTCGCTATATACATGTATACATCATGCCTTTAGCATACGTCACGCGATCATATTTCCTGTCATACGATGTGTCCCTACAATGATAAATGATTTATTTTCTGTAAGTAGGTTTGTACAAACACTTTTACATGTCAATCATATTTTTTTTTAAACTAGATGAGGTCGGCGTTTCCTATCTGACTACTCTGAGAAGAAAGGCCAAAGGAAACATAAACCAGAGTAACGCTTTAACAATAATAAATCACTAATGAAGTTAATGTGGCTGTGGTCTAAATAATATACAAAAACAATGTTTAAAAAGAAAAATTATAATTCATAATGAAATAAATACAAAACAATAAAAAAAAAAAACGGAATACACATTTACAAGATAATGCAGTTAATGAACTACCAGAGAAGCCATTGACATATTAGCGCTTGATTGCTTCCGCCGGAGCTTTTAAGCCTTCTCCCACAGCTTTAGTAGCCTCCACCAGCAAACGGTCCCTCTCACTGTTGCGTTCCATGAGAACAAGCATTCTGTTATCTAAATCCAAACGCTGCTGCTGTACCTGCAAAAATTTATCAGCCATGCCTATTAATTTGCTATGTCGCTGAGATGGTGGTGACGCCTGGGCAGTTCTTCTTGTGGCCTGAAAAATCCTGCGACGCGGTCGTCTTGAACCTAAAACAAAACAAGTTTCAGCATGTAAATGGTTTACCGTTATCTTAGACGTCACCAAACCTACACGTGGTGCACCCAACCAATCAAAACAAACAAGTACGGCAAAGTCACATTTACTTAGAAGCACCGCAATTGGTGCAGTACTGGCACTGAATATAAGGTATACAAAGGAAAGCAGCCTGCACGTGGTGCACCCTGCCAATCAGCAAACTCTTGCAGCAGCTTTACATCAGTCGAACCTTTACTTGTTTGCGTTGTTTGTTGCGTTTGTAAATATTGCTCTGAGTGGATAAAGTAGCAAAGTAATTTACTTGTAAGCCTAGATGATGAAGGTCTTGGACGAGTAGTAAATAGGAGGCAAGTGCTGCTCGGTGGTGCTCCTAGCAGGCTCAGACTGCTGCTGCTGGTGATTCCGAATAGCAGGCGTCGGATGTTGATTTGTGATGTTCTGGACAAAAATAACAAAATTAAATGTATAATAATATAATATAATATAATAATAATAAATCGTTTATATAAAGGGGATACATTTACAATTAATACCTTAACAATTACGATAGTGCACAGTTGCTAATTTGCCTGAACTAGGTTGAACCTGTGCTTCAGGCTAGAAAATGCATGAATACTTAATATAATAAATTAACACTGAGTTTAACTTAAAAACTTAATTAAAACTTAGATAAATAAAAGTAAAATAGTATGTTAGCAGTTTTATTTGCAGACAATAAGTAGGTCTTCTGTCTGTGCATAGTCGAGGCTTAGTAAATACTTAAGTATAATTTTTTTACAGTTATAGTGATTTAGTTTATAGATACATAGTTTTCTATTTAATCTGTTGTACAGGAATGGGCCTAGGAATGTCAAAAATCTTTCTACAAAGACATGTTTTGAGGTTGCATTAGATATGCATACAAGATCATTCCGTCTCTTGTTAGTATTGTCGGCATTGTAGGCAAGCATGGTGTGCTGTTTTAATACTAAGTGCATAATGAAAAGCTGGCGAACGGTTAGTACATTGCAGGATTTATATAGCAGAGCGGTGGGAAAAAAGAAGGGATGGAAGTTTGCTACCTTTAAAATTGCTCTCTGAGCTCTTTCAAGAGGAAGCAAATTAGTTTTTGATGCACCACCCCAAGAAGTGATACAGTATTGAATAATAGATTGACATAGGGCCAAATAAACTTGTGTGATTAATTTTGAATCGGCTAATGTTCGCAATTTTTTAAAAACATAGGTATATTAGTTTGCGCACTCTTTTTACTAGGCTTTCAATATGTTTTTTAAAAGACAGTGTGTCATCCATTATTACCCCTAGGTATGTTATGTTGCTCGTTTTGTGGATAAAAGGACAATTACACATAGTGATTGTGCGATTACCACATTGATGGGCATATAAATAAGGGTTAGTAATATTAAGTTGAGATTTGCGCATGGAGAAGTGAATATATTTGGTCTTATCGGCATTTAATGTTAGTAAATTGCTATGTAGCCAATTAGTCACAGTATTAAAACCTAGTTGAGCGATTTCGAACAGTTCGATACTGGTTTTAGCGCTAAATATTAACGCCGTGTCGTCGGCATAGGATATTATTTTACCGTCTTTAATATTTAGATTACACAAGTCGTTAATATAAATAAGGAAGAGGGTGGGGCCCAGAATACTCCCCTGGGGAACACCAAAACCAGTATTTTTCTGCTCATCGCTCGTGATATTATCTATTCTAACACATTGGTACCGGTGGTCTAAATAGTCCGTAAAAAGTTTCAGCGACGTTCCCCTTATTCCTGTGACCTCTAATTTGTTCAAAAGAACAGAAACAGACACCGTGTCGAAGGCCTTGGCTAAATCGAGGAAGACTCCCAGGGTCTGGTTTCCTTTGCCGAGTTCTTCTGAAATATAATCAGTCAGGCTATGCACCGCATCAGCTGTGGACAGTTTGGCTCTAAAACCAAATCTAGCAGGGGATAAGATGTTGTTTTTTTCTAGGTACTGAACTAGTCTACGGCTTATAATTTTCTCTAGTAGTTTTGAAATTGAGGGGAGTAAGGATATCGGCCTATAATTATTAACTACGTCTTTACTTCCAGATTTAAAGATAGGTATTACAACTGCCTTTTTTAGACAACGAGGAAAAATTCCTTCGGAAAGACAGATTCGAAATATATGCGTTAAGGGAGGTACCAAAATATGCTTAAAGAGTTTAAGAATCTTATTGCTTATATTATCCCATCCAACTGCACAGTCGTCTTTTAGCCCAGAAATGATTCGGGTTATTTCATCTTCATCAGTATCCAACAAAGCAAAAGATTTTGGGTTATAGCTATTGCTTGATTTTTGGCAATACGGTTGGCCGCAGTATTTCGGAATCTGTTCGGCAAGAGTTTTCCCAACATTTACAAAAAAAATATTTACATTGTTAGCTGATAAGAGTTGTGATGGAATAGCCAGCAATAAACTCGAATTTGATTCACGCTGTTTAGATATATTAGTGACCTTTTTAATATGTTTCCAAAGTTGCTTGGTATTTTTACCTGCTTTGTTTAATTCAGTTTTATCGTAATTATTTTTCAAATTCTTTAGGAGATTGTTGCAGAAATTCCTGTATCTTTTATAGGTGGTTTGAATTATTAGGTTATCAGGGTATCTTTTAGTTTTCTGATGAAGTTTATCTCTGTGTCTTTTACACCTAATTAGTCCTGGAGTAATCCATGGTTTGATATTATAAAATTTCTTATTTACTGTAGAAACTGTCGTGTTACGTAATATTGCTTGTTGAACATGTTTTATTAAGTACGATAAAGACAAATTAGCGTCAGCAGTATAACGAGGCTAAAATCAATGTTGCACAAATCATATTCGAGTTTGTTTGTGTTTAATTTGCTAGTAGTCTGAGGACGATTTAGCTTAGGCAGCGTTAAATTTACGTGTAGTAAGACTGCGTGATGGTCAGTAATTGTTGAGTTAGTAACGAGCGTAATGCATGATAAGCTGGTTTTGATCATCATATGATCGAGGCAGGAACCGCTTTGATGAGTAGGCAATGTGTGAGCGGGGAGAAAACCATGGTATGAGCAGATATTAAGGTAATCTTGGGTCCCTGCATCGCAGTTTTCAGCGTCAATATTGATATTTAAATCACCTGTTATTATAACATTCTTAAATGGGCTAAGTGATTGAAAAATCTGGTTTAAGGAATTGTTAAAAAGATCTAAGTTTCTAGAGGAAGGGGATCTATACATAGCGATTATCGCTGTGGTTGTGCCAATTTTAATGACTAAACAATTACTCATACAGTCTTGTAGACTATGTTCCTCGACTGTGACCTTTAGCAGTTCTTTAGCAAAGACTACCACCACACCATCGTTTTGATTGTGGTTTATTGTGGTATGCAATAAGTTGTACCCCGGTATTACTGGGAGGTTATCGTGGCGATTAGATAGCCAGCACTCGGTAAGTACCATTATATCACAATCAAAGTTCAGTCTATGAAGAAAAATATTAAAGCTATCTATGTTCTTATAAATACTACGAATGTTTTGGGTCAGTATGGTTAGCGAATTTTGATAGTCGGAAAGATATTGTCTGCAGTCCTCAACGTCACATGTCTTTGATATAGTTAAAAATGTGTTATCTATATCGGTAATTAAATTATCATCCATACTAAACTAAAATTACAACAATAAATTAAGTCTAAAATATAAACTAGTGTGTGGCGCTCTTAGGCGCCTTCATAGTCTATCGAATTAATGTACCTGTATTCGGCAGCTTTTTTAGCAGGGCAATCTGTGTCTCCCGTCTTATGGTTGGCTTGTTTTTTAAAGCGCGAACATGTAGCACATTTTGGCGGATTGGCTTTCTTTGTGCAGTCTTTGATGGTGTGCCCTTCTTCACTGCAATGGCCGCATGTGGGGGCAGCAATTTAGCATGTTTTGGCTGCATGACCATACTGCTGGCACATGTAACATCTAGTTACCAGTGTGAAGTCTCGCACCGGGCAGGACGTCCAATTTATAAATAATCTATCCTGTGTGATGAGGGCCTTGCGAATGATGACTGGAACTTCTATAATATAGTTGCAGTTCTCTGCATCCTTCCTGCCAGATTTGTGGCTCAGTTTTATGGAAGTCAAAAATGTATCTTGGGACATAGTCGGCAGTTTGTCGGTCAAGTTCTGTTCATAGATACATTTATAAACCTCATTTTCAGACATGGATGAGGGAACTCCTATAACTATAATTCGAGGGTTGCGTTTTTTAGGTTCGTCGACGGTAAGCCCTGACGAAGCGTTTTGGACTGTTTGCTTGAGCTTATCTAGGTCATCTTTGGTCTCAGTGCTGATTACCAATCCTCCTTTTCCTATTTTACGTACGCCTCGTACTTTCAGCTTCATTTCTCCAGGGCATATGATTTTTTGGACCATGGTCTTGGTTTCGTCACTGGTCTTTGTGCTATCTGAGGGATAAATTGCCACGGAGCTAAAATTATTACGACGAACAAAGCTGTTGGACCCCTTCTTCACCATATCTGCAAAAGATGTACCCGCACTCTGCTTCGTACAGGACTCCTGAATCGTCCGGGTCATCTCCGTTATACAGTCGGATAGGTCTCGAGCTTCGGTCATGGTTTTAAGAGAGGTATGGGTTTGTATGGCTTTTTGCTTTAACGACTGGTACTGAACAGCCATTTGCGAAACTCCATGTCCAACTTTCCGGCAAAGATTGCTTATCTTGAGTCTCTGCTCAGTGTTGAGCTTACCATCAGAAGCAATAGCACACACCTCATTCAGGTACTGGTCAATTGATGTCATCCAGTTCTGGATCTCTGGAGTGGACACTACTTCAATTGTGTCATCTCGGTCTTGGTCCTGTCTTGCTTGTCGGGGCGGTGTCGGTGCCGGTGTAGGTGCCGGGGTTGGTACGGGGGTCGGTGTCGGTGGAGGGCTGCGTCGTATCATCGCACTCCGATTAAAGGGGCTGCCTTCCATATAACAGAATATTTAAAATAATCTAGTCAGTTCATTATTTCCACTTGTCACTTAAAATGTTTTCCTATATAACACGCTAATACACTAAAACTAGGTCACTATTTATGCAAACGTTAATTTATTTTATTTTTAAAATGCATTGATGAGCACGTATACATTGAATGCCAGTCGCGTAATGTATAATACTTCTCATTTGTATTATACTATATAATAGTATAATACAAATGAGAAGCAAAAGAAAAAAAATTAGCAATTTCTTACAACTGTAAAACTTTCATTAGACCTGGTGGGACTGGTGGTGGTGGCAACTTCCGTTTATGGGCCCAGAAGATTGTTCTAGAAAATATTTTTAATTATTTTATTATATTTTTAAATGTTTTTATGTTGATTTTTTTAAAGGAATATACATGTAAAAAAATAAGAATTTTAATGAATAATAAATATGATAAAAACACACCATTAATTCTGATTGGGCTCTATGACCCCAACTGAAGTCCACGTCAGCTGTGTTCTGTTAAATAAGTATAACTATTAATACTTATTATATTACAAATTATGTTAAATAAGGAAAATATAGAATATTTCATACAATAACTGGATCAACAAGCGCTGATGTGCCTGGTACCACAAATAGACATTCATCAGTATCCTGAAACATTACATTTTTAATGTAAAAAATATAACAAAAAAACAAAACTTAGTAATAAAAAAAATAAGAGTCACTAATGTTGCAAATTGAATATGCCAGTTTAAAAAAACTTGACAGCTCTTCATCACCTACATTATCTGAAACTCTGAAGCTCCTTCATGCATGGGAGTGTACTTAAGTACATATATATAAGTCTTTGGTCTCAGCTGTTGTTATACAATGACATTAATTAAGCCAAATAAGTGGCCTCCAGCCGGCTTGAAAACGCTGACATCTGTCTAGCCACAGTGAGGCAGCATGGTGAAGTAAGCTCGAAGACATTTTTATTGAGATCAGATCTTGACAGTGGAATGAAGAAGAATATTTTTATAATACTAATATTCAAATCACTTACTGGCATATTTGTGCAGGTACCACTGGATTGTACCACTGGTGCTAGTATAGAAGGACTATGTATTTTCCTATGAAGGTTCCTATAAAATCAATTTTATAAATTATATACTTTTATATGAGTAAGCTATGAAACCTATGTAAAAAAAATAACATTCATTAAATTGTTCTATCTGTAAATGTGTGTCGCCTGTAGCAAAACCTTCACCACCCATTAAGAGTCACCTTCTACCATTCCTAAGCCTGTGGTACTTCTAAAAGCGGCGCGTTCAGCGGCTTTCTTTTTTACTGCACTTTTTTTGTCAGACCAATACTATAATGGGAAATACGGAAATAATAATTATTTCACACTACATGATAGGCAGAGGCGTAAATAACATACGCACAATAAACTAAGTATACTTTGTATATACGTTAACTGAAATGACCAACTTACCTTAATCCAATTTTTTGCCGTCTTCACCGCACCTCCACCCATACTATTTAGTGTTAGGGTGATACGATCCTACTCCTTATTAGCTGCCTGTTTGGCGCTTTGATTTTTAGCAAATCCTTTAGCCAAGCTAGGCTTCCTTTCTAAAAAATCTATTAGCGTCTCCACTTGGGCCGCAGATGGATGGGAAGTACGCTCGGCACTGAAGTAGAGAATTAATTACCACAGAACGGCAGTAACTAATTACCACAGAAATCGTACTTACTTCATTTTGTTAATCACTTTACTGAAAAATCGCGGGGAAATAAATACAGTTTAAACTGCTTGTTTGTAAACAAAAAAATTGTTTAACGTTTTTTTTTTTTTTTTTCAAAATACACGGATACTAGGCAAAGGCGATACTGCGTTCAGCCTAGTTTTTTCATATTCATCTCAAATAAAACTTGTAAATATTAAAACGTACAAAATTATGCATTTACATTGCATTTATGGCTGAAATAAAGTATAAACTATTATTGTAAAGCGTAAATTTAGCTAAATTCAGTGAGTCCGATGTAAATTATAACAAGACACAATTCAGCGTCCCTACCCTACTACTATAGAGCAATGTCACTTGGGTTCTCGGAACTCACTTCACTTCACTTGGCCTTGATCTTGACATGTGAATACCGAAACTTGTACAAGCGAGATGAGAAGCGAAGTGAGTGTGACTTTCGAGATGATTTGCGAGATGGCTTTCGAAGTGATTTACCATTTACAGAATAGCATAGCTGACGTAGAGAATTGGCTATGCGTGCTTCTTTCAGATACGGCGTCACAACAACAATCTGGTAATGCTTTAATTTATCGAAATACTGAAATTTCATTTATTTTTTAAGCAGATTTATCCAATGTCGTAATTTATTTTAGATCCAATCCCAACTTCGGCGGAAAAAGTGGGCCAGGCACCACCGGCTCACGCAAAGAAGATAAACTTAGGTATGTGTATGTTTATGGTAAATTACATACATATATGTATATTATTTTTTTTATTTCAGTACTCAGAAAGTGTTTGTTTCAGGTTCTTATACGGAGAATACTGTTTCCTATTTACAAAATTGGCTTGATGCTGTAGAGTCGGACGACGAGGTGGATGTGGCAGACGTACAAAGGGACGGTCAGACGGACATGCCACTTAAACATCAACTGACGTCAGCTCATATCTTCGAGGATGTTGAGACAGACTTGTGTACGTGGCTAACAAACGATGACAAGGACTCTGACCGACTACTTACTGGGTTGATTCCGACTGCTGACCATTTAAAGTTCAACGGGGTACAAGACCACCACACTTTCCGAGGGAAGCGTGAAAGTTTTACGGGAATTGCGGGACCAATCTTCCCAGTGACTGACGACACAACCCCGTTAGATATTTTTTTATATTTTTTTAACGACGAGCTGTTTGACTTGATAATAAGACAGACTAATAAATACGCGAGCCGACAGATTGACCAACATTTGACGCCTCATTCGAGACTCAACTTATTTGTTGATGTAGACCGAGGTGAGATTGCCAGGTTCCTCGCAATTCTTATCCTGCAGGGCTTGTTACCAAGTCCAGATGAGAAAAGTTACTGGGGGGAAAATAGCTACCTTACTCTCAAATATTTCAAAGATATCATGACCTATAATAGATTCATTTTAATAAAACGACTTCTTCATTTTAGCGACTCGACCGACTCTCAGACATTACCGTCGGATGAAAAAAAATTGCGGAAGATAAAGCCTGTGCTGAATCTCTTGCAAAAGAAATTCAGCTCGCTGTATCTTCCGCGTCAGACAATAGCTGTAGATGAATCTCTCCTCAAATGGCAAGGGCGGTTGTCATTCGCACAGAGAATTGCTACGAAGGCTGCTAGAGTTGGCGTTAAGTCCTACGAGCTGTGCGAATCAGACACTGGCTATTTGTGGAGATTTTTCGTCTACACTGGAAATACGGACGAACAGTCAGACAAAACAGACGGACTGACAGACGTACCTACCGACAGACCGACAGAAGGACTGACAGAAGACGTGGCTAATGGACGAACAGACGGACCGACAGACACGCCACCTCTACTCACTAACGCGACGTCAAAAATTGTCCATGATCTAGTGAAGCCCTTGTACAATCGAGGGCATAATTTGGTCATGGACAACATTTATAACTCGCCCTTGCTCGCTTGTTATTTGAAATCACAAAAAACTGACTGCTTCGGAACTCTCCGGGTGAACCGAGAGTTTGTACCCGAAGCCATTAAGACTGTTCAGAAGCATGGGCTGAGGGAGGGCGAGCTGGTCCAAAGTTACACTCAGGATCTGAGTGTCGTCATGTGGCGGGATTCCAACGTGGTATCCCTTTTGTCCACCTACCGTGATTGTGTCGTTGGAGGAGCGGAAAAATATGGCCGGTTCAAGTACAAGCCACAGGTTGTATTGGACTACAACCTTGCGATGGGAGGTGTCGATAGAAAGGATCAAGTACTATCGGCATTTCCCATCGAGCGACTCCGAAACATTCTGTGGTATAAGAAAGTGTTCCGAAGCCTCCTTAACATCACTTTAGTGAATGCCCACATAATTTTTCATACTCGCCACAAGCAGTGCAGTCCGCGGGAGTTTAGGACACCGGTGGCAGAAAATCTCATAAAAATGTCTCAACCACCCGCAATTGCACGGCCTTTCACAGTAGAGACCGTGAAACTGCTACTGTCCCGCAAGCCTAAAAAAGTACGGCTTATTTTAAAGGGCAATCATTTTATTTGCTCGGGGCCCTGTAAGTTGGCACGGTGTGAGTGGTGCAAGAAAAGCCGCACAAGCTATATTTGTAAGCAGTGCGATGTATCGCTGTGCTTAGAAATATGCTTCCAAGAATACCACACTGTGCCATAAATAAGTCCTACATTTAAAAATGATAAATTAGAGGATTATATCCAAGAATTGTCCTATGGAGCAGCTGTCCTGCTCCATAGGACAATCTAGGGTCTACAATTAGAATTCGAATTTATTTATTTGTGTAGACAAAATCAAACTGGTTGCTAATTTAATTGTATGTGTTACATTCTGTGACTACTATAACTCACACACTTGTTACAATTCTAAGAAAATTATCTACTTTTACAATAATTGTAAATCTGTGGCCACCATGTATCTATCACATAATTGATTTACCTATCGTTGCTTTATTTTTATCTTTTGTGGTAGAGTAATTTTTGTACTAGGTGCATCGTCTTCACATATAATTATATAATTAATGTATAAAAAACATTTTAAAAGAGTAACGGCGGAGTTTCTTGCCCACTCTTCTCCATACGAAAACTATATTTTTGATGAGGCGACTAGAATCAATTCTATTTTTTGTAAATGTTGACGTTCAAAAGTGCTTTTTATGTGCCTATTTCAAATAAATGATTTGACTTTGACTTTACAGCAGCCCTACTTTTTACTTTTTCTTTATAATTATTATTTTTTTGTTTTCTTTAAAGTCATAAAAAAATATTAAGTTATTCATTAAGTCGTTGATTAGTTTGTCAAAATATCGCCAAGTGGTTGTAGGCTTATTCTAAATTCTTATTTTATAATTGTAATACGATATCGGCCCTCTTAGGCGCAAAATACACAGGAGCGATGAAAGATTCGGATACGATGCGGATGTGGGTCGGATTTGTTGTCGCTTCAAATTTTATTCGTACAAAATGGATGAAAGAGATGCGTCGTAAATTACACAGAATCGATGCGGCGCGGATTTATCACTTGAAAATCCGCGCCACCTCGCTTGCAGTTACGACCGACCACCATGCGAAGAGCACGTATCGCTTGTTACGAGTATACAGTACGAATACAAGTTTGAGCAACCAAAACGAAAAATGCGTGACGATATGGGATTTAATATAAAGTTTTGCGAGATAATTGAACAATATCCTGCTATTTACGATTATACTAATGCTGAATACTGTAATAGAAGTGTACAGGATAAAATATGGGCAGAGATAGGATTAAAAACTGGTGCAACTGGTAGGTACCTACCTACTTTTATTTTACATATTATTTTTACAAGCTTTTATTAACACGCAACACGCTTTTATTAGCTTCACCCGTAACTAACTAAGTTACAATGTCAGAAAATCTTGGGATTCAATTTTAACCTACTTCTAATTGTCGTATCGATTTTAATCTGATGATGGAGCAGGGAGGAAGTCAGTGGCACTCCTTAGTGACCACCAGGACACCCCTCGAGTTTGGGCTTATTTGTACAAAGGGGTTGACTCGTGCATCCGGTAACTGGTAGACTCCACTTGAATTAATAAAACTCAATACATACAATCACGCCTTTTTTCCCTTACGGGGTGGGCAGAGACATGAATGGACAGAACTGGACATGAATGGTATGGAATGGAATGGAATGGAATAAATGGACAGGAATGGTAGTATCTATAACAAAATAAAAAAGTAGTTACATTTGTTTCTATGTTATGTATATATTAGCTCCTATGACGCGCACCTTGCGTGTGCTTAATGACGTAGCGGACGGGATAGATCTTTTTACTTGTTCTCTGAGTGAGTTCACAAAAATCGCGATGCACATTGTATGTTATGGCAAATAAGAAAACTCTAACTGTGGCCACACTATTGAATTAGGAAATTCCTGTAATGATAGTGATGTTGAATAAATAAATAAAGAAATAAATATTTTTTTTTTCTATTTTTGTTTCAGCTAAAGATTGCAAAGAACGCTGAAAGAATATTCGATCTTGTTACTCAAAGTATAAGAAATAATTAAACCCTCCCTCTGGCTCTGCTACAAAGACGACGAAAGAGTACTACCTTGCTCAACACTTGCATTTTATTGACAATTTCCTAAAATTTCGACCCCCCCAAAAGCAACCTAAACAGCACCGTTGAAGCTTATACAGATGGAAACGACGATGAAGACGATCCAAGATCTATGTCTGGCAGTCGCAGAGATTGTCACGCCTCGACCAACAGCTACACCGCCATTACGAAATAAATCAGCACAGGTTACTTTGAAGGACGTCAATTTGATGGCGGCCGAAGCTAACAAATCAGTTTATGAATATTTCAAACAAAGGAAAACAGCACTCAAGACCAAAGATAGAACTGAAGACAATTCAGACGCAGATATGGCCTTTTTCCGCAGTATGTTACCAGATATAAAATCAATGACACATGCCCAGAAACGAAAGTTTAAAATTGGCGTCTTTAATTTAACTGAAGAACCGATACTACTCTGCTCAGTAGGTTCACCGAGCTCCATGTGTTGCGAGACCAATGAGCGTACTGTGCAGAGATAGATGGTGTGTTTAGTTTCTTCTTTTTATTTAATTACTAACATTAGTTATAAGCTAAATTCTTGTTACTAACCTTGCCTTGCCTATGGACTTTTTTGTCTGAAATGTTTTTTTTTTTTAAAGATCCATATTCCACTTTTAACTCATATTCGAGGATTTCATTGATAAGTGAATCGCCCTACCAAAGTACTCCGACAGAAAATGATTTACCTACACATGTGAGATCTTATGGATCTCAAGAATCTGAGCAGATGCAGTTATCTGGTGCATACGGAAGCCCCATACCTCAGG
This sequence comes from Eremobia ochroleuca, assembly GCA_949629135.1. NCBI lineage: Eukaryota > Metazoa > Arthropoda > Insecta > Lepidoptera > Noctuidae > Eremobia > Eremobia ochroleuca. Next base: position 1,438,315 of record OX451385.1, on the reverse strand, counting down.
AGACGCAGTCATCGCGTGCATTCGGAGGTTTCGTACCTCAGCAGACGCAGTCATCGTGTGTCTCTGAGTCGGATGCATACGGAGGCTCCCTACTTCAGCAGACGTAGACATCTGGACCTTAGGGACGTCCTGCACCTCAACAGACGCAGACATCTGGACCTTACAGAGTTCCTGAACCTCAGCAGAGTCAGACATCTGGATCTTATGCTGGTTCTGCACCTCAGCAAACGCAGTCTTCATTGTATTTGCCAACTTTTTCTCCAGTAACTCCGTTTACTCAGTCGTATAATTTAGAAGAATAACATTATTTAGCACGAGGTCAAATATTTTACGAGCATATTGTTTCATAAGTACTTATTAATTAAATATATATTAATCAAAAAGCAAACAAAAGTAAATTTTGACATTGTTACTTAAAATTAAAGACCAATAAAGTTAATTTGTTATTGTTTTATAAGTACTTATTAATTAGGTAATCAAGAAGCAAACAAAATTTAATTTTGACATATCTATTTTAAGTTAAATTATAGACAAAAAATGTTAATTTGTTACTTTTACTTTAAAAAAGAAATAAAGGCTGATTTGGCATTCCTTCTTATTAATTAATCATAAAACAAACAAAACTAAAATTTTAAGTTTTACATTGAAAAGAAATAAAGCCAAAAGAATCAAACAAACATGAAACGTGTTTTAATTTTACTAACCTTAGTGTTATCAGTAGTCTTTCCTCGGGACAGACTGGTTCTCTCCAATTAGTATGTTTCTTCTGAAGACCATGTTTTACCGTATTCAATATAATATGGAAACATTCTAATGAAATTGGTGAAGCACCGAGTGAAAGTTTGATTAGGACGTGGGTCCAGAAGTTCCGTGCAACAGGTTCAACAGTTAACAAGCCACGTCCAGACCCCAGCCGAACGTCAAGGACTGATCAAAACATTGAACTGATCAAACAGTGAAAATCCCCGCCAGTCCGTGCGTAAGAGAGCGTCAAGTTTGCGGCTGTCAAAAACCACTGTTCACTGTATTTTAAGCTCGGATATTAAATTCCACCCTTTCAAGATCCAATTGGTACAGGCACTTAAACCTAACGATTACAGAGAGCGCAAGGAGTTCTGTGATAACATGTTGAGCCGATTCCGAACTGTTAACACAATTTGGTTCAGTGATGAAGCACATTTTCATTTGAATGGGTTTGTTAATAAACAAAACTGCCGCTATTGGGCGCCGAGAGGACAAAACCCACGATTAAAACACCAACAAGCCTTGCATAGCCCGAAGGTAACCGTTTGGGCAGCTCTGTCTGCCAATGGAATAGTTGGACCGTTTTTTTTTTTTGAGTATTCTCGTGGAGTAACCGTAACTGTTGGTGGTGATGTCTACCGCCGCATGATTAACGAATATTTTATTCCAAGACTTAGAGAACATCCATCGAACAGCTCTCACACGTGGTTTCAGCAGGGTGGTGCCACGCCTCACACAGCAAGAGCCACCATGAGCCTTCTTCGCGAAGAATTCCCAGGAAAATTAATTAGCAGATTTGGGGACATCGCATGGCCACCCAGATCGCCAGATCTCACCCCTTTAGATTTTTTTCTATGGGGGTACCTAAAGGGAAAACTGTACGACAGCAACCCGACGGATCTATCCGCATTAAAAGAAAATATCGTGCGAGAAGTTGACTCTATTCCTCGGTCAGTACTGCAGCGCGTTGCTCAGAACACTCTCGAAAGATTCCACGAGTGTGTGCGCCGCGCTGGACAACATTTGAACGGAGTGATTTAAAAAAAATAAAATCCGCATATCTCGTCTTTTTTTTTTATAACAAATACATTTATATTCTAAAATAATTACATCTTTTTATTTCATTAAGAAATCCTAAATCTGCCACGGGACACGCTGTATGTCCTAAAAGTTCAACTCCGGCATCGGTAGTTGAACGACCCCTTGTAAAACCGAACTGTTTATTATTCAGTAATTTATTGTTATTGAAAAATCTTTGCAATTGATTTAAAATAAGTTTTTCATAAATTTTACTAAAGGTAAAATTAAAAAGAAACGGAAATAGGTCTATAATTAGTAGGGTCTGATGTACTACCCGATTTAAACAACGGTATTGTTTTACTGTGTTCCATAAGATCAGGAAACTCACCACATTCAATACAATTATTAAATATAACAGCTAAAGTAGGTACTACAATGTTTATAATTGTCTAAGCAACATCCACAGAATTACCCCATAGATCTGCAGTCTTTTTAACATTTAACATGTGAAAAGTTTTAATTATATCTGTACAAGTGACAAATTCGAAGTAAAATCCGAATCACAAACTGGAACGTTTTCCTTAAGTAAAGACTGCAGCAGTGGGTGATGAGCTTAGAGATTTAGTAGTTGACACGGGAATCTCTGCAAAGAAATTTTCAAAGGCCGCGGCGACCTGGGAATCTGATCTAATTACATTGTCATCAATGGCAAGGCTGTAGTCACTACTTCGGTTGCAAGACCTTCCTGTTTCGCTATTAATGACATTCCAAGTCATTTTAATAATGTTACTACTATTTTTAATTTTTGAACTCAAATAACGTGACTTGGCCATACTACAGACTGTTTTAAATATTTTAGAATAATTTTTAACACATAAATTAAATTCAGCGGTGTTTATACAAATCCGTTCATCATATAATTCATAAAGTCTTTTTCTACTTTTATGTATACCAATGGTGGCCCAGTCACTGAAGGAAGCGTTACTATTGACTGATAATGTCTTTCGAATGAATGTTTTATCAAATTGTGTGCAATACATATTAAAAAAAATCATTATATGGGTCATCATTAGTCAACAAAAGTGGTAATTTACTTAAGAGTTTAGTTTTAAATGTTTCTAAGCGTTTAGTTGTTTTTGGGTTAACAGTGATATCTTTTTTAATAACTTTTTTGTTTTGATTTGTAATTGTGATCAGCTGTCCGCAATGATCTGAGTCTATTAAATTAATCATTTCTTTGTGGTTTGGTATAATATCTGTATAAATGTTATCTAGGCATGTGGCACTAGTAGGAGTTATTCTAGTGGGCTCCAAAAATAGATTAGCAAGATTGTATGACTGAAACAAACTTATGATTTTAGTACTCAACCCAGAATTTTCTAACAAATTAACATTGAAATCACCACAAGTGATGATGGACTTGTTTGTATAACAGATTTTGTGCAACACTTCATCCATAACCTTTTCAAAACAATCATACAATCCTGAACGAGGTCTGTGTACACTTAATATAATGAACTGCTCCAATTCTATACAGGCTATTTCAATTGTCCGCTCAACAGAGAGGCTCACAATGTCCTTTCGGTTCTTAAATTTAAGCTGGTTATGTACTAAAATTAATGAGCCACCATGTATAGCATTATTTTACTCTGCTGAATGAACTACCAACCTGGTGATTACTAAAATTGAACATGAACTGGTGGCTTTTAAGCCAATGTTCTGTCATACAAAGAATATCTACATTGTAACAATTCAGGAATAATTCTACTTCTAAGTCTTTGTTTAAAAATCCTTGAATGTTTTGATGCACCAGATTGATACTGTTTAATTTTTTTACACTTTCATTTGAGTTAATAATTGCCTTAGTTACATTTTTGCTAGAGGTTGCCTCTATTGTCCTAATTTCTAATTTAAATGATGATTAATGCCATTAATTTTGAGCAAATTATTGACAGAACAGTTTAAAATGTTTTTGCATTGCTCAAAAGGAGCAATTTGTTTAGCCAAATTTTTGGCTGAAATAGAAAAAAAAATATGATAGCGACATAGCTATCTGTCTTTTGAAATAGGTAGAAAGATAGTACATAACAGGATTGTATCGTATCTTTTGTTAAATATAAATTACTATCAATATAATAGTTTGTGTCAATTAAATGGATTAGCTTATCATTATAAGTAAAATTATGCAATGTCATGTTTATATCATATCTTAATCTATTTTCTTCCTGTGGCAAACTGTTACTGTAAGGGAATGTAAACAACACAATTTTTCTTAAACTAAGGTTGCACAATGTTCTATGATATTGGATTATTATTATTGATATCATTTAAAAAAATTGGAATATATTACTTGCTTAGCTACTCTAATATTAATATAAAAGCTCAAAAGAAATATAAATCGAATGAAAGAATTTACATACAAGCATTTTTTTAAAGGACCCATTTGCTTCTCCATCCTTCTCATCCCTGTTCTATATAAATAATGTTTTTTTTTTGACACTGTTCTACCCTAGCGAAAATTTTGAAAAAAGTATGTTATAGAGCATAGTAAGCGTCACTTATAAAAAAAAATCGTGGTAGTGTCTCTTAAAATACGTGCAATTTTTTTTTTGAAATTTTTATTTTGCTACAGTTCGAGATATGAATCACTGCGAAGACTTAAAAATCTTGTACTGTGGTGTATCTGACGTTCCCAGAAAAGATCACAATTTTTTATTTTTTTTATTTTCATTTCTTAATTTTTGCTATATTGGAATAGGATCTAGGTATAATTAACTAAATCAAGATAATATTTACATAACATAAGCTAACATTAATTAAAAAGCTAACAGACTTAAAATAAAAATAATAATATCATGTACAAGTATGTATATAAAAAGGAGGGCAAATGATCAAAGGGCATCAAAAAATTCGTCCGTATCGCTGTCAATAGGAAACGTGCCTAAAAGGCTGGCAGCATTACCAAGTTGTATGGCAATGCTGATTCTTTGGCCAAAAAATAGGCCAGCCCTCTGGTCACGTGAGGAGTCGACAAAAATTTTTTTTTGTCAGAGAAAAAAAAAATTTTTTTCAAAATTCAATTATTCCTTGTATTTCAAAAACTAACGTGCGCAAGGGTCTGATAATTTAGGGAAATGTTTCTCTTAAGAAAGTGATTTCTTGGTAAAAATATCACCCTCACTTTCCCGAGGGGCATCTGACCCATGCTTAGCCTGCTATACTCTTTGGGTAGGATTATACGTCTAGTTTAACGTCAATTCAGTTGTGATCTTTGCTTTTCTAGTTTCGTGGTATTTGTTTTGCTTTATTTTTGGTTGTTCATTATTAAGTTGTCACCAAACTTAAAAAAATCCAAAATGTCTGAAAGAAAACGAAGTGCAAACTGGCTTTTACCAGAAAAAATGCTTTTGCTGGAACTAATTACAGACCACTTTAGCACAATAAAAAATAAAAAAAACGGATGGCGTCACTATGAAGCAAAAGAATGCGGAGTGGGAAAAAATATCCAATGAATTTAATTCACAGACCGTGAATACCCATAGAACGGCCGAAAATCTAAAAGCTCAGTGGAAGAGCCTGAACAAAACCACCAAGAAAGTTGCCTCTTCTGCAAGACAAAGTTTGATGCAGACAGGTTAGTGAATCTTTCAATTGTTTTTTTTTTTGTTAAGGCAAACTCTTCATAGCTATTTATTATGTGCCAGCGCTATAGCATAGCGCACATGAATATATACATATGTTTATTTAATTTAACTATATTATTACCTACAACATGCTAAATTTCCAAACATGTGGAATTATTATATGGTTTTTAACATACTCATTCTTTTAAAGGTGGAGGACCTGCAAAACCAAAAGAATGTGACCCACTATTCGATAAGATAATGGGTTTACTATCAACTTCTGTAGTCGGGTTGACAAATAAATTTGATAGTGATAGCATCACTATCACTGCTGAACGTGATGAAAATCTTTCTCAAAGTGAAACAGTCTTTGCAAAAGGTAATTTGGGCCAGAAAATAATACTACAAATAAAATCAAAAATACACCCTTCACCATAGTGACAAGTTGATGCAACTTTAATGCTGAGACAAACAATGTTAATCTTGTTGATGTTACTCATTACTTCCACATATGCCTAGGAATCAAGACTCATGGTATTATTAAAAAAATAAATACCATAATTTTATCATATTATTGACATTCTTATTTAATTATTTTAGGATACTAAATTACCCCTGTTTGCATAGCAATTGCATTCTGGTGAACACAGGTGGTTTCATACAGTACTCGATTGGAGAGTTCACTCTGTAAAACCATCATGTAACACAATTAAACGCTTACTTTGAATACTCATATTGTCTCGCAAGTTCGTGCACTTCTGAGTGAACGCACAAAAATTGTATAATATTTTGGTTTATGGAGTTGCAGGCAACAACAGCTACACTTATATGTATATTTAAAAATCTGAGGATAATATTATATAAATTTAAATTTTAGTTCCAGTACCTGATGTGTCCGAGCTCTGTGTACAAGACAATGCTACTGGGAGTTCACAATCAATTGATTGTGTTATTTTGGAGCCACAAGACCTTGCCACATGTAAGCCAAATTTTTAACGAAAAACTACTTTGTTTCTGTAATTCGTATATTATGTATGATATGTGAAACTAACAAAATGTCCTTCAAATACAAGATTTCACTGTAGAGTATTGATATCCCAACAAAACATAAACGGGCGCGGAGGTCTAAATGAAAATAACTTCACTGATAAAAGAATCGACATCTAACTGCGTGCCAAGTTGTATTAAAATTTTGTAAACTGCAGTTTTAATATAATTATAAGCCATACTATAAGCCAACACTAATATTATTACATAAATAAATACTGTATTGCTTATTTAGACTTAATAATTATAAATCAAGTTATACTTGTCTTTTATTGGTATGTGGAAATATTTTCATTGATACATATATGTCAAGTTATAGATTTCTGTAGGTTACTCAATTTTATTACAACTCCGTGCCTACTTAGGTCTCAGTTCTTTTGTCAGCAAAGCATTATTTTGTATCGAACTTGGCCCCTTTTTAACCGACTTCAAAAAAAGGAGGAGGTTATCAATTCGACTGTATTTTTTTTTAATTTTTTTTTTAACATTTTTGTTTTGGTAGGGTTAAACAGATAATCTTACAGCTGATACTCCCCTTGGCACAGGCAACTGAAGGGACACGGGTGGATGTTAGTCAGTAAAAGTCTGACAAACCCTCCCGCTCCGCCCAGAGTGGGAGAAGTTATTTGATAATTTCCCACCTAATAAAAAAAAGGCGACACTCCCCACCTTTAAGATAGCATTAAGGGCTACATAAGGACTATTGCATTAAGTTGCATTCAATTGAAATAACATACCTATCTGTAATATATACAATAACTTATTTATTGCAGGACTGGGGAGACCACACTCCCAAAATGCTTCAGACGCCAGTATCTACATCTCTTCGATTTGATAAAAAGGCTACCAGTGTGGTTCCATTATCGTACGAAGAAGCACTTTCCAAAAATAAAAACAACACCCCGAAGTTAAAAACAAAATGGAGCTCTAAACGTCGACCATCGCCTCCAGTCTCATCAGCAACAATGGAAGACTTGCACCAGAATAAATTAAAAGCTCTACGAATGCAAGTATGCAGAGAAGGAAAGAGAAGAGGCCAAAAAAATAAGTAAAATAGATTGGGAAATTAAAAAAGAAATCTTAAAACAAGAAAAGATTAAAACCAGATTATTATTATAATATTACAGCCATTAACACAAGACCGTGGCGCTTATAACTGTCACGTGGTTGAAGATAATGCGTAGTTAGGGTATTATAGATATAGGTGTGAGTGCACTCTCGAATGCAATATACTTAGTATGCCAGTATTCCGCGAGCTGTTGTACTGTGCGTTTGATTTCGAAAATGAGTGTAGCGTACGCATCGCGATTCGAAGCGGCATTTCTTTGTAGACACCCTAGAAGCCCGAAAATGACCATTACCGCAGCGGAAAAATACATAAGAAAGTCACGGCAGTTCGTACAAAAATGGACAAGGCGTTATGCAGAATCAAAAACCGTCGATGACTTGCCAAACAGAGGTTCAATTCGCACAACCACAAAACGTCAAGACAAGTCTATCATTCGTTTGTTCGAAGGAAATCCGGACTTAACCTTGGAAGAGGGCCGAAGAAAACTAGCGCAAAAAAATATTGTCATTAGCCTTATGGCGATCAGACGACGCCTACTGGAGCACGGTGTCGCATGGCGCAGTACACGCATGAAACCTGTGCTTAGCGAAAAGCATACTAAAAAGCGACGGGAATGGGCGCAACAAAATCTAGACCGAGATTGGAGTGACGTCGTCTTCACAGATGAGGCATTATTTAGGGGCTGGGCCCCTCGAAGAAAAGCGTGTTCCAAGAGAGGAAGTCCTGTGCTCCAACGCTCCTTAAAGCACCCCGTGAAGCTCCATGCTAGGGGTTGTTTCAACGCTCGCGGTTTTGGTATTCTATACCTATTTACGAATACGTTAACAGCACAACGCATGACTGAAATCTATCAAAAATGCTTGTTACCATCTGCTCGCATGTGGTTTGGTCGAAATAACGATTCCTGGATATTACAGGAAGATAATGATCCTAAGCACTGTAGTCGCTTCTGTAAAGCTTGGAACACTGAAAATGGCATCCGGCGTTTACCATGGCCGTCTCAATCTCCCGACGCTAACCCAATCGAAAACGTGTGGGCGTTTATAAAGCATAGGCTTCAGGGAAAGCGTCTGTTCACGTTGAAAAAGTTGTCACGGTGAATAAAATCAATATGGCGATCCCTTCCTAAATCATACGCGGAAAATCTTGTAGCAAGCATGCCTCATCGATGTCAGGCTATACTTGACAACAATGGCGACTGGACTATGTATTGAATAAAATGCATCCTTGCTCACTTAAATTAGTTTCATTTCACATTTATATTTTATTTTTTTAAGTTTCATTTTCTAAGATATTCACGCCACGCTTTTGTGATAATAACTGTAGATTTAAGACAAAAACGACAACACCAATAATTTATAATAAATGACTGAACAATTCAATTTGTTTGTAATTACAATTAAAAAAAAATATTAATAAGGGACTTTATTTTTCTTTTATTTAAATCAAATGTTGAAAATAGCTGTTTATAAGTAATTCCCTGGCTCTGTGACGCTGAGATGTGCTGAAGGATCCATCCTCCATCTGCCCATTTTGCAAGAGCACCTGCCAAGGTGCTGGAAGTATTAAGTCCGGATCATCAGGGGGAACATCTTCTCCTCGTTGGCGTAAGATGTTATGGAGCACTGCTGTTGCTACTATTACAACTAAAGCCTTGTCTAATTTAATGCGAAGCCCTAGTGCTAGTGCTGGAAATCTTCGTTTCCAAATCCCGTAAGATCTTTCAACAGGGTTCCTTGACCTGATTTGTGATTCATTATACAATTGTTCTACCGGAGTGCTTGGATTTTCCAGTGGAGGCATTGTGTAGGATGTAGAAGCATATCCACCATCTACTAGTAACAGTGCATCACCATAATCGCCAGCCTCAAATCTCGCTTTACGATAGCAATTATTAAAAATCGTGCTATCATGAGTTGACCGTGGCCATCTTGCAACAATATCTGTAATCTCCATATTTGCATTGCAAATGGTTTGTACATTAACAGAGAAATATCCTTTTCTATTCCTATAAAATTCAGCCTGATCTCCTCCCGGTGAAGTTATTCTGACGTGAGTGCAGTCCATTGCTCCTATCACTCTAGGAAATCTTGCTATACGATAAAAATTATTTTGCTCTCTCCGTATCTCCTGTCTCGTAGTAGGAAATTTTATGTATTCTTGGTCTAATGCTGCTATAGCCGCACTAACTCTATGTATTATTCTATGTGCTGTCGAGACGCTAAGTCCAATGAAATCTCCAATTGTCAATTGTGTGTTGTTGGTAGCATAAAATCTTAATGTGGCCAGAAGCTGGTTGATGGGGGATATAGACTGATTCCTGAAAAAAATAATAAATTACTTATACCTAATGATTTGATTTTATTACATTTTTATCTATTTGGAAAAATTATACACCTGTTGGTGCAACTAATAATCCCTAAAAACCTAATTTAAGTATATCATTGCAGACTTGAAATGCATCTCATAAGTAGGTACTCACCTCTCAGATATAAATTCCAAATGATCTTCGATTCTTAATAATAACTCATATGCTGCTACTTTAGATAAGCGAAATCTGATCATCAAATCATTTTCGTCGAAGTTGTGAAAATATTCACTTCTTTCTTTTATCCACCTTGGACGTCTTCTAATAATATAGTCATCACTATCGCTTTCACTGTCGGACAGCATTCTTCTCAGACGTTGCATTTCTCTAGTATAATATAAATATAACACCTATTTTACGAAAAACTCGAAACTAACAAAAATCTTATCCATAGTCACTAGATCAAAAAATAAAAATAGTCAAAAACCCCACACTAAATAATTATTTCTTATTACTATTCAAAGAATTAAGTAAAATAATTGCTGTCGCTCACCGGTGACCACCATGGCGCTAAATGTGTAAATAAAGCTTGTCCCCATTTGTTTCACGGTTTTAAAATTGGTGCAAGCCTGTCAAATGCTTTTTATCCCTTTTTCAAGATCCTATTACAACGTATCAGATAGCGTCTATTCTGACGCCAGCCTATTTGAAACCGGCCACCCAGGCTAATGCAATTGAGAGTTTCAAAACGACGGGTATAGTTCCGTGCAATACTGAAACATGATATTTCCAGACGAAGATTTCTTGGCTAGTGCTGTGGCAGAAAGGCCTATGCCCGGAACCATTGAACACGATACTACGCCTTTTACATCAAGTCCAATAATACGACACAGTAGCGCATCTTACATTGAAGTCCCTCAGTCATCAGCAATCCTAAATCCTGTCTCTGCAGTCTTTACCCCAGAACGTAATCATCCTTTAGGTCAAAGAGGAACGGTATCAACCATTTTTATTTACAGAAATAAATGTATGACTCAGACAAATGAAAATCCAGCATTCGCTTTGGAACCTAATAAATCAACTTCAACATCAGAAATCATTGGATCATCAATAACACTGACAACTGAAGAGGGCGGTTCTTCGTTTGGTGAAGAAATCTATTGTCCATTTATTATCCTATCGCCGGTATGCTGGAAGAGATTTCTTATGAAATAAGCATCACCTTTGTACCTATTTTTCTGTTCTGTTTTTTTCTTGTGGCAAATTAAATATGAAAATCTGGGAAGCAGTCCCAAGTACAAGCTCATTAAAACCTTTTGTATCGCTGTTGGATGTCGCTACTTTACCAGGAGCAGCAAATCTAACACAGTCTACCAGAAAGAAAGGGAAGTCAGATATTTTAAGCAGTTCACCATTTAAAAGACAACTTGAAGAAAAAAGCGCATTAAAGAACAAGAAAACTCCAAAACACAATTTAAAACATCAAAAAAGAAAATATGAAAGTGTCCAGGATGCTTAACCAATTAATGAACATTGGATAGAATATTCGAGGTGTCAAGCATGGAGGCATGAAGAATGTACCGATTACAATAGTATTGGGGAATAGTTGGCGACTTGCGTGGTATCAATTTAAAAACTCTCCAAAAGATGGACGGCCGGATTGGTCACTGATGTGCACTGGTTAGTATTAGATAATATTTCACTTATACCCGTTGTAATTTAATTTTTTTGTTTTTATTTTTTGCCGAAGTAATACCTGTACGCCTAGCACGAATATTTGTAGGTTTCGTATCGCAAACGTATCGAGTTGTCGATACGATAACGGAATACAACGAAAGTCGGAAGCACGAAGCACTTTCGAAATAGTATCGACAGCTCGATACCATAATGTTGGTGACGTCATACTAACGTAAGTAAGGATGGAAAAAATAAAACGAATGATCTTAAAATTGAATTAATGTTTCGTTCAGAAACTGGATAAGTATTAAGGTAATTAATTTTTTTGTGATTTTAGGGCAAACTTTAATACTGTTCAATTTATGACGCAATACGAAGAAACTGCAGAAAAAGTTAATATTCAGTTAGATAAATGGCATAATTTAACTGATTACTAAAACGTTGTGTTTGGTTTGACTGAATTCCTAAACGAACGACGGACGCTCGAAGCTCATTCAAGGCCAACTTTGTTTTGAAGTGAAGTTGTGTTGTGTTTGTAAAAAGTTTGGAACTATTAAATTTTTTTTACAATGAGAACCAGCTACCCGCAGTACGCCATTATGATAGAATTTATGGAAAAGTAAGTGTATTACAATTAAGATTTTATTGTCTTATGCATATATGTTGAGGGTCCCATTAAAATAGATGGACAAATTTTAACACAGTGCTCAGTACGTGTAACCAAAGATATCCAAGTTAAAAAAAAAACACTGATTAAAGTGATTTTATCTGATTATTTTTCTTGTAAGTATCTAATTCGTTTTTTTTTTTACCGTCGTCTTATTTTGGTTATCTGAATGATTTCTGAAAGTACATTTTTGTAAAGTTTGTAAAAACAAAGTTGAATAAATACTAAAATTGAGGTAAGTCCTTAATTTTTTTGAATTATGTCAGTATAAAATAGAAAGGTAACATATTATTGTAATATATATTGGAGCACACAGTCCTTTAACTCACGTTAAATTTATTTTAGGCATGGAGACTTATCCAAACCCAGCGGGGGTCCTCGTGGTAGACATTATGTGCAGCAAAAATAGAAGGATCTAACAGATTTGCTCAATAGTGATGGCACTGGGGATTCTCGAACAGAGGAAAAGTGGCGGAAAGTAAGCCTATTAAATCCTAATTACTAAGGAAATAAACTTCACACAATTAGAAACATCCTGCTCATGTTCATGTTTCTTAAGGATTGGAGTGATTTCAAAAATAATGTGAAGAAAAAACGGGCGAAAATAAATAGGTCTGCTCAGGGTACAGGCGGTGGGCCAGCGATTCAGTTAAATTTAACAGACCTTGAAAATAGGATTTTAAATTTAATTGGAGTGCAGGCTGTTACTGGGATGCCTATACAAGAAGCTGGATTTGTACAGGTGTGATATTTTTTGCTTGGTAATGTAGTATAACATATCTCTATTTTTTTTATTTTCATAGCAATTCGGTGTAATATCAAGGAAATATAATAAAGTGATAATCATTAATGATATTCCAATTATCTGAATATTTAATTCCGTATTGGGACAGAATATGATCAAAAGTTTAACTTGTCTGCAACTTATCTACAGCCTCTGTAAGTAATAAAAAAGGGTCACCACTTGATTTTTTTTGTTAGTATTGTGACACTTAAAATTCTTGTGTGGATGAATGGTTGGTGTTTGAGTGCCACATAATGCATTTCAATTATGATTTTTGTTTATAAACAATGTCTAAACTTTGATGTTTCTATGAGCATTAATGATTTCTGTGGGTATAACAAAATACAGTAGGTATACTAAACAGTAAAGGTGGCCTTTACTCACAAATTTTAGTTAAGCACTAATACTCAATTATTGTTTTTATTACAATAGGGTGTTGGTGGGGAGGAAGATAGCTTGTCAGGTCTACAAGTACCTGTCACAGAAACTGTAGAGGAATTGACTGTGGATGATGTTCCTTATGAATATACACCAATTCCTGAAGGTTGGCATATTATAAATTTATCTACCATTAACTTGGTACCTAACTCATAACTCCTTTGTTTAATATAACTACTAGTAATAACAAAATATTTAAAAATAAGATAACACAAACTAGTCAAGTAGGTATCCAAAAAAGCACATCATTAAAGTAAAAAAAAAATTGATAACTAAAGCAGAATAGTATTTACGTTGATTGTTGAATTACATTTTTTCCAGATGAATGGAATACTCCAGGAACAAGCAGTCAACCGACAGTCGCTCCAACTCTTCCTCCTCCTACTCCGCAGCCACCAGCACTTATACCACCACCAGCTCCAGTGCAAACCCAGTGGCAACCGCCAAACAAAAAGAAGAAGCCAGAAGACTGTTTTAAAAATATTTAAGGAGTGTGAGGGGAATGCTAGGGAGTATGAAAGGGAGCCTGACCGAATTGCGCAAGAATTAGAACGAGAGAGGATTCGTCAGCGTGATGTAGAGCTTCAGTTGCAAGCTCAGTGGTTAGATTTTATGAAGGAAGCGTTAGCATTATTAAAATCATATTTAGAGAAAAGAAGTGAATAATGTCTTATTTTTTATTTTATTTGTATTAAGGTTCATTAACAGACTTCACATACACTATTCACTTCTATTTCTTAAAAAGAAAACATTTTGTATATGTTAGAAGTAAATTTATTTTGCTTGAACTATATTCATAGTTGGGGAAGGCCTACGCCCAGCACTGGGCGTCGTACGGCACGAATCTTGCCAGGGCACGCTTCCAATAGGTCTCACAAAGTACTCAGCCAAATGTTCTCGCAGAGCGTGTCCAGACCTGTTTGTAGGTACAGTTGGCAAGTCTACCATACCTACCCTCAATTGTAAGTGTGTCTTCAATACGATAACCATCGCGAATTCTTATAAAGTTATGCAATACGCAGCATGCTTTAACTATATTCTTTGTAACATCAAAACTTACATTAATAAGTGTATGAAACACTCTGAACTTGTTTGACATTATACCAAATGTCGATTCTATGTATCGTCTTCTGCGGCTCAGTCTATAATTAAATATTTTTTTCTTGTAGGTCATATGGGATCGTGCATATGGCTTCAGAATTTTATTTGATATTCCAAAAGCACCATCACCCACAATTACATGCTCAACTGGAGTATTTGTTCCAGGCAGTGGCTTCGGTCCTGGAATATTTAAAGTGTTTTGTTCAAGGCTCCTGTATAGTGTACTGTTTTGGAATATAGTCGAGTCAGAGTTTTTTCTGTTCCAATGTTTACATATGTAAAACAATAATCTGCATCGCACATAGCTAGCAGAACTATGGAGTAAAAATTTTTATAGTTGTAGAATATTGATCCACCACCGGTTGGATTTACGATTCGGATGTGCTTGCCATCAATAGCTCCGATGCAATTTGGAAATTTGGTCTTTTGTAGAAAACCGTTAGTAATATTTTGCCACATATCAGGTGTATTTGATGGTATGCATTCATCGTGTAGCGTTTCCCATATTACTTTACACACTTCGTCCACAATCTTACTGATTGTTGCGATTCCCATCCTAAATGAATACTGCAAATCTGTATATGATCGACCCGTAGCAAGAAATCTGAAAATAAAAAGTTTTTATTATTTCAAGAAAACTGGTTCAACAAAGATGGAAAACAGCCCGGGATTTTTAGAACAAAGAACGCAATTATAAAACGCCTTCTGGAAGTGCTGCACCAAAACACAAAAAGTACATCTATTATGACGAATTAAGCTTCCTAGCTCCAACAGTTGAGAATGAAGTTGATGAATCACTGAATGACCCTTCCCTTCCCTCACCCTCAGTAAATATAGATAATGCATTGGATAGTATGGTATCTTCAGAAAATACTCAAGATTATGATATATTAGTGCAGCAAGTTTTTTCAAACACTCAACAGGGTGAGCAGAATGACCGTGGTGTTGATTCAGCATCATCACAAAAACATGGCTGGAAAAGAGAAAAAGAAGGGCCCCGAAAACAAATCCAGAAAGTTCTCCATTTGAAAAAGAATTATTAACTTTATTAAGTAACCAAACCGCAGATCTTGCCGCTGACGACCTGGCTTTTTTCGCTTCTTTAGGTAGGTCCAATTTTAAAAAGATTTGATGTAGGACAAAAGCTGGAGTTTAGATCGAGAGTGCTGCACGAAGTCATGGATATTCGAAATTACAACAGATCAAATAGCTCAAATAGCAGTTACTCATGACGCAAGGTCTACACTCGACACGTATGCATCATCATACAATTATCAGACTCCAGCTTACCCAGAGTACGAAACCAATGATGCGAGTCCTGGTTACTCTGGTTATCAAACAACGAGACATACTGATGAATAATTGTAATAAGTTTAATTACTAATAATATTTTTTTTGTTGTCTTACCTATAATATGAAACGTTATAATAATAAATATGTTGTTTTCTTACCTATACTTTACTATGATTAAACATAATGATAAAACGAGTAAATATATTTTTTTCTTACCTTAAAGTCACCATTAGTCGTTCAATCGGTGGTATAGGCACACGTCGTAAGCTGCAATGGACCAGTTTATCCTGTACCTTTGCCAGTAATTCGTCAAAAGTTCTAGTTGACATTCGAAAGTAGTTAAAGAATTTACTTTCGTCAGCCCTCAAAGTGCCATATAACAAGACAAAGTCTCCTGCAACGGCTCTCTGCTCAGTTAATGGATGAAAATGGAGTCTTCGTCGTCGCCGCTTTTTATTTTTTTGGGATAGATAGTACAAAGTAGCAATAATTAATACACTCCGCATTTTGGTCGTCGTCTGTACAGTAAAGGTGTGATTCCGAACCACGCTGCACGCAGCAGTGCTGCCGCGACACTACTGGTCCCCATACAATTTCCATAAGTTTATATCAGATTACATTCCGAGCTAGGCAGCAATGTAGCGGCAGCACTGCTGCGCATCAGTGTCACCCTACCGCCGCGACAGACCAGTAGTGACGCGCAGCAAGAGTACCTACGTGAATGTGACGTAAATTGACAACAATAGGATGAATTTCTCTGATTCAGAAGAGGAACAGCTAATTAACTATGTGACTTTATATCCAGCCCTTTACGATAGCAGTCATACTAATTATCGTAATAATTTAATAAAAGAAAATATAGGGAAGGATATATCGAAGAAAATCAATAAAACAAGTGAGTAAATGTTCTTATTAATTTTATTTTAATTTCATGGTTAAATACCTACTACTTAGTTACAATAATTTTTTTTTTTCAATGAAAACATTTAACCGACTACAAATAACAAATAGTTACTGCACTAAAAAGCAAAAAATAAATAACTAAAATAAGTTTATGAATATCTTTTAAGAAAAGAATAACCGTAACACAGATGAAAGAAAAACACAAAAAAATACTGTTCAAATGATAAGCTCCTCCTTTTGTGGAGATCGGTTAAAAATGCATTTTGCTTGAAATATATTATATTCGACTAATTGCTGCTTCTTGTCATGAAACTGAACCGTTCTCAGTAACGAAAAAATCTTTTAGTTTGTCTCTGACTTCGAAACCATTGCTATTCGAAAACCCACCCGAAGCCACTAAATCTATAATGTTTTGGTCAAGGAGATTGTCACTATTTGTTTGATAATGTGGAATGCTATTTTCATCGAGGTAACCATCTCGAAGTAAATTGTGCAAACAACAAGCTGTTAGTATAAGGTCGTCAACCACCTCTGTCGATATACCGATAGGCGAATAGAAAACTCTGAAAACTTGACTTAAAAGACCAAAAGCATTTTCTGTCACTCTCCGAGCTCGACATAATCTGTAGTTATAAATTTCTTTGTCTCTAGACAATCTCGCTGTTAATCTTGGGTATGGCTTCATCATAAAGCTACTAAGAGAAAACGCCTCGTCTCCAATTAAAAAGTGGGGTAGTGTTACATTTGTTCCAGGCAAATTCTTAGGTGGTGGAATATGAAATCTCTCATTTGCTATGACATTGCCCATTCTTGACTTTTGAAAAATGCCATTGTCAGATTCTTTGCCGTAAGCACCTACATCAACGGCTATAAATTTGTAATTTGCATCCACAATAGCTAACAAGACAACTGAAAAGTAGTCTTTATAATTAAAAAAGAGGAATCCACTATTTTTGGAGTTTTGATACGCACATGTTTGCCACCTATTCCTCCAACGCAATTCGGTATATTCTATTTATGCGAAAAACATGTTTCAACGACTGTAAAGTCGTTTTCCTCCAGAGGCTTCATTAGGAGAGGTACTAATTCTTGCCTTAAAACTTTCAATACATGTTTCACGATACGTGATATATAGCTCTCAGATATACGGTAGGAATATGATAAAGATCTGAAACTTTCACTGGTGGCCATGAACCTGTAAAAATCATAATACTATTTTGATATATACATATAAAATAATAATAATAATGATCTAACAAAGTGAGAGACATGATGAAATCCTTTACTCATTTTGTTTAGGTATTTAACTAAACTTTAATCTCGATGTGTTTCTTTATTCTTTTTAATTTTAAAAACACAGTAAATAAAATGCAGCTAAAAACCAATCTAAATAGGTACAACAATAGTTTAGTAGTTTATTAGTTAGAAATGTGTTTTGCTTAAAAAGTTACATCAAGATTACCTTTATTTAAATATCTAAACAATACTAGTATAGTTTGATGTGGTTATGTATTTAAGTTCGTAGGATACACCGCACTCATCCAGAAACCACTCCCACTCAAGTTCTTGGTTTTAGGTGATGACTGCAAGAAAAAATGGAAAATAATACGCGATTCCTATACAAGATATAGTAAAAAAAATAAGGCGGGTACTGGGTCAGCCGCAGCAAAAAATGCAAAAGACAAAAGGTACCAACAGTTGTCGTTCCTAGACAATATTCCCGAACACAGATCGGGGGGTACGAATATAATAGCCTCACCTCCGAATGTCACTGAAAATGAGGATAGTATTGATTTAGATCACCTAGAAAGAGAATCACAAAATGAACATACCGAGGAAACGGAAACATCACTGGTTGTAAATGAGACTCCAATAAAAGTAAAACGCCTTAAACATAGCGACGATAGTATAATAAACATTTGGACAGAAAGAAATGAAAAAAGGCAAGATTTGATGAAGACGATTGTCCAACGCAAGGATGATGACGTACAACTTTTCTGCAATTATATTGGTAACGTTTTACGAAGTTTACCGGCTTTACAAAAGGCTGAAGCGAAAAGGCATATTAGCTCTATTGTATCAGCTTATGAAATCTTGGCAGCAAGAATTGCGACTGGAACGGAGAGATCAGATACGATGAGTTCCTCGTATTACATATCTTCATCAGAAGGGTCTGGGTCTTCAACGAATGTATCTCCAGGCCCTAGAGATACACATCATCTATCAATACTTGGCCAAAGCCCTGTTCAACATATTACGGGCCCATATTCTCCTATTATGGATGTTCAATCACCAGGACATGTATCATCACTAGAACCTACAGATTTACTTACAACTAATCAAGTCACCGATGATAGTCTCCAAGACTTTTTTAATTTATAAACTTAACTCACCTTAATGTTAAGAATAATTTTTCTTCAGCATTGATAATTTCCTTGCGAGAAACTTTTGTCTATCATATAATGTTTTAAATATATTTTAAATATTTCATTATACCTAATTATCATCACCAACAGGCGCATAATAATCAACAGCTATGGTAAATTATACTTGCCTTACAGTAATCCTTTAATGCATAGAAAATGGCTTCGCACGTTTCTGGAATGATCTTTCCCAAAGACTGTGGTGAAATCAACGTTGTAAATTTTAAATCTTCGTAAGTCCTTCCAGTAGCCAGGAAACAAAGTGTTGCAATTAGACGTTCGTGAGGAGTAATAGCTTGCCTCATATTGGTATCATTTTTTATTATTCTGGAAGATACCTTATGCAAAAGCTCTAAGTATGTTTCCTCTGACATCCTAAGGTAGTTATGCCAATCTTTAGGATGAAAACGTAATTCCTCAAGAAGATTGATGTGAGAATATTGATGTCTTTTCAGAAGCCATCTCTTAGTCCATTCTCTCCTAGTCTTCCTTTTATACTGCAGGGTTTCCACCATTCCAGACACCTTTTTACAATCAATTGATTTTGCTACCTACATGTACTACTTATTGTAACGAAGGTTTTTAGTGTCAATAAAGTTATTATTATTATTATTATTATTATTATTTATTGTAGAAAGTCTTTTTTTATATAAACTGAGCGCCAATGCGCTTAAACAAAGTAGTTGCGACTTCATCGCCCACCCACGTACGTGCTAGACGTTTTCACTCCGCACAGAGATTGAGAATCGTACGATAACATCGTTCGTGTGTGACGGACGGAAATCGAAAGATAAAATAGTACGATTTTCTTGACGATCGATCGAAACGACAAATTGTCCCGTGTATGAGCCCATACACGGGACAATTTAGTAACTTGTTGGAACTCGTCGCGTGAGGTGTGTGTTTTTGCGGGCAAATTTTAGTGCAACTTTGGAAGTAGATTCTGCGAGATGGCGAAAACACCCCTTCTTTCACCCCTGTCGAGTCTCACTACGTTAGAAAACGTACGAGTAAAATATACTTAGATCCTTCTTTATCTTTTTCGAAAATGTTTAAGTTGTAGGTATGTTCAGTGGTGTGCTGAAAATAATTATAATTTTAGAGTACAGACAGTAAGACAGTATAGGGATATAGTTAATGCAAATTTGAAGATAGGCCTTCATTTACCAAATAAAGATCAATGCGAACTCTGTCATCAGTACAAAAATTCACCTAGCCCTACAGATGAATTGAAAGAAAACTTCACTAAACATCAGACAGAAAAATAAATTTACCGTAAGTTAAAATTAGAAAGTAAACTGTTAGCTATATCTAGTAACAATGTAGCTTGTATTGTGTTTGATTTTCAAAAAGTTTTAAGGTCACCACATGGTAATATAAGTGTTTATTTCTATAAGCGTAAGCTGTGTGTATACAATTTTACTATTTACGATATGGGATCAAAAGAAGCATTTTGTTATATGTGGGACGAGCGAAAGGCTAAGAGTAATTTTGATTGATTTTCAAAATAGTCATTTTGTTTGCATAGTGTTAGTGCTCCCCATATAAACAAGTTCATATTTTTTTCTATTGTAATCGCTGATTCTAGATTTTTTTTGAGTTCGTGTTATAATTTTTGATAGGATATAAATAAAACATTTGTTTTTTTTTATAGGTAACTGCTACAAGCTCTATTTGTCATCCATGCTAGCAAAGTGCTGACCGAGCTCCACGTGTAGTCAGAACATCAAGAGAGTCAAGCGACGATCCTATTCCTGAGCCCTCCATTGAGGTACCACCAAATGTTCGAGATCACATAATGATGCCTCTGTATGCAAGAGCTGCAGAGTCACAAAATCGTTGTTTTGTCTCGGGCTGCCATCGCACTGAACGTCTTACCATACCATTGTCTTTAAGACAATTTCTACTAAAAAACTTCAATTTTTATGTTCCTAACAATGACAGTGTATGTTCCAGACATGTAAGTCATGGTTCATGGGATTTTTTGAATAATCTCCCACATAATAGCAACCACATGTTTACTGCTTTGCAAATACAGGACTTGATGACATTAAATACAAGTCCTCTAAGTATAGATTTTAATAATATTGAGAATATGTCAGACCATTTAGTTCACTATTGGTTTGGTCGAACTAAACAGCAATTTGCTGAAATTCTTAATGATGTACCTCGGCTCTCACAAATGCGTAATGGATCGCTTGCCCGAGCAGCATATTTAGTTAAATTAAGAACAGGGGACTCATTTGAAAGAATCTCTTCTTTAATTCAAATACCAAGAAGAACAACGTCCTCTTTAATATCACGGGCTAGAGATTTGCTAGTACAGGACTATGTCCCTCTGCATTTAGGTGTAAATCACATAAACAGAGAACAGATTGCACAGAGAAACCATATGATTCCCAATGGTATTTATGGAGACAACGATAGAACCAGAGCAATTGTGATAGCCGATGGTGCTTATGTACAAAAGAGTGCCAATTACTTGTATCATAAAAACACTTATTCTTTACACAAGTATCGAAACCTTGTAAAATTGTTTATAATTGTTAGCACAGATGGATATATTATCGAAGTGCTTGGCCCCTATCCAGCAACAACATCAGATGCTGAAATAATGGTAAAAGAATTTCGTGATGAAAATCAACCGTTAAGAAGATTTTTTGCTCCAAATGATGTTTTTATACTTGAAGTGTGAGTATATAATTATTACGTAGTACGATACCTATATGTGCGCGCACTTAGCTATGTAAGCAACTTTTCTTTATATTCCTTTTTATTGTACTTAAGAGTTAGTCTAATAAAAGACACCTAGCTGTAAACAGTGTTTCCTTTACTACAAGCCAAGGTTCCAACATCACATGGCGACCCTGCCAGGGCTCTGCCAAGGAACTTTGTGTCCTTTTGATTCAGCTTGTAGGTGCTAGTTGCACAAGTAAAAATTTGGTTTCAAATGCGTTCTCAAGATGTGCCAGTCAAAAGTGGAAAAGGAAGACGTGTTTCTAACACAGAATTCTGCGGGCGATAATGCGGCTCAGTTGAAAGATTTTGGAAACCACATTCTAACTATGAGCACGGTAACATATATTTTGCTGGCCCTGGTTTTGGTACTTGTACTATTTTTTGGTTGCAAGTTATATAGGGCGTGCCATCGACGCCTAATTCAAGAAGAAATGGCTATGCAGGCAATATCCCGCATCAGGTTGTCTCTACGAGCCAAGCGCAGCGTTGAGGAGACTACTGCGTAAGCAAATAAACTTTACGTGAGTGTTTAAACCCTATACCTACACACATTTATTATCTCAAAAAAGTGCTTCCAGTGAACTATAAGTGTAATTTAAAGAGTTTAGATTATATTCAAGCAGTTTAATAGCGTTTCGGAAGAAGATATTGAGCGTAAAGTGTAAAGCCAGTGATCAAATTTCATTACGCTAATAATTATAACTCATAAAACGGCGCACGGATACTCATCGAACATGATACCTCGCGGCGAATAGTGCTTACGCATTCCATTCTTTTGTCAGTATGTTACGAAATAGTGTTAAGTTTTACCTAATTGAGTATAATTGTAGCAATGTTTTAAAAATATTATATGCATTATGTTAGAAAGTTTAGAAGAATGCCAAAAATTGTTATATGAAATACGAACATATTTGGTAAAAAGAGGTCAAAGTAGATATAAAGGCCAGATTATTGAAATAAAATTGAAAGAAGCAAATGATGTTTTTGAGAAGTGCGAATCATTACTTTTAGTTATAGGTAAAAGTAGCGATACGATAGTAATTCAATTAGGAAAGGATATTTTTGAAAAGAGCCAGAAATTGTATGACGAAATAAAAAATTTATGTATTTTTCCAAAGTCAATAGAAACTAACAAAATGGAATTCGATTTAAAGGTGGCATGTAATTTAATTCCAGTTATGGATGACACTGAAAGCACCACTAAGAGAATGATTGACTCAATCGAAATGTACGCGAATATGCTCGACGATAAAGGTAATTCTTTATTGATCATTTTCATTTTAAAAAGTAGACTTTCGGAAAACGCAAAATTGCGTATTTCTGACAAATATGGGAAGGTTTCAGAATTAATTAAAGATTTAAGGAACAATTTAACAACAAAAAGTCGTACACAGCCATTCAATCCCGGATGCAGGCTATGAGACAAGGTCATAAGTCTGTGGAGGAGTATGGTAAGGAAATAGAGCAGTTATTTACTGACATGACGATTTCTCAAGCAGACGGGGATTCCAGTGCTTATTCTGTACTTAAACCCATAAATGAAAAATCTGCGATAAAAACATTTTCAGACGGACTACGCAGCTCGAGACTATCCACAATCATTGCGTCGCGCAATTACAACAGCTTGAAGGAAGCAATACAGGCTGCAAAAGACGAGGACAGCCCTGCCACACAGCAACAAGGTAGCGTGATGCATGTATCAGAGCAAGGACGTACTTTCTATAACAATAGTCGCGGTTGCGGTGGTAGATACAATTATAGTCAAAACACAAATTATTCTCATAGACAGCTAGGACAAAGTAGTGGTAACGGATGTCAACGTGGAACAGGGCGCGGAAATTATTATAACTATAGAGGAAACAATTTTTATTATAACTCCAGAGGAAATCATAGTAATTGTAGACCTACTAACAGTTTTCAGAAAAGCAGGGGTAGACTTAACACACAAAACCGTAACTTATATACGGCGGAACACAATGTAGAGGAACCCCAAAATAATGAACAATCAAATAATGAACAATCAAATAATAGTCAAATTCAGTTTTTTCGATCTTAAGAATACCATCTTATCATGTAATAATGACACTAAATACGTGACATTAAACATTAAAAACATCAAATATTATTGGCTTGTTGATACTGGCGCTTCATTATCTGTTATAAAAAATGGAGCAATTCCCTTTAACACGCCAGTGCAAAGAGACAATACATTAATAAATGGCTTTGGAGGGAAGACCATATCTAAAGGATCGGTTAATTTAACTTTAAAAACCCGTGACAACATAAATTTTAATCATAACTTTTTAGTTTTTGAATCGTTACCGCTAACGGCTGTTGGGATTTTAGGTATAGATTTTCTAATAAAATATGGAGCTAATATTAATTTACAAACAAGTTTAGTTACTTTATATAAAGACAATTACAGTTATTCGTTAAAATTAACTAATTATGCTAGTAAAAATAACAATTTCATAGTTATTCCTGCTCGATCCGAATCGATTCACTATACAGTGTGAGTCTTCATAAAGTGCACATATTAAAAAGGGTGAAAATATAAACAATTTTATCGACGGAAAAAATGTCAAAAAAAATCTTTAAAAAAAATTGAATTTTTTATGGGCTTTTAATTTTTTTTATTCTCGTCTTGGTACCCCATGCAAACAAACTGTTACTACTTTTAAACTAAATGTGATATTAAAACAAAACAAAATTAATAATGATCTCTAATAATAGGCCGAGCTAATAAAGCCATAATTTTTTGAAAAATAAACCTCATAAATTAATTATTAATGATTTTTTGAAGAAAATTTACCATTTTTCTACCAATTTTTGCAATAAATGTAAAATTTATCAAAAAAATGTCCCCTTTACCCTACTTTTTTCTTATTTTATGTTATTCTACATCGTATTAGCTATTTTTTGGTAAAAATCCCATGGTTGTAGCTAAAACACAACATTTGCTATCAGAGGCTAAAAAAGAGGCTCACCGGGTGTGTTAATAATTCGAAAGGATAAATTACTTTCTTATGAAGGCTATGTGATTCATAAAACAAAGAAGCGTAGGTTAGGTTAATCAAAATCATTTATTATTTATTATTTATCATTTTTTAAATTTGTTGTGTGGCCCTTCTTATCATTTCGCGATCATTGCGAATACCATTCGCGCAGTTTATTATGCGATCTTGCAAACCAGCCTCGGTTTCGATAGGGGTGTTATAAACTCGTTTTTTTACGTAATTAGAATTTGAAAATGAGACTTTTTATTTGATGACTAATTAGCAAGATCATTATGTAATTAGTTAGGATCTGTCCAGAAAATGATGTTACAGCAAATAGAATCCTAATTAGAATCTTATTGGAAAAGATATAAGAAGTTTTGTGTTCAATGAATGTGTACGAACTAGAATATTTTACAGTTTTTGTTCTAGAAACTTTTTTATGTGAACTTGTATGTAATATGTTATTGTTTTATGTAAAAGTAGAGATTGTAACCGACATTTTGATGTATATATTGTCATGGTTTTGTAAAACAATAAATAAATACGGCGTCAGAAAGGGTTCGGCTGAAGCGAAAATAAAAAGCAAAATTAGAGTAAAATACGCGGTCCCCGTTAACGGAACTTAGCGGGGTATATAAGACGGGCCATTTTTTGGTCCGGTGTCAGGTTACACGAGCTTAATTCCGATCACCGCCCAGTTATCATGCATCTAGCCCCCTATTCGGGCCTGCGTGACCCCAACCAGCCCCCTCAAACCAAAGTGATAACCGACTGGAGGAAAGTAAGCGTAAGACTGAAATCCACCACGTCGCCTCACTTGGACTCCATTCCTGACCTCATAGCTTCAGTCGCAGACACGACGGGCGCGATCGACTCGTTTACAGAACACGTACAATCCGTATTGACGGATTGTTCACGGGAAGTTCCGGTGATGGAAGACCATCGCTGGAAATTACCGGCCGACGTACGTGAACTGATAACCGAGAAGAACGCGGCCATTCGTGCCTACGACTCTTTTCCCTGTGACGCGAACAAAGCCCACATGCGCCATTTACAGCGTGCTGTAAAGAAGCGTATAGTGGAGTGGCGTTCCGAAGGTTGGGATAAGATGCTCAGCGAACTCGAGCCCACCCACCAAGCCTTCTGGCACCTTCAGAGGAAACTACGCTCCCCTGAAGAGGTCGCCATGCCTCCTCTCATTCGCCCCGACAAGAGCGTCGCTTTCGACAGCCCCGACAAAGCCGAATGCCTCGCCGACAGCCTTGAGTCCCAATGCTCTCCCAGCTCTCAACCAGTAGACCAAGTGCACCTTAATAAGGTGGACGCTGAAGTCGAACGTAGAGCCTCCCTCCCACCAGTCGAAGACCCCGATGATCCTCTGCCTCCCGTCACTCCCGACGAAGTGCAAGACATCATTAAAGGGCTCGAAACACGGAAAGCCCCCGGTTCGGACGGTATCACCAATAAGGTGTACAAACTCCTCCCCGCCCCCCTCATATTGCTTATGACCGCCATCTTCAATGGCGCTCTGAGCAACAACATCTTCCCGCAAACGTGGAAAGAAGCCACCATCATCGGCATCCCCAAGCCAGGCAAACCCAAGTCTGAGCCCACCAGCTACCGCCCCATCAGTTTGCTCAATGTCTTTGGCAAAATCTATGAGAGGCTTATTTATAAGCGACTCAAGGACTATGCTGAAGCAAAGAGCCTTATACCTAACGAGCAGTTTGGTTTCCGAACTAAACACTCGTGCATCCAACAGGTCCACCGCATCGTAGAACACATTAGCGCCGGCTTCCAGCGCAGTGCGATGACTGGCGTGTTGTTCTTCGACATAGCGAAAGCTTTCGACAAAGTCTGGCACAATGGCTTATTATATAAGCTTTATCTACTAGGAGTGCCAGACCGTCTCGTGCTCATCTTACGAGACTTTCTGTCGGATCGTACTTTCCGCTACCGCGTCGAGGGTGCACTCTCCTCCCCTCACCCCATCCGTGCCGGAGTCCTCCAGGGATCCGTGTTATCCCCCCTCATGTTCACCCTATTCACCAGCGACATTCCAAATAGTAAAAAGGCTCAGTTGGCTCTATTCGCCGACGACACTGCCATTTACTATACGGGTCGCTGTCAGGCCTCTATTGCTCGCACCCTCCAGACCTCCGCAAGCGTCTTAGGCGCTTGGTTCCGGAAATGGAGAATAGAGGTCAACCCCGATAAGAGTCAGGCAGTGCTCTTCTCGAAACCTCGTCGACTCGCCTCCCCCCTCCCCAGTCCGATCACTATGTATGGCAAGCCAATCCCTTGGGGGAAGCAAGCCAAATACTTAGGTGTCATCCTCGACCACCACCTTACTTTCAGAGAGCACATAAAGACGGCTCGTTCGCGCGCCTCTTTCGCTCTCAGTAGGCTCCACTTCTTACTGACCGCCCGCAGCAAATTGTCACTCAAGTGCAAATTGCGCCTCTACACCGCGGTCATCCGTCCCATCATGACCTATGCTTGCGTAGTCTTCGCACACGCCAAGCCTCGCCACCTGCATAGAATGCAGACCCTCCAGAACCGTTTCCTCAGAAAGGTCACGGGAGCCCCCTTCTATGTCCGCAATGAGAGTCTACACTTAGATCTCAGAATACCCACCATCCAGCAGTTCATGAAACGCCTTTCCAAGCGCTTCTTTGATACTGGCATAAAGCACCCCAATCCCCTGATAGCAGCGGCCGCCCGATACACTCCCTCTCGCATAAGTAGGATTCGCCGACCAAGGCATACTCTCACCATCCCTGACGACGCTACGACCCTCCTACAGGAGAGTAGTAAAGCCACCAGCACGCTCACAAAACACAAGTCCCGACAGCCTTCCTTCCGTCCTCGCCGTCGAGGCCCGTCGCGACCCCCCTTACCATGTCCGCCCCGACCCTTGCTCGAGCCAGCCCGCGCCGCTGAGCCTGTAGTACAAAATTCGCCCCTAAATAATTCCGATCCAGCCTGTCCCTTGCTGCCCTCTCCCAGCGACGCCCTAAGCCGAGGTCCGTACCCCACAGGGGGTGCCCTTAGCGTGTAGTCGCTTAGTTTTTAAGTTTTTTAAGCCCTGGCTGGAGGCCTTAAATTATTGAGGCATCCACAGGCAAGCCCGGTTAAGCAGTCGACAACCTCATAGGTTGAACTGCGAGATGCCATTCCAAAAAAAAAAAAAAAAAAAAAAATGGTCCGGTGTCAGTCGAAAACGTGCCACCGAAGAGGCAACATCACCAAGAAACAAGCTTCGAGCCGAACTCCGAAGAACCTTTTCAAGTCAAAAACGTGTTTCATTTCTCTTCGGTATCCACTCTGAGGTCCTCCTACGTGCTCCGTCGTCGTCGAAGATACGCATTCAGGGGTGCGTGGTGGCGTACGTGACCAGCGAACCAGTAAGGCAGCGTACGTCAAAAATCGGGTTGAACTGTCCCGAGGGCTCGGTAGCCGCAGGGTACAACCCGCTACTGTACAACACCTCCTAACAGGGGTTAGTCCGCCACATAGGGTAAAGGGGACATTTTTTTGATAAATTTTACATTTATTGCAAAAATTGGTAGAAAAATGGTAAATTTTCTTCAAAAAATCATTAATAATTAATTTATGAGGTTTATTTTTCAAAAAATTATGGCTTTATTAGCTCGGCCTATTTTATTAGAGATCATTATTAATTTTGTTTTGTTTTAATATCACATTTAGTTTAAAAGTAGTAACAGTTTGTTTGCATGGGGTACCAAGACGAGAATAAAAAAAATTAAAAGCCCATAAAAAATTCAATTTTTTTTTTAGATTTTTTTTTGACATTTTTTCCGTCGATAAAATTGTTTATATTTTATGAAGACTCACAATGTGCACTTTATGAAGACTCACACTGTATATATGTAGATAATTGCATAAATGGTGATGTTGTTGTGTGTGGAAAAGAGCTGAGCAAAGATATATTTTTAGCAAATGAAGTTACAAGAGTAATAAATAATAGGATTCCTATTGAGATCTTAAATGTTACTGAAAAAGACGTAGAGTTACCAATGATACTATCAATAAAACCGAATTGTTTACTAGTCATAATAAGATAAAAAAATATATTAAAATTAATAGATTAATTAAAAAAACTCAAAAATCATTAAAATGCCAAAAAGTTAACAAATCAAATATAAAACTGAGGCAAAAAAATTTAAATTTAATACAAGAATTAAAGAACTGTAATAGAGAATTAGAATTATGTAATACTAGGTATGACACTGACACTCAGCACCTGCAGGATGAGTTGTTTGTTAGGGAATATGCTCTGAAGGACATCTTCAGTAAATATGAGGCTTCTCAACAAGACCTGAGTAAGCGCATGGAAGAGGCTAATGAGTTGGCAGACCTGGTCAAGTACAATGCGGAGAGGTATGAGTCTCTGACTAATAACCTCTCTTTTAGCTGTACCTGCTCCCGGGAACCCCAGCCTCAAGTTATTCCACCCACACCCTCAGTAGCTCAGTCAGTAGGCAGCTGTATTAATAATGATAGCAATAGTATGAACACTACTTATGTATTTTCTGACAAATTTGGTCAAGGTTTTGGTAGTATATTTAATCAGTGTTCGCCACAATATGTAATTAATCGTTGTTTACCCGGTGCCAGTATTAGCCAATTAATTAGTAATATTAGATTGACAAAAATAAATCCCAATTCTACTGTTATATTATTATATGGGGATAGTTTAACTGTACGAAAAAAGGACATAATTGAATCTGTCCAGTTGATGTTACATCTCAATGAGTCCAATAATTGTAAATTTATTTTTTGTGCCTTGCCGTATTCTCATTATTTGTCTGATGAGCAAAATAGGCACATTTATAATTTAAATATGTTAATTTATAATAGGACATGTTATCACAGTGATTCTATTTTATATTTTGATTGTAATCAATTCATTACTGATTACAAACTGACAAATTATACTATGTATTTGCCACCTAGTTGTAGGAGACAAATTGCTAATCTTTTAGCATACAACATACACAGTGACACCGGTACCTGTAGGGTACCTTCGATTACTGTTAGTAGTGGTACTAACACTACTTTTGATACACCTTGTAGTTTAAACTATTAGGTGCGACAACGGGTCAGCCACATATGTTGAATGTTGTACATCAAAATATGCAGGGTCTGTCCGGCAAAGAGCTAGAGTTAAGTTTATTTATGGAGAACTATGATGTTCAGGTGTTATGTTTGACTGAACACTGGTTGAAAGAACATGAAGTAGTGTTTATCAATGATGATAGCTTTACCGTACAGAGTGCATTTGTGAGAAAAAGTGCTATTCGCGGTGGCTCTTTAGTTCTTGTTTCAAACAAGTTGAAATGTAAGCAACGTTTAGATTTAGTTAATCTTTCAATTGAGCGCACTATAGAGTTGTCTTGTGTTGAACTTGAGCGATACATTATAATTTGCGTTTATCGACCCCCCTCTGGGGATTTTATTAGTTTTGAATCGGTAATGGAGGATTCTCTCAATAGGTTGAAATCAAGTAACAAAAGTATTATTTTATGCGGAGATTTCAATATTAATATTTTAGATGTTACTCCATTAAGTATTAGACTCCTCAATTTGTTTAAGTCTTATAATTTAATTAACTTGTTTTTTGAACCTACTAGAATCACGGCATCTTCGTCAACCTGTCTTGATAATATATTTAGTGTTTTTGATGCCAAAAACAAATTAGTCTTAACTGACTTAACGTCCGACCACTGTGGTTTATTAGCTAGCTTCCCCATGCCATTACATAAACAGCCGCGTAAAATTGAATGCAGGCCTTATACAGCTGCCCGTTGCAAAATGTTTAAAAATAATATAGCTCATAGAATTACACCATCTATAGTAGAACACGAGAATCCTAATGAAATTTATGGTGCCCTTTTTGATGTTGTGCAAAAAGAGTACCAATCTACTTTCAAGACCAAAACTATTAATATTAATGGATCCTCCGTTGGCTTTAACCAATGGGCTACTCCGGGTATTTATAAAAGTAGAGCGAGACTATACGAGTTATATGGTTTGAAAAAATACAGGTTTGACACTCCTTTCCTAGAGTATGTCAAAAATTATTCAAAATTATTTAAAAAGATTAGTGCTTTTGCTAAATCGAAATTTTTAAGCGATGCTATTAAAAATTCTAATAATAAAGTAAAAACGACTTGGAAAATTATTAACAATGAAACTGGTAAATCGGTTAAACAAGAAAAACTACTTGAGATTATGGTCGATGATAAATTAGTTAATAAAGCCGCTGACGTAGCTGAAGCTTTTAATGAGTTTTTTGCCAACATACCCATAACTACGACTCGCTCCTTAAATTCGTCCCCGTCTAAAGCTGAAAACCTTTTGCATAGTAGTGTACCTCAATGTAGTCGTTTATTTAGTTTCGAACATGTAACCCCACATGATGTAGTTAATGTTTTTAACCTACTTAAGTCTAAAAACACCGGTGACTACTGGGGCATCTCCATTAAACTTTTAAGTAATATAATAGACATCGTAGCCCCCTATCTAGCTGTTACTTTTAATAAATGTGTAGATTTAGGAATTTTTCCTGACCTCATGAAGAATAGTAAAGTCATACCTTTATTTAAATCAGGTAATAAAAACGACGTTGGCAATTTTAGACCTATTTCCATCTTACCTGCATTTAGCAAAATATTTGAAAAATTAATACTCAAGCAGTTGCTAAGACATTTTAATTTAAATAGCCTCCTTCATAATGAACAGTATGGCTTTACAAAAGGTCGTTCGACTACAGATGCGGGTGTTGCTTTGCTGAAACACATATTTAACGCATGGGAGAGCTCGCAAAATGCTATCGGAGTTTTCTGTGATCTTTCCAAAGCCTTTGATTGCGTGCACCATGACACGCTTTTGCGTAAACTAAGTCATTACGGTGTCCAAAACGAAGCTCTCAACGTAATAAATTGTTATTTACATAATAGGTTCCAATGTGTAGATGTTAATGGTGTGAAATCTTCCGCGCTACCAGTTCAGTTAGGTGTACCGCAAGGCTCAATACTGGGTCCATTCTTGTTCTTAGTGTATATTAATGATTTACCATTCCATTTAAAGGGAATCTGTGACGTTGTACTGTTTGCTGATGATACATCTCTTATTTTTAAAGTAGATAGGAATAGACAAGATTTTGACGACGTAAACAGTGCACTCTCAATAGTTACGGATTGGTTTACGTCAAATAACCTAGTTCTCAATGCCAAGAAAACGAAATGTGTAAAGTTCGCCTTACCGAATGTTAGAAATCTAGGACCCAACATCGTCTTAGATAAAGAGGCGCTTGAAACTGTGAGTTCGGCAGTTTTTCTGGGAATAACAGTAGATGCCAAACTTCAGTGGGGACCACATATATCGAGCCTAGCAGGAAGGCTCAGTTCGGCTGCCTACGCCGTCAGGAAAGTAAGACAGTACACTGACGTTGATACAGCTCGTTTAGTATATTTTAGTTATTTTCACAGCGTTATGTCCTACGGTATTCTGCTGTGGGGCAAAGCAGCTGATATACAAAATATATTTGTCCTTCAAAAACGAGCTGTTCGAGCAATTTACCAGCTAGGTGCTAGAGTTTTTCTAAGAGATTTTTTTAAAGATATTGGTATTCTCACGGTTGCATCACAATTCATCTTTGCCAACATCTTATATATTAGGCAAAATATACACTTGTATACTAAAAACAGTGATATTCACAATGTTAACACCAGAAATAAGGACAAACTACGTGCTCCCTTTCACCGGCTTCATAAGGTTCATAACTCATTTGTTGGTCTTGGTATAGCCTTTTATAACAAGCTACCCTCTTCTTTGCTAGATTTGCCTTTTAATGCATTTAAAGCTCAAGTAAAATCTAACCTTTGTTCAAAGGCATACTATTCTATCAACGACTACTTAAACGATAAGAATAGTTGGTCGCCCTGATTAACTCAAGACAATGTTTATGTTCTTTCTCCAGAATTAATTTACAAAGAATTACTGATAGGTTATATGAGCTCATTATACAATTGTTTTTTTATTGGGCTGTATAAGTCAAATCAGTTTAATTTAATTTTAATTTATTATTGACATAATCAACCCATTGCAATGTTTTCTAATGAGTTGATTGCAATATGTGGTTAGCTAGTGACCTCGACAATTGATCATATAATTCTTACCTGAGCAACCGGCAGCAAGTTCGTCATGCTCCCTTAGATGTCACTGCTTGCGGTAGCGTCGGGGGTCGGGTTGTCTCCTTCCCTCAAATATGGCGAGGGGGGTAATGGCTGACCTTTGCGTTATGCTCGTGAACGGGTGCTGCTTGTGGTGACTGGTCGTCTTGCTGACCATGGTTTTATCATTGTTATCATTATTAATAACTTGTTTATTTAGTTTCCTTATGGTCCTAGTTTATCATTTGTGACTTCAAGCGACAGCTATGTAAACTGAACCCAGCATTGCATAAATATGTTAGCGGTCACGCCCTTTATACCTGGAGGCTTTTATTTAATTTCCATTTATTAATTTTTGCTTGAGTACGTATAGTTTTTTATTGTATTTCTTGGTATATTGGCGTTGCCAGCTGACATATGGCAAATAATTTAATTTAGCGTTCTGTGTCTTGTAATGTTAATTGTTTTGCATACCTTGTATTGTATTCAGTCAAGTATATTTTCTAACTGAACAGACAGCTGTGCTGCTGGGGAGTTTGTTGCGCCACTTCTTCTTCCCAGCGAAAGCACTAGGAAGTGGTGAAGGGCGGGCGTTTTGGGGGACTGTCTTTTGTAATTTTGACGTTCGAAAAGTGCTGATTCTCAGCCTAGTTTGAATAAATGACTTTTGATTTTGATTTTGATTTTGACCAATGTTTACACCAGAGTTACAATCTTTAAATGACTATCATACATGTTCATTTAATAAAACTGGCATAAACGTTAATAGAGTTCAAAAACTACTGAACGAATTAAATTTATCTCATTTACACGATGAAGAACAAAAAAGTATTGAAGCAATATGCGCAAAACATGCAGATATGTTTTACGTAGAAGGTGACAGGCTAACAACAACAAATATTTACCAACAATCAATTACTATTAAACCAAATGTGTCCCCAGTATATGTTAAACCATATCGTTTACCACAAGCAATAAAGCCCGAAATTGAAAATCAAATAAAAAACTTGAAAGAAAATTATATCATAGAAGAATGTAGCAGTGCATGGTCAAGCCCAATATTGTTAGTACCTAAAAAAGTGTTGGATAGGGGCTTTAGAGACTCCCTGTCAATACTAAACAATTGTGGGTATCGTGCTTATACACCAGCTACAGTTCAAGAGAGTGAAACACAATTATCTACACTAGAGGCTCTAGAGGCTAATCGTTCCAGGGCAGTGACAATATGTCGTTGGGTCATAGAAGTGATTAATATTAATATTCCACAACTTTCACATAACGTCATCTAGTCCCAAACTAAGCAGAGCTTGTGCTATGAATTAATAATGGTGGTTATTATTAATGGTAGGTTTAACCTCCTGACCCCTGGCGTACTATTCATAGTACATCAAAAATTCAAAATTCCCGCACAATAGTAAATCAATTTCTCTAAAAGTGTACTGTGTAATTGTGTCGTATACGAACGCAACTTTTAGAAAAAAAATAAGCTGTCACTCTATGACAAATAGTTCTTTTTCAAGATGGACGCCCATCACAGACGGTCGCATCTCCGCTCAGAGCAAAGTAAGTAATCGTTATTCATACATTTTTTTTAGGAATATTTATGGATTGTTTTTGATCTGTTCACTTGTTATTGAAGTAAATGCTAATATTTACAAAGTATTTTAGGTCTGCCATGAATATTTTGTTCGCTGCAAGGCTAAAACTGATGCACTATACTTAGTACATCAGGTGTGGATTAAGATTTTTTATATATTTTGAGGTCCTATGCATAGCATTTTGGGTGTGAATTATGCGACTTATATATAAAATTATTTGTTCCAGTTTTAGAATATTTGGACGATTCCGAGCACGATTTTTCTGAAGACTCTGATAATGACCCTACCTATCAGCAGGGTGATATCCGAAGTCAATCTTCTGATGATTACACCGATGGGGAGGAAGATTCAAGGGTTTTAGAAGCTCCTCCATCTGCAGTACCGGTCCCCTCTCCATCAAGTTCCTTTATCAACATCAGCAGCGCTCGACGTGGACGAATCAGAGGTACGTCGCGGACGCGAAGGGGTAGAGGCAGAGTTCTTCGAGTGGATTCGACGGTAAGAGCAGGAAACGATACTTCTCTTACGGCAAATCAATGGCAGGTAACTAATTTTGAGCCCACGATCCATTCAATGACCAGCCCAAATTATATTGAAAGAGATCTTAGCCAAACACAAATTTTCTAGGGAGGGCATTACAAACTTTCATAACCTCCATGAATGGGCCGACAGAGACAATAATCCACATTTTAAGAAGCGAGTGTCGTTTCAGGGAAAATTCTCTGTCAATGTATGGGCTGGAGTAATTGGCAGGACATTGATTGGGCCCCACTTATTACCGGATAATTTAAATGGTGAAAATTATTTGCACTTTCTACAATTCGATTTTACCAGTTCTGATAGAGGAAACCGGTGTCTCGATATTCGAAAGAGACCGAACAGTCGTCTTTCAGCAAGACAGCTGTCCAGCGCATTGGACGTTAAATGTAAGGGAACACTTAAATAATTGCTTCCCTGACAGCTGGATCGGCAGATATGGACCCATCCCTTGGCCCGCTCGCTCACCAGATCTGACCCCGCTGGACTTTTTCGTGTGGGGCCGGGCCAAGGAACTGGTGTATACGAATGTTGAAATAAACACGAGATAAAAATTGATGGAGAGAATTAATTCAGCGTTTGAAACGATGAAACTGGAGATGATGTTGAAAATAACAACAACAGAAGTGAGAAGACGTAGCCGTGCTTGTAATAGGAATCATGGCAGACATTTTGAACATGAACAATAAATAATTTAGATTCAAATGTTGTTTTAATTACTCCGCCTAAAATTTAAAATTTCTCCCTCAAATTGGTTTGTAGATCCTAATTTCAATAATTGGTAAAATATCCTCGTAAATGATACCTCAAAGGAAAGAGCGATTATCACGCATGTTTTCAAAAATATTTGAACAAAAAAAGCACCCTTCGTTTTTTTTTTTAAATAAGGTTTTCAAAAATGATTTATGTTTTTTTTTTTAATTTATATGATTTTTAAATGTCTGTAAAAAAATGTCTAACGACACAGAGGCCTAAAACATGTTTTGCTAGATTGCTTACACATTACTTTAATTAAATAAAATAAAAATGAATTCATTTATCATTCAATTTAGCTATAAATAACCAGTTTAGTTAAAATTTTGGCAATTTTCGAAAAAAATTAGGTTAAAAAAAATGGTAAGACTTCGTCTAAGACAACCATGGCTTAAATTGTTCTAAACTGTCTGTACTATCTTCGCCTTAAAGCTTTGCACCCATCTTCCAATCACCTTGTATAATAGTACTCTATGGTAGCGTTAGTACCTGTTCGGAACTGCCTGAGTGAGCACGTGTATTTTTTTCTGTTTTGTTAATGCTATTTTAAACGACTTCGGACTTGCTAAAGTTAAAGTCAGTTAGTCTTTTAATTAATGTATACTAAAACTAATAACAACGTCAAGTTTACTAGTTTCAATTGCAAGTCGGTCAAGCGATCTGTAGATAATATTAGAGATATATGTATGTGGTCAGATCTGGTGGCCCTACAGGAGACTTGGCTTCTTCCCCATGATATTCCCTTTTTAGGAACAGTATGTCCGGACTTTGAGTGGACGGGTAAGTCGGCTGTGGACACTTCAGAGGGCCTATTGAGAGGAAGACCTCATCGAGGGGTAGCCATTCTCTGGAGGAAGGGAATTTTTGAATCTGTCTCTGTTGTTGATTGTATCAGTCCTCGATTAGTGGCTATAACCGCTACATCAAGGGGGCGTACGATTCTTGTGTTCTCTATTTATATGCCTACAAACTGTCCAGACAACTTACCAATCTTCACAGACGTACTAAGTGAAATAAGTGCTACCATAGCAAGTAGTGATATAGAACATGTGTTTATGTTGGGGGATTTCAATGCTCACCCTCACAGCTTGTTCTATAAAGAATTAATGAGTTTTTGCAGTGACCAGTCATGGATTTGTGCTGATATAGAGAAGCTGGGGGTGGACAGTGATACCTACACTTTTATAAGTGATGTTTATGGAAGTAGGACATGGTTGGATCACCTTCTGGTGTCAGTGTCAGCTTGGCATACGGTGAAAAATGTTGATGTTTCTGAAGATCTTTATGTTTCGGATCATCTACCTATTTGTTTTGAATGCAATCTAGAAGTAGTCAGGCCTAAGTTTAAGAGTCGAGGTTACTGTCGGGACTCTGTATTGTGGGGAGAAAGAACAAAGTCAGAATCGCAAAATTACCATAACTTTTGTAACAGTAAGCTGCGAGAGAATTTTCCCCATGAGTTTGAGAGTTGCGGTAAAGGGTCATGCGGCTTGGCCGAACATAGAGTTGTTCTGGACAGATTGTATGATCAAATTGTTGGAATACTTTGTGCGGCGGCTAGGCAATCTAAACTGACACGGGAGGGGGGGGACCGAGGCGGGGTAGGCGCGTATGTGGGTGGAACAAATTTTAATATGTGAAAGACGCTCACAGAGTGGCCAGGTTTAGTTTTCAAACATGGACACATAACAATCGTCCCTCTTCAGGTCCAATCTATGATGAAATGTGTGAGAAGCGAAAATCTTTTAAAGTAAGACTGAAATATTGTCAGAATAACGCGGAACAGCTTATTATGGATAGGTTAGCTGAACAGCGAGCTACGAAAAATTTTGGTAAATTCTGGAAGTCCACTAATAAGTTGGATGCGAAAGCGGGTCGCTCTGTGAGTGTTGGAGGGATGGCTGAACCCAGGGACATTGCAAATATGTTTAAAGAACATTTTAAAGTTCAATCCCCACTCGGTCCTCCATTCCTGGTGAGCGATTCTGGGCCCAGCAGTCGTGAAGGGAGACCTCTGATACTTTTCTCAGCTAAACAAGTAAGCAAAATCATCAACAATATGAGCCGAGGGAAATCTCCAGGACATGACGGGCTCAGCATCGAGCACCTGAAGCACGCAGGTGTCCATCTGCCGAGAGTTCTGTCTATGTTCTTCACAATGTGTATTAGTCATGCATACTTGCCTGCTGATCTAATGAAAACCATTGTGGTTCCCATTGTGAAGAACAAAACAGGTGACATCTCGGACAAATGTAACTACCGTCCTATTTCTCTCGCTACAATAATAGCAAAGGTGTTGGACGGTATGCTTGATTCTTATTTAAATGATTATACAGGGTTACTGGTAACTCGACGTATTCCTTGCAGGACATCATAGTAGGGTTAAAATGCAACAAATTAAGCCACCAAATGTTCTACCGAAGTTCAGTAGTTTTTGAGTTAGTAAGGGTTTTAGATTTTTTGTAAAAAATCCCAGATTAAATTATTTGAAGCCAATTTGAAAATTATTCACGGGGCGGCTGTACTGAAATTGGAGTTATTATCATAGTTGACGCCTTAGCGGATCGTTTTTAATAATTAAAAGTTCAAAATGACTAAAACTTTGGTGAAGATCACTAATCAAACATTTTTTTTTTTGTAATTTTTGCTATTACTTCATACAAAATGTTGTCTTAGCACAAAAAAAAATACTACACCAGGTGTACAAGGATATTTTACTAATAATTTTTAGTAAACTATCCTTGTCTTATCCAAAAAGGTATGATTGTCAATACTTTTGCGTGTGTGACAGGGAAAGATAGAAGTTTTATGGGGAGCAGGTAAAATTGCGAGACGGTCGACCTATTGTTCTAGAACAATAGGTCGACCGTCGTATTATTCGTAGTTTTTACCTGCGTTTGAATTCCAAACACTCGGCAAGCTTTATGATTGGTCACTATTGTTCCCTCGGTACGAGACAGGGTGCGACTTCACAAAATCTGGTCGTCAGCGTTAGTTAGTTACAACTCTACGTTGCGCAAGTTCGTGTTTTGTTATCTGGCTATATCCCTGACTGTTGCCCCATATCTTGCTCTTGTGTTGTGCTGTGCGTTCATAAGTGCTGACTATGGCTGCATATTCTAATCAAGAATACGCTGACATATTGTACTGTTACGGACTTTGTGACGGTAACGGTGCTGAGGCGCGAAGATCATATCAACTGCGCTTTCCAAACCGCCGACTCCCCCACGTTAGTGTCTTCGGATCGACTTATCGGCGATTATCTGAAACTGGCAGTGTTCAAAGAAGCAGGCAAATTGACACTGGTCGTTCTCGGAGATACACGGCTGAGGACGAGGAGCTGATTCTTCAACGTTTTATTGACGAGCCCGACATATCTACAAACATCGTAGCGCGTGAGCTTGGTATGTCACAGTGGAAAGTCTGGTCTGTAGTTCACTTGTCAGGCCGACATCCATACCACTACCAACCCGTGCAGTCATTAGAAGAGGGAGATCCGCAGAGACGGCTTGAATTTTGTCGTTTCATGCTAAATGCCGATGCCGAAAGTGAAAACTTTTTGAAAAACATTCTGTGGACCGATGAGTCATGTTTTGACCGTGATGGTATCACAAATTACCACAATTTACATTACTGGGCACCGAAGGGAGAAGGAAACCCTAAGAAACTGAAACCAACCGCATCACAGCGTAAGTTCTCGCCTAATGTTTGGATGGGTATTATCGACGATAAGTTAATAGGCCCACATATTTTACCCCGAACATTAAATGGGGAACTTTATGAAGATTTTCTAAGAAATCATTTAGCAGCACTGCTCACGGATGTACCCGAAGAAAGAAGGGCAAACATGATATACCAACATGACGGATGTCTAGCCCACTTCCGCATCACAATTCGACAATTGCTGGATGAAAACTATCCAAACCGATGGATTGGGCGCGGTGGGCCGATTCCGTGGCCTGCACGAAGCCCTGATCTGACGCCGCTAGACTATTACGTCTGGGGTCATATGAAAGACCTAGTTTATGTGACCCCCGTAAATTCAATTGAAGAACTAAGGGAGAGAATAACAGATGCGGTGGACCAGATGAGGACCACAATCACATCAAGAATCACAAAAACCGAAGTGAGGAAGCGAATAAGAGCATGTATTCGAAACCGAGGGCAGCACTTCGAACAAGACGTGTGAAATACATGTTATTAAAGACCACAAATTGATATTGATTAAAAATAATAATAATTTTCACGAAATTGTTTAATTCGATTTTCCGAATAAACACCTTCTTGTACTAAATCAAAAACGATTTTCATAATGCAGTCCAAGACTTTGTATTAACTTTCATACCTTTTTGGATAGCTGATAAGACATGGATATTTTACTAATAATTTGTGAACCTGGTGTAGTATTTTTTTTTGTGCTAAGACAACATTTTGTATGAAGTAATAGCAAAAATTACAAAAAAAAAATGTTTGATTAGTGATCTTCACCAAAGTTTTAGTCATTTTGAACTTTTAATTATTAAAAACGATCCGCTACGGCGTCAACTATGATAATAACTCCAATTTCAGTACAGCCGCCCCGTGAATAATTTTCAAATTGGCTTCAAATAATTTAATCTGGGATTTTTCACAAAAAATCTAAAACCCTTACTAACTCAAAAACTACTGAACTTCGGTAGAACATTTGGTGGCTTAATTTGTTGCATTTTAACCCTACTATGATGTCCTGCAAGGAATACGTCGAGTTACCAGTAACCCTGTATACATCTTCAAGATGCGCAGTTCGGGTTTCGACCCGGACTATCAACCGAAAGTGCAATCTTAAGTCTCAAGCATACGGTTCAGTATTACGTAGATCGCAAGACGCCGGTATACGCCTGTTTCCTTGATCTCTCCAGAGTAGAGATTGCAATCCGGATTCTTCGAAATTCGAAAATAACTGAAAAATCCGGATTTCATTGACTTTTTTAAATCCGGTTTTTAAGACTCAAATTCGTTTTATTAGGATTTCAATAAATACTGTTTTTAACGAATAATATTTGTATTTATCGACAAATTTTCATTGTAAATAATCGGTAGATCTATATTACCTACCTCAATGCGCAAATCCGAACAATATTTGAATTGGTAGGATTAGGTGGAGCATTTTTTGCGCGAATTTGGCGCGAAATCCGTGATTGATTCAGTTCATGCCCATAAACGCCACGCAAACGCGCGTTCCCCCGCCTGCGCCGCGCGCCTCTCAGTCGCCTCAGTCGGCTAGTAATTTTTATACAACGTGTAACGTTAAATGCGCAAAACCTGAAAATAGTTTGATCAGAATAACGAGCAGAATTAATTGAACCACTTTTTAATATAGGTCACATTTTTCAAAAAATCTTCATTAAAAACGTTGCCGTGTCTATTTATTAATAGGTCAAGCAAGCCAATGTCAGCGCGGCGAAGCGGCCCGGTGACGACTCCTCCCTCGGTAAAGCGTTGTCGCAGACGCAAGAAACGATCAGAATGGCCAGTAAAACTAAAACAGCACATAAAACCTTTACAATTTTTTTAATGACTTATTTTCTCTCTGAAATAGGTCAATTGAATTAAAAATCAGTTGGGGTGTGTGAGGTTTTGCGCATTTAACGTTACACGTTGTAGAAAGTGGTTGTCTTGAATTGTGTGTCGTTTATTGTGTGTGCGCGCATGTAATATACAAAGCAACGTGCGCTACACAAACAAGTAAGTACTTACAGTTTTCCACTATTTTTATGGTTTTAGCCTGTGTGGTGTGATGTGATGTGGTGGCTTTAAGTTTATATTTACAAGTGATGTGACAGACACAGTGGTGTATATGATTTGTTAAGATTAAGACCCCTGCTCCTGCTATACTATAACTTTTTCGTCTTAACTGCTTATGGAGTTTTATTCTACAGTAACGGTTTATTAAGATAATATCTATTTAACTGCAATTACTTCATTAATTAATAAAACAATTACTTAATTATAATTTTTATTTTTATTCTATAGATCAACCGGATGAAAAATGGAGTTCATAGATTATATCAAAAAGTCGAGTGACAAGAACAATGTATGGCATCACTTTTTAAGAACGACGGATGGGCAAAAGGCAAAATGCAAACACAGTCATAACATTTTAAAATTAGTGGAAGCACGTCAACATTACACATCCACTTACACAAGAAACATTCGTGTAATGAAGGAGTCAGCGCCAATGCTCGACAAGAAGACACACCCATAACTTTTTTTTTTAAAGAAGGTTATTAAAATACGCATTACTATTATGATATGACTGACTGATCAGATAGAAATATAATTTTTTGAGTAATAATTTTTTATTTGTAACTGACTTGCCCAAAGTTTTATTGTTTATTTTAGTTGATTTTATTCTGTCGTGTTATGAATTGAGCGAATAAATGCAGATTTAAAATAATGTATGCTATTTTATTTCAGTTTTATCAAATCAACTAAAAAAACTCAAAATTCGAAAAATCCGGATAATCCGGATTTTAATCGGACGAGAATACAGAAATCCGAATTTCAAAAAAAACCGGATTTTGCAATCCCTACTCCAGAGCATTCGATCTTGTCTCGTATGATGTGCTCTTGGGGAAGATGAGAGACAGAGGTATACCGGTGGAAATATGTCGTATTTTCCAATATTGGTATGGCAACCAAACCAATGAGGTGAAATGGGACGGTACACTCTCTGAACCGTATGGGTTGGAGTGTGGGGTGAGACAGGGAGGTCTGACATCCCCCCTGCTCTTCAACCTCTACGTAGATGACCTCATAGCGGAACTCAGCAGCATGCGTGTCGGATGCAGCGTTGGTGGAGTTAGAATTAACAACTTCAGCTATGCAGACGATATGGTGCTGCTGGGTCCGTCAGCAGGGGCAATCGGAGAGCTACTTAAGGTGTGTGAAACCTACGCTGCCGCGCATGGTTTAATTTATAACGTAAAAAAATGTGAATGCATGGTCTTTAAGGTCGGTAGCAAATGTCGTGAGGATGGACCTGATCTGTGTATTAACGGATCAAAAATAAAAAGGGTATCTACCTTTAAATACCTAGGTCATTTTCTTGCTGACGACCTTAAAGACGATGCAGACATTGAGAGGGAGCGGAGGGCTCTAGCGGTCCGAAGTAATATGCTGGCCCGTAGATTTGCTCGGTGTACTGACTCAGTGAAAATCGCACTTTTCAAGGCTTATTGCCAGAGTATGTACACGGGCAGTCTATGGGTCAATTACACTAAAAGATCGCTGGATGTGCTGCGCATCCAGTATAAGAATGCTTTCAGGATGCTCTTGAGACTGCCTCGATACTGTACTGCCTCAGAGTTGTTTGCGCAAGCTCGCACAGATGGCTTTCACGCTATCTTGCGCAAAAAAACAGCATCGCTTCTGAAGAGAGTGAGAGACAGTTGCAACAGCATCCTGAAAGCAGTAGGTAAGAGCTATAGCTCTCCTATCATGAGACTGTTTGTGCAAAGGGTGATGGGTACTAACACTAGATAATAAGTTTTCTGTTATAGGTATGTTTACTAACACTATGGATTATTTTGATCCGAAATAAAGTTATTATTATTATTATTATTAAAGGATTTTTATTGTGTTGCTTACGATTG
This sequence comes from Eremobia ochroleuca, assembly GCA_949629135.1. Lineage (NCBI taxonomy): Eukaryota > Metazoa > Arthropoda > Insecta > Lepidoptera > Noctuidae > Eremobia > Eremobia ochroleuca. Next base: position 1,394,757 of record OX451385.1, on the reverse strand, counting down.
GATTTGTTAAAAATGGAAGAACAACGACGTGAACGATGCGTTACATGTTCGCGATCTGTAGTTAATGATCGGAATCGACGTGTTTTGACACGGGAATACATGGAAAATCGTCCTGGCTTTACAGATTACGTAATGGAGCGAAATAATCTTGAAGAAGTTAGTATAACAATACACAATTATACATATACAAAGTTGATACGACATAGGGGCTTTTCTTTAAACTGCTTATACTAGGGTACGATTTTCAAGCTCTGTACCAAAAATCAATTAGATAGGAGCAGTAGTTTAGTCGCAAATGATTTTTTACGTTTTTGTCCAGTTTGAACACGATGTATCATCTTTCCTAACAGCTGATTATGTCTATACGCATAGGTCATACACCTTAAAACGATACATTTTTGCCGCTCTGACGCAAGTTACAAGTACAACCAAATTTTTCACTAAAAAGTTGGCAATGCAACAAGGAAGCAATAAATACACACACACTTGCTCATTCATTACGAGAGTGACAATCATAGCAAAACATGCCGCGCGTAAAAGAAATAGAAATAGGTCAGTGTGTTGCTATTGCATCCTAGATCCTTGCGATCGGAAGTGGGGCCTCTAAAAAACTTGTTTTTTTGTGCTTGTTCACGTTGAACGCGCGGGCGCGGTAGCGGGTGCTCGCGCTGTGGATTTGGTTCGCCGCATCTGCGTTTTGTACGTGAACACTTGCATACTATGCTGTGTGTTTGATATTTCGTGACCGCGCCCGCGCTTTCAATGTGAACAAGCAATTAGTGCGCAGAAGCGCGCGCGCGACGTTGCCGTTTTACCAAGTTACCTCGGGTTTCGCCCGACAAAAAAAAAAAGAAAGGTATCTAAGGTCAGTCGAATTCATTTACAAAGTGTGGTTGCGTTTTACTCTGATTTTTAAACTATTTAGTTTGTTTGAAAATATTTTTTTTCTCATTTTTGGCGCTTTTTAATTTTATACCGTATCAAATTAATACTAAACACTTATATTATACGTATGGTATACGTAGTGTAATTTAATGCCCCTCTGTCATATCAAAGCTGTATATATATGTATGTAGATATATTCATTTATTAGCTATCAAAAGCGCTGTAGGTTTAAGCCAGGGAGGGGACAAAATGTCCCAGGACATGTGTCGGTGACATGTCAAGCGAAACCGGGTGATTTCGCTTGACATATCTGGCGACATCGCGCGACTTATGCGACGTCAGGCGAAGTCATGCGACTTCGCGAAACTTCGCCTTACATATCTAGCGACATCGCGCCACTTATATCCGTAGCGACGTTAGGCGAAGTTGAGATACGAGTAATTATTTTTATTTTTATGGTCGTTGTTTGATGTATCCCATAAACACTCGTTCGACTGAAATAGTTCTATTAGTTTCAGCACTACATCGTTAGTTTACATTGTTGACAAAGTGGTTGCACATGGGTCTGCCCTCAGTGACGTCAATTCCACAACTAAATACGTCTGTCATGTCGAGCGAAGTCTGGCAACGTCGCGCCACACTCGAAGTCGTTGGCGATACGTATCGCGCGATGTTGCCAGGCATATCGAGTGAAGTCTAGCATCGTCGCGCCACTTCACTCGACTTCATCGGCGACACGTGCCGCAGTGTTTGTGGACATATCGAGCGAAGTTCGGCAACGTCACACCACTTCACCCGACGTCGCTGCAGGACATCTGTCCCCTAGTGTATCCCTGGCTTTAATGCGTTGTTTATTTTTTCTACCTTCTTCTGTTCTTTGTATGGGAATGGACCTGATATTAAATGATTCGTTTGTATATAAAAAAAAAACTTTTTTTTTCAGGCTGCGCTGAGCGAAACGCAGTACATGTGTTATCGATGTTGGGTAGCGGCTAATCGTCAGGAAACCAGAAATGTAGAAGTAGATCAACAAAATGACCAAGCTAGTGCGGAGCAGTTGCATACTACTATGGTACCATCTTACAAAAGACTTGCAAATATCTCTCGTCGTTGTGTATTTCGTGAGTGTCGAAATGAAGACCTTCACAGAGTTCCCTTATTTTTGAAAACCTACTCATTGATAGAACATAGCCCCTATGTTCCTGACAGTGCACGGGTTTGTTCAGTTCATATGCATGCGAATGACTGGGGTGTATTGTACGAAACTGCAGAGACTGTGTTTACACCAGAACAACTGAAAGACATGATAGACCATTTAAGAGATGCATATAAAAAAAAAAACAAGGCATCGATTTTAATAATATTGAGAGTATTTCCCCAGAGGAATTATTTTTCAGAACTGGACTGACACATGAGCAGTTCAATACTGTTCTTAGTGAGACCCCATTACTAATACAAGGTACAAAACGACCAAAAACAGTGTTAGGGTGTTTTCTCATGAAAATGAGATCGGGAGAACCAGATGATAGAATAGCGTGTCATTTAAATATGAACAGAAAGACTGTGGGACGTTTTTTAAAAAAGGCACGTGACCGTCTATCGAGCGACTTCGGGCCACGTCATTTAGGACATGACCTCATAAACCGCGAAGAGATAATTAGTCATAACCTAACCATAGCAAACGAACTATTTGGAAGTAATGTTGTCCCAAAAGCCATCATTCTGGTTGATGGCACCTATGTATATATACAGAAAAGCATGAATTTCTTGTTTCAAAAAATGACGTACAGTTTACACAAGTTTAGAAACCTACTCAAACCATTTCTTATAGTATGCGCGGATGGATATATTATAGATATTCTTGGTCCCTACGCCGCTACTGCATCAGACGCTCAGATAATGACACAGATAATGGAAAATGTGAGCTCTCCAATTCATTATATGAGTCGCTAGATTTCAAAATCAGCCAATTCCACTTTTGACAGTTGTCGACTATTTTATTTGATTCCATTTCAGTTCTACTCATTTTATCAAAATCGCCCCAATTCCTATATATTTCATACAAAACGGCTTTGAAAACTACCATTTTTTCAAACTAAGCCATATCCATAGTTAACTTTTATCAAAACAAGCCAAGTCCTCGTGAACCAATCAGAGCTTGCGTTCGTAACAAGATGGCTGCCAGTTGCGTACTGCTTGTTGCGGTGTACTGTGACTGTGTTGGGATTTTTATCAAATTTGTTTAGAAAATTGAAGATAAACGATGGATAAAATACCGATTGTACCTCCGAATGAAGCAAGGAAACGAGTGATACCAAAGTGTTCAACAAAACGAGAGAAGTTAAAGGAAAAACGGTAAGTTTCTGTAGCCATAGCCCGCCATAACCTGATTGTATCCAGGGCCGTATTAGTGCAGTGCAATGGAGTCATTACAGCTACAGAGTACCAACCTACTACTAGTGTTTCTGTTATTGTGTATTCCTTTTTTTTTTGAGTTTTTGAATTTAATTATACTTATGTTTTTGAATTTAATTATACTATGGTTTGAATCCTACCCTAATACAATAAATGAAAAAGTTTGGGTGAGGGATGTGTGTGCGTGTGTGTGTGTGTGTGTGTGTGTGTGTGTGTGTGTGTGTGTGTGTGTGTGTGTGTGTGTGTGTGTGTGTGTGTGTGTTTGTGTGTGTGTAGCCAAAGAAAAACTAGGGGGAAACCGTAAAGAATTTGAATTCAGGTCAAGAAAAAAGCTGTCATAAAATTTATTCAAATGTTTAAGCCCATTGAACAACATTACACTCGGAGTAAGATAAGACAGCGAATTTATCTTGATTCAACTCTTAACATTACAAAGATGTTCAAGATGTATAATGATCAAGCTGCCCCAGGAATGTCAGTACTTAACACATTCATTTTTCAGAAAAGTTTTTAACCGTAACTTCAATATTGGATTCGTAACACCACGAAAAGATGTATGTTCAACCTACTTACAAGTGCAGGAACAAATAAAGTTTGAAAAATGTAAAGTTATAAAACAAAAACTGATGATTCAGCTACGAATCCATAAACTAAGAGCCAAGGCGTTTTTTCAAAAACTTAGACAAGAAAAAGATGTTTTGATCACCATTAGCTTTGATTGCCAGAAGAACTTACCATTGCTAAAAGTGGCGGACCAATCTACTTATTATTCCAGGCAATTGTATCTGTACAACTTTACAGCAGTAATAGGTTCTTCACACTCAAAACTTAATAAGGAAAATGTCATGGCATACATTTGGACTGAAGATGTCACTTCCAAATCTTCGAATGAAATCTGCAGTGCATTATTCCACTGTCTGAAATCAATAGATACTGAAAATATAAATACCATTCGATTAATGGCGGACGGATGCGGAGGCCAAAATAAAAATTCGATTCTCATCAGCATGGCAAGTAAATGGCTCGGAGAGGCTCCACCGACATTAAAAACTATCGAAATTATATTTCCCGTAACTGGACATTCATTTCTGCCAGCTGACCGTATTTTTGCACTGACAGAAAATCAAATGCGTAAACTGGAAACAATAGTGGATCCAAACGAATATGAGGCTATAATAGCGGCACACGCAACTGTTCATAAATTAGGAACAGAAGTATCAGAGGGCCTAGCCAAGTTACAAACGGTTCGTATCGAATCTCTTTCTACAATCGTTAACGCCTCGGCGTAAGCGATCTTAGAAAACGATAAGTTGGTAGCCATGTTGACACGACTGAGTAGAACGCTCATTCGTCAACGTCTTTAGAAAAAACCTATACTTTAGTCTATGGTGAGCGTTATTACAAACGTCGAACTAAGTGGAAGTCAGACTGTGTACTTAGTGCGCGGGCAAATAAAGTTTTGAAAGTAAGCGAAATAAGGTAAAGTTCTTCTTATATTTGGTTTATCACAGTTTGGAATGTAATTTTAAACATTTATAGGATGGAATCTAGATCTCGAGCAAGCCCAAAACAGTTCGCAGCTTTATTGGAATTCATGGAAAGGTACGTAAATTATGAGTTATTTCGTAAATATCTTCCTTTGTTATTTGATAATCTATCATACTTGAAAGTTTGAAACGTAAACAATGAAGTGATATGCGACATGAACTAATACGTAAGAAACAAACAAAACAATTGTGTGTGACTCTATTTAATCAATAGACCCTTTGTTTCTCTGAAATAGTTTTGTTTTTAGTTAAATGTTATGTTGTTGGCTTGCTGCGCGCTTTGGTGTTGACTGTAAGTGCAGCAAGCAATTGCTATAGAAATAAATAAATAAATGGCGAATTAACGCGGCCCCAGCAAGGCCCCCAAGGCCGAATAAAAGCTGACCGACTATGGCAGGAACTGGTAGAGTTACTAAATTCCCTTGGTGGAGGAATAATAGAGCCATTGGACAAATGGAAGAAAGTAAGACTCTCACACAAACCACTGTAAAATATTATTTGGTTTCCTATTACATTTAGTATTCTACAAGATGAAGTACATACAACAATCAGTTTACTTCATATACTAGAAAATGATTGATGAAAACATGCATGAATGTTTATGTTCGAGTGTGGGCAGATTGGAAAACTAAAAGAAAGAAAAAAGCCTTGGGAAGATGTTGTGAGGCTTCTGGTACTGGTGGTGGTCCAAGCAGCTGACAAACTCTAATTGGTTCAGAAGGGAGAGTGTTGGGCATAATGGGTTTGACTGCTGTCATTGGTCAAGCTGGAATTGGAGAGGCTTTGATGACAGTTTTTTCGTTGCTTGTGTGAAGTGTATTTTTTCTAATTTAAATTCCACATATTTTTCAGGCGCCACCATCACAGCTAAACTCTTTATCACCACCGACCAGAGATTCTGTACATATTGCCTGCCCGTCCCTTTCTGCCACAGATGCAATTATGTTGGATTTCATTCCTTCTGGTTATGTACAAGGTACATTTCATTTTTTTTTTAATATTCAATGTTTTGGCTAAATAATTCATTTGGGCACATTTTAATATATGACTGTAATTATTTATTCTCAGCAACACCAGCATCTCGCCTGTCCTTCACTGCCACCTACTCCCGCTGGAGAACTTCCATGCCATCCTCCACCACCAGTGCTAACGACGACGCCCGGCATTGCGTCCGCGCCGACGCCGTCAGCGACGTCGCCTACCACGTCCACGTCACGGGCGGCTCCGCAGCGGCGACGGCATCGGGCTAGCCCGTCGCCCACCACATCCACGCAGCGGCGCAGTGGGCTGCTTCGAGCGCGCACACGGCGAATACAAACGCCCCTCGAACGAGCCACGAGCGAGTTCGTGGCTGTCGAGCATCGCCGGCTACAACTAGAGGCAGACTGGGAAAAAAAATATCACGAGAGGGAGATGGAAAGGTTGCGATTGGAATCGAGAAGAATTGGAATGGAAGAAAAGCTATATCTTATTTGAAGTCCTTTAGCTGCTACTGTAGACAATTTGATAGAAATTTTACCACAGTTGAGACTGAAGTGGGTACGTACGGGAGATAAATAAAAGCCGGTGTACACTTGCTTTGTTTACTCCAAAGTTCACACACGTACCGTACAAAGTTCGAAGAGTAGAAGGAGAAAGTCAACACAAGAGAAACACAAATAGAAAGTCACGTAAGCACAAGTAGAAGATATAAGCAGAATTCACAAGCTTAGGCAAACAAGCGCGCGAGTAGCATTTAGTACTTAGCGGAAGCGGGCGTCTGGTTAGAGGGCATCTAGCGGACTGCCGGTAGGTGAAGCGCGAGGAAGAGGGAGGGGTCCCGCTTGCGGCGCGGCCGCCGGCCGGCGCAACCGGTCAGTGACTCACGCGCTTGTTTGCTGGGCGGATTTTTTTAAAAGTGTACCTTAGGTTTTCATGATGTCCCTTAAGCTTAATGTTTTTTTTATTTACTTAATTGCAATAAACTAAGATTTTTCAAACGTGTCTTGATGGAGCATATGTTTGGTAGCATTTCTGTATTTCTTTTTTTTATTGTTTCTGGTTTATTTATAACTTTTCAGTAAAATTAAATGACTAATAAGTAGGTTTTTGTCATGTCCCCTCGTCAAACAGTAACTTAAAAAGTAGAATTACAGTTTAATTATCAGTATGTAGATTAATGTAATTACATTATTAGACGGCTTAAATAATATATTTCTGATAAACCTAGATACAACAATTCATTAATAACAAATTGATTTTAAATTATTTTTTAAATCATAGTCTGGAAATTTGACCGGGTGGAAGTTTCCCGTGAGTAACGCGAATTTAAGTGGTTTTAAAAAAATATTACTAAATTTTAAATATATTTTTTCGTTGGCAACATTACAAAGCTGTCTGATTGACTGCCGCCATCTTGACAACAAATTTTCTGTCATCGTGCACAACCGCTACAAGGAGGACGCGTACAGTGTGTGCATAAAATATATCCAGTGACTAGCGGCACTTTTTAAGGTAATTGAACAATTTTTTACACGTTTCCTACTTAATTTACGAACTGTTAGTTAATAGTTTTATAAATTGTTGCATAATTTCCTTGATATAACGGCAAATCATGGAAATAAAAATGCAAACATATTTTTTGTCGGACTTTCGTTACATTCCACTGACTAATTCTGACGAAAACGTTACTCAATGGAGAAAATTGTTAGTCAGTGGAACACTAAAGCTGTATTCACGACGAACAGCGTTCCGTCAGATCATCACATAATATTTTATTGCGTTATTAAAATAGACACAAAATCATTAAAACTAGCAACTGTTTTGAATTGAATTTGGATATTTATTTGTTTTTGTTGTGCTTGTATTGTTTTTGAAACATTGTCAGACAGTGACTATATTAAGATTTTTTTCTCAATAACACGTGGAGTTTCAACTAAAACAAAATCTTAAATATTTTAGAACCAAATTTAGGTTCATGTATGTGCACGTGCGTTTTTTCATTCCACTTAAGGCAGGATTGCAGTAAGCGATAAAACTACGTACAAAAAAACGGGCACTGACGACTCGCAGCGCCCAAAATTTTAATTGTTTTTCTTCGTGGAGAAAATAAATAAATAATAACCATTGAACTATAATGTACTAGCGTACTAGAACCGACACCACGAAGAAAATCTGGGTCTCAGACGCGAGGTGCGCGGGGAGGAGCTAAAAAAAAAAACAGAATAAAAAAAAATAATAAAAAAAACCAAAAAAAAAAACCAAAAATCAATGAAAAATCTAAAATCGGTCTAATTTAACTGTTACACAATTTTGCGACAATGTTTTCAACTAACTTTTTAGACCTATGTATCCTGCTTATGTGTGTGAAGTTTCATTAAAATCGCTTCAGTCGTTTCGAAAAATAAGGACTTGAAAATTTGTATGAAATGCCGTACGGCGGGCGTACAAGCTCTTAACAACTGAACTGATTTAGATGCGGTATCTTTAGAATCCTTCCCAACTTTATTGTTTTAAAGAGTGTTAGAGAAAAGTATTTAAATTGTAATTTGATTATTAGGTGATAATAATGCCTCTCACATCAGCTGAGAGAGTTAGGCGACACAGGGACAAATTAAAGCAAGACCCAATAAAATTTGAAGAATACAAGAAAAAACATGCAGCTCTCGTAAAATCAAAAACCAAAAAAGTGTCTGATCTCTCAGAAGCTGAGAAAGAAAAACAAAGAGAGAAATGGAGAAACCAAAAACGTAAACAAAAAAGTAAGAAGGAAAATCGTTCTGCAAGCGTACCGCCACTGCAGACTCCTGAGCCTATTGTTTCCATACAGATAAAACGAAGGAATACCAAATTAGCGAAAAAGTATAATATAGCTCTTAAAAGAATAGGAATACTAACAACTCGTTTAGAGACAGCTCGAAAGAAGTTATACAGACTTAAAAAAAAATATGAAAAAACTGAAGAACTTGTTGATAAGATGAAAACAAGGCAAGAAATTTTAGAATTTACACTAAAACAGACACTAAAACAATGTAAAACTCAACAAGAAAAAAGGATCGCTAAAAGAATAGTTCTTAACGAAAATGTAATACGTGCTAGGAAGAAAACATATATAACAAACTTAATAGGCTTGAAAGGTAAAATAAGAAAGCGTCAAGAAGCTTTAAAAAATAATACAATAAAAAGAGAAATAGAAAGTTTCTACTTACGAGACAATATCAGCAGATGTACTGCTGGCAAAAAAGAATGTCGTACTGAAAAACGATCGAAGAGAAAAGAACAGATACGATATCTTACGGATACATTAGTCAATTTACACCAAATATATAAATCTGAAGGTGGCAGATACAGCCTAGCAACATTCTACAAATATAAGCCTTTTTTCGTCTTAACTCCGGGCGTACAAAACCGAGAAACTTGTTTATGCATCAAGCATGGTAATTTCGACTTTTTGTTGCATGCTCTGCACGTACATAAACTGTTGCTAAATTGCAAATCTGTGAAAGATGTCTTATTACTAGTAAGTTGCAACTTGGAGTCATTTAAATGTATGAACGGCGAATGTGAGGCATGCAAACTATCAAAGTTAGATTACCACCTTGCAGAAGATCAGGCGCGCGCGAAATGGGTGCAATGGGAGCGTGAAGACCACGAATACATTAAGACTGAGAAGGGAATTTCCAAGACTGTAGTTACAAAAAAAAAGCTCTAAAGTATTGAAGGAAGGAACAATTCGTACTTTAATTAAAAATTTTGAAACCAGTATTCCACAGTTTAAAAAACACTATTACACCTGGAAACACCAGCAGCGACAATACCAAAGTCTTATTAACACATTAAACGAAAATGAGGCCTTAATATTATGTGATTTTTCCGAAAACTATCAATGTAAGCTACACACAGAAATTCAGTCGATGCACTTTGGTGCATCCAAACAGCAAATCACTCTCCATACAGGTACTTTTTTTAAGACTTCTTTTTTTAGCACATTTTCTTCTTGGTCAATGCGCATAAAGGAGAGATCTCCATTCATAATCAGTCAATATACTTCTTTTGTTATTCTACTTTCTACATACTTTCCAAATGTAATCAACATTATTTTAGGATTAATTATTAGTTAACTTGTAATTTGATTAAGATTTATTTTTTTCTTAATTACAGGAATGATATTCTGGAAAGACCAGTCAATCTTTTTGTTCAATTGCGGATAATAATTGCCACGAGCCAGCAGCAATATGGGCTCACCTTATGCCTGTTATAAAAATGATGAAAACGCTGAAACCTGAGACAAACATTATTCATTTTTATTCGGATGGCCCAAGCTCTCAGTATCGCCAAAAGAAAAATTTTTATCTTCATAATTTGTTCACGTCAAAACTGAATCTCAACTATTCTACATGGTCTTTTACGGAAAGTGGTCATGGAAAAGGAGTTGCTGATGGCATTGGTGGTTCCATTAAAAGAGCACTTGACCGCCATGTTACCTATGGAAATGATGTCACGAATGGTACAAAAGCTCATGAGGCATTGCAAAAGCTCATGAAGTCCATACGATGTTTTTATATTAAGAACACCGATATTGAAAATATTTGCAAAATAACTCCTCAAGACTTAAAGACCATAGTTGGAACAATGAAAATTCACCAAATCATATCGACTCGCCAAGGTGTTATTAAACACAGAACCCATTCCTGTTTTTGTGGAAATAACAAAGGATTATGTGATTGTTTTGCTCCACTAAGTCATAGTTTCACAGAGTCTGGTGCAATTAATAACCATTCAAATATAATATCCTTCAAAACTGACATTCATCCAACTGGTACAATATCACCACCCATAGCTAACACTCGTTTGACAGACACAAACTCATTTCATAGCTTCACAGACTCTGGTGCAATAAATAGTCATTCAAAAATAATCTCATTCAAAGCTGACATTCATCCATCTGGTACAATATCACCACCCAGAGCTAACACTCATTCGACAGACACACATTCATCTCATACTTTCACAGACTCTGGTGCAATAAATAGTAATTCAAAAATAATCTCATTCAAAGCTGACATTCATCCAACTGGTACAATATCACCACCCAGAGCTAACAACACTCATTTGACAAACACACATTCATCTCATACTTTCACAGACTCTGGTGCAATAAATAGTAATTCAAAAATAATCTCATTCAAAGCTGATCATCCAACTGGTACAATATCGATGAAGATTTAAACACGACATTCAGACGGAACGACGATTTTTCAAAACATGTCAAAAACTTGGAGTTTGAAGAAGTAAATAAGAAAGTTTATAATGACACACCAAACCCGATATTACTCAATGCCGAGCTTACGAGTTACCGAACAACAGAGGTTGATGAAGAAAATACACAGTGTTCTGAAATATGTCCACCTGAAATATCAATCCAATTATGTCCATCTCCTGAAATACAATTTATAGGTCTATTTGATCAAGACATTGATTCAATTTTGAATACAATTTCACAAGACATAACAGTTTCGAATCAACTAGGTCCTCACACACTTAGCGAAGGTCGACAAGATATTATTGGTCAAACCATGCAATTCAAAAAACGTAAATTAACCGAAGCTAATCAAAATAATTTAACACCCAAACAAAAAAAAAAATTTCATAATAGAACGGAACTACCAACTGTCTATCCTAAAGCCAAAGAAAATATCCAACCCAGAGTTTCAAAAGCTATAAAAACTTCCATAAGTCGAACCATACAATGTGCCACCTGCAACCAACACGTGTCGCCATTTCGATCAAGAATAATAAAATGCATGGCATGCAAAAAATCTATTTGTTCAAAATGCAGTGACGGCTATACTTATTTTGATTACGTATGTAACAATTGTTTAGGCGAAGAATAAAAAGGTGTGTAGTTGATTAGGATACCAAGGTCCGTATTAAATTACAGAACCATACTCAAGACTCAAAACATTACTTAAAACTCGTTTAAAGCCTTTTGATTAATTGAAACTAGTTAAGTAATGTAACGTGTATCTTGAGTGAGGTTCTATAATACGGACCTAAGAAAATGTTTTCTTCTTCTGCCTGCCCTTATCCCATGTCATTTGGGGTCGGCGCAAAATGTTTTCTTCTTCCATTCTCCTCTATCAGCAGTCATTTAAACATTCACTCCTTTTTCATAACATATTATCCTGTCTCACACAATCCATCAATCTTTTCTTTGACCTACCTCTTCCTCTACATTCGTCAACACACATATATTCATCACTCGTCTGATCACATGATTTTCATCCCTCCTTAGTACATAGCCATACCATGACAGACGATTTCCTTTCAATTTTTCAGTCATTGGAGCTACTTTCAAACTTCCTCTAATATACTCATTTCTCACTTTATCCATTCTTGTCAACCCACACATCCATCTAAGAAAATGTTTTGCGTAGGGAAATCTACGATCCCAAGTTACCAAATATAGGGCGTAGGGCTTCAGACGATTATTTTCAATAATACTGGTGTTTCTTAAAATATATTAATAAAATTGTTCCAGGTAAAATCATAAGTCCGTTGCAACTTTGCCATCGCAAGATACCAGAATAGGTTCAAAAACATGGTTATAAATGATAACATTATGGATGTAGATAAGTTTTTAACCAAAAATGATTTTACGCAATGTCTACACTATCGCCTGATTTGGCCTTGGACGTGGACACATTTTGTTTTAGCTTCGAAATGTTTTGGTTGTGGACACATACTTCCTTGGCCAAAAGTATTAGGCACCCCCATAAAACACGTGCTACTAATAAAGTATAGCAAAAACAAAGCTATCTGTTAAACAATAGCCCATGAGGTGAATACAAATGTTATTTAAAACCATAAATAAGAAATTTTGACGTGCCATAAAACACCTGGTCCGCAATTAGTGGGAAATGGCATTTAATGACAAATATTTCTTTTTTTTTCTCAGTCTTCTTTCGCTGTTCATGGTGTCAAGAAGCTAGTGTGTGTTATTTATTTGTCAAGTAGAGGCTGCCTATTTTAAGAAATGCCTAAACAAAGTGAACTTTGTATAGAAAAACGGATAAAAATCCAGATTCTACACGAAGAGGGCAAATCCCAGGTAGAGATCGCCAAGTTGGTAAAATGTCCTCGATGTGCGGTGCAATCTGCTCTTAAAAGGTTCGCGGAGACTGGTTCTCACACAAACAGAGTGAAAACGGGCAGAAAACGTGTCACTATTGAGCGTCAGGACAGAAAACTGATTCGTGACTCTCTCAAGGACCGCAAAAAAACTTCTTCTGAACTCACTGCGGCTCTATCGGAGAACATTGGAAAGCCGATTAGTTCTCGAACGGCAAGAAGAAGACTCACAGAAGCGGGCTTAAGAGGCTGTAAAGCCAGGAAAAAGCCTCTGTTATCCGAGAATAACAAAAAGATCCGCTTAGAATGGGCTCTACGACACCAACATTATACCGAAGAAGATTGGTCCAATGTTGTATGGTCCGACGAATCGAACATTGAGGTAAGTTTTTATATCATCGGTATAAAACAACAACAACAATTACTAATTAGTTCATTAACTTTTGTAAGAATTACAACCAATCTAACATGGGTGTTTTTTTTAAAATGTTTTTAGATATTCGGAACGCCGGGTGTGACGTTTGTGAGGCGGCGTGTCGGCGAGGAATACCATCCAGATTGTGTGGTACCTACCGTCAAACACGGAGGCGGCAGCATTATGATCTGGGGCTGCATGGCTGCCGATGGGGTTGGCGAAATGTTTGTTTGCGAAGGCCGCATGAACAGTGAAAAGTACAGCAATGTGCTAGAAACTGTGTTGATGCCTTCGTTGGTGCGTATTTTCGGTGGCACCAACTTAGACGGCGTCAAATTCCAGCAAGATAATGCTCCATGTCATAAATCGGCGACCACGATGGCTTGGTTTAGAAATAGCAGCATTGTCTTGCTGGACTGGCCGGCGCAGTCTCCAGATCTGAACCCCATCGAGCATCTTTGGGGTATATGAAGTGCAAGATACGGGAGCATAGCATTACATCAAAGGCAGCGTTAAAAAATGCCTTAGCAAGTGAGTGAGATGCCATAAGTCCTGATGAGTGCACAAAGCTCGTACGCAGTATGCCCCAAAGGATTGCTGCGGTGATAAAAGCGAAGGGTGGATCCACTAAATATTAATATTTTTTATTGTTTTAATAAATATATAAACATAGACAGCAAAATTAGTTTTATTTTTCATCCCAAATGTGTGTAATGCAATCATTTGTAGGGTGCCTAATAGTTTTGGCCAAGGCTGTATTACCAAGTTCTGCAAAACGGTCCATGCCTCCTCACTTCACCAGTATCATGAATACTGCACAAATAAATGTGTTAGTAGCCAGCAGTTTCTTTTGGTGCAAATATTGTGGGTATGCTGCGTATCATCACTATCAACATGATGAATGCGATTACTGTTATTAATTATTATTTAAGTATGATTGCAGCTCAAAAACAGTTTTATTATCCTGTATACCAATGTTCCTATTATTGTGACAATATGTGATTCTTGTCTAATTATAAAAAAGTCAGTTTTAATAATATTTTAAGACATTGTGTTAAGAGATTGTATGTAAGTTTTTTTTTTTGTTTTGCTTTAAGAAGTTTATTTAGTTTTTCTAGTTAGGTATATTGAACTTCCCAACCATCGTCACCAATGCGTTCGAAAGCAGCTTTATTAATAATAAAATAACAATAGAAACACTGGTAATCTTATGATTACCAGTGTTCCTATTGTTATACTGGTAATCATAAGATTACCAGTGTTCCTATTGTTATTTTATATACGTGATATATTATGGTGTGTCTATATCTGGCGAATGCACCGCTCGCGCGCAGTTCGCAAGCCGTTCGCGAGCGGCGCATTTGTCAGAGATCTGGACGCACCATTCTCATTAAAACAAACTCAGTTTTAATGATATTTTTAAGGTTTTTTAAATATTGTTTTTCATTAAGAAGTTTATTTAATTTTCTAGTTATATTGAACTTCCCAACCATCATCACCGATGTACAGTTCAAAAGCAGCTTTATTATTATGATTACCAGTGTTCCTATTGTTATTTTATATACGTGGTATATTATGGTGCGTCTACATCTGGCGAATGCGCCGCTCGCGCGCAGTTTGCAAGTTTAACCGCTAGGCACGCCACTGACTAAAATAGGTAGCAAATTAGGTATATACATGGGTATAATTGAACGTGACCCGAACACTTAACGTAGGTCTTGATTTATTCAATATTTTTATTAAATTAGTAAGTAAATATGTTTATAATTAATTACTCGTTTTGTTCTAGGGCAGGCATACGACCAATTTAAAAAATCATATTTCATCGAAACATGTGCAAGAATACCTACTTATAACAACTAATATAAATAAGGAAAATCAACAGCACAAACCAAGTACATCTCGACATTCTACAACATCAGACTAAGTTATAAACAATTGTGTAAAATTAGTTACAGTACATGGGCGACCTCTTGCATTGATACAAGATAAAGCATTTCAAGACATAATTAACATAGCTGTTTCTTCTAATATTCAAACTAAACACATAAATATAAAAGTAATAAAGGGAATGATACCGGAAAAAGCATACCAAATAAAATCAAAAATCGCGTCAGAAATTATAAATAATTTAATAAGCCTTAAATTTGATTCAGCCTCATATTTGGATAAAAATTTCTTAGGCATTCATTTACAATATATAAAAGAAGGCCAGATAAAAGTTAGAAATTTGGCTGTTTTGGAAATTTTAGAACGACAAACTGGCGAATTCCTACAAGAAAAGGTTTTAGAGCTCTTAAATGATTGTTTGATACCGACGGCTCAAATATATTCAAAATATACTGATAACGGCAGTAATTTTAAAAGAATGTCAAGATTGTTAACAGCTCATTGCTCTACATTATCAGGAGATATTAATACCGACATGAATAGCGATTGTGAGATCGACGATGAAAATTATGGTGATGATTATAATGATAACATTGGACTTGAAACGGATACACCGTTGGAATTAAACGTTGATGTATTTATTAACGCAATGACAAATGAATTCAAATCACGTATTATGCTCTATGCGGCACACACACTGCAACTCGCAGTTAAAGACGCTATTGCTGGCAATTTACAAGTACAACTTTGTATTGAAATTGCAAGAAAGCCGGTAAAAGTTTTACGACGCCCAACTATGAAAAACTTTATAAAATCTAAATATTTAAACAAACCTATCATTGATTGTCCTACTAGATGGTCCTCCACTTTCCAAATGTTAGTGCGATTGGTTTCACTAAAAGATATATGCGACAGCCAGTCTGAGCTATCGGACATTTTCTCAGACGACTTCTGGAGACAAATTACAGAAGTTCTCACGTGCCTTAAGCCTATCAATGGGGCGACAGAAGCTTTACAGCGAGAACAGCTAACAATTGGCCATTTTTTACATAACATGGATGAATTGCAAAGCCAAGCTTGAATCGATTCCAAGCGTATTTGCTAATGAATTAGTAACTAATATGAAATTACGGGAAAGAACATTATTAAATACAGATTTAGTCTTGGAAAACTTGTACATAGATGGTGGTGTAAATGTATTGTTATCAGAAAAAGATAGCCTAAAACCTCAAAAATTATTATCTGAAACATATAAACAGTTACAAAGCCTAAAATCGCTTGATGCTGAAACTCGAGAAGTGATATGCACTACAGTTTGCACTAGCCGGCATGATAGTGCCAATTCTAGTCATGACAATGATGTTTTGGAAAAACGTTTACAAGAAGCTGAGGCACTTCGTGGTCTGCCCGGAAGAACTTCACTCGATAGTTTTGAAGGAATGCTTCAAAAATTGAGATATGAACCGAGAGTGCCCCTGGATAAAAATATATTAGCTTACTGGTTAAAGACGTGCCTAAAAACCCTACTTTGTTAAATGTCGCTACTTGCGTGTTAGCTGCTCCAGCAACACAAGTATCCGTGGAAAGGCTTTTTTCTTCCGTAAAATTTATCCTTAATCCATTAAGGAACAATATTAGCAGCAGCTTATTACAAGACATCATGTTAATCCGTTCCAATCATGACTTATTTACTTAATTAATATATTGTTTATTATACTTACATAATATAATTATAATTAGCTGTGAATGGCTGTGATTCGCTATCATTCATTCACCATTATTGACAAATGTGATTTCAAAATTTTTGTAAGACTGATTAGTGTGTAATGTTAATGTAACAAAGGGCATTGTCTGGACTTGGCCATTTTTAAACACTATACTATGCAAAAAAATAATTTACCAATATTTTAAATTCTATTTTAGTAAACATCTAATGCAAATAACTTTGTATCAATTAGCACTGTAAAAAAAACAATTTATTTTAGTATCTGATTTGATGCTACACATGAACCGGCTTTGGTTTTGGTTACAGTGTTGCCAAACGAAAACTCCATAAAACAACAAATTCAAAACGATTTAAATTACAGTGCAATCTCTCCGCTGTATTTAACACGGTTTTCGTTCAATCACATCATGATAATAAACGATATAAATGATTTAGGACATAAAAATGATAAACGGACGTTTTATAGATTATTTCTGGAGAACATTAACATTTTGATCGATTTTAAATGGATCGATAATTGTTTATTTATATGGCAACATGACGCTCAAAAAAAGAGTGTCAATTTGTCAAAATGACAGATATCATTCGCGTTGTTTTTTTGCATTGTGAGTGTTATTTTTATGAGTTTTACAGCGACTACTTTGGTTTTTTAAATGGATTCCGATTCTTCCCTTCTTGACGACCCCGGCACTTCTATGGACCCCGAACCTTGTACTTACTTTGAACCTGGCAAACCTACGGACACCGAACCCCGCCCTAACGATAACCCCGGCTTGAATGTGGACATGGATCCCGTGTTGTCTCACGGTGATCTTATGACGAATGAAGTGACAACGCAGCGGTGTGTGAATTTTGTGGAAGCGATTTATTTCAAAGGAGGAGACACAGCCTCATTCTAATGGATGTGCGGTTAACTGTATAACATTGGATTGCTCCTCGTTTGGTAAGTTTTTATTACCGTTAAATCCAAAAGTTATAGTTAGTTAGTTATAGTTTTAAATAAAAATCAAAAGCTTATAAAACTAACAATATATATTTATTGGTTTGTTTAGATTGAAGATGATAGTTTAGTTTGTCATCCTTGCTGGACTATGGCTCTTCATCATTCGGGGATGCAAATAATAAATGAACCAACTACTAGCAGTGGTCATCGTCGAAGTATCTGTGTCTGCTGTGGATGCTCTTTGTTACGAACAAGATCTCATAGGCTGCATACTGAGACGGAAAGAGAATCTCGTATTAGGAATATGGTGATGGAAAAGATTGCTCCTCGTCAAGTAAGTACCTATTTTAAATAATTATTGAGTGTATTTATAAATTGCAATAATTATAATGTATATTATTTCTCACCAGTTTTGTTAAAATTCATATTTACAATAAAGCGGGAAACTGGAACATAAACTAAACAAGCTTGTATATAGTGGCACTCTGGGACTCTCCCGACAGCAGCATTTGGACATAGTTTGGCATATGTTTTTGCGTGCCTTGGTTTTGTGTATATAAATCTAAGCACATATTTTTAATTAGTTTTTTTTTATTACTTCTAATATTTATTTCTTTTGTTATAGTTACATGGATCCGATCAAATCTGTCATACCTGCTGGCAACGAGTAGATCGAGCTGCTGTCCGTTCCACTGAGGCGGAGACATTCGAATGAAACAACTATCAACTTGCCTTTGTATACCAGAGCATCAGGCACTCAAAGATACTGTTTTTATCCAGATTGTCATTCGACCCAAAGGCTAGCTGCTCCTAAATGGCTAAGGGTGATGTTATTTGTAGATTATAAATTCTATGTGCCACAGAACTGTAGGATTTGCTCATTACATTTATACACTAATCATTGGGAAGTTCTAGCTGATATCCAGTCACCCATTCATACATTTAATAATAATAATAAAACTTTATTTCGGACAACAGTATCCATAGTTTTGTTAGTATTTTAGTGTTAGTAACAATGATGATGCTTAGGTATTAGATTAGTAGTTAATGCAGAACACATACAAGATTTTGCAACATTTGTAAATGAGCGACAGTTAATCCTGGATTTTTCGAATATAGAAACTATGTCAGATGAACTTTTGCATTATTGGGTTGGGTTGAGCATAGAGCATAGAGCAATTTGGACAACTCTATTTAGAATTGCCAGAATTGCAAAACATTCATCAAAATAAATTAGCGCTTGCTGCCTATCTAATTAAATTGCGAACAGGAGATAGTGATCAAAGGATCTCAAAACTTTTAAATATACCTCGCACTACACTAATGAGGTTAATGGGTCAAGCTCGAGATATAATAGAACGACTATTTGTCCCAAATAACTTAGGGATCAATAATATAAGTAGAACACAAATCGCCGTCCCCGGAGAATAAAATGATAACTGCCATTATCTTAGTATTAGTGTTATGCCATTTTTTAGATCTGTGGGTGGTAATATATCTGCTCAATTTTTTCGTGATTTTTATACCGTTATTTGACGAAGTTACAAATTTTTACAATAGTATTCAAAGATTTAACGCAGGCCTTAAATTACGAGAGTAAAGTGTTAATATGATGTTATCGAAATGTTTTCCTACTTGTTAGTATGACAAACAGTCATACAATTATGTTCTCGTTAAAAATATTCGACTAGATAATGATAAAAGCAGTTATCATTTTATTCTCGTTCAAAGCCAACTAGTCGCTTCGTTTAAAGATGTGTTAGTAAAACGACTGTTATGGTTTTGTACAGTAAGACATATTGTCATCCTCTTCCCTCACTTGGATTTTACGCAAACGCAATAAAATAGGAGATCACGAGAGGCAGTGGCAATTTATCGTTAATCATATCTACAATAGTCAATCATGTTAAGAAAATCACCGTAGAGCAGAAACGCACCCGAACTCAATCAATTAATTACTTCTTTACAATAGATTCAAAAAAGCAACAAGTGTGTAAAACATTTTTAATAAATACTCTAAGCATTTCTCATCAAACTGTGTATACAGCACTGGAAAAATCGAAACCTGACGAAAATTTTATAGATAAACGAGGGCGACATGAAAATAGGGCGTAAAATGCCCATTGCGGCAGAAGAAAGCATCATAAAGCATATTGAGTTGTTCCCCACTGTTGAGTCTCATTACATAAGAAAAGATTCTACAAGGAATTACCTCTCGGAACTACTTAATATATCTAAAATGTATCGCCTCTACACAGCCTGGTTTGGACAGCAAAGATTTGACTGTCGTTTAGTGGCCAAAGGGCAGCCTTTGGCCACTAAACGACAGTACGTGACAATATTCAACACCAAGTTTAATTTTTCATTTTTTAAGCAAAAAAAAAGACCAGTGCTCTCAGTGTACTCGTTATCGCCAGGCTGATTCAAAAACCCAAGAAATATTGCAAGAAAAATATGATAATCATCCAAAAAAACAAAGAAAGAGTACGGCAAATTAAAAAAGAAGAAAAAGAATCTGTTGATCCTTCAGAAACAACTGTAGCAATCTTCGATTTGGAAAAGGTTTTGAGCATCCCACAATCTGAGGTTGGATCGTTCCACTACAAAAGGAAGTATCACATTTATAATTTCACTGTGTTTGATGCTACTCATTGTCAGAGTAAAGGTTATTGTTATGTTTGGCATGGTCACATTGCGAAAAGGGGGGCGAATGAAATTGGTAGTTGCTTATGGCAATTTCTACTTAATCAAAAACAAAGAGGCATCCATAACATATCATTTTAGTCCGACGGTTGTTGCGGAAAAAACAAAAACAGATTTATATTCGCTCTATATATTTTTGCTGCACAGAAGCTTCAATTGAATATCACCCATAGATTCTTTGAAACCGGCCACGGCCAGAGTGAGGGGGATTCAATGCATTCCAACATTGAACGTGAATTAAAACACAAAGTTGTATAATACGCCTGATCAGATGTACACAATCATTATGAACGCGAAGGTACATGGAAACAAATATCAAGTTAAAGAGATGACGCAAATGGAATTTCACAATATAAAGGAGTTAATAGAGAATAAAAACTGGTTAAAAAATTATGAGAGCCAAAAAATATCATGGACTCAAATCATGGAAGTAAATGCCTCACATTCAAATCCTTTAATTTTAAAATATAAATACAACTTTGATTCCGAATTATCCCAATTAAATACAGATTCTCTCAGAAGAGTAAGAGGCAGGCCGGGTACTGGCCAGTTACCAAGCCCAAGTCCTCCAAACGTTATACACTGAGCCTATTCCAATAAGCAAGGCTTTATATGATGATCTTATGAGGCTCTGTAAGGCAGGAGATATTCCAAGTTACTATCATGGTTTTTACGAGTCCTTGACCTATGAGAGTATTAAATCAATCACATACTATTAGCCGAACTGTTTGTTTATGAGTAGCCAAAGTCCGCTAGAAATTGGACAATCCCCTTTTAATCATTATTTAAATGCTGACAAAATAAATGTAAGTGATTAGTGATTATGTAACAAATTTTCATCATTATTTAAAAGCTGACAAAATAAATGAAAGACTGATTAGTGATTACTAGCGACCCGCCCCGGCTTCACACGGGTGCAATGGAGAAACACTGAACATTATTTCTCGTAAAAAGTATAGGATAAAAAATGGTTATTGTGGGTTATCCCTAAGAGATAGACATATACAATTGCGGACTTTTTTGTAGACCTTTTTAAGGTGTACAATACTGTAGTACATTATTTTGATCTATCTCGACGGGTTCAGCCAGCGTTTACAATGTAAGCGCAAAAAATGTGTTTATTTACGACATTACATTAGAAACCTCTAAAATTATCAGTGTTTATCTACTATATTATGCATGTATTATACATACAAACCTTCCTCTTGAATCACTCTATCTATTAAAAAAAAACCGCATCAAAATCCGTTGTGTAGTTTTAAAGATCTAAGCATACATAGGGACAGACAGACAGGGAAGCGACTTTGTTTTATACTATGTAGTGCTGATGTAACAAATTTTAATTATTATTTAAATGCTTACAAAATAAATGAAAGTGATTAGTGATTATGTAACAAATTTTAATCATCATTTAAAAGCTGACAAAATAAATGAAAGACTGATTAGTGATTATGTAACAAATTTTAATCATTATTTAAATGCTTATACTTAAGTGTTTCGACGTAACTCAGTATGGTAATGTAGGCGTGTGATCTCATACATGGAGGTAAAAACTGAAGCTCTCCTATAAGCAAATTTCCAAAATAATAATTTCTTTTATCCAGCTCCTTGTCAAAAAAACAGTGAATACATTTTTCATCATTATCTGTAACGTTCTCACGTGATTCTTCGACTTTTTTCCTCTTTTGATTACTGTTTTCACGATAATCATTCTGAAATTCACAAGTTTCTTTGTTTTCATTTATTGTCGCCTCGGGTACATGTTTCCTTTTATTTATGATAATTGTACTTTTTTATTAAAGATTGTGATTTGTTATCTGTGCCATTACTGCCGTACTCAGCGAAACCCGAACCTGAAAAGTAGTATCTATTTAATTTAGTTCGTTACTTTTTCACTAATATCATAATGAAGAATATTATTTTCTAAGTTTTTTTTTTTTATTACTCCTCCCAAGAGTATAGCACAGCGCGATAGCGAAAGACTGTCCCCCAGTGCCCCATACACGACATCAGGAAAGTGCGCAGAGTTATATCAACTTTATACAACTAGCACCCTCATGAGCCACCGAGTCAAAGGCCTTCTTACAATCTATCCAGCATGTCCTTCTTCCTTTCGTTAACGGCGAACATGTTGTCTAGTGGCCATATCAATGAGGAGCAAGTTTTTTCCTCTTTTGATTACTGTTTTCACTATAATCATTCTGAAATTCGCAAGTTTCTTTGTTTTCATTTATTGTCGCCTCGGGTACATGTTTCCTTTTATTTATGATAATTGTACTTTTTATTAAAGATTGTGATTCGTTATCTGTGCCATTACTGCCGTACTCGGCGAAACCCGAACCTGAAAAGTAGTATCTATTTAATTTAGTTCGTTACTTTTTCACTAATATCATAATAAAGAATATTATTTTCTAAGCTTTTTTTTTTATTACTCCTCCCAAGAGTATAGCACAGCGCGATAGCGAAAGACTGTCCCCCAGTGCCCCATACACGACATCAGGAAAGTGCGCAGAGTTATATCAACTTTATACAACTAGCACCCTCATGAGCCACCGAGTCAAAGGCCTTCTTACAATCTATCCAGCATGTCCTTCTTCCTTTCGTTAACGGCGAACCTGTTGGCTAATGGCCATATCAATGAGGAGCAGCTCCTTAGTACCGCGGGACCCGTTTCTACATCTAATTTGAGAAGCGGACATGATGGTGGCTTGTTTGCTAATTTTGCATAATGGAGTTTCTTGTCCATTCTTCTCCATACGAGCCTACCTTTCTGAATGGGAGTAGAATCACTTGTATTTTCTTATTTTTAATGTTTTACGTTCAAAAGTGGCTTATAAGGGCCTAATTGAAATACATAATTTAACGTTGTCTTTGAAAATTTTTACATCATCATCAGTATCGCTGGCGTCACCTGAAACACAATCAATCATATTGGTAATTAAGTAATAATATAAGTACTAAATAAGTAGGTACAAGACTGTGATTCACTTCACTTGTAACTTAACATAATTACTTAACAAATATAATTACATGTCATTGTCATAATATTAACATTAATTTAACTCAGTACTTTAAATAATAACCACTTTACTGTCTTTTGCAATTTGGTATCCCAAGACGCACAATATTAAATAAAATAAAAAACTAACTTTTGAAGTCAGTGGGTCATCCCACTGTTTTGACAGCTGCAGAAGAAAACCAAATTGTACGAGTTTTACAAGCTTCTAGCGATTTTGGCTCCCCGCTTACTGAAGTGGATCTAAAGCTTGTAGACCATGAATATATAAAGAAAAATTCTCGAGATCATATGTTTAAGAATCAGATTAGTGGTGATGCATGGGTCCAGGGCTTTTTAGCAGGAAATGCTGATAAATTAACTGTGAGAACCACTCAAAATATTTCAAAGGCTAGAGCTGAAAAGGGACCTCAAGAAATAGCCGAATACTTTGACAATTTAAGTACAACATTAAAGGACATATACCAGCAGAAAATATAGTCAACTTTGATGAAACCAACCTGTCGGACGATTCAGGTTCTTCAAAGTGCATTTTTCGGAGGGGTGTAAAGTATCCCGAAAGAATAGTCAATTCCACCAAAGGAAATATATCTCTTATGTTTACAGCCACCGCAAGCGATAAATGTCTCCCCATATATGTTGTTTACAAATCAACAAATATGTACTCAGAATGGGTTAGTGGAGGACTACCAGATACCAGATATAACTGCACCAAATCAGGGTGGGTTGACAGTGGTATGTTTGAGAGTTACTTTGAAACCATAATCCTCCCATGGGCGCAAAATATATCAGGGACTAAAGTGGTCATTTGCGACAACTTGTCTAGTCATTTGAGCGTTAAAGTAGTAGAGTTATGCGAGCAAAATAATATCAAATTTGTTTTTATCCCTCCGAGATCAACACACATCACCCAGCCGCTAGACGTGGCATTTTTTGGGCCTTTGAAGAAAGCCTGGCGTAAAATTTTGTACCAGTGTAAGATCCGTAATCCAAACCAAACAACATTGAACAAAAACACTTTCCGAAATTGCTAGGAGAATTACTTGAAGCAAATCAAATGGGGGAGACAAAGAACATAAAAAGTGGATTTAAAGCATCAGGAATATTTCCGTTGAATCCCCGAGAAAATCTAAAGAAGATCCCAGAAATGCAAGAAGAAATATTATCATATGGAATCGATCAAGCATTGGTAGACTATTTAAAGGAAACTAGAGCGCCAAAGCCGATGCTAGTCAAAAGAAATAAAAAAATGAATTGCGACCCAGGCAAATCAGTGACGGTTTCCGATTTAAATTTTGATTTTGAGAAAAATTAAGCAAAACAAAAATCTTCTACAGTGGCAAAAATATAAAGAAAAACTAAAGGCTCCCTATTTTTAGATGAAGAAACTGGCCTTTTTGTAACTAAAAATGATCTAGTTTCACATGAGGATATTAACGAGAATCAAGAAGGCCGTTTGGATTTGGAAGAATATTTTGCCATCTCTCAGGATCAAGACTTACAATATCATCAACGAGGATCAAGAGAACTATTTGGATTGGGAAGGTGATTTTGCTGACTCCCAGCATCAAGATATTTCTTCTCCTTGAAGTCTCATCAAGCTTTGACCCAACTGTGAAACGTGAGGTCGTCGACAAATGTTTGTGTACGTGAACAGACCAGGACAAACATCCATTGTTTGTCCTGGTCTGGGTGTTTCTATGTATTATAAATAGGTATGTATTTACAAAAAAATAGTAGTAATATGTATTGTTTATCCGTTGTCCAGCACCCATAAGACAAGGTTCCGTGAAACACGCCAACATTGCCCACTTTTTTCAAATAATTACAATTTTAATACGATTTTTCTATGGAGACGTATGTATTTTCCTTCATCAGTTACAACTGTAAGATCATGTGCATGTGTTAGTATAGCAAAATTTACTATTATTCAACATTTAATTTAATATTCGTTCGATTTTGTTGGCGGGCAAAGTTATCTGGACTTTTAGCCAACTTTGCTCTCATTGATTTTTGACGCAAATATGGCATTTATGCAGATGACATAAAAACCAATACAAACATTTTGGTAAAGATGGCGTTTACTTTAGGAATGTAAACGAAATTATGAAAAGTATCATAACAAAATGACTGGGCAATGTTACCCTGTCATTTTTTCTCTTTTTCATACAATCCACATTTCGACTTCTAACAGTGCTAGGGTTGGCACATGGTACAAAATATAAATATATATACTTACTAAAGCGGTCGGGAGGAGCTGCGCCTCAAAAAATTGTGCAAGTGAACGATGGCCATCACTACAGTTGTTGCTTTATCTGGCTCAATTAGCATTGACTTCCTTAGTACCCTGAACACGGCTGACATGATTCCGAAGACGTTCTCAACCACCCTCCTGGCTCTACTGAGTATAATCGAAAATTCTTTCTTTAACCCTTAAATGCATGATTTATTGTATCGTATTGCAAAAAATGCTATTGTATATGTATTAATCTATAGAATTTAGAAAAAATATATATAATAAATATTAATATTCATAGAGTATATATATTGTTTTGACATAAAGAGGTGCGTTCAGACACTCACAGCTATCACATTCTTAAAAAAATTAAATAACGTACTTTGTTGCCATATGGCAACATTATGCATTTAAGGGTTAGACCCTTTGGCGTGAGCCTGCCCGGGGTAAGGTTTCATCACATTTTCATTCAACGCAAAGGCAGAATCACCCAGAATGAAGTATGGCAGTTGCTTATTTCGGCCTCGTTAAGGTACAGGTGTGGGCAAATGAAGAACATTATTTTCAAATATGTCAGTTTGCTATTCTTAAACACTCCTCCATCCGAGATTCGCCCTTGGCATCCGGTATCCGCCAAGAGAATGTTATAAATTTGCATCCACCATAGCAAACAGAACGATGCTGTGTGTTGACTTATAATTAAAATATTCTGCTCCGCTGTTAAATGGTGCTTGTAGCAAAACATGCTTTCCATCTATTGCTCCGACGTAGTGAAGAAAATTCCATAAATTGTTAACATCGGATATATTTTTCCAATCCAGCGAGTTGTCAAGAATCTGCAAGCGATAACACACCAGTTAAACTTTTATCATATTTTAGGTAAGCAACACAACGGAACCTGCGGACAATGAAGATGCAGCTCGAGCAGAAGAAATCCCGGAGCCACCAAATAGCTCAGTATAATCTGGGCCGCCAAGTAAAATAGCAAAACGCGATCCAAAGTTACAAATGCTGAAAGAAGATATTAGAATTTTAAAACCAGTCTCCTCAAATACCAACACGCAAAATGATGAGATTAAATCTTTTTTGAATTTCGCAGGAAGTAAAATGATGAAATATTCTGAGCACACTAAAAATATCGTGCAACAATGCACATGTGACATAATTTTTAAGGCAGACTACCAGACCAGCACACAAGCAATAGGACACAAACGTCTCAAGGTTATTCTTTAGTTCAACCAACCTCCATGCGTACAGCCAACCAGCCAATGTTGGATACTATACAGGCCCTAGTACATCAAAAAAATGTGTAACAGGTTTCCCAAATATATACGTCTGTAGGACAACCATCTCCGGGTCAACCATCTCCTGGACATCTATCAACTGTGAGAAACAATTCCAAAATTTTGAACAACTAAAATCGGACGTCGTTACATTTTTAACTCACAGAATTCGCAGTTCTGGGAAAAAGGGATTAGCGACTTCCCGTAGACTTAGAGGGTGACTATATAGTTGACTAATGTCGAAAGAAATAAAATTATAATAAAATAAAAAGTTTTTATTCGAAGTTTTGCACCAACATGATATTTGCCAACATATAAATTAAGTCAGGACCACCTAGAATTGTTTTTCTCTTCTGTTAGAATGCAATGTGGGTCTTATGACAACCCCAATGTTAAGCAATTTAAGGAAGCCTATCGAAAGTTACTGGCACATTTGGAAATCAAATGCTTAAGCACAGGTAACTGTGCCCCTTTAGAGGGTCTGAAAATATTAGCTTTGCGCCGATAAAAGAGACGATGCCATTGAAACGATTCGAATTACTTAAGCAGATGTTACACTTCAACGACAATAGTAAAATGTTACCTTATGACCATGTTGATTCTGATTTATTGTATAAAATCCGGCCATTAATAGAGTAACTCAACCGCTACTTCAAAAAAGTTCCTTATGAAGCGCATCTATCTGTAGATGAACAAATGTGTTCGACAAAGGCTCGAAGTGTGCTGAAACAATATTTACCCGACAAACCCCATAAATGGGGATTCAAACTTTTTGTCATATGTGGTGTATCTGGATATGGATATAATTTTGAAGTTTAGAGCGGACAAGAAAATAAATGCGCAGCCGGCGAGCCTCAGTTAGGGGCATCATCTAAAGATCGATTTACATCAGACGAGCGAATGCTCATTCTATCCCCACTATATCAAATTCTTTTAGTGTAAACAGGCGTAGAGCATTCTTTCGTTGTTCTTAGTGCGTTCGCAAAGATTCTATGGAACAGTCTTAAGAATACTCGCTCGCTCGATGTAAACGGCGCTAGAGCGCGCGAACAGTTGCTTAAGCCTTGTATCCACTTGAGCATGCTCGGGCGAATGAGCCGCTCATTCGCCCGAGCATGCTCAGAGGAACAAAATGAATGTTTTGGTCGAACGAGCCTCAACATTGAAAAAGCTGTGCTCAGGCTGCTCAGTATATGCTCGGCTCCGTCATGTCTTCACGTGTCCGTGTAGCTGCTGCTGCCTTTATAATCATTCACTGTGCCATAAAGAAGAAGAGAAAACCACCAAGGTGGTGTATGAGAGCCACTCATTTTTCAAATAACAGAAAAAGTAAACGTAATTAAACTAAATTAAACTTGGGGAATTCAACGCGCTCGCCTCAAACACAAAAACAACCGTCCACACTGAGCGCCGAGCGAATATTGAGCGCCTTTGAACACGGACAAAAACCGACAGATGCCGGCTCGCCCTGAGCGCGCTCGGATTTGCTCGGGCCGAGCGTGCTCAGGCGTCTCCATTTGAGCGGCTCGGCCAAATGAGCCGCTCATTCGCCTGAGCATGCTCAAGTGGATACAAGGCTTTAGAGCGTTCTTGCGTGTTCGGACGTGCTCGCGCCCCTGAGCGCTCTCTTCAAAGCGTCCTTGTATTCTAGCGATTGTATACGTAATCTTATCGATTAAATTATGGATTGGTCTCAAGAAAAGTGCTTATTAATGATAGAAGCCTACCAAAATTCCAGATGTCTGTGGGGTCCGACGTATGAACACTATAAAAATACAACTTACAAACAAGATGCGTGGCAGGAAATTGCAAAACTATTGGAATGTAATGTTGAAGAATTAAAAAAAAGATGGACTCGCTTCTTGCATCTTACTGCCGAGAAAGGTAAAAAACAATGAGTACGAAATCAGGCAGCGGTGCCGATTGTACTTATAATTCTAAATGGTTTGCATTTAAAAGTATGCACTTTTTGATGAAGAAATATAAACCGAGGAAAACAATTGATTTCGACACTAACCAAAATAAAAACATGGTAAGTTGGTAGGTTTATTTATTATACTTATTTAATGGTAGGGTAAAAGCACCAGTCATGGACAGTGCTCCAGTGATGGACAGTTTAAACAATAGTTATAAAAAATAAGCAAAATTGAATATATTTTTCTGTTTTTAACCCCCGAGGGCAAAAACGACGGGGTTTTGTAAGTATATATAGTAGTATATATGAGGCGTCTAATAGCAAAACTCGCCAAATTGAAAAAATGGAAAAAATGAGCCATGAATGCCAATTTATCGGGTTGGCAACACTATTTCGTCTACAAAGTTCATTTGGTTGCTAAACTGGTCTATTTCCGTAGAAATTAAGGTTTAAAAATGACTACTGTTGCAAAACTTGCTTACTTTCCATCTGTCACAGAAACAAAACTTGCGCATTTGAGTTTGCAGTTTCAAAACTCGCCTATTCTTTTGAACGCAGCTACAAAAGTCGCCATTTTAGCTGTCAAGTGTCAATTGTCATTTTCAATTTCATTGTTGTACCGGCTAAATGTAAAATTATTATGTCTGTGTTAGTTGAGATTTTGATTATTTTATAATATAATCCTTGTCTGGGATCAAGATAATGCAAAATGGATGATAATAATATATTACGAGTAGAACTAGCACAGCTAGGAAAAGGGAGAAAAAAATTGGTTCGGAAAGAAACTTGGTCAAGAGAGGTTTTGAAAAATAATAGGTATGTAATAACTTTTTTGTGTTTACTTACATTTTTTGCGTGGAAATTCGAAAGAAATGCTTTAAATAAAGTTGTTCTCAATTACTTTTCAGATACAAACCTAAGGGACCTCCGAAAACGCCGTCCTGTGACCATCGTACTATACAAGGGCAAGCATTTCATTGTACGACCCTATCTGTGCAAGATATTGGCAAGTTTCATCGACAGTTCTTTCAAAATGAAACAAAAATACTCCAAGATATTTGTTGGCATCCCCAACATTTAATTTTTAATATGGCAATATTTTTTATTATCTGTCATTGTCATTTTCGTCAGTTCGAAATATATAGCAAATTGATTGACTCAACAACAAGACGCGTTTTTCTTATCTCTACAACCTCTCTCTCAAAATAACAGCAAACCCTAAGAAATACAAATCTAAACATGGTCCTTCGAGCCTAGAGAGAGGCCAGTGCAAAATTCGTGCTAAGTTGTGTCGTGCAGGAGTGTTGTTGTGCAGACAAAGTTCGCCGACATCTACAGCCGCCGATCAATTATTGAGCAATCCAAGAAGAATTTGCTAAAATTGGAAGAAGAGCTTCAGAAACCATACAACAACATCAACGTGGTTTCCAAGGGACAACGTTGCAGGCCAAAACCGTGCCACGCCGCGCCGCCAGGCCATCATTGCTAGTCGGTTCGGCCGGCCGCGTGCTTCACAGGAGTCGTCGAGAACTTTCTACGACTTCTGCTTCGAGTGGTCGCGCTGCCGCTGCTCGCCGCCAGAGGTGCCACTATATTGGTAAATCCACGGAGTTCCTGCCGCTCGCCGCCAGAGGCCTCCGTTGTGTTCGCCGTTGCAACCAATCTCGTCTCGATCAATCCTTCGAAGTTCTGCCACTCGCCGCTTGGGGGTGTTGATGTGCTTCCGCCCAGTTTCTGCAGTGTCGCCATTTTGCATTTTGTGAATATACTGTTCCCCCGTGCACACTAACATTAAGTTAAATAATACTTATTTTAAAGTTAAGTTAGTCATCAAAGTGTACAAAAATGTCGAAATCCGATGGTGAAAATAGTGATGAGATGAAGGTGGCATTGGTGAGGAAGCGTGCTGCCGTGAAGGGCGTCTTAACCAAGTACTCTAACCTGTTCAAAGAGAAAAAGGCCGATTGCGATCATCAAGCCCTTCTTCTACAAGAGGAGCGCCTGAGATCTGCCTTTGATAAATTCGAAAACTTGAACTTGGAAAGAACAATGGCAGCCGCCCATACATTGTTTTAGCTGAGATTAAATTCCTACGTCTTTAAATGAAAAATATCTTGTTTAACTCAGCGTCACCTTCTGAATTAGTTTGTGCAAGAATTTTTGTTAGGGAAGGCCGAGACTAATAGATATTCAGTCATGAACTTTTGTAGGTTATGTCTATGGTAACTTGGCTAAGGGTCCCGAGACGATCAAATGCACTTGACAAGTCGTGATTGAAGCGAATATTGGTCGTTTACCGAGTATACTTGACGCTACCGTCAAGATAAAATACACGGTACGTTAAAATGTGTATACAATAGGTGTTTAAAAAAGGTCTAAGGCTGCCAGTCGCCGTGAGCATTGTTTTAGATATTGAGGCAAGCCATAGGATTAACATTCTAGGATTTTAAAAACACTTGCTAAGTTTCAGCTTAGCTAGTATTTATAAAATCCTAGAATGTGTGAGGAATATGTTAAGTTGATGTGAATCAATAAAACAAGTTTGTTTTTACATCTATTTATTCTTCATCATCCTCTCTAACAATGATTTCATCAAGAAATTCTGCAGGTGTGGTAATATTTTGTTGATGTCTGGCCCATCCTAAGTACCAGACTAGCGTCATTACATGAGCGCAACATCCTACTGTGCGCCGACCAACTAAACAATTACAACAATACTGGCATAATATCGTCGCAATGTATTGACGCATATATTACAGTTGATACACAGGGTGCGTGTCGGTATGCCACGACGACTTTCCATCGTAGCGGTTTCAAACACTAGTTCAATAGTAACTAATCCAAACAATTAGGCAAGATCGGTGTCCAGTAAAGAAAAAGCACAATGTCACACAGGGAAAATCTCGAGAGTCCTTAAACAAGCACAGGGTCACACAGGGCAATATCACAGTCCATAAGCAGTCCGGGTCAAGTAAAAATGAAAGAAAACGGGAAAAACAATCGAAAACAAAACACAGAACGCAAGCGTCAGTGATCGAGTATGGTATCGACCTACAGCAACCAATCAACAACCGTCAATAGCCAAGCTATATATATTTTTTTTTTATTTTGGATACTAGTCTTTTGCCGGTCAATAATTAAAAGTAATTCATTTATTTTTTACACGTGTTTTTACCTCCCTGCAATGAACACTTACACTTAAAAATAAACTGCGTTGTTAATTCACTTACTCCGTTTAATTATAATAACAAAATAAAACTGATTATAATTCAATAATGCTGTACTTACTGTCACTTGGCAGAATAAATATAAAATGGCAACACTAAACGGTAATGAAAAAATCAATTAACTTTTCATTTAAAATATTTTTTTTATCCGGCCTGGACTAGTTAATGTGATACTTTGAAAAAACGTAGAAAAATAATGGAACTTCCTTCGTACATAAGTCACGTTTAGACGCTCAAATTTAACTCAGCTAAAATTTCGCCATTGTTCTTTGTGCTATTGATCCAACGGCCGACGAATTTGATGCCGTCGAGTCCAAATATTTAGACACGCTAACAGTCATAAAATCCCTTCTTAACCCTTTAAACGCCGAAACCGTAATATTACGTGTTCTGAAAACAGTGCACGAATCGCCACACACGTATAATTACGTTATTTTATTGGAAAAGTTCTCATAGTGCACAAACTCCTTAGAAAATATGTCAGTTTTAAGGTGTAGGGTATAATCTTTATTGTTATGGAACTTTTTTAATGTTTTGAATGATAAATACTGTGAATTTTGGGATTTAAATACATTGTGATCACTGATCTCCTTGCTTGTATCGCCAATCACGTAATTTTACGAATACTACGGATGGGGCAAATTCGTAAAATACTTTATAGGTTGGCTAAGAATAAACAAGGCTCTTTAGAAATTACTGTCACTATTAGCAATGAAAGTGGGTACTTTCATTACAAAATAACCATAGTGTTACTCTGATATACAAGTATTTGTACACAATAAAATGTATTTAAGTTTAAAATTATTTAATTTTTACGACAAAAATATAGAAATCTCATTACGCGGAACCTCACTAGTGCAGACAGTCGCCGGTCGCCGTCACCGTAATATTACGTGCGGCCAAGGAGCTTCAAGGTTATATCGCACTGTATCGTCAGTTGCCTCAGCGCCATCCCCGTAAAATCACGTGAAAGCTGTATCGCTCTGTGCAACTAGTGTTGTAGGGGTTTTTCGTGTTATCGTGTAGAACTTTAAATGCAAAAGAAATGCTGGAAGACGAAGAGTTATTAAATATTTTGCAATCGAATCATGAATTGCCAAGCGACGACAGTTCTAACACAGAAAGTGATGTTAATTTAGTAAGTTTAATTTATTGGTTAATTCGATAATTTAATTTGATTAGAAATTTTGTTTGTGTTTAATATAGGTAAGTACCTACTAGGGTTCATCATGAATATCAACCAAAATTTAAATTGTAATACATTTATAGGCTGTGTTCGAGGCCAACGCCTGCTCGATTCTAATGAGCACATCAACAGTGCGTGTAATTAGTATTTAAGTAGTTAATAAGGATCTCTGTATATTTGCATGTCATGTTCGCCCCACTTCATCTTTGTTCGTATCTGAGACAATACACAATTGACTAGAAGTTAGCATTTTTGGAGTTTCCTTGAAGAGTCCCTAAAATTCCCGCACATTTTTGTCCATTACGAGCCGGATTGGTAATAAATCAGTGGATTTGCTAAAAATCAGTGGACAAATAAATGATCAAAATCAAAATAAAAATCAAAAGTCATTTATTCAAACTAGGCTGAGAATCAGCACTTTTCGAACGTCAAAATTACAAAAGACAGTCCCCCAAAACGCCCGCCCTTCACCACTTCCTAGTGCTTTCGCTGGGAAGAAGAAGTGGCGCAACAAACTCCCCAGCAGCACAGCTGTCTGTTCAGTTAGAAAATATACTTGACTGAATACAATACAAGGTATGCAAATCAATTAACATTACAAGACACAGAACGCTAAATTAAATTATTTGCCATATGTCAGCTAGCAACGCCAATATACCAAGAAATACAATAAAAAACTATACGTACTCAAGCAAAAAATTAATAAATGGAAATTAAATAAAAGCCTCCAGGTATAAAGGGCGTGACCGCTAACATATTTATGCAATGCTGGGTTCAGTTTACATAGCTGTCGCTTGAAGTCATAAATGATAAACTAGGACCATAAGGAAACTAAATAAACAAGTTATTAATAATGATAACAATGATAAAACCATGGTCAGCAAGACGACCAGTCACCACAAGCAGCACCCGTTCACGAGCATAACGCAAAGGTCAGCCATTACCCCCCTCGCCATATTTGAGGGAAGGAGACAACCCGACCCCCGACGCTACCGCAAGCAGTGAAATCTAAGGGAGCATGACGAACTTGCTGCCGGTTGCTCAGGTAAGAATAATATGATCAATTGTCGAGGTCACTAGCTAACCACATATTGCAATCAACTCATTAGAAAACATTGCAATGGGTTGATTATGTCAATAATAAAATTAAAATTAAATTAAACACCCAACACTTACTATACTTATATAGCCCAATAAAAAAACAATTGTATAATGAGCTCATATAACCTATCAGTAATTCTTTGTAAATTAATTCTGGAGAAAGAACATAAACATTGTCTTGAGTTAATCAGGGCGACCAACTATTCTTATCGTTTAAGTAGTCGTTGATAGAATAGTATGCCTTTGAACAAAGGTTAGATTTTACTTGAGCTTTAAATGCATTAAAAGGCAAATCTAGCAAAGAAGAGGGTAGCTTGTTATAAAAGGCCAACAAATGAGTTATGAACCTTATGAAGCCGGTGAAAGGGAGCACGTAGTTTGTCCTTATTTCTGGTGTTAACATTGTGAATATCACTGTTTTTAGTATACAAGTGTATATTTTGCCTAATATATAAGATGTTGGCAAAGATGAATTGTGATGCAACCGTGAGAATACCAATATCTTTAAAAAAATCTCTTAGAGAAACTCTAGCACCTAGCTGGTAAATTGCTCGAACAGTTCGTTTTTGAAGGACAAATATATTTTGTATATCAGCTGCTTTGCCCCACAGCAGAATACCGTAGGACATAACGCTGTGAAAATAACTAAAATATACTAAACGAGCTGTATCAACGTCAGTGTACTGTCTTACTTTCCTGACGGCGTAGGCAGCCGAACTGAGCCTTCCTGCTAGGCTCGATATATGTGGTCCCCACTGAAGTTTGGCATCTACTGTTATTCCCAGAAAAACTGCCGAACTCACAGTTTCAAGCACCTCTTTATCTAAGACGATGTTGGGTCCTAGATTTCTAACATTCGGTAAGGCGAACTTTACACATTTCGTTTTCTTGGCATTGAGAACTAGGTTATTTGACGTAAACCAATCCGTAACTATTGAGAGTGCACTGTTTACGTCGTCAAAATCTTGTCTATTCCTATCTACTTTAAAAATAAGAGATGTATCATCAGCAAACAGTACAACGTCACAGATTCCCTTTAAATGGAATGGTAAATCATTAATATACACTAAGAACAAGAATGGACCCAGTATTGAGCCTTGCGGTACACCTAACTGAACTGGTAGCGCGGAAGATTTCACACCATTAACATCTACACATTGGAACCTATTATGTAAATAACAATTTATTACGTTGAGAGCTTCGTTTTGGACACCGTAATGACTTAGTTTACGCTAAAGCGTGTCATGGTGCACGCAATCAAAGGCTTTGGAAAGATCACAGAAAACTCCGATAGCATTTTGCGAGCTCTCCCATGCGTTAAATATGTGTTTCAGCAAAGCAACACCCGCATCTGTAGTCGAACGACCTTTTGTAAAGCCATACTGTTCATTATGAAGGAGGCTATTTAAATTAAAATGTCTTAGCAACTGCTTGAGTATTAATTTTTCAAATATTTTGCTAAATGCAGGTAAGATGGAAATAGGTCTAAAATTACCAACGTCGTTTTTATTACCTGATTTAAATAAAGGTATGACTTTACTACTCTTCATGAGGTCAGGAAAAATTCCTAAATCAACACATTTATTAAAAGTAACAGCTAGATAGGGGGCTACGATGTCTATTATATTACTTAAAAGTTTAATGGAGATGCCCCAGTAGTCACCGGTGTTTTTAGACTTTAGTAGGTTAAAAACATTAACTACATCATGTGGGGTTACATGTTCGAAACTAAATAAACGAATACATTTAGGTACACTACTATGCAAAAGGGTTTCAGCTTTAGACGGGGACGAATTTAAGGAGCGAGTCGTAGTTATAGGTATGTTGGCAAAAAACTCATTAAAAGCTTCAGCTACGTCAGCGGCTTTATTAACTAATTTATTATCTACCATAATCTCAAGTAGTTTTTCTTGTTTAACCGATTTACCAGTTTCATTGTTAATAATTTTCCAAGTCGTTTTTACTTTATTATTAGAATTTTTAATAGCATCGCTTAAAAATTTCGATTTAGCAAAAGCACTAATCTTTTTAAATAATTTTGAATAATTTTTGACATACTCTAAGAAAGGAGTGTCAAACCTGTATTTTTTCAAACCATATAACTCGTATAGTCTCGCTCTACTTTTATAAATACCCGGAGTAGCCCATTGGTTAAAGCCAACGGAGGATCCATTAATATTAATAGTTTTGGTCTTGAAAGTAGATTGGTACTCTTTTTGCACAACATCAAAAAGGGCACCATAAATTTCATTAGGATTCTCGTGTTCTAGTATAGATGGTGTAATTCTATGAGCTATATTATTTTTAAACATTTTGCAACGGGCAGCTGTATAAGGCCTGCATTCAATTTTACGCGACTGTTTATGTAATGGCATGGGGAAGCTAGCTAATAAACCACAGTGGTCGGACGTTAAGTCAGTTAAGACTAATTTGTTTTTGGCATCAAAAACACTAAATATATTATCAAGACAGGTTGACGAAGATGCCGTGATTCTAGTAGGTTCAAAAAACAAGTTAATTAAATTATAAGACTTAAACAAATTGAGGAGTCTAATACTTAATGGAGTAACATCTAAAATATTAATATTGAAATCTCCGCATAAAATAATACTCTTGTTACTTGATTTCAACCTATTGAGAGAATCCTCCATTACCGATTCAAAACTAATAAAATCCCCAGAGGGGGGTCGATAAACGCAAATTATAATGTATCGCTCAAGTTCAACACAAGACAACTCTATAGTGCGCTCGATTGAAAGATTAACTAAATCTAAACGTTGCTTACATTTCAACTTGTTTGAAACAAGAACTAAAGAGCCACCGCGAATAGCACTTTTTCTCACAAATGCACTCTGTACGGTAAAGTTATCATCATTGATAAACACTACTTCATGTTCTTTCAACCAGTGTTCAGTCAAACATAACACCTGAACATCATAGTTCTCCATAAATAAACTTAACTCTAGCTCTTTGCCGGACAGACCCTGCATATTTTGATGTACAACATTCAACATATGTGGCTGACCCGTTGTCGCACCTAATAGTTTAAACTACAAGGTGTATCAAAAGTAGTGTTAGTACCACTACTAACAGTAATCGAAGGTACCCTACAGGTACCGGTGTCACTGTGTATGTTGTATGCTAAAAGATTAGCAATTTGTCTCCTACAACTAGGTGGCAAATACATAGTATAATTTGTCAGTTTGTAATCAGTAATGAATTGATTACAATTAAAAATATAAAATAGCATCACTGTGATGACATGTCCTATTATAAATTAACATATTTAAATTATAAATGTGCCTATTTTGCTCATCAGACAAATAATGAGAATACGGCAAGGCACAAAAAATAAAAGACATGTCCACTTTTTCTATGGACGTTGGTTTTTTATTCCGAGAGAAATTTAACCAGCATCAAACTGCACTAATATGAAAGCGACAAAAATATGGAACTTGAAACCATTGTAATAATATTTTTAGACCCCTCCATTTACGAGAAAAATAATAAATTATTTAATGTTAGTACATATATTTAATTTGAACATGGCAACCCAAAAAATAAGCCTACCATTGAATCATCTGTCAGAAATGACATTGTCAAAGTGTTCACACTGCACTCTGCACTTGCTCCCGCGCTCCTTGTGTTTGTGTTTTCGTGTTATTTTGATTGATTTTCCTGAATTTAACGACCTGGCCTTCCCTCAACGGATTCTTCGATTTTGCACACGATTATATGTGAAGTTATAACCCTGACAACTTGGCTTTTTCATAACGGTTATTTGATATTGCAAGTAATTAGGACTTCTCCGTTCGGATTTGAAACCCCAAATGTAAGTACTTAAATATCTCCCTAAGTATTTTTGGTTCTTTGCTTCGTTTATATCATTTGATAGTCTGCAATCATAAACTTCCATTTCCTTTTCAGATTATTATAACAACTATGGTTCTCTGCATGAATTGTAACATAGCAATACATGCTAATCAGCTGTATGAATATATGTGCTGCTTTAAGCATGGGCCCTGAGATAGTCTCAATAGTTGAAGAATGGACTGCTCAGCAGGTAATGTATTACATATATTATTATGTGTCTAGAATAATTAGCATAAGTTCAAAAAAATTAAATAGCACTGCTTTGCTCATAGAATATGTAGACAAACGATACTGTGTTCTTAACATTTTATTTTGTTTTTAGGTGGCAGATGGAGATCGCATTTGCCAAGAATGCATCAACCGCATAATAATAGAATTAGATAACAGGAACGAGCACAACATTGGTGACCGACAACTGGGCCATCAATCAGTATGTGTCTGTTGTGGCATCTCTATCTCAAGAAGAACAGGCAGGCGCTCTCGTCCTTTACCTGATGATCATCCTGAACGGGCTCATATAGCTAACATCATCTACCCCCGTCAGGTAAATATTTAAATTAAATAAATATCAACATTTCGTAATTGTACATATGATTACTGGAACACACAATAAATTAAAACTTAATTTCAGATTCCTGTTGATGCTCGAGCATGTAATGCCTGCTGGCAAAGGGCTCATTACAATATTCAAGAAGTAATAGATCCACCAAGAGATGCCCAAGTAACTTCATCAGTTGAAAGTAGGTCTAGCTCTGTGGCTGAACCTGTAAGTGCGCCCAGTTCAGACATAGATACCTATTAACAATGTAATCCAAAATGAAAACAGGCATGTTGAATTAGATGGTTACACCCGAACTCCTGATTCATCAAACCATTGTTTTGTTCCTGAGTGCACAAATCCAGAACGTTTAAGAGTACCTATGTATCTAAAAAAACAAATACTGATGGACTATAAATTATATATTACTCCTAATGCCGGAGTATGTGAAGAACATGCTAGTGTTTATAATTGGGAACTGTTGAATGAATTTCAGTTCACAACACAGTTTACTCTGACACATATTTTAGAAATGTTAGATTTATTAAGAAAAAAAACAATTAACATCATTGATTTTGAAAATGTGGAAAATATGAACAACCACGTTTGTCGTTACTGGACAGGCTTGACAGTATTGAATTTTTTAGCAATACTGAGCTGTATTAATAATCAATTGTCAGTTGTTTGCCGCAAACCAAAAACAGCTTTAGGTTTGTATCTTATGAAAATAAGAACTGGGGAACCAATTAGAAGAATTGCTTCATTAATGTGTATGAATAAATCAGTAGCATGCATTTATATGAAAAAGGCACGCAACTGCTTAAAAGAATTTTATGTACCAATACATTTAGGTGTTAATCGTATACCAAGGGTGTAACCTGTCCAGTAGAAATCTTTTAATCCCACAGGGACTTTTTGGAACAGCAGAAAATAACCTCATAACCATTTGCGATGGAACCTATATTTATCTACAAAAATCTTCAAATTACCTGTTTCAAAAAAAATCATACAGCTTACACAAGTTTGCAAATCTAGTGAAACCTTTTTTAATGGTGGCCACTGATGGCCACATTATAGATATATTTGGTCCATATGCAGCAACAACATCCGATGCTACAATTATGCAACTGCTGTTCCAAAATGAAAATTCTGATTTAAGACAGTATTTCAGGCAGAATGATGTATTTATTCTTGACCGTGGTTTTAGAGATTCTATCCCATTGCTAATATCTTTGGGCTA
The DNA here is from genome assembly GCA_949629135.1 of Eremobia ochroleuca. Classification (NCBI taxonomy): domain Eukaryota; kingdom Metazoa; phylum Arthropoda; class Insecta; order Lepidoptera; family Noctuidae; genus Eremobia; species Eremobia ochroleuca. The sequence goes on along the minus strand of OX451385.1, from coordinate 1,354,509 downwards.
TACTGTGTATAAGTCAGAAACACTTAGTGAAGGGGAAACTCAATTATCTACTGATAAAGCTAACAAGTCACGACTGGTGACACTGTGCAGGTGGGTTGTGGAAGTTGTAAACGGTCGGTTTAAACGGGATTTTAAAATATTTAGAAATAAATATTTCAATATAGGTTCTAGAAATCTTATGGATGATTTTAGAATTGCAGGAGCCATTTTAAATCATTTCCATCCCGTTTTGACTGACCGTCCTGATGCCCAATCTATACTGGAAAGAGCTAATCAAAGAATGAACATGCCAAATTACTTAGCTGACTATGTGATTGGGCATCAGCTTAATAGACGCCGAGCCAGTTTTGTTCAAATAAATGGTCAACTACCACAACTGAATATGTTCCCCACCATGGAAATGTCAGACTTAATTTTGTTCAGCTTAGGCGTTTATCAAATAAAACAGGCTCGCTCTTATTATGGGGAACATATTCGGGCGAACGGTACTTTTACTGTAGAAGTAAGTGAAGATGTACAATTGATAAACATTCCAGACATTTCGTCATCACATGAGATAGCTTTGATCAGAGGACGAATCAAGTCTCGCCACTACAGCAATAGAGTGTATTACACATATATTTTACTAAAAGTGGCAGAGACTAGTTGGCAGGATTGTATTTGTGGATATTATTGCAGTTGCATAATTGGGAAAAGGACTGTTGGAAGCTGTGCTCATGTTATGACAATTGTCTGGTATCTCGGATGGGCTCGGCATCAAAATGATATATCTCCACCTGCTCAGTTTCTTGACAATATTTTAATTAGAGAAGACATTGAAAATGAAGAAAATCAATAAAATAACATATAAACCTAAAATGAAGTTTTATTAAATAACAAAACTAACACTAACATCCGATTAAAGCACATTAATTCAGTTTTTTAAATAGCATTTTGTCAAAAGGCTTTTCATCCACTTTTGACCAAGATAAAAAGTAATTAGGTAATTGCAATCGAAACATTGACCTAATTGATTACAAAAATGTGAACCACCCATATTTTTATGGTTCGACAGCTGTTTGTTGCTTGAAAGTCATGCATGTTTATGTATCCTTTAGTAGACTATTATCATTTACTCCCCTCCCGATAGGCAACCTTTGCGGAAAATGTATCGTGAAACTTTTATCTCTGTTCTCGTTAAAATAATGCAACTTGCAGTTGAACATTCGAAGTAGTTATAATTATAATTATAGCGCTTTTAGTCGTAAAAGGAATATTATGCTCCCTACTTTTCTCTGACAATATCGCATTTCATCTCATTATTTAATAAAGTAATTAAATCTGATTAAATATGTTTTGTTTACATCATAACATTGTCATAATGTCATAATCTTTTATCAAATGTCGACTGACAGTGACAGTGACATGTCAAGTTTACTTTTTTTTTTTTTTGTTAAATTAATCCCTTACGGGAAAGGCAAAGGGATCTTAGCCCATACAGCCTTGTCTGTTTTATAGGTTTTAATCAAACCTATTTTATGTCTTCAGTAATTTGCTATAAAATACTAATGCCAAGCATTTTATAGCTTTCTGGAAGCTTCGGCGACAATTCTGTACATTCAGGTCGTGAAGCCAAGGTTCCTAGTAGAGGTGAACGGAAGAAAAAGTCACGTTTCACATATCACAGAATCTCTTGGTTTTCCAATGATTTGCAACATTCCACATCAAAGTTCACTTTAATGAGCATTACTACACAAAACGGCACTAATTTTATGCACTAAAACCCACAATAAACCACTGAAATGAATATTACAAATCACTGTCGACCATCTTTCACAGAATTCCCGCCAAAACTCCCAGTTTACTTTTTTTTTGCGGTTTGTTCGCTTTAGTACCCTTGATTTTTGTGAAGGTTTGTTCGTTTTAAGTGTAAATCCACACTAATTTTTAAAACGATTTTTCTCAAAATTGGAGGTTTTTAAAAATGTATGTTATACTTAGAACAGTTCGTTTTTGAGATGTCTATCCACGTATATTTATATTACCCGGGTTAGAATTTTTCATAATTAAAAAACCATTTTTGGACATGTCCTTTGTCAGAAAATACATAAGTAGTGTTCATACTATTGCTATCATTATTAATACAGCTGCCTACTGACTGAGCTACTGAGGGTGTGGGTGGAATAACTTGAGGCTGGGGTTCCTGGGAGCAGGTACAGCTAAAAGAGAGGTTATTAGTCAGAGACTCATACCTCTCCGCATTGTACTTGACCAGGTCTGCCAACTCATTAGCCTCTTCCATGCGCTTACTCAGGTCTTGTTGAGAAGCCTCATATTTACTGAAGATGTCATTCAGAGCATATTCCCTAACAAACAACTCATCCTGCAGGTGCTGAGTGTCAGTGTCATACCTAGTATTACATAATTCTAATTCTCTATTACAGTTCTTTAATTCTTGTATTAAATTTAAATTTTCATGCCTCAGTTTTATATTTGATTTGTTAACTTTTTGGCATTTTAATGATTTTTGAGTTTTTTTAATTAATCTATTAATTTTAATATATTTTTTTATCTTATTATGACTAGTAAACAATTCGGTTTTATTGATAGTATCATTAGTTAAGTCTATTGTTACAATTGGCTCAACACATGTGGGTCCGGACCCGCTACCAACCAACTCATCGTAAAGACTGCAGGTGATCGCAGACTCTTCCCGGGCTTTGAGAGATTCCAAATGGGTTATTGTGTTGTGGGCCCTGCTTAATTCTAGTTCTAGTTCAGATATGCGTCTCAAAGCCAGTTCGTGGGTGTCACTACATTCCTGGAAATTTGACACGAGTTGACGGAGATGTTGATGCTGGTCAAGTATGTCCATATGTTGTACATGTAGCTCAGCCAATTGGTTCCTCAACTCAGTGTTCTTGTCATTTATGAACTTTATTTCCACCTCGCTGTCATCCCTTTCCTGTAGTAGCTGTTTGTTCTGTTTCTTACTAGATTCCAATTCGTTCAATGTAGCCCTCAGTTTTTCATCCAAGGATGCAGCTCTACGGGTCAACATATTGACAGGCAAACCCTAGAGGCACCCTGAAATGAGAGAAGAGAAAGCCAAGTGAGTGAAAGGAATAAGAGAAAGGTATGAGATGTGGATAGTAAGTGCTAGGATGAAGTGAACAAAAAACAAAGGGATAATAAAAGTTATGATAAGTTTGTAATCACAGTTATGTGTTGAAAATTTAACTATTCATAGAAATGTCTTAATTGAGATGGTGATATTTAATAGTAAAAAGGGAAAAAACAACAAAATTAAATTTGCAAAATATTTGGGGGTACTACTATTGTCAAGTTATTGGAAATCTAGTTTCTAACGTTAATTTCAAATAGCGGTTCTAATTTAGTAATTCAACTTAACATATATCTGTCTAGTAATAAAGTACAGTGATTTCTAAAGGGTCTCTAACGTAACTTATATGATTTATCCCAATAATACACGAACATATAATTATCGTGGAGTTTGCCGTGGAGGTTATAAGCCGGCAACGTGATTTTGGACAAAGGAAATCAAGCTCATTTACGGTGTTAAGTATATTTAACGTTAAATATCATCACCCAACACTCGTTCAGGTAGTATTTAAGGATTCTTATTAATAAGGTTAGTGTTTTACCTGAATATATGTGTAACGTACCTTTACCTATTTGCCATGTGAATAGTTCCTTATAATTTTCTTTATTGATTATTTGCAAATACAATTATATGTACTATTATTATTAGAGTTAAAGGTACAGTAGATATTTTGCTACATTTATAATTGTATAACTGCATTTCAGTGAAATATCCATAGTTTTAAAAAGTAATTAGTGCATAGGTACCTAGGTGTTGTTAATATTGTTGGTGTTGAATAGATTACAAGACTTATTTTGTCTTTGTTTAGTTAAATTAAACCGTACTAGTCATTTTAATAAGTTATTTAGTGTATTGCCTTTAAATTCCGACGGTACGTCATTAAGTATTTACGTTTGATGAATTTCGTTGTATTAAATAGAAATTGTATTTACATTATTTACAGAGTAGCGTACATCATTAAGTAGTGACTATGTACATCATTTACATTGCTAATTTAAATTGTTAATCATAGTAGCTATCGTACTTAAATTAAGTTATCAATTTGTATAAATCACACCTAAGTTGTTATTATATAAAATTCCAGGTTGATAACACTCGATTCCCAGTATGTCCGAAGAAAGAGAACTAGTTAAAAAGCGAGGAAGCTACAAGGGACGCTTAACCCGTGAGAAGGCGCGCCTAATTTTCTTACACGAGTAGGCGCGTGCGAGCAAATTGCTCACACTATCATAATTGTTTATATTTTTAGTGTTTCTATATTTATTGGCTTATAATGTATTTAAATAAATAACACAAGGTTTAGTAAGTAAGAAAACAAGTATTTTAATCAAAACTATTAAACATAATAGCAACTTCTAACGCAAATAACAAAACAACTTAGTATTAATTAATTTTTTGGCACGTTTCATAAAAATCACAATAAAAACTGTTCCATAACAAAAACTAAAAAGTGTTATTCATCCATTAAATCTACACTAATGTGCCTCTCGAAACACACTGAACACATGTATTTTACATGTTCGGTGCAAAGTAATTGCTGGGCGCGTGATGAGCAAATTGCCGCACGTTGGTACACGGCCTCCACAAACGCCTTGCTGCGCGGTCGCAACGCCACTGAGCGTATCGAGAATTGCGTCAGGGGAGAGGGGGTGAATATTTAGGAAGGTACTTAAGTGCTTGAATTGGTGTGGCATGGGAAAGACAAAAAAATTTTGAATTAGATTTTTGTGTGAGCAAATTGCTCATAGCGCGCCTTCTCACGGGTTAACTGCATTCATTCATTTCCTTGATACATGCAGTGACAAGGAGTTTACCAGTTGTGAGGTCAAGGAATTGCAGTTACGAATGGGAAGGATCGAGGCTTTGTACGAGCAGTACGATGAGGTACAGTTGCGATTAGAATGTCTGGTAGAGGATGTCAAAAGTCAATTTTCTGAGCGTGCTGAGTTTGAGTCACTATACTACAAAGCACTGTCTAGGTCGCAGGAGTTGTTATGTAAGTACAACAGTGATAATGAGTCAATGACTAGCGACAAGTGTACTCGTATCAGTCAACGTAAGCCTGTTAAGTTGCCCGCCATACAGCTACCTAAGTTTAATGGGAGTTATAATAATTGGTTGGAGTTTCGTGACACTTTTACCAGCCTCATTCACAGCAATCGATCAAATAAACAAATTCCATTATTTGCGAGCCTCTCTGGAGGGATCTGCTGCTGTTGTAATTCAAGCATTTGAGTTTTCTGCAAGTAATTACGATATAGCTTGGAAGCTTGTTTGTGATCGTTTCGATAATAAACGATTGCTACTTCAAAATCATGTTTCATCCTTGTTTAACTTAAATAGTATTGGAAAGGAGTCCTGTGTTGCGTTGAAAGGTTTAATCGACCAATTAAATAAAAATCTCCGTGCGTTAGACCAATTAGGTGAGCCTATCAAATATTGGGACACTTTATTAATTTACATCGTGACTAGGAAACTAGATCAGGTAACGTATCGTGAATGGGAGCAGTATAAAGCTCATATCGATAAAGATAGCACGATAACATTTAATGCATTCATTCAATTCATTCGCTCTCGCGCTGAATTGTTAGAAACATTGGAAATGACACGTAATAGCAATAATTCCACTCCCGTTAGGTCTAGTTCTAATTCTAACAAGGTGAAGTCTATGGTTGCATCACGAGGTACTGATAATTCCACTAGGTACTGAATTAAACAGGTTGTCCGCACTGTAACGGTGATCATGTTCTTAGTAGTTGTTCACAATTTCTGTCACTAAGTGTAGACGCTCGTGTTAAATTAATACCTAATTATAAAGTGTGCTATAATTGTTTTCGTGCAGGTCACTTAGCTAATCGATGCAAAAAGCCGGGATGCAAGATATGCAAGCGCCGGCATAACGTATTGATACATTCGTCGGAAAATAAAGGTACTACGAATTCTATGAGTAATGACAACAACTTACAAAATAGCTCGTCTCATAACATACCAACGTCATCACGCACAGACGCCGTGGCTAGCACTGATGCGAGTGCAAATAATTTTACGTTATCTGCGGATCTGAGTTCGTCTTGTGGTGAGCGTAAACAACGCGGCGTGTTATTGTCCACCGCTCTTATCAAGTTATGTGATCAGGATGATCGTGAGCATATTGTGCGAGCCCTGCTTGATAGCGGTAGCACATCGTGTTTTATTACGGAACGATTATGTAGACGGCTTAACTTAAATACTAGTCAAATAAATGGTTCAGTCTTGGCATAAATAACGTTAGTTCTCGCGTAGGTAAAACGTGTCATGTAAAAATGACGTCATTAAATAATAATTATACTGCCAAGTTTTATTGTTTCGTTTTGCCATCATTAACGACTGTTGTGCCCTGTCGCGAAGTCGACATTTTAGACTTGAATATTCCAGATAATATCTGTTTACCTGACCCCACATTTTATAAGCCTTCAGAAGTAGATGTCCTAATAGGTGCTGATCTCTTCTGGGATTTAGTTGGTTCACAGATACTTAGACTAGGCGTAGGTAAACCGGTGTTGTGTGAAACATTGTTAGGCTGGATTGTTTCAGGCCCTGTTACCTACAATAATGGTAAAGTAATATCGAACGATATTTTATGTAATTTCACTCAAATCTATTCCACTAATAACCGTGAGTTAAATAAAATTCACACGGACTTGGCAAAATTTTGGAATCTGGAAGAGATTACCTCAAAATCCTCACATTATTTACCTGAGAAGTTATGCGAGGAACATTTTGTTAACACGTTCAATGCCGCCGACACGCCTAGCGTGTTCTTGCGAATTTCTATAACTACGCCTCGAACACGCCAGGCGTGTCCTAAATGTTTCAGTGATATTTCGAAAATTAGCCAAAATTGCCTTTTGAAATACTCAGTACATAATCCTTTAGCTATATCCTAAGGATTTTTGAGGTGGCCCCCGGAAAAATCTCTTAATTAGTTTTTTTTTTTTTTTAAGTGATTATGTGACGCCGAGAACCCGCCAGGCGTGTCCACCTAAACAAGTTAATCAGAGATTTTCAACCTTTGTACTAAGACGTATAATATAGCTAAAATAATGTACGTATTTACAAAAATCAATTAATATGAAGATAATTTATTGAATGTCAAGTAGGTAGAAGCCCAAGAAATAAGAAGGCGAGTAGGACTGAAAGATAACTACCTACTGTGTGAACTCCCGTTGCCTCGGTCAGACCAATTTGTACAAAATAATTTACGGTAAGTAGGTAAGATCTCCTAAATAAACAACTGGTTGGATTGACAACCGTACTGTTAAAACAGTAGGTATTTCACTGTTATTCGCTCGTTAATAATTTCTACTAGGTACGTGTGTATGTTCTATGTGAAAAAAAATCAAAATACTTACTGTTTTTAGGACCGGTGGTATTTTGAGCAATGAAAACCATAAAAAGATGTATCTTATTTTATTATACAATATTATTTTATCTAGGTAACGTACTTACCTAGATAAAATGATTGTATAAAACTAAATACCTACCGTTTAAGTTTCTAAAATAAGTTCTACTGTTCGCATATATTTTTCCAACTTTGACGTAGTTTGAAATAGATACCTTTGCAAATTACCTACATAAAATCGACACTCGGGGCGCGTCCAAGTTCCCACCAAACCGGTCCAGCCGGACGGCGGCCAGGGATAGCTTAGAGCGAGTACGCGAGATACGCTTGTTAAGAGCGTTAGAAAGAATCAAAAGATTGAACAAAACGGCAAGATCGCGCACGTGTTGTTTGTTATTGTTAACTTAGCTTTGACTTGGGTTTTTGAATTTGAACTTTAAAATAAGCCCGTTAAGTAATATTTTTGTAATTTTATTTGTGTTAAAGCTTTTGTTGACAAATATTTTCTCACGCCGGCAGTTAAACTTGTTTAGTGCAGTGTTCGAAGCTTTCGACATAGCACATGTGTGACGGTTCCTTCCGTAACTTACGTTTACTGAATATTGTTTGATCGCTCTATCGACGACTTCGGCTTATATTTTTGGACTGTTTGATTGCTCTCACGACGACATCGGCTAGTGTTTCGGGACTGTTTGATTGCTCTCACGAAGACATCGGCTAGTGTTTCGGGACTGTTTGATTGCTCTCACGAAGACATCGGCTAGTGTTTCGGGACTGTTTGATTGCTCTCACGAAGACATCGGCTAGTGTTTCGGGACTGTTTGATTGCTCTCACGAAGACATCGGCTAGTGTTTCGGGACTGTTTGATTGCTCTCACGAAGACATCGGCTACTGTTTCGGGACTGTTTGATTGCTCTCACGAAGACATCGGCTAGTGTTTCGGGACTGTTTGATTGCTCTCACGAAGACATCGGCTACTGTTTCGGGACTGTTTGATTGCTCTCACGAAGACATCGGCTAGTGTTTCGGGACTGTTTGATTGCTCTCACGACGACATCGGCTAGTGTTTCGGGACTGTTTGATTGCTCTCACGAAGACATCGGCTACTGTTTCGGGACTGTTTGATTGCTCTCACGAAGACATCGGCTAGTGTTTCGGGACTGTTTGATTGCTCTCACGAAGACATCGGCTAGTGTTTCGGGACTGTTTGATTGCTCTCACGACGACATCGGCTAGTGTTTCGGGACTGTTTGATTGCTCTCACGAAGACATCGGCTACTGTTTCGGGACTGTTTGATTGCTCTCACGACGACATCGGCTAGTGTTTCGGGACTGTTTGATTGCTCTCACGAAGACATCGGCTAGTGTTTCGGGACTGTTTGATTGCTCTCACGAAGACATCGGCTAGTGTTTCGGGACTGTTTGATTGCTCTCACGACGACATCGGCTAGTGTTTCGGGACTGTTTGATTGCTCTCACGAAGACATCGGCTACTGTTTCGGGACTGTTTGATTGCTCTCACGAAGACATCGGCTACTGTTTCGGGACTGTTTGATTGCTCTCACGAAGACATCGGCTAGTGTTTCGGGACTGTTTGATTGCTCTCACGACGACATCGGCTAGTGTTTCGGGACTGTTTGATTGCTCTCACGAAGACATCGGCTAGTGTTTCGGGACTGTTTGATTGCTCTCACGAAGACATCGGCTAGTGTTTCGGGACTGTTTGATTGCTCTCACGAAGACATCGGCTACTGTTTCGGGACTGTTTGATTGCTCTCACGAAGACATCGGCTACTGTTTCGGGACTGCTGCCAACAACTTCAACTTAGTCTACTTTCAGTGAACTGATATACCTGTCTACAAAATTGGTGAGTACAATTTATTTCAAACATAACAATGTGTGAAATAATCACACACATAATCGTGTGCGTTCGCGCAGCGGAATGTTGTTGAATTTAAAGATTTTAATTATGCAGATATTTAGTGTATGACGTCGTATAATTGTGTACCTATATTTAAAAAAAAAATGCTTGGCTTCGCTCGCGTTAAATTCGGGGTAACACAGTTCCCCTTTTCTGATTTGCAGGTACCTGCTACCTGTAGTTTTTGCAATAGCAATGTTAAGTTTTCCCTTTTCTTCCCTCTTTCTCACTCAAAACACAATCTTTTTAAAAAAAATAGCCTATGTCCGTCTCCAGGGTCCCAACTATCTCTGTTCCAAAATTCATCAAAATCGGTTTAGCCATTTAGGCGTGAAGACGTAACAAACAAACAAACTCACTTTCGCTTTTATAGTATTAGTAAGGATTAACATATAATTACATTTTTAAATACTTATTTCTTAAAAACATAAAAAAATTTTATTATTATTACAAGTGTGTATTTTATACCTAATGTTATATATTAACAAAATATTATATTAATATATATATTAACAAAATATTATATTAATACTTATAAATATTAACAACATATTATATTAATATATATATATATTAACAAAATATTACTATTCCAATACGATCACATTTAAAAAAAATGTGTAAGTTCTCCCAGGATATATATTTTTTAAGTTGCCCCACACTAGGAATTTCACCTGTATCGTGGGTGCGTTTACAAACATTTAAATTCACGTACACAAACAGCCAGACTCGAAACAACTACCTGTAGGCCATACAAATAATTGCTCCGTGCGGGAATCGAACCCGCGACACGCAGCGCAGCAGTCAATCGCTCAGCCAATGCGCTAACCGTTTCGTCATATTTTTTATTCTTGTTGTTTTTTTTTAGGTTATGGACCCCTTCGAGAATCCACTACCATCCTGCTCTTGGGAAAGCCCTAATTGGGATTTCCCTTGGATCGAAGACACTGTAGGAGCCATGGAATCTTCGAATTCAACTCCGCCCTTGAACCAGCCACCTTCAGCTTTAACTGACTCTGAGCTCTTAGGGATCCTCTCTGAAAATGTTTTAGATGAGATAGATACAGATGACAACGACTGCCAAATAGATTTAAATGAGCTAGAAGAAACTTTACCTCTTGATACATTTAACGATGAATGGCAACCAGGGAATCCTGGTCAATATAACGAAATTCCTTTCACCAAGACAACCGGTCTCCAAGAAAACATAGCTGAAACACCAATCAGCTATTTTAACGCTTTATGCAATGAAGAACTGCTTAATTTATTAACTCGCTCTACCAACGAGTACGGGGAAAAGGAAAGACCTGCAAGCAGAAGTGCACAAAGCAGAGCTAAGTTTTGGAAACCCATAAGTTGCAGCGATATAAAATTATTCTTTGGATTATTATTCCACATGGGCTTCATAAAAATAAATCGACTATCAGATTATTGGAAAACCGATTCATATTTTAACCAACCAGTATTTTCTAAAGCAATGTCGCGTAATACTTTTTTATTAATTTTAAGAATGTTGTGCGTCAATACAGGAGGAACTACAAGCAATTGTAAAATAAAACCAATAATTGATTATTTCAATAGAAGAATGTTAGAAATTTATTATCCCACTAAAAATATAGTGATTGACGAATCAATGATGTTATGGAGAGGAAGATTAAAATGTCGACAATATATGAAAGGAAAGAAAAATAAGTATGGTCTGAAGTTTTATGCACTTGCCGATCAGCTAGGGGTTGTGCTAAAATTGCATCTGTATGGGGGTGCCTCTGATATGCTTGTTGGTGGAACAAACCACGTTAAAAAAGTCGTTAAACATTTAATGGATGCATATATAAATGTGGGACACCATTTGTTCATAGATAATTTTTATACAAGCGTGGGTCTGGTGGATGAATTATATAATAAACATACTTATTGTACAGGAACTCTGAGAAAAATGAGGCAAGGCAATCCTAAAACATTATTAAAAACAAAATTAAAAAAGGGTGAGTTATGCATATTACATAAAAATAACATTTGCATAATTAAATGGATGGATCAACGGGAGGTATTGGCTATCTCAACAAAATACAATGGTAATTTAGATAGTACCAGAAATCGCAGGGGGCAAATTAAACTTAAACCCCAAATAATTAAATATTACAATGAAAATATGAGTGCCATTGATCGACATGACCAAATGCTATCGTATTACTCATGTGAACACAAGAGTCTTAGGTGGTATAAAAAAGTTATAATCCACATTATGCAAATAATATTAATAAATTCTTTCTTCCTGTACAATAAGTACTCAGCGAATAACAAGATATCTTTATATGATTTTAGATTAAATGTAATAAAATCTATTATCGAGCCTCATTTAATACCGGATTTGCGACTTCCATTGGGGACAAATGTTCATTGCATTATGAAATTAGAAAAAGACACAAAAGGCAAAACTAAGCGAAGAAGATGCGCCCACTGCTGGACAACGAAAAAAAAAGGGTAGCAACATTGTTTGCTTGCGAGAAATGTCCCCAACAGCCAGGCTTGTGCATAGAATGCTTCAAACCATATCACAAATATTAATTATTCAGTTATAATTTCGAAGTACTTAAGCTAAATGAAAGACCAGTTAAAGTTTTAATTTTTTTTTTACTACGTAAATCAGTCTCATTATTATGTAGTGGACCACAATATATGATTATTTATTAATGTTTTGAAAAAAATATATACATATATGACATATGTATCAGTATTATATTCTAATCACAGCCTATTATCGACACTGTAACATTGTTTATAAAAACAGAGAGGATGTTCTATCTGATAGCCCAGATTGTCCAGGTTTTCATGGTTTCAGTATGTCTTGATTGCTATTACATATAACAAAGTTATTACAAAATATGATTAGGTAGGTACTTAATTCCTAAATAAAAAATACTTAATATATAATTATTAGGTATACTCTTAATCACAGCTTATATTTCCAAATCTGATTGTCCGTTCTCCTTTTTTTGTAATCAATAAAAATCTTTTTGTCTTAATTTTGTCTTTTATTTCAATCTTCATACTGTCTTATTGTGCGAATTAATTTTTCATAGCATTCCAATCGCCTGTTTGCGGGCACATTTCTAAGTCTAAAAGCAAGCATTATACCCAAATCATGCTCGAACTGGGCGTAAATTGGAGGTAGTTCGTTTTCTGTATTCAGTTCGGCTTTTAAATCTTTTGCAAATAATGCGTTAAAATATTTTTTGGCGGCACAACATGCAGGACTTGTTTTGGTTTCACCTAAAGAATCATTATTTTCTGTCATTGGCAATTTATCTGTTTTCAATTTCTTTGCAACACATTCATCAGAATCAGTAATTTCATCTAGGCTACCGTCTGTTGATTCTGTGTCACAAGTACGTGAACCATCAAATTTCCTTTTCAATGGAAAGTTTTGTAATATTGACTGACTACATTCAGGATAGTTATCAGAGCATTCTTCCTGATTATCTGCAGTAAAACAAATAAATACTATTACTTACAATTAAGTAAACAAATTAGCATAATAAAGTCTTAGGTTTGCGCGAGCACTAGACATAAAAAACGTTTCGAAAGCTTTTCAGCGTTCGTGGTTCGTGGTCTGCCTGCGACCACGAACGCTGAAACGTCAAGAATATATAAATGATTAATATACGCGAGTTATACCGTTTATAAAAATCGTTTTATTAAATAAATTATCATTTAGGAGGGTACCTAATGTTTTGTTTGCCGTAACATAATTTGTACTAATACTGTTTTCCATAATCGTCCCCGCTCATAATATTTATTTGCTATTATCATTTATTCTGTTATTCGCAGCCATGCACACGGCTGCATAGTTGCGTATTTATGCCTCCCTTACCCCTATTTTTGGCAATTAATATTAAAAAAATATATCCTATGTGAGAAAATTATAGAAAACAATAAATTAAATAAATACGCCATCTTCAACTAAAATATAATAGGTACCTAACCTATCGTTCCTTAAAATTGCAATAATTGAGTTATCTAAGTTAATATTATGAAATATTTCAAAATAACCACAAAATGTTTATGATTTCTTACAAAATTAAAATTATAGAAAACAATAAATTAAATAAATACGCTATCTTCAACTAAAATATAATAGGTACCTAACCTATCGTTCCTTAAAATTGCAATAATTTAGTTATCTAAGTTAATATTATGAAATATTTCAAAATAAGCACAAAATGTTTATGATCTCTTACAAAATTACGATAATTACTTACCTAAAAAACTATTTTCAGCCATAACTCCAGGTTAAATCTCACGACCGTATTTGAATCACCTTTATTCTTGCTCAGCGAATGGCAAACTAACTAATACTCATCGCTAAACCGAAAAAAAGACAGATTTAGAATTTAACTCTATCGAAGTGCCACTGGACACGCCTAGCGTGTCCAAGTTTAACGAGATGCAGTGCCGCCGACACGCCTGGCGTGTCCGCGTGATTTTATAGGGCGGCATCGCTATGAACTTAAAGAAAAATGTGGTGGCAGTGAACGTGTTAAGAATACGACCCGATTAGAGGATGGTCATTTTTGTGTTCGTATTCCTTGTAAACAAAACCCTTCTATTTTAGGAGAATCTTTTCAAAGGGCTTCTAAGTGCCTATATTCTCTAGAACGCAGACTGAAGTCTAAGCCTGAGTTCGGTAAGTTATATCGCGACTTCATGTCTGAATATGAGACGTTAGGACATATGACCGAAACTAAGGATAGTGACAGGCCCAATGGATACTACATACCACACCACGGGGTACTTCGTGAATGTAGCACTACTACCAAGCTCCGGGTAGTCTTTAATGCAAGTTGTGCTACGTCGTCAGGAGTGTCCTTTAATGATGTGCAGATGGTGGGTCCCACAGTGCAGGACGATCTTATATCTATACTTCTTCGGTTTCGACAACATAAGTTTGTCCTGTCAGCTGACGTCGCGAAAATGTATAGATGTATATACGTCCACCCATCTGATAGGTACCTGCAACAGGTTCTGTGGCGTGATAATGTATGCGATCCTGTCAAGGTTTATAAGTTGAACACCGTCACATATGGCACGGCTAGTGCACCATTTCTTGCCACGCGTTGCCTTAAGCAATTAGGGATAGATTATCAAAATAATGGTATCCATACCCCTTCGTATTCTGGAGGTGATTCTTTCTCAGGTAGGAGAGATAAGATTGCTGACGTCATCAAGCACGACTTCTACGTCGACGATCTGTTGACTGGAGCTGATGATGTAAATGAGGTTATGTTTATTCGCACTGAGGTCACTAGAGCACTAGCATCTGCTTGCATGCCACTTAGAAAATGGAGATCTAACGTCCCTGAATTAGTTACCGGAGATTCTCATTTGTCATTAGATTTAGATAAGGGATCTAATTAACCCAATAAGTCGTTAGGGCTTGATTGGTATTCTAATTCCGATGAATTTGGGTTTTCAAGTTCCACGTCACTCCCTAAAGATTCTGTGACAAAGCGTGACATACTTTCTGCCATTGCACGCATTTTTGACCCTCTCGGACTTTTATCTCCTTGCGTAGTCACAATGAAAATGTCTTTACAACGCATGTGGTTAGACAAACTGTCATGGGATGAGCCACTAGCGCCGTCACTTAATGCTAGTTTGAATGTTATTGTCAAGGCATTGCCGCTTATAAATAATTTTCGTGTTCCACGACTGGTTCTATGTAACGCATACACTACACTGGAACTACATGTGTTCACAGACGCATCTGAGCGCGCGTATGGCGCGTGCGTTTATGTTCGCAGTGCCAATGATCAGGGTGAATACATGGTTTGTTTGTTGGCCGCTAAAAGTCGGGTGGCGCCGCTGAAGCCGACCACCATTCCAAGACTGGAATTGTGTGGCGCCGTAATAGGAGCTCGTTTATGCGAAAAAGTTGTGAGCTCTCTGCGACTAAAGTTCAGTCATATTTATTGCTGGACTGACTCCACCGTTGTGTTGGGGTGGTTGCAGATGTTGCCTTCCAAGCTTCAGCCGTTTGTGCGCAATCGCGTTGCTGAAGTTTTGGAAAAGGCGGGGCACTGTACTTGGCGACACATCCCAACCAACAAGAACCCTGCAGACCTAATATCTCGCGGTGTCGATATTAGTGTTCTGCAATCGTTGGACTTGTGGTGGAGTGGGCCCAGTTTTTTAAGGCAAGTTCAGTCTCATTGGCCTTCTCGACATAAATCACTCGAGTCAGACAAGTTGCCTGAAACTCGACCTCTTGTATTAAGCGCTAGTGTCAATAGTAGTCGATGTGATACAATTATAGATTTTAATCGGTTTTCTAGTTATTTAAGGCGTATCCGTAGTGTAGCAACCGTTTTAAGGTTTATAAAACTGTGTAGAAAAATCTCTCCGATAACTAAATTTCTATCACAAACAGAGTTACAGAATGCATTAAATGTTAGTCTTATTACAAGCCAAATTGAGTCTTTTCCTGAATATAAATTACTAGTAAATAATCAGAAATTGCCTGTTAAAAGCACCCTTATAAAATTCAACGTGTTCTTAGATAATAATAAAATAATGCGCGTTGGAGGACGTCTAGCAAATTCGAATTTCTCTTTTGATAAAAAGCACCCTATTCTTTTACAGTCCACTCACCTATTTACTAAATTACTCTTTGAATATGAACACATAAAGTTGATGCATGCAGGCCCTCAGCTATTGCTGGCTTCGATCAGGGACCAATACTGGCCCATAGGCGGACGACGCCTAGCTAAGAGTTGTTATCGTAGTTGCGTGCGTTGTTGTCGCATGTCGGGTAGAACGGTTTCTCCTTTAATGGGTAATCTGCCTCAGCAGCGTCTCCTTCCAGGCGGTTATCCTTTTGAATGCACTGTTGTGGACTATGCTGGTCCCATCATGGCTGCTAGTAGGCAAGGTCGCGGATGCAGGTTAGTAAAAGTGTATATTGCTATTTTTGTGTGTTTTACCACCAAGGCTATTCACTTGGAGCTGGTGAGTGACTTAACTAGCAACAAGTATTTACTGGCTTTATCCAGATTTATCTAGCGACGGGGAAAACCTAGTGAAATCTACTCCGACAACGGTACCTCTTTCGTCGGTGCCTGTAACGAACTTTCAAAGTTCCTTAAATCTAATTGCAGTTCCTTGAGCGAACAGTTGGCTAATGACGGAATTAATTGCCATTTTATTCCCGCGTATACTGCTCATTTTGGCGGACTCTGGGAAGCGGGTGTTAAGTCGACCAAATATCATCTCAGGCGAGTGTTGGGAAATTGTCATCTAACTTTTGAAAAGCTTAACACCACGTTAGTCCAGATTGAGGCGATTCTGAATTCACGTCCACTGACTCCATTATCATCTGATCCAGCGGACTGCACCCCACTGACTCCGGGTCATTTTCTTGTTGGCCGGCCGCTGACGTCACCGCCTCAGCAAGACCTTCAGGACTACTCCACTTCTTCGTTGTCTCGCTTCCAACGAATTGAGCAGCTACGCCAGCACTTTTGGGCTCGTTGGAGCAAGGAGTTCGTGTCTGAACTCCAAAAAAGAACCAAATGGAGTACGTGTAAGGACCAACTAAAGTTAGGTTCCTTGGTCATTGTAAAGGAGGACCATCTTCCTCCTCTTAAGTGGAGGCTCGGGAGAATCGTCGCCGTCCATCCAGGATCAGATGGAATTGTTCGTGTGGCAGACATCAAAACTTCCACTGGTGTCATCAGAAGAGCGTTCAACAGGATCTGCCCACTGCCCGTTGATGCTGCGTCTGGTTGAAAGCGCCTCTGCTGCTTTCAACGTCCGGGGGCATGTTCGAGCCCAACGCCTGCTCGATTCTAATGAGCACATCAACAGTGCGTGTAATTAGTATTTAAGTAGTTAATAAGGATCTCTGTATATTTGCATGTCATGTTCGCCCCACTTCATCTTTGTTCGTATCTGAGACAATACACAATTGACTAGAAGTTAGCATTTTTGGAGTTTCCTTGAAGAGTCCCTAAAATTCCCGCACAGGCTGAGATTATTTTATTTAATATTAAAAAGGTACCTAGGTAGGTACTTATTGTTTAGATAAATTACCTTTAGTATAATTAATAACAGCAGATCTCGTACTGTATTTTTATAATAATACCTCTGTGTAGTATAAAAGTTTTTACCAGTAAAATGATTCCAGGTACAATGCATTTCTTGTTAACCTTCAAGCGGGCGCGCGGTCATTTGTAACGCCAGCGGTCGCGCGTAACCTAAAAGACCTATAGGATATTTCAGGGATTTAAAACTCTAATTATTTAATATTTTTTGTATTTATCACATTATCATTATGTTAGGACATAAACAAAATTATAAAATCAAAATAATATTCTAATTTTCTTTGGATTTGTAAGCAATTTGGCATCATAAATTTATCGAGAATCGATCGAATCGCGGTCGATTCGACGCCGCGCGACTGCTTGAAGGTTAAGAAATATTCTCCTACTACCTACTTGCCATTCGCAATTTTATAAACTTTTCTTTAACTTGGTTAACTTATTAAAACATGTAATTTGGCCTAAAATAACATGCCTACTTCTGTTAAAAATATATTTTTGTATTTATTGTTTTAGGAAGAGGAGGAATTAAATAACAGATGGAGTTCGACAGCGTTCGTACCCGAAATTCATGGATTCAATGATTTTGCTTCTGGAATTCTAACAGAGAATATAAATCTTAGTACCGAATCAACAGCAGTGGATTTTTTTAAGCATTATTTTGGCGAAAAATTTGTATTGAAGTTGGTTGAATTTACAAATGCTCAGCATCAAATCTTTATTCGGAATTGTGACATAAGGCTCCATTCAAGGTTTGCAAGTTGGCGAGAAATTACTATTGCGGAAATGTATGTATTTCTAGCCGTAACTTTTTTATTTACCAGAAATAAACATTTAAAAATCGAAGAGCATTGGTCAACTGACCCTTTGCTACAATCGCCAATATTTTCGCCGGTTTGTTGAAGTTTTCGTCGCCAAATACAGTATCTTCCCACATTTTGAAAAACGTCTTGCCATTGGTAAAACACACTAAAAAAACTTTTAGAAATTCATATGTACCTCACCAAGACCTTTGTATAGATGAGAGTATAATGCCATTTAAAGGGTATGTTGCCATCAAGCAATACATACCTAACAAAAGGAACAGGTTTGGTATCAAACTATTCATTTTGTGCGACGTGAAAACAGGACTTATTATGGATTATATTATTTATTGTGGATCTAGAACCGAGATAGAGGATTCAGCTAACTTAGGTTTAACAGGCGCTGTGGTAACAACCCTGTTACAAGACCTAATGCATGCGGCATAGACGCTTGTACACAGATAACTGGTACTCGAGTCCAAAATTGTTCGAATACTTGTACCAACAATAGACATATGCATGCGGTACGGCTAGAATTGATCGTTTAAAGAAAGCCGGTGTCACAAATTTTAAATCTTTGAAAAAGGGTGAAATTGATGTAAGATACAAAAAACCACTTATGGCATTAAAATATAAAGATAAAAGAGATATACACATGTTGTCTACCTTTCACACAGCTGAATTCGGGCCTACCACTAAGTATGATAGAGAAACTGGACTGCCTAAAATGAAGCCCGAAGTTATAGTTGACTATAACTTAAAGAAAGGAGCAGTTGACAATACAGACATTGTATTACATTCGGTTCAGTGCATACGGAAAAATAGACAATGGAACAAAAAACTAGGCTTGCATTTAATTGATTTATGCATGTTAAATGCTCATGCATTATAGAAGACTTACATTTATAGAAGAAAACGCAAGCTCATCAGTCTCATCATTAACTTTAAAATCACCAAAACTCGACAATTTGTATATAGAGCCAGAGAATATTGTTGAAACTAATAAAGACGAAGGATTAGAAGGACGTATAATCGTGGATATCAAAAATATTTATTTTCAGAGATCTCAAAAATAAAGCATGAACACACTAATTGTACTTTTGCTGACTTAAAATTTGTGCGTGAACGACGAAGTGGTTTTCATAACGAGTTTGTTTTTGAGTGCAGAATGTGCAAGAAAAAGGAAACTGTACACTCTGAAGAACCTCAATTAAAAATGTGCATAAATACTGCTGTCGTCGAAGGAATAGTATGCACAGGGAACGGATACGCTCAATTCAATGAAATTTGTGGTGTTATGAATATGCCAAACATGGATCGATCGACTTACACACATATAGAACAAGTTTTAGCACCAACAATTGAAGAATGCGCCTTAGAAGAAATGATCACAGCTGCCCAAGAATAAAAAAGACTAGCTATTTTAAATGGGGACGTTGATGAAAATGGCTATCCTTTAGTAACAGTGATTGCAGATGGTTCTTGGGCAAAGAGATCATACAAAAGTGGATTTAGTTGTTCATCCGGTGCAGGTTGCATAGTTGGACTGCGCACTAAAAAAGTATTATTCCTGGGCGTTAGAAACTCATACTGTTGCACATGTGCTAGAAGTGTAAAATTAAATATAGATGTGCCTGAGCACAGGTGCTTTAATAACTGGCGTGACAGCGCTAATGCAATGGAAGCCGATATTATAGCAGAAGGGTTTGCAAGGAGCATGGAAATGCATGGATTGAAATATAAAAAATGGAATATTATTTTCCAGGCGACTAACAACTTAAAAGGGCGACTATCTATTTGCTACTAAAAATAATGACATGGCGACTAATATTAACAGTGGGATAACAAACTGTATTATAGGCAACTATAGGCATCTCTGAAGACTCATTCCCAGAAAAACACAAGATTGAACTTGAGAACTTAGGTAGTTTTTATCATGCGAGTGCTTTAGATAGAGATCAGCGCTGATCTGCCGCATTCAGCGCTGTTCCGCCGCGTTCGACGCTGAATGGGGCGGAACAGAACAAATGTGTTTTTATCATGCGAGTGCTTTAGATAGAGATCAGCGCTGATCTGCCGCATTCAGCGCTGTTCCGCCGCGTTCGACGCTGAATGGGGCGGAACAGCGCTGCACACGTATGGTTCTCAACTCCTTGTCGACAAGTTGCAACCTGCATAGCTCCTGGATAGATTTGATTTATTATTACGTAATCATTATGCACGCAAGGATCGAGAGTTCGGACGTGTTTTAAAGTAATTCTAATTACCTCCTTTATTTTTTCGAAATAAAATAATGGACGAAGAGAAACTTATACTTCTAGTGCAAAAATATTCTTGCTTGTACGATATTAGTTCGTCACATTATAGCGATCAACAGAGAAAAAATAACGCTTGGGAAGAAATATCAAGAATAATGTCCTGTAGTAGTAAGTACTTTATTTTATGAACTTAAAATACAATACCAACATTAGAATTTATATTAGTACTTATTAGGGCATTACTCCTGATCCTTTTTTTACATAAGTACAAAGTATCGAAATCTCCAATTCTAAATTAAAATTTAGTACTTTTCTATGGATAAAAAATGTCGGGAGTATGCCCTAATTAGTATGTAGGTAGATATATACTATACCTTCTCTCTTAAGAACAATTAGTAGATATTTTATACATATACTATACTCCATTTGTTTAGGTAGTTAACTAAATGTAAACAATCTTAACATGTCTTTTATCTAAAACAATATCTAAAAATTTCATCTAAAAATGTTTACAAATAGGTATTTACCTAAACCGATGTTAGGTAATTAACTTAATTTAAATAATCTTTGTATGTCTTTTATACAATTTATTTTAAATAAAAAGACATAACAAGACTGTTTACGTTTAGTTAACTACCTAAACAAATGGAGTATAGTGTAGTATACTGAGTAGCAAAGTTGTTAAACAGAGACCGCAAACTGGTGTCACAAATCTGTAAACAAATTTAGTACCTAGTAGGTATCTACTTACAAATTTTGCATGAAAAGGGCAGTGGATACCCCGCTCTAATGATATGAGAAGCTTATTTCGTCGCAATTAATATACTGATTTAATTTTTTTTTTTTCGGTAGTAGTATTCTTGTTGAATATTTTTCAAATTCCTTGCAAAAAGGTTACCATTTCTAACATTTGTGAAATACTCAATTGTTTCTTTTCAAGTCCTGTGTACAATATCATCTTGCCAATTAACATTTCCATATTCTGAGTTAAAATATATTTTAAACTTTTCTCTTATATTAAAGGCGTCCATAGTTTCATCATCCATTATTGAAGTTAAAGGTCTGAAGATTGTGCTCGAATTTTCAGTAACTTTCTCCTGTACTGCTGGAGAGTTACGTTTAGTGTTGATAAAATTATGGAGACAAATAGTAGCCATAATAACTTTGTTTAGATAATCAGGCGATAAACGAATTTTTTTTTGATAAATTTCAAATCTTTGTGCAAGTATTCCAAATGCGCTTTCGACTACCCTCCTGGCACGACTGTGCCTGTAATTATAAACTTTAATTTCGTCATTATTACGCATCTGTTCGCCAGGGTAAGGGCGCATGAGATGACGGTGAAGTGGGAAGGCTTCGTCACCAATAAATACATGAGGCAATTCTGTTGTCCCAGGAAGCGATTTATCTGCAGGAATATTAAGCTTATTGGCGATTAATCGCTTTCCAAAATTTGAGTGCGATAAGATGCCACCGTCACTATTTTTTCCGTAGGATCCAACATCCACAATAACAAAATTGTACTTAGCATCCACAACTGCAAATAAAACAACGCTAAAATTCTTTTTGTAATTAAAATATAGACTTCCACTCTTTCGAGGAGCGATACACGAAACATGCTTCCCATCTATTGCTCCGATGCAATTGGGAAAGTTCCAAACGTTTGAAAATCCTTGTTCAATTTTTCGCCAAACTTCGGTGGATGGTTGAGGTAGTACTATAGGCATTAATATATTACACAATGCACTACAAGTTTCAAGAACAATATTGCGCACAGTTGTATATCCCATTCGGTATTGAAATCCTATAGACTTAAAACTGTTGCCACTGCATAAATATCTGAAACATAAAAATATATAAATATTATTTTATTTATAGTGACTAAATATAGTAATAATAGTTGAGAAGTTAAAGCTGATTATTTGTATGGCGATCACCATCTTAGGATTCTCTGTAGCATGTAACCTGCAAATAACCAGCATAAAGCCAGTCTTGCTTTCAGCACAATGCTACAATGGACCAACTTATACTAAATAAAGATACATATTTTCAAATTAAAATTATATATATTATTTTACTTTTTTGTTACATCACTAAAATTATAATGTTACCTTTTTTAAAACGATGTTTGTATGTTTTCTTTCAGCTGAAGAATGCAAAAAAAAATGGACTAAATTAAGAGAAAATTATAGAAAATCTTTACAGACGAGAGAAAAACCAAGAAGTGGTTCCGCAGCTATAAAGCAACGCCCAATTAAATTTGAAAAACAGTTGTCGTTTTTGAATATTTCTTTTAAAAATAGACCAACTTATTCCAATTTATTGCCCGATGATTCGGATGGTACTCAAGAAGATGACTCTAATATACCTTCGGAAGCAGAAACTCAATCGTGTTCAAGTTACAATGAAAATGAAAATCCTTATGCAACTGCCTTACGAAAACGAAGAAATTTAAATAATTCTCCTAAACGGAATGTCGTGGACGTTTTGGAAACATATATTGAGTTTAACAGGGAGAAACCGGATGAATTGACACTATTTTTTAAGGGAATAACAGAAACTGTAAAAACATTTCCAAAAGAAACGCAAATCCATATAAAACGTCAGATATTTGAATTAGTTAATGACGCTGAAGCTTCTTTGCTGTACAACTTGACAAATCCTGGTTACACTTCATCTCGACACACGGATATCAATTCCGGCGCATCCACATCAAGTACTCCTTCTACAGGATATCATAATACCACTCCAAGTACAGGGAATAATTTTCTAACGAATCCTAGTTATTACACTACACCTCGAACATCGGACGTGAATACCGGCGCATCTCACGTCGAGTGCTCCTGTTTCAAGCTATAATACTACCCAAAACGATAATTCTAGCTATACTACTTCTCATGTTTAAAAATTAAAATATTTGATTAGAAAATGTTGAATTAGAAAAGTACCAATTATGAATCACTAATGTTTGTTTTAAAAATTAAAATACCTACATAGTTTTTTGCCAATTTTTACCTTAAGTCAAGCTTTGTGATCAATTGTTAGTGTTTTGGTCAACTAATGACAGTTCTTAATCACTAATTTGTAAACACGAAATATTAAAGAATGTATAAAATCAGTGGTTTCATTAATAAAAAAAATCTCTTACCTTAAAGTTACACATAATCTTTCTTCAACTGATATACAAAGCCGAAATTTTGTATTTTGTTTTTGTAACAAGGGTCGTAATAGGTCCACAATCTTGTAAAACTTTGCAATATCCATCCGAAAATGCTCTTTGAATTTAGTATTATTTTGTTTTAATTGGGGTACCAATGTCGCGTATTCTCCAACCAAATTTCTATTTATCCAAAGTGGGTCGACCCACTGTCGTTTGCGTTTTAATTTTTTACGCTTATTTTTTTTTATGTTTTCTGCAAGTAACGAAACGACAAAAATATCGCACATAGAACTGTCCATGTTGAGGGCACAATACTAATTGAGTAGCTGACCGTCTTCGCAGCATATTCAGCGCCGTACGTAGTAGATAGAAGCATTTTAGCGGAGATAACACTCTTACGCCGCTGTACGCCGCTGATAGTAGTAGAACTGAATAAGTGTGACCAAAACCGTTCAGCGAAACGCGAATAGAGCTGAATAAGTGTGTGTAGTCCCTTAGGATGCAAGAGCGAGCGAAGCGAGCTCGTGACTTGGAGCACCCCGACACGGACAGGTTAGGTTCGAAGGGGATGACGGGGGCTCAAGTAAGCGAGCGGAGCGAGCGAACGAGCCCCCGTCATCCGCTTCGTGTTAGGTTCCTTTAAACCCTGCAGACAGAAATAGGGGCCCCGCGAATCGAGGGCTCCGTCGACTACGCTTTATTATTATTAAAGATAATAATTAGTGTACTTGATATACAACCTCGTTGTTTAATTTAAGAATGCCCATTTTCTACTTTTCATCCGCCGTCAGTAGCTGCCAACCTACTATTTTTGCTACCTTCTTTAATTATTTTTTAATCCCGAATTCAGATTAATTTGTCGCCGCGTTAAATACATGCCATAAAAAATTAATAGGAGATGGTGCCTCCAGTATAATGAAAAAATTAACGCTAAATAAACCATATGGGCTTGATTTCATGATACAAAAAATCGTTTAGCTCCCTCCCACCCGTTGAAGACCCTGATTATCCTCTGACTCCCGTCACTCCAGACGAGGTGCAGGAGATAATCAAGGATCTGAAACCCCGTAAGGCCCCCGATTCTGAAGGAATCACCAATAGGGTGTTCCAGCTTCTCCCTGCCCTCCATCTTCAATGGTGCCCTGAGTAACAATATCTTCCCACAAGCGTGAAAAGAAGCTACCGTTATCGGTACCCCTAAGCCCGGCAAGCCTAAGAGCGAGCCCTCTAGCTCGCCCCATCAGTCTGCTCAATGTGCTCGGCAAAATCATGAGAGGCTTATTTATAAGCGACTCAGAGATTACGCCGAGACAAGGGCCTCATCCCTAACGAGCAGTCGTTTTCGAACCCAATACTCTTGCGTACAACAGATCCACCGTATCACCCACCCATCTTATTCCCCAGACCTCGCCCCATCAGACTATCATTTGTGTAGAGCCCTGAAACAACATTTGCGGCGTAAACAATTTAACGTTTTCTCTGATGTAGAGGCGGAGTTGAACTTTTGGTGGTTCATTGGCTACCATTCTACCCTACTTACCTCTACCTAGTATGAGATCTAGAGACTAGATAGGTACCTATCCTACATTTAATTTATTGTTTTATATTGAAATCGTTTTGTAATAAACCATTTTATAGACATGACATTAATTTTATTTTGTATCCATTACCTATTAAAAAAGTATTTGTATTTCCCACTAAAGAGGACGAGCAAAAAATGTAAATGTGTTTATCGATAACTGTTTACAACACTAGTTTATCGTATCGCTTTTTGCAACTACTTCGCATCACTTTTCCGCCTGTGTACGTATTAGTGATGTAACGAATGTTGGATTTTTCACATTCGCGAATGCGAATGCGATTACGAATATTTATCTTCAATATTCGCGAATGCGAATGAGAATATTTTAAAATTTCAAAAAAAGCGCGCGTAAAATGTTTGACAGGTTTGACGTTTCGTGTCGGCCATGTTTAAATTGAACATAGCCGAGCCGATATTGGTTAATTGAATGAATTTAGTCACAGAAAGTTAATTCTAAAAGTTTTGTTTTGTTTTGATGTTAGTTTTATGTTATTTATCAAATTTAACTGATATTTAAGGGACAACAGTGGCATAAAAACATGAGTAAAGCACACATCAGCGAAGTTTGGACTTATTTTACAATATGTGTGTGAATAAGCTAAACACAAAAATGAATATGAAGAATTGAAAAAAAGAGAACATGAAAAGTAAGATGCTGCTAAAATTAATTCTTTGGCGTCCTCTTCGCGACAATCAAGTGGCCACCATGGAACGCAGTAAGAACCCGAGCACAAAATATCATTCTTCATTTGTCGGCAGTCAAACATTATGCAAGAAACGCCAAATCTCCTCTTGAATGCTTCCTATTGTTGGTGGGATTTCATTTCTTTTTGTAGAAACGTGGGCATATTGATTTATTTTATTATATTAAGTTATGAGAAATTTAACTCGGAGAAATGAAGCGTGCAGCAGAAAACTTACAATTACAATATTAATCGAGGCTACACTACGGCTACACCCGACTACAGGATACATGAATATCAACCAACACAACCCATTCCGTCCACATCCAGGATGCCCTATGAATATCAACTTAAGCCTCAAGAACTGATGTAGCAAGATGATTCCTAATCTTCAATTATTACTGAATTAAGTTGTATCACATCGCCTGATTACGATTTCGATTTTTCTAAAACTCCTTAAATTCTTTTTTGAGTATAATAAAATAATTACTACCTACTAAATTTTGTTTTAATTAATACAGGTAATTGTTAGTTTTGCCTTTTAGTTTATTAAATACTAATCGTATTACAATGATATTCCCCTTTTCTATAATTTGAAATTGAAAATGTCTTTAACACAGTCAGCGCCATGACCATTTCAGTAAAAATGTGTGGATTTCCATAATTTTTTAAATTACAGTTTTTGATTCTACGTGTGTCAGGCGTTACAAAATTATATATTTTTATTTGTTTTATTTATTTTACCCCCCTTTTTTTAAGGTGTATACTTTATTATACACCAGCCTGGGAACGTAGAATCGACGGATTAACATACCTTAGCGTAACGGCTAATCTCTCTGCCCGGGAAATAGATTTACGCATGTCAGTATCCTCGTGTCTTATTTTAT
The DNA here is from genome assembly GCA_949629135.1 of Eremobia ochroleuca. Lineage (NCBI taxonomy): Eukaryota > Metazoa > Arthropoda > Insecta > Lepidoptera > Noctuidae > Eremobia > Eremobia ochroleuca. The sequence continues at coordinate 1,327,630 of OX451385.1, read as the reverse complement.
CATATATGGCTGTTAATAATAGCTGAAAGGTTTCTTTCTTCATCCGAAAATAGTTGTAAAATTTAGTTTCATCTTCTTCCAACTGCGTAAAAAGAGAATGATATGCACCATATTCTTCCCTTTCCAATAATATATACTCTTTACGAACTCTTTACGGGCGAATATTTTATGCAAATATAATATATAAATCCAAGAGATAGTCGAGTTCGTCAAGCACATTTGGTTAGTTTTGATTAGGAGGATTTACAGGAGGCACCAAATCTACGCACTGACTTCAGTGGAGCGTACTTAGACGATATAATAGATGTTTTAAAAGAAGAAAGGAGTTTTTTTCTGGACTTTGACAATTATAGGCAGCTGACCGAAACTGAATTATATTAGTGGACTGGTCTTAGTCATGATCAATTTCATTCCATTTTGCTTGAGACACCTACTTTGAGAAATCAAAAACGCCCTGAAACCTGCCTAGGCATTCTGCTAGCAAAATACAGAACTGGTGATTCGAACCTACGACTTAGTAATATTTTCAAAATGCCAGAGTCAACTTTACAACGCAAAACTTGGAATAGCCAGAAAATGCTTGCTTCGAGATTACGTTCCACGACATTTAGGATTCGACCACATAAGTAGACAGGAAGTAGTATCCCGAAACTTGTTAGTACCAGAAACGATTTACGGTAATCCTGGGTCTCCGCCGGAAGAGAGAAAGGCAATTGTAATATGCGACGCAACATATATTTACTGTCAGAAAAGTTCCAATTTCTTTTTTCAACGGGAAAGCTATAGCTTACACAAATATTAGGTCTTTACCTATGAAATTGCCGTTCTGCAGTACTGGCCATTTCAAATCAAAATAATTTTTGTTTGGCTAAGAATTCTAATTACAAATTAATTTTATTTTAAAAACATGGAATTTTGTTTCCAAAAGTAGTCATTTGTTTATTGATTAGTGTTACATTTTCATCGCATTTCAATAAAAAATTCGAGTAATTGTGGAATATGAGTACCGTCGTGGCAGCAACGCGGCACAAGCGGCACGCAACATCAACGACGTTTACGGAGCTAACACTACAAACCAACGCACCACCTGTTATTGGTTTGCTCGCTTCCGTTCTGGAAATTTCGACCTGAAAATTGAACCTCGCGGTCGTCCGAAGACTTTGGTCGACAGTGACGAATTAAAGACGATTGTGGAAGCTGATGATACACAATCTACGGCTGAATTAGCAGCAGCTTTCGACGTTAGCGTCAAAACAATATTGGTCCATTTGCGTCAAATTGGCAAGGTAAAAAAAGCTTGAAAGACCTATTATAAGATTCCACCATATTGCAAAACAAGAAACTTGAAAATACTAGTAGCCAATTGTCATTTTGTTGGTCTTTAATGATGCTCTGTTTATGTAAACCACATAATGGATAGTTTTGTCTTATTCTGACACGTTGAATATCTTAAGATTATTGATGTTACATACCTAAGCGTATACTTACTAGCATATTATGGTTTGATTACATTGGTCTCAAATAAATTTGATTCATTTATGGCTGTTTAGCTATGATACTCTTCAAAATAGTGGCCTATGTCGACTTGTACTCTAAACAGCTACTCTGTAATCGATTATATTTCAGTTCATCATGAAACGAAATTTATTAATCAGACGACCTTACCTTAACCCTTAACTTGGTAACGTATCTTATAATGCACACATTCTAAGGTAAATATTTGAGAAGAGGTCTGGTATTTATGTTTTTCTTTTTTTTTAATCCTTTATAAGGAACCCTAATAGTTCTGAGAAAAAATGGTATTTATTACATCTGGCAATATTTGTAATCAGTAGATCGCAAAATGGCGGAGCGTGCGCGTGCGTCTACGAGTTTTAAGGTAAGAATCGATAATAATCCTAACTAAATAACTATTTTACGATAAATAAATGTAGTAATTATTTGATTGAATGTGCATTCTTTTGATTGCGTAAAGAATTTTGATCTAACAATAATGTTTTACATCTGAAATATGACTGTCAATATTTATGTATCTACAAATGCACACTGCCAAGTGACCGTGTGATGACCTAACTTTTGGAGTGTGCATTTTAAGATACATTGCCAAATATACAACATTAAAGCCTATGATAAGCAATGTGCATTTTCAGATACACTGCCAATTAATTACACAATTATCGACGTATATCCTCTGTATTGAAAATAGATCCTTCTAATTTATTTGTTTACTTTTAGGCTGGTACAAGAGCACAAAAAATATTGGCTTTGGTTCCGAAACCAGGAGCAAGCTCAGATGTTGATAGCAACGACTCCTCTGATGGTGAAGTAATAAGACCTTCTTCCGACGGCGACGATAGTTCGTGTGCACCTTCGTTGCCATCCTCAATAGAAAATCTTCACATTTTATCCGAAAGTGAAGACGAGTTCAGAGAAGTACTGGTGTCAGCCAAAAATACTATAAATATTACGACAAGTCACGTAAGTTTGTTGAGTAATTTATCTCCATCCCGTAGTCCTGCTGCTCCGTCCAACATTGTAGAAAATGTTATTATACCGCCAACACCTTCACCACTATCTTCTTCAATAACCAGCTCCACACAAGCACATGTACCGTCACCTTCTAATGCGACTCGATCCAAGAAAAAAACATATGTAGTAAAAAGAACCATAGTAAAGACTAAAAAGCTTGAGGTGAAGTGGACTACTGCAAAGTTCAAATTCAAAGCTGAAATCGAAGACAAACAATTTGAAAAGCTCTTAGAAACAAAGTCACCTTTACAATATTTTAAATTATTTTTTTCGGAAGATATATTTGAATTAATAGTACGAGAGAGCAATTTATATCACATGCAAGTTAAAGGCACGAACATGAATGTGACTTTAGACGAAATTAAGGATTTTATAGCTATTAATATTCTCATGGGTGTTGTACGTTTGCCAGCATATACGGACTATTGGTCTAATTCACTTAGGTATAGCAAAATAGCAGATATCATGACGCTGAAAAGGTTTCAACAAATTCGACGATATTTGCATTTTGTGGACGGACTAGGGGACGATGGTGATCGTTATTATAAAATAAGACCTTTGCTAGAAAAAGTTCGCCAGAACTGCGTGAAAACCAAAGAGGAAAATCGATTCAGTGTCGATGAAATGATGGTGCCTTACAAAGGTACGAGAGCTGGTACCCGAAAGCAGTACATAAAAAATAAACCCAGAAAATGGGGCTTTAAAATATTTGTTCGGGCTGGAGTATCGGGCATTGTCTACGATTTTTTGGTTTATGGAGGCGAAGACACTTTCAGATTTTATGAATTCAATGAAGAAGAAAAAAGTATGGGGTTGGGATCGAAAGTAGTCATAGCTTTGAGCAAATCGATCAAAGAGCCCGCTTGCTGTATAATTTATTTCGATAATTTCTTTACCTCCATCGAATTAGTATATTATCTAAGAAAAGAATACGGTATATTTTCTCTGGGGACCGTGAGACCAAATCGTCTTCGCGGAGGTGATAAAAAGCTTCCTACTGATCAAGTTTTGAAGAAGAAAGGCCGCGGAGCTTTTGCCCACATCACTTCAAATGAAAGAAAAATAGCTATTGTCAAATGGTTTGACAACAAATGTTTTACTGCTAGTTCTTACGCTGACGCTCATCCGGTTCATCACGTATTACGGTACAACAAAAATACGAAGCGCAAGGAACCTGTGCCTTGTCCGGACGTAGTTCGTCAATACAATGCTCATATGGGGGGTGTGGACTTAGCGGACATGTTGATTGCGCTTTATCGCACAGAAATGCGAGCACATAGATGGTACATACCTCTATTCTCACAAATGCTTGATATCTGTATCAACAACGCATGGCTAATTTATCGACGAGAAAGCAACTGTCCAAAACCTCTGAAACTAAAAGAATTTAGATGTGCGATAGCTAATAGTCTTATGACTATGGATCGAGCTGTTGATAATATGAAAACCGAGGTTAAAAAGTTCGTGACTCCTCAAAATCAGACGGACACACGTTATGACCAAGTCGGTCACATGCCATCATTTACATCCAAAGGACGATGTAGGTTTTGCGTAAAGGGTCAAACTAAATTTGTATGTCTGAAATGTCAAGTGAGACTTTGTTTAGTCGAAGACCGAAACTGTTTTTATAATTATCACAAGTAGTAAGTACCTACTGTGTAACATCATTTTTGTGTAATTTAGTTTTTCTTTGTTTTACTAGTACTGATTGATTGATCTCATTGATTAGGTATAATTATTATCGATGCGTCACGCTTTAATTTGTACGACTGTGATTTTACATATATTAATTAAGATGGTATAAGCGTAGTAGACTACATAAATAAATATTTTTATAAAATAAAAAAGGAATTTCATTTTCTACCAATCAAGCAGTGTATCCTACAGTGCACATAGATTTCCAAACACACATGCATGACTACTTGGCAGTGTGCATAATTAGATACAAGGTATAAAAACAAAAGTAATATTGTTAGAATTTATTTTTTATTTTTTAGGTGTCTATTTATCAGGTAACAACCCAATTATACGAAAGAATTAAAAAAAAAATGACATCGAACTCTCTGCCAAGTTAAGGGTTAAGGGAAGTCCGATTACAATTTCATGAAGGATGAACTTAAATATAATTACCCACCCAGCCCATCCTTTTTAGGATCAGTCCCTTGTCGAATGGGCCAACAGAGCAACGCTCTGTAAAGAGAGCCAAATCAATGTTCCCAATCCATAGAGAAAAAGTTTTGTTTTCTCTAAAACTGCGATGCCAAATACTAGCGAATTGGGATCTACTCTGTAATCAATTATATTTTAGTTAAAACTTCACTTATTTAAGTGGAAACAAAATGTCAGGAAAACTTTGAAAAATTTAGGAAAGGAGTATTCATCTAAAACAAGCAATCAAATAGAAGCCAAAAAATGAGACACCGTGCCGTAATTGAAAGTTTTCCTGTTGCGATAACTTTACAAAAGATGAAATATTTGATTGTTATTGGGCTTTAGGATCCTTTGAGGGGCCCATGACTAAATAATAACAGCCGCACAGGTCGATCGATCAGGTTAAGCTACGCTTGCCGCGGTTGGTCTGTGGATGGGTGACCATCTTTACATACCGGGACTCCTCCGTGCCTCGGAAAGGACGCTAAGCCGTTGGTCCCGCATGTCATTCGTGGATCTTTGACAGTCGTTACGGGTAGTCAGGAGCCCGTCTAGGCAGATGATGATGATGGGCTTTAGGATCTTTGCAACGTCAAAGAGATTTTCTCAGTGCTTCCATTAGAATAACAAACATGTCGCCGTGTGAAAATGCAGCAAAACGCCTAATAGTTTGTTTTCTTTTATGAAAATTGGCCAGACCCGAAGAATATACAAGACGTTTTTGTTAAACACCCTTGGCATAGCACAACGGACATTACGTACAGTAACTGAAGTTACTTTTTACTCTATATTGATAAAGGTGGTGTTATTACATTTTTATTCCGTTTTTAATAATTATTTACTGTGGATTATTTTCTAAGTGACCTAAAACTAATATAGGATACTTATAAGACAATTCTTATGTTGAACTTTAAGAACAAATGTTTTTGTATGATGGCCGCAACGTTCCCCAGACCTAACTCCGTTAGACTTTTATGTCTGGGGACGTGCCAAAGAGCTAGTATACGCCACGGAGGTTCCAACTAGGGAGGTACTAGTTCAACGCATAGAAACGGCTTTCAATGCCATTAAGAAGGATTTTGCTACCTCTTTCGGATATATTTTTAAATATGTCAAGATTTTATACAAGCAAATATCTAATATCTTTATGTAGAGAAGATGAACGATAGGAATCAATTAGAGAGAGCTCGAAAGAGAATCAGCTTTACTGTTTCAACCATCTGAAGTATTGCCATCCAACAGTGAGCACCAAGATTTAGTGGACATTACTAGTGTGCATAGTGAACATCCAAATAATATTTCAACGGCTGGAGTGGAAATTACTGCAGTTAACACAGGTACTACCCAATCTAGAATAACAACAACAGCAGTTGATATTAGTGACACTGTTAACCCCTGCTTGATAACTCAAAACGATTCTGAAAAATACCCAGCAATAGAACCCTAAGTTCAGGTAATTTGAGTGAATTATCTTATCAGTTAAATGATCAAACTGGTCGCTTAGAGTCTTAGAGCCTATAGTTGTCGAAAATGAGAATATTTCTAGTAATATACCTGAAGAAGAGGCATTTACAAGTGAGACAAGAAAAAGGAAGAAAAATCAGAAGATGAGGATTTTGGGAAAACACTATACGGGACATAAGGTCAACATAGTTGATAGATAGTGTTAAGGAATTTTAAACGTTGCTTTTTGAAATTTAACGTACTTTTAGGGGTCGACGTACCTACGCGTTATATTTCCGCAGCCGGTATTGTGGCGCGGCCGACGGCGGCAGCGGGCGGCGGTTGCTATGGTTTTCATATTGTCAGAACCTGTAAGTGTTTTTAACTTTGAAGACATCCAGTCTGTCAGAATATTTGGCACATTATTTTCTGGGAATTTCCTTATCCCAACATCAACAAATAATGAACGAAACAAGAGGTCTTCGTGAAATGCACAGAGGAAGTTTTGCATTAACTGCATTATTATGCAAATTAAGGACGGGAAACTCGGGAGACAGGCTATCGAGCTTATTTCAGATGCCAAGGCGTACAGTAGACGACCTGATGAATAACCCAAGGGACATTAGCTCAGGAGTATGTGCCTCAACATTTGGGTCTGTATCATATAAGCCGGAGTAATGTTGTTAGTAAAAACTCGTATATAGTAAATCATTTGTATGGCAGACCTGCTCTCCCACTGGAAAGACAAAATGCAATTGTTATCTGTGATGGCACCTATGTTTATGCCCAAAAAAGCTCAAATTATTTATTTAAAACGAGACTTATTCCCTGCATAAGTATCGTGTTGCAATGATACATCTTGTATATTGCAGGGCCATATCCTGCCACTACTAACGATGCGTCAATAATGATAGATTTGTTAAAGACAGTTTCTTGGATTTTTTTAGAGAAGACGATGTGTTGATTCTCGATAGAGGCTTCCGAGATAGTGTAGACACTACATCAGCGTGGCTTCCTCGTCCATATACCAGAAACCCCGTCACCAGATCAGTTTCAATTAACTACACTGGAAGGGAACAGGTCTCACTGTGTGACAATAAATAGATGGGTTGTGGAAGCCGTTAATGGCAGAATCAAAAGAGACATGCACTCACATGATGAAAGCAGCACTGCAGCATGCATTTGCCACAATGTTTGTGGATCCAAGTAATGCGGAACAAATAGTCAATTTTATAAATGAAAGGCTTTTCGCAGACAACACATTATCAGAAATATTACAAGAGAATTCGAGTAGAAGGAACTCTATGTTTACAGTGATAACGAGTGCAAATATTGCTTTCCCTAACCTGTCTATAGAAGAATTGGTCCTCTTTGCTTTTGGCATTTACCAAATTCGACAAGCTAGGTCTTATATAAGTGAACATTTGCGTTTCCATGGCCTTTACACAAAAGAAGTTTGTAGAGAGGATCATTTCAATTTAAGCAGGGTATGGGGAATAAGCTCTTATTTGATTCGAGCAAAAGTAAAGACCCGGCCATTCGTCACAAAATCTTACTATGTTTTTATAACAATACGAGTAGATCGGCAACAAGTGGTTAGGAATGCCATCACCGGATATTGTTGCAATTGCATTATTGGTTTGCGCACTGTGGGATGTTGTTCTCACGTAATGAGCATAGTCTGGTACCTGGGCTATGCGCGTCACCAGGATAATACAGACTGTGTCAAACATTTTTGCAAATAGCAACATTAGATTTTTTTGAAAACCGTTCGAGGGAGGGCCGCGCGGGTGGCGGGAAACTGTGCGTCACTTCATGCAATTTTAGTCAAGATGGAGCGCTTCACGGGACAACAGCGTGCTTTTTGTGTAAAACCATTTTACAAAAACAATGATTCCTACGTTACTGTACGACGCCTGTTTAGAATTGAATACGGATTATGCCGTGTAAGTGAGTGTCCAAGTGTTAATTTGATCAAAGCTTGGGTCGAGAAGTTCGAGCAAACAGGGTCGACTACGAATATTAAATTAAACAAACAGAGCGACGACGTTCAAGAAGAAGCGGTGAGAACATTCGAGAGGTCGAAATATCTGTACGGAACGATCCAGAATCATCTACGCATAAGCGTTCGGCGGCTCTGGCAATACCAAGAACTAGTCTACAGCGGATTTTGCATCTGGACCTCAAACTCCACCCATATAAGCTTCAAATTGTGCAGGAGATGAAACCAAATGATTACATTCAACGTAAGTTATTGGCTGACACTATGCTGGAGCGATTCTCTAGCCTTATTGTTTACGGACGAGGTCACATTTTCACATCAATGGGCACGTGAATAAGCACAATTGTCGATATTGGAGCAGGGACAACCCTCGCCTTAAACACCAAAAGCCACTTCATTCACCTAAAATGATAGTATGGGCTGCCATATCAGCAAAGTGCATAATTGGTCCGTATTTCTTTGAAAATAATCAAGGAAATAATGTAACTGTGAATTCAGCGGAATACGTCAAGATGTTGCAAGACTTTTTGACGCCGCGGTTGCATGAATTTCAAGGGTACAACAGCAGGACCTGAATGCAACAAGATGGAGCAACATGCCATACGTCAAATGTGAGCTTACCGGTAGTCAAACAAATGTTTCCGAAGAAATTGATTTCTCGCAGAGGTGATATCCCATGGCCTCCAAGAAGCCCGGACCTTGCACCATGCGATTTTTTCGTTTTGTGCCTAAAACCGCCAGCTCCCGACTAAAGATATCTTTACGAATTTGTTCCAAAATCCGCCAGCTCCTTTCATAATTACTTCCAGATCCCGCTACATCCGTTTCGACCAATCACGACACCGCATTTTGAAGATTTCAATATGGCGTTACAGTGCAAAACTGTTGAATATTGTTGTCCGTAATTTGCATTTAATAATTAAAATAATGGAAGAATTAACTAAAAAAGTTGAAAAAGCAGGTCCTAATAAAGGAAGAAAAAGAAAAAGTCAGCCGGATTTATGGAAAAAGAACAAATTGAAGGAAAAAAGGTTAGTTAAAGTTTGGTTTGTTACTACTATGGTATAGGCATTATTAGTAAGATAACAGGGTGTTCGTTTTGTTGACAATTTCTTACATTAACTATATTAGGTAAAATTAATAAAGGAGAATGCCCAGGAACAGTACACGTGAGAAATGTCTCGTGTCTCAAAAAGTTGAATAGCATGCACTTTCTAAAATAAAAATATGTTTTTTATTTATTTATTTATTTATTTATTTATTTGTTGGATCGCCAACAGAGGCTACACAGTTACATGCATGTTAACATGAAGAGGGACAAGTACAAGTGTGTGCTTCCAATTATAGGCGACCACATCATTCACATAACATACAGGTAGGTACAACAAGTTTGACAAGGACGGACACTTTAAAATAAATCACAATACAATATACGAACATTAAACAAAGTAAAACAAAATTAAAAGGTAAAGCAAAACAGTACAGGTACAAATTAAAAAAAAAATAATAATAATAATAATACAAACAAATTTCAAATTCAAATAAAATGTGTAACGTAATTAATTAAACAATAACCATAAATCAACTGAAATTAAAAAAAAAAAAAGTATTATTACTTGGATACCAGGACTTTTAGGTCTTTTTTAAACTTTGACAGTTTGCATGTAATGTCCAATTCGTTATGCTTCGATACTTCGTTATACTGCCTACAGAGCCTTGGCAAAACTGCGAAGTGTCCGAGGTTTGTTTTGGATCCCGGCACATAGAAAAGATTATAGTTACATTTCCGCGGTAAGCGAGATGGTGCACTTATATGCAGCTTTCCAAGGAGCTCGCTACAGTCAACAACCCCATTGAACAGTTTGTGAAGAAATGTGAGATCTAGAAATTTTCGTCTATCTATCAACGAGGCCATTTTATAATGTTGTAGTCTTAGGTCGTAGCTTCTAATTTTCTTTGCCAGACGATCTTTATAGCAAAGATGGTGTAGAAAACGTTTTTGTACACTTTCTAAGCGCTTAATGTAAATATCATAGTAAGGATTCCATACGGTGCTATTGTATTCAAGTAGTGGGCGAACCAATGTGTTATATAATTGAATTCTAGTGGAGGCTTTAGAAAACTCTTTGCTATTACGCAAGACAAATCCGAGGACCTTGAACCCTTTTGAGGTAATATTTAATATATGCCTATCAAATTTCAGTTTCTTATCAAATACAATTCCCAGGTCACGAACTTCTTTCACTTCTTGTAGTGTTTGCTGATGCAATGTGTATCTGTTGGTTTGCGTTGTTTTATTACGGGAGAATTGCATACAGTGACATTTAGTAACATTGAGTGACATTTTGTTTACTCTACACCAATCCGCCATTCTATCGAGATCATCCTGTAAAAGTGCAGAATCTAATTTGGTCACTATTGGTTTCATAATTTTAACATCATCTGCAAACATGTAGAAACTTGAGGACTTAAAACATGACGTAATGTCGTTAATGAAGATGTTAAAGAGGATAGGGCCTAAGTGCGAGCCTTGAGGGACTCCTGATGTCGCTGGAAAGGTGTCAGAGTGGTGACCATTAATGACCACTTTTGAATTCCTGCCAGTGAGGTAAGAATGGAACCACTTAAGTAATGAACCTCCAATTCCCAATTGGTTTAGTTTTTTCAGTAGTATATTATGGTCAACCTTATCAAATGCTTTACTGAAGTCTGTGTATATCGTGTCTACCGGGACCCTTTTATCAAGAGACTCTGATATGGCCGTGACATAACTCATAAGGTTTGTAGAGGTTGACCTTGAATTGATAAAACCATGTTGGTGGCTAGTGATCCATTGTTTGACATGTGCATTTAGGCGTTTAGTTACTAACTTTTCAAGTATTTTGCCGAAAATGTTTAAAATAGAGATAGGCCGATAGTTAGATACTTGTTGCTTTTCTCCTGATTTGAAAATAGGAACCACTAAAGCTTCCTTCCACCTCTCAGGAAACACGCCGTCTGCCATTGATTTATTGAAAATAATTTTAAGAGGTCTAGTGAGAGCTTTTGCACATTTTTTTAAAAATATGGGTGGAATACCGTCACTGCCAGCACCTTTACGCTCATCCAAAGATTTTAAGGATTGGAATATTTCCTCAGTGCCAAATTCAAGTTTACAGAATCCGGACGGGGCAAAACAGCTATCAACGTGGTTCGACGCACTAACAGTCGACGAGGTATTGTAGACTTGTGCAAAGTTCTCGGCAAACAAGTTACAGATTTCACCTCCACTTGATGCTTTCTTGTTTATGTGATACATTTCTGCTGGGTAAGTACTCCTATTTTTCTTTTTATTTTTAATAAATGTCCAGAACATTTTTGGATCTTTTACAAGTGCTTCTTCCATCCTAACTATATAGTTTTTGTAACAGACTTCCATAAGTCTACCACATCTTGCACGCAGTGTCTCAAATGACACTATGTCGAGAGGATTTTTGTGCTTTTTAACTTTTATACGATATTTATTTTTTTCTTTTAGGAGACGTATAAGTTCTCTAGAATACCACTGGGGATATTTATTTCCCAAAATTTTTTTCATTGGCACTATTCGTTTGATGACGTCGTGCAGTACCTTGTAAAATATATCGATCATTTTGTCAGTGGTGGGGTGACCTTCCAGTTCTTTTTCCCAGTCTACAGAATTTAGTTCAATCGTGATGTTATCGTAATCAGCTTTAAAGAAGTCTGGTTTTATCATTGGTTTAGCTTGAAGATTGTTTGGTTTAATGTTTAAGGATACAGAGAATTGAAATGATGGGTGCAAGGGATCTTCTGAAATCAATTGACAGTAGCAACGGCTAAGGTTATGTAACGTAGTATTACAGAGGGCGAGATCCAATGTCTTAGATTTAGCATTTGGTAAGTAATTAAACTGTTCTAAAGCATTTAAAGAAACAAAATCTAGGAAACATTTAATCACCTCGCTATTATTACTAGGATATGGCTGTGCATGACCTGTGTTTTGCCCATCAATTTTCCAGATTATATTACTAAGGTTAAAGTCCCCTAAGATAAGAGTGTGATCACCGTGGTCAAGTGCACCCTGAGCAGAACTTAAGAATACTTGCATGATATCAGAGGTCACAGGAGGGGGTAAGTAAACGCCGCAGATACGGAATTTTTGTGGTTTTGTGTCACGCGAGGCCAATTCAATATTGATCCACAGATCCTCACATGAACTCTCCAGGTGTGGCAGTCGACACGACTTTAACTTCCTGGAAACCGCTATTAAGACACCACCACCATCCCTACGCGCACTATATCGACTAGATTCGCGATCTCGTCTGTAAATATCATACCTGTCGTCAAATAATTCGGCGTCGTAAACACCACCCTTCAGCCAAGTCTCCGTAAGCACAATTATGTCGTAATCTTGTAAGGACATGTTTTGGTAAAAAATATTGAGTTTCGTTTTAAGACCGCGTACATTTTGATAATAAATCCGAAGTGAACTATCGAATGAGGCTAATTAATCTACAGAAACTTTCCATAGTTTTCTTAATATTTATACTAATTTATTTTTACGTTATAGACTTAAGTTGTTCATGGTTCGTAATAACAATGCGTTCAGATTGTTCATTTTTCTTCATGAATATTCTTCCGTTTCGCACCCAAACAAACTTATACCCAAGTTCTTTACCACGAATTCTGCTTGCTGCATGTAATGCCTTGTTGTCTGCCGACAAGTGTTCCACCACGTAAATCGGAACTGGGTTCTCAGTAGCGATACCAAGGTGACTCGTATTCAGCTTGTTATTAGTGTTGTTCTTGTTATAGTTGATAGTAGCAGCGAAGAATGAATCTCGCAGACGTGGGTTATTGAATTTAACAAGAATAGATCTAGGTCGAGCAGTCTGGGTATCCTTTTTTGCGATCCTGGTGCAGAAGATTCTTCAACGTTTACAACGTAACGCGTGAGCTTGGTATGTCACAGTGGAAAGTCTGGTCTGTAGTTCACTTGTCAGGCCGACATCCATACCACTACCAACCCGTGCAGTCATTAGAAGAGGGAGATCCGCAGAGACGGCTTGAATTTTGTCGTTTCATGCTAAATGCCGATGCCGAAAGTGAAAACATTCTGTGGACCGATGAGTCATGTTTTGACCGTGATGGTATCACAAATTACCACAATTTACATTACTGGGCACGGAAGGGAGAAGGAAACCCTAAGAAACTGAAACCAACCGCATCGCAGCGTAAGTTCTCGCTTAATGTTTAGATGGGTATTATCGACGATAAGTTAATAGGCCCACATATTTTACCCCGAACATTAAATGGGGAACTTTATGAAGATTTCCTAAGAAATCATTTAGCAGCACTGCTCACGGATGTACCCGAAGAAAGAAGGGCAAACATGATATACCAACATGACGGATGTCCAGCCCACTTCCGCATCACAATTCGACAATTGCTGGATGAAAACTATCCAAACCGATGGATTGGGCGCGGTGGGCCGATTCCGTGGCCTGCACGACGAAGCCCTGATCTGACGCCGCTAGACTTTTACGTCTGGGGTCATATGAAAGACCTAGTTTATGTGACCCCCGTAAATTCAATTGAAGAACTAAGGGAGAGAATAACAGATGCGGTGGACCAGATGAGGACCACAATCACATCAAGAATCACAAAAACCGAAGTGAGGAAGCGAATAAGAGCATGTATTCGAAACCGAGGGCAGCACTTCGAACAAGACGTGTGAAATACATGTTATTAAAGACCACAAATTGATATTGATTAAAAATAATAATAATTTTCAAGAAATTGTTTAATTTGATTTTCCGAATAAACACCTTCTTGTACTAAATCAAAAACGATTTTCATAATGCAGTCCAAGACTTTGTATTAACTTTCATACCTTTTTGGATAGCTGATAAGACAAGGATATTTTACTAATAATTTGTGAACCTGGTGTAGTATTTTTTTTTGTGCTAAGACAACATTTTGTATGAAGTAATAGCAAAAATTACAAAAAAAAAAAATGTTTGATTAGTGATCTTCACCAAAGTTTTAGTCATTTTGAACTTTTAATGATTAAAAACGATCCGCTACGGCGTCAACTATGATAATAACTCCAATTTCAGTACAGCCGCCCCGTGAATAATTTTCAAATTGGGTTCAAATAATTTAATCTGGGATTTTTCACAAAAAATCTAAAACCCTTACTAACTCAAAAACTACTGAACTTCGGTAGAACATTTGGTGGCTTAATTTGTTGCATTTTAACCCTACTATGATGTCCTGCAAGGAATACGTCGAGTTACCAGTAACCCTGTATATTCAAAATACTATCTCCCATTGAAGCGGTGGCTGATATTTTTATAGCACCTTATATATTAGATTAAATATATAAATATTTATATGTATATATAGGCGGTCGATTTATTATTTCAGTGATAAATGCCTCGGTATCCATTACCGCCACAAAATCGTCTAAAATTTTTTGTTTATAACTACGCCACTCAGTACGTCACTTAACAGTGGCGGTGTAGCACACCGCCAGGCGGTTCAATCTTAGTACAAAAAACTGGGGAAGGCAGTGGTTACAATGATACCAATTCACGATGTGTCTGTTAGTCCTTAAGCGAACAAGTAGAAAGGTGTTTTTTTTATTTTGTCGGGTTATAAAGCCCGGTTTCCACCGCGAGCGGAACGGACCCATTAATGACTTCGTTAAACTCGCAAACGCAAACTGCATACTTGTATTTCCACCAACAAATAGTCGGACGGAAAGAGCTGAGCGTGTAGAAAGAGTAGAAATGAGCTCGCTCAGTTCTAGGGAGCGGAGCGGAGTACTTACGGACTCCGCTCCACTCGCAATTACAATTTACTTAGTAGCGTTTCCACACAGAAAGTGGTGAGCGGGGCGGATTGAGCGAGTAAAAAGAAATTGAAAAGAGTCCGCTGCGCAAGGCCTGCACCGACTAGTTCAGAACGGACTCGCTTGCTGTCTGCCCCCCGCGCTTCTCGCCTCCCGCAGCTACGCGCCGGCTGGCGCTCGCATCACCGCATTGTTGTTTGTTATGGCAGTCGAGTAACACGTGTTGTTTTAGTTTGAAATGGAGCGATTTATAGAAGCTGTACGACAATACCCATGTTTGTGGAATGTATCAATTAAAGAATACCGAAACATAGATATAAAAGAAGCGGCATGGAAATCTATAGTTGATGATGTAAATTTGGCTGAAATAAAAAACAGTAAGTGTCTTTTTAATTGAATTTAGTTTATGAAACAAGTGAATCTTGACTGGCTATTCTACCGGAATTGTTAAAATAATCGCAATATATGTTACGTACATTAAAAGCTTCTCGTGTAGCTCGCAGTCTATCAAAGGTCATGTTGTTGGGTCGTGGATTATTATAATTGTCATTTTGATAATCTGCAGCCGATGTGGGTAGTGACGATAATTGTACAGAGAAATAATTATGCAACACGCAAGTTGCTTTTATTATATGATCGACCGTCTCAAGTTTGCATTCTAGTGGTCGCCGATAAACACGCCATCTAGCGGATAAAATACCGAATGCATTCTCTACAACATTTCGAGCTCTGCTGAGTCGATAGTTAAATATTCTTTTCGGTCTATCATTTATTACGTTTGAATATGGTCTCAGTAAATTTTTACGTAAAGCAAAGGCCTTGTCACCTATAAATACATAAGGTACTCTGACTGAACTACTTTCATCTAAATGACGGTTGTCCGGTGAATTTAATTGGTTATTAATAATTTTTTTGCAAAACACGTTATCATTAAAAATACCACCGTCACTGAAACGCTCCATCGATCCAACATCAATGATTATGGAACGTTTGTGTGCATCAACAACCCCTAGTAATACTACGGAATAATATTTTTTGTAGTTGTAAAATTGACTTCCCGAATGTGGAGGACATTTAATCGCTACGTGTTTACCATCAATGGCACCAAGGCAATTTTTAAAGTGCCATATATTTTCAAAAGCTTCTGCTATATTTTCCCAATCTTGCCTTTTGGGTTCTTTCAAATAAATATGCTGTAATTTTTTCCAAATTGCAATACAAGTATCGTGTACTATCCTTGAAACAGTTGGTGTGCTCATGCGATAATTGTAGGCTACTGTTTTGAATGCGTCGCCTGTTGCTAGAAATCTGAAACAAAATATAATAATATTAATAAATAATAAACTTTTTGGAACGAAGTTCCTTATCGCGCGTTGCGAAAGGAAGCTAGACGGAAAAAATTAAGATCAAAAGTTGTCACGACACTTTTTACCCGACTGCGCGACGCAAAGGAGGGTAATGTGTTTATTACCATGGAATGGAATGGAATGGACGACTGGACTGGAATGGAGTGGGGTGGAGGGTCGAAAATCGCTTGAACCTTTTTTTTAACTTGCTATCGTTAAGCAAGTCAAAAAAAACAGGTTCAAGCGAGTTTCGACCTTATTGACACTTAAAATTTAGTTTGTTTTTTCTCACATTCTCGTTGGCTAACATTGCTCCTTCATTAATATCCGGTGTTTGCATAAATGTCAATAAGGTCGAAAATCGCTTGAACCTGTTTTTTTAACTTGCTTAACGATAGCAAGTTAAGAAAAAGTCAGTCGCTACAGCGTCATTCGAAACTAAGTACCGGAACCTAATTATCTTTATTGTTTCAGTCCAGTCCTCTTCCCCGGACCACCGCAAGGTGCTAACGTGTGTGCTTCCGCATTTCTTTTATTTTTTTTTTAAATAAATAATTATTAGTTAAATTTTAATTCACCAAGAAAAATAGGAGTCCATAATAGAGGTGTCTAAATACAAGTGTTTACAACGCGCACTGCACTGTGTCCAACCCCACTGCTCGTGAGAGCCTGGTACTTGGACCCCGGACATTGGCTGAGAAGACACCGCCCAGGTCTGCGTGCGCGCACTGACTCCACCCAGGTTGCGCCCTGCTACTGTACGTCTCGAGAACTGGCGAATCGTTGCCCCGCCCTGGACATACTCGACGTAAGACAACTACACCTCCACTGGATCTCTGCTGCCCTGGTACTTCATACGACCACTGTTTTGTGAAATAGCGAGACGCGGTGAGTGCTTCTATCTGCTTACTTACGCTTACCTATACAGTCGGCTTGATAGCCTCCTGACGCTTATAATTTCCTAGTACCTAAAATGGATAAGTCACTCTCCGAGTCGAATTTAGCTGAACAAAGTTCGGATGTAACTCTCACTACTCCTCCAAACTATGTCTCTATCCGGGGTAAAAGAAGGAGAGAGGATGAGCTGGATGTACTTAAAGAAGACATGATTAATATGATTAAATCGATGTTATTAGTACAAGAAAATGAGCTCAAAAAAATTACCCCAACACTCATGGAAATAAAACAGACCAATTCCAACATAGAAAATTCTGTAGCGTTCCTTACTGCACAGAATGAAGAGTTTAAAAAGAAAATAGAACAAATGGAGATACAAGCTAAAAAGGATAAGGAATACATCACCATCCTTGAGGAAAAAGTGGAAGATCTGCAACGAGGTTGTCGTAAGTCTAACCTTGAAATAAAAAACGTTCCTAAGCAATTGAAAGAAACGAAAGAAGACTTAATTAATATGGTGCTATGTTTAACTAAAAACATAAACTGTGAAATCGCAAAATCCGACATAAGAGATATATACAGAATAAAGGGGAAGAAACAGGAGCCGACGAACACCCCTATTGTGGTGGAAATCTCCTCCACTTTATTAAAGACCGATATTATAAAGCTGTGTAAGGCTCATAATACCAAACATAAAGTTAAGTTATGTGCCAAACACCTAGGCTTTAAAATTAATGAAGACACTCCTATCTTTGTCTCGGAACAGCTTACCGCAAAAGGTGCACGCCTACACTTCCTGGCACGGGACCTTGTAAAGTCTAAAGGATACAAATATTGCTGGACCGCCTACGGTAAAGTTTACATTAAAAAACACGATGAATCACCGACTCACATAATTAAGACTGAATCCCAAATTCAAGCTTTAATGCAAGAGATGTGACTAGAGACAAGTTGTTTTTACCACATGATACAACCCTTACTTTTAATAACTTGTTTGTTAAAGCTTATTATTGAAGTAATTTTAACTCCTTTGCATGCATTTAAACCAACAAAACTCCTTCACGCACTCTATTCCCACTCGAAACACCCACATATAAACATGTACACTACGTTCCACACAGCGACCACAAGCATCCATCTACTCTTACATACACACACCTACAACGCATTTTTGCAATCAAAAAAATCCGAAACAGTAAATATGAAAGTAATACATAAAATTAATATAACATATAACTTAAAGCCATTTCATCATTCTATCTGCAGTATAAGCAAAATCCATGATTTTATCAAAAATAAAAATTGTAACTGTATGGTCTTGACTCACAGCCGGCTATATTATGTTATCTATGGATAGTACACACACAATTGTGCAAGAAATAGACGATACAGTTATTGCACAATCTAATGAATATCAAATAGAGGATTTTTCCAAGCAGCTCAATATACAAAACTTAGATTTCACAATTGTCTCACAGAATATTAGAAGCATTTATAGCAATCTGGATGATTTACAAGTTACTTTAACTCATTTCAAGTTTGATGTCGATCTAATAATTTTAAGTGAGTGCAGGCTGGACACTAACAAGCCTACCCCCGAAAATGAAAATTATCTATCGTTTTCTACTACTAACCACATAAACCGCTGCGACGGCGTAGTTGCTTATGTTAAAAATACGCACAAAGTTAGTGTCAAAGAAATAATATTGGCTCAAGCATCTTGCTTACAAATAAGCATGCCCAATCTTATTGTCCTAGGTATATATCGCTCACCATCTAACACTAATGCTGACAACTTTATAACTTCTCTCAATGAGCATCTGAATTCCCTAAAATCATGTTATAATATTCTAATAACAGGCGATATAAATATAAATATTATTCATAAAATAAACGGACAAACAATTGAGCGTGCAAACCGACATAGCTACCTAAACATGCTAGCAATGCACGGCTTATTACCAGGTCATTCACTGCCAACCAGAGGCGAAAACTGTCTGGATCATTTTATACTGAGAATAGACAAAAACAAAAAAGCTGCCTCAATCGCTGTTCTAAACACTACTATAACGGATCACTTCATGATTTTCTTGAAGTTATCTGATATCGTCAACGTGCATAGATGCTCTAAAATAAAAATAGTTGTTAATTTTCAGAGAGCGATAGCTACCCTCAAAGAAAGTAATATTTTTGATCTTATTTCAATGAATGATCCTGTTGCTTTGACTGAACTTTTGGTTGACAAACTCAGATATCACCTTTTACAAAATACCATTACAACCTTAGTCCCGAGAAATAATCGCATAATTAAGCCTTGGATAACTTTAGGAATCTTGCGCTGTATCCAGAACAGAAATAGCATGCAGAGAAAACTACGCTCAGATCCTAATAACGACATCTTAAAACTTACATACAGAAGATATCGTAATCACTGCAATAACATAATTAAAAAACTTAAAAGAAAATATGACAGGGAACAGATTAATAAGGCAAATAAAAATACTAAAAAAATTTGGAAAGCTGTAAATAATATTACGCATCGCAAACAAAGCAAAACTCAAAATGTAGATTTGTTAGGTATAAAGCCAACCCCCCAGGACTCAGTTAACCACGTAAATAACTACTTTTCTAACATTGGTAAGACGTTGGCTGAAGAAATAATTTTTGCCAACCTATCGCAGGATTCAGGTACCTTAACAGACTCACAAGCCTCATCGTGTGTGCTCCTAGAAACTGACCCTAGGGAAGTGCATGGTATATTGATGAGTCTTAAAACTGAGAGTGCACCAGGATGGGACAATATATCTACCAAATTTCTTAAATCTTCACATGAAGTGGTGGTACCAATAATTTCACATCTGGCTAATCTGTGTTTTACGCAAGGTATTTTCCCACCTGCCCTGAAAAAAGCCATTATTACACCTGTGTACAAGGGTGGCAATAGAGATGATGCGAGCAATTATAGACCCATCTCGGTTTTACCTGCAATCTCAAAAATTATAGAGAAGTTAATTAACACTCGGTTAATAAATTATCTTAACAAATATAACAAAATATCTCGTGCTCAATACGGATTTAGACAAGGATTATCAACGGAAGACGCAGTCTCAGTATTAACATCCCATATTGTTGAACAAGTGGAGACAGGGAAAAAGTGTCTAACTGTTTTCCTAGATCTAAAAAAGGCTTTCGACACCGTCTCTGTTCCCATCCTTGTGCGTAGTCTAGATAGCATAGGTATTAGAGGAGTTCCTTTGGCTTTGCTGACAGATTATCTCCAGGATAGAAAGCAATATGTAAAAATAGGAAATTACGTCAGTGATGAGTTAGGGGTGAGTTTCGGTGTCCCGCAAGGCAGTGTCTTGGGTCCGACGCTTTTCCTTATTTACATTAATAATCTTTGCGAAATGATGCTGGAAAATGGGCGGGTTTTCTCCTATGCAGATGACACAGCCCTTGCTTTCACTGGAGATACATGGGTATCTGTGTATGAAAATGCTGAAAGGGGTATCACGAAGATTGCTAAATGGTTAAATTCTTATTTGCTAACGTTAAACACCTCTAAAACTAAATATATCGCGTTTACAAAATATTATACCACTCAACCTGGACCTAACTATAACCTTAGAATCCATAGTTGCCAAAACTTTCTAATTAGCGCAAATTGTTCTTGTAGCAAAATCACAAAAGTGACTGATATCAAATATCTTGGTATTATGTTGGACCAAAGATTATCTTGGCATCTACATGCAGAAATGGTCATGGCTCGAACTAGAAAGCTCATTTGGATCTTCAAAAGCTTAAGACATGTTACCTCTAAGACTGTCTTAAACCAGATCTATGTTTCACTAACCCAATCAGTTTTAGTATACTGCATACCTGTTTGGGGCGGGGCTACAAAATCAAATTTTTAGAGTTGGAGCGAGCACAAAGATCTCTATTGAAGGTCATGTATTCCAAACCGTATAGATTCCCTACTGAAAACCTGTACTCTATAAGCGGTCTTCTCACAGTCAGGAAACTATATGTCCTCCATTCTGTTTTAAAACTCCATAAAACTCTCCCCTATGATCCCAGCCTCGAGAAAAAAAGAAGGAAATATTTTGTTGCACCGGAAGTCTCAGTTAAAACGACATACGCAAAAAGACAGTATACCAGGCAATCCGCTTCCATCTACAACAAATTAAATAAAGTTTTAAATATTTTCCCCATGACTTACAGGGATAACATTTTAAATAACACTTAATTATTATTTATAATGGGATAGTTTTTTGAACATTAATTAGTACTTTTAAGCTTCGTACTATAAAGTACGCCATTTTTTACTATCGCCTGTCAGTACTAGGGGTGTCCATTTTTCTATTTCGTGTTATGTGCCTACCTGCCTACAAAAATATAATGATATCGATTCTGTATTGATTGTTCGATTTATTATTGCGTATCAAGTTAAATAAATGTTTATTTAATAAAAAAGCTATTTAAAATATTTTTAAAATATCGATAAAGCTATTTATCGGTATTTTAAAATAATTGTATGCAAGGTAAAATAAAAAAATCCGTTATTCACATAACTAGACATTAGGTAGTAGGTACATTTATCTATCTTTTCATTGCAATTGAGACGAGACAATAATGTACGGTGAGGTAGATATTTGGTTGGTATGGTTATTAGCTTTGGTTTTATTTATTGTTGATATTGAAATCTTAATAGTTTCAAACGTCTTATCATACTAATACACCCACGTTGATCAAAAACAATAAAGATTTTTATCTGTAATAAGCTCTAAAACGCATTATGATTTTTTTTTTAATGTTGCGAATCGATAATGTTTTCTTCCTATAATAAGCATAAAGAAGCTTAAACTCAAAATAATTTGGATACTAAAATGTGTCATTTTTGGTTAGGATTTACAACAGAACAGTTACGGGTACTACTAACAATGTTACCATCCCTTTTTAGTCAAGTACCATCAGCAAGTCTAGCACTAAGCATATACTTGGCTAAAATCAGAACTGGAGACAGCAATGAACGGCTGTCGAAGTTTTTTAATTTGCCTCGCAGCACATTAGAACGATACATGAACAAAGCGCGAAACTGCTTTTTACAAGATTTTGTGCCTTTATGTTTAGGTTTTGGTAGTACAACGGTAGTAGATGTGGCAGCTCGAAATAGAATAATACCAGAGGGGCTTTTTGGTAATCCCAATTTACCGAGATGTTAAACCAGCCATAGTTATTTGTGATGGAACATATGTACAGACTGCGACAGTAGGATAACCTCACCTGATTTTCGCTTGTTATATATATTTTTTTAACCAGAAATACTATTACTGATATGTAGGAATATTTTAATCAGAGAGAGGTTTATAAGTATCAAATCCGATGAACTGTAAGTAATTGCGTAGTTATTTTTACGTGCGAACAGTGCATACAACTGCGTCACTAGGATAACCTCACCAGTTTCATTTTGACTTGGAAGGGAAGCGCACGTCTCTTTCTTTTATAAAACACATTGAAAGCGATTTAGAAAGATATCGTACATTGCTGTTTATTTTATTGCAGCAAAATGCCCCGTGGAAAAGTACTAAGTAGTGAAGAAATATCCCAAATTGTTATATTAAAAAAAGAAAATTATTGTAACCGTCAAATTGCAATAAAACTAAAACGAAGCCCTAGAGTGATCAATAATTATTTCAAAGATCCGGAAAATTATGGAAAAAATCAAAAAGGTCGTACAGGGAAAGCCACAACAGAGAGAGAGAGACGTGCTATATTGAGACAAGCTTCAAATTCAGCGAGTACAGCAAGACAGATTAAAGCAAGTGTGGGAGTTTCGGCATGTATTCGAACTGTCCAACGAGTTATAAAATCTGCACACCATATCCAACGCAAGAAACTGAAGAGAAAACCTGTTCTTAGCTTAGATCATCGTGATGCGCGACTTGCGTTTGCACATGCTCATATGGGATGGACAAATGAATGGGAAAATGTTGTTTTCACTGATGAAAAAAAATTTAATTTGGACGGTCCCGACGGCTATCAATATTATTTTCACGATTTAAGAAAAAATGAGGTGATTTTGTCACGAAGACTGGCTTCCGTCGGAAGTGTTATGATTTGGGGAGCAGTGACTAGCAAAGGAGTTATAGATATTGTTTTTTTGGAAGGAAAAATAAATGCAGAAAAGTATATAAATGTTTTAAATAAACAAACAACTGCGATACAACAAGTAATGAAAGGGACCAACTGGATTTTTCAACAAGATAATTCACCATTTCATACAGCGAGACTCGTAATGTCGTGGTTCCAAACTCATAATATTAAAGTTTTGCAGTGGCCAGCTGTTTCCCCGGATTTAAATATCATAGAAAACTTGTGGGGTTATCTCGTTAGAGAAGTGTATGCTAACGGAAGACAATTTCAACATAGGACTGAGCTTAAAAATGCCATTTTAACCTGTTGGAAGAAAATTCCCTTAAATTTAATTACAAATCTTTATAAATCAATGCCGGAAAGAATATTTAACATAATACTGGAAAAAGGTGGTTACACTAAATATTAATAATAAGAATGTTAAATAAATATCTTCTAATTTATTGTTTTTCTTGATAATTTTGTAAGTGAGGTTATCCTATTGTCGTACTTACAAAACAGTATTGTTGTATATCCCATATAAAAATATGTAATAAACAAAATTAATCTATTGGAGCGTTGCACAGTGGGGTTTAATACCCTGTTTTTTGGCCAAAATTATTTTTTGTGTTTTATTATTTCTATGGGATATAAAAATAGTCAAATGAAGTCAATAAAACTAGTAATCTATTAATAAAACTACTTTTATTAGCAAAAAATTAATATTCTAATAAGTTTAAAACAGATTTACTTAAAAACTTAAAACGGATTTTTTAGTTTTTTGGTAAGGGCCGCATGGCGGTTATGAAAGGATCAGATGACACTATCAGTGCCTTAAAAGTGTCCTCCATTGTGGCTCAATAGACGTTTCAGTTGAAGAACCTACAAAAGAAAAGTATATTAGTAAACGAAATTTATTAGTTAAGTAGCAAAAATTAGCAATAATTACATATGTATTCGTAAAGACAAAACACAAATGAACCCAAAAAAAATTGCTTTTATTATAGAAAAGAATAGAAAGTTGTTAAAATGTCAAACGAAAGTTGGAAAGTATGGAAAATCGGTCTATGAACATTATGGTTATTCTGTGAGTCTTATTTCAATCAGCATAGCTTGCTTGGCAGATATTATTGACATTATAATAAGTACTTACATCCAGCTATTGTATACATATTAAAAATCTTTAAAGTAGGCTTTGGTACCGCCAACAAATATCAAGAAATATCTCTTACACTTTTACAAAAATAAAAGACGTACGAGCATCATAATCAAAGGTTAACAATGAACTGCGCTGGCGGCGAGATAGGTGGACTGACAACCGGTTCTCGCACGGTTTGGGGTAGCATGATTCATTGTTTTTTACAAAACATGTAGTTAGATAAGGGTAGACAAAGGTGATGTGTATACGTTTTGGCCAATGCCGCCCGTACTTAAAGCCCTATGTGCGTTGTTTTGTTTAATATGAATTATTTTGCTTAAAATACATTATTGATTTACTTTATTTTATTGCATAAATATACACACATTTGGTGAGGTTATCCTACTGTCGCAGTCTGTATACAGGCTGTCGTTTTGCATCCTGGTCGAATTCAAGGAGGTATCTATACTAATGATTCTCGACCCGAATCGATAATAAAATGGGTGGTATTTTTTTATAATTTTTTTCGTATTTACGAAAATCGGTAAGTGTAAACCACCCGTATTAAAACTCAGCCCGTCTGCTCCTAGCCCTATAACCGCGCCGTCACACACACAAACGCAAACGTTTATTCGCTATTGTATTCCCTAAAAAATTCCAAGACGACGCGCGCGCAACCCCGGCGCCGCGCCGCATAAATTAGTTTGTTTGATGGCGCCGCCGCGTACAGGTGTTTAAAAATTTCGCTCCTCGCGCCCTCGGTACATATCGGTAAAGTTAAGATGACGGACAATTACTCCAATGTTGAGTTGGTGGAGATGGTCCGCTTGTATGCCATCAGTGGAGACAGCCTACGTGGAGCCATCCGGATGTTCGCGGAACTGTTTCCCAATCGGGAACCCCCATCACCGAGCGTTATGTTGGCTGCTACGCAGAGACTGCGAGATCATCGGCAGTTTGATGTACCCCGGCATGCTCAAGCTCGCGGCAGTGAAGGCCTGCCTGTCGCCTTGCAGGAAGATATCCTGGAGTACTTCCAGCGAGAGCCACGGGCAAGTACGCGGTAGGCCGGTCGACGGTTCGCAGTGCACCACTCCACAGTGTGGCGGCTACTGAGACGGGAACAGCAGCACCCGTTCCATTACCGCAAGGTGCAGGATCTACACCCGGGTGACAACGCCGCACGGATTACATTTTGTCGCTGGTTGCTGGAGCACCAAGACGCCAATATCCTGTGGACGGACGAGTGTTTATTTACTCGAGTTGGCGTCTACAATGTTCATAATGAACACTGGTGGGCTCACCGCGACCATAACCCGCACGTGACTCAACGGCATGCATTCCAAATGCGGTTTAGCCTAAATGTGTGGGCTGGCATAATAGGGGATCACGTGCTTGGACCCTATTTTATCGACGGATACCTCAACAGTGCCACATACCTGGAGCTATTGCGACACGTTGTCGAGGAGATGTTGGACGACGTTCCCCTGGCACTCTATCGCAACTTATTTTACCAGCAGGACGGTGCCCCCCCCTCACTACGGTCGGCAAGTACGCGAGTACTTGAATGAAAGGTTTGCCAACCAGTGGATCGGCCGCGGTGGACCTGTAGCCTGGCCTCCGCGTTCTCCGGACCTGACGCCCCTGGACTTTTATTTGTGGGGAGACGTTAAAAGGTTAGTGTACACGGATGAAGTTACAAGTGTTGAACAATTACGTGCAAAAGTGATTAGTGCTTTCGACACTGTAAAAACGAATATTTTAGTGTTGCGTAAGCTGAGGAAAAATCAGCGACGTCGTGCTAGACTGTGCCTAGAGTGTCGTGGTGGAAACTTCGAACAATACCTCCGGGTAACATAAGTAGGTAATTTATTTATTTGTACATTGACAATCATTTGCAAATACGTTATTTTAATCATTTTTTTTTAAATGTAAATAAGTTGATTTAAATTTTTTAACTACGCTAATAATACCTATCAGACAAAATAATGGTCAGTGGGTCATCTTTTATCATCACCTACTTAACTAGCATATCTTTCCATTTTCATCAAAAGTAGAAAACAGTTTTAGATTTAGTAGATCGGTACCTAACTACCTAAACGAACTAAGGTAGTATTGCCGGGCCTAAGCGCGTTAAGTAGGAAGGAAAATTCCAAATCAACCAATTTAATCCACAAATAAAAACAAAATCATTAGCTACGAAAACCTTGGACTGAATTGACCTACAATGCGCCGAGTTATTATTACCTAAATCCAATCCCGCCCGCTACTTACAACAGCTGAGCGCGTGCGCCTGCGCCTCAACTTATACCTAAATGCTAACTACCTACATGTTTTATTATTCAGATCTAAGATTACCAATTTATGGATTGTCCGTACAGCAGGATTGCAACAAAACGTAATAAAGCAAAACTAACATTTTAATCAGCTGACAACTATCGTACTTACAGTAGGTACGTGAACTTTTCTTTGGGGTACTAGTGAGTACTACTTTCATTGGTAAGATTTCTACATTCTAATTCTAATGATTCTTAAAAATGAGTTAAATTATCAAAAAAAGAAAACATGACAATAATGTAGGTGATTTTCGGTCGGTGTAGGTAAGTACGTTCGCACTGCGTTTTGTAGGTAGAAAACGGCCGGCGCGGCGCCTCGTACAGACCATCGACACTCACGCACACAGCGATGTCGCTGTGTGCGCGATGGGTGATTCTGAAATTGCTTTCGTATGATTCTGAAATACTGTCAAATTTAAACAATTTAAAATAGCAGTTTTATTAATTATTGACCAGGTACCGTAATTGAAATTGATTATTTATGTGTTTTGTGACAACCTCCTGAAATTTGACTAGGATGCAAAACTGCACCTTGTATATTCCGAGCAGCAGTAATTATAAATTCCAAAAAGATACATATAGCTTGCACAAGTTTGCTAACCTCATAAAACCTTTTATGATTGTTTGTTGCGATGGTACTATATTAGAATGCTTGGGGCCATAAAAAGCCACAAAGAATGACTCCACTATTATAAACGAGGAATTAGAAAATTTTATATAAAAAAAAACAACCGACTTCCAAAAAAACACTACAAAGTGAAAAATAATTTTAATTTTGGAAGTCGGTGTCGTTGGTTCCGCATTTTGGTTTTTTGACACCGACTTCCGAAATTAAAATTATTTTTCACTTTGTAGTGTTTTTTTGGAAGTCGGTTGTTTTTTTTTATATAAAATTTTTTATTTTTCACTTTTTAGTTATATCTACTCCAATCAAATTCATATAAACACTACTTGCTATGTAAATATCAGTGACAGGAAGCTGCATCTGCGTTTATAGGGTACAGACGTGATGTTATGTTGTGCGATTGCGTAAACAATGCATACATATGCGATAGCAGCAATCGCGGTTGTATAACCTTTGTAGTGAGCACAGGCGTGATATTATGTTGTGTGATGGTGTAAACAATGCTTAGATATGCTATAGCAACAATCGCACTTAATCTGCTGTTATTTATTGAAGAGTTCCCCCGATTTCTACAAGATCCCATCATCAGATATTGAAATGGTGACAATGGGACCACACGGGAAGCACCAGCTTTCAAATAAAAAAAGAATCATGAAAATCGGTTCACCCAGTCGGTTATTATGAGGTAACAAACATAAAAAAAAAAAAAAAAAAAAAAAAAAAAAAAAAAAAAATACAGTCGAATTGATAACCTCCTCCTTTTTTTGAAGTCGGTTAAAAATGAACAAAGTGGATTGAGAATGTTCTTTAGAAATAATGATGTTTTCATTTTAGATAAAGGTTTTAGGGATGCATTGCCAAATCTAGAAGTAGGGTATAATGTTTATATGCCAGAGTCACTAGCAGAGGGCGAACATCAGTTAACAACCTTTAAAAGTAATAAATCTAGATGTATCACTATGTGTCGATGGGTGGTGGAAGTGGTGAATGGACGAATAAAAAGAGATTTTAAACTTCTACGACAAGATTATTTTAATCGTGCTTTACCACACATGATGGATGATTTTAGGATTGCATGTGCATTGACAAACAAGTTCCACCCATTGATAGAAAATCGGCCTGAACATAGAGAGTATCTAGAAACAGCAAAAACCAGGATTCGGATGCAAAATCACCTAGGCGATTTCATTATTAATGAAAACATTAATAGAAGACGTGCTGTGTTTACAGCTATAGATGGTGATGTACCACAATTAAGAGACTTCCCAAAACTTGGGCTAGTGGAGCTTAAAAGATATGCTTTAGGCTCGTACCAACTGAAACAAGCCAGATCCTACTATGGTGAGCATATAAGACAAAATGGTATATACCATATAGAAGTATCGGAAGCGTTTGAAGAGGAATTACCTTTAATATTGGGAACTAATAATTATTTAGTCAGAGGAAGAGTTAAATCGAGGCATGTGTCGAGTAGAACGTATTATGCTTATTATGATTAAGACACAACAATGTTAAATTGAGTACTTTTGTCCATAGTGCCGTGGGCATTCTCCTTTGTAAGATGTTTTTTTTTAATCCTTTGAGGGTTATTATTACTAATAGTGGTATTAGTTCTGACATAATCTTAATCCATCAAAGTGCTCTGTTATCACTTTCACTAGGAAACGTGTAGTCCTAGCTAACTCTTAATACTCTATCGGACCAAACCTTGCCGACGTGCGATACTGTTCGTGACTTGGGCATCCACCAGGATATTAAGTTAATTTTTGAGAAACACATTGACGCCATTGTCAAAAAAGCCTCTAGACTGCTTGGGTTTATAATGCGTCTCTCTAAATGCTTTCTAGATGCCAAAACACTAAAAATATTATACTGCACTTTTGTAAGAAGTCAGCTTGAATATGCATCTCAGATTTGGAACCCACGTTATCATCAGTATATCGACCGCCTTGAAAATATCCAAAGACGTTTTATTAAGTACCTTTGTTACCATCAAAAGATTCCATACCATTCAATTGATTATCTCCGACTCTGTAAAAAGTACCATTTGTTGCCACTTGAAGATAGACGTAAGATTGCTGACTGTCTGTTTCTGTTGAAGATTCTAAATAATAATATTGACAGCCCCGAGTTATTATCTAAATTGTATTTTAATGTGCCGAATAAATCATTTCGTGTTAATCCGCCCTTACGTGTACCTTATACATCTACGAATTATAGGCAGAACAGTTATATTGTGCGTGCGGTTAAGCAGTTCTACGAAATTTGTAAGCGTCATGAATTGGATCCTTTTACGACTAGTGTGGCGTCAGCTAGAAGGTGCTTAAGTCTCAATTTCTTCAAATAGCCACTTTTTTCACACACTAATTTAGCTTCGATTGTTACCTTTTTAATTGTATAATTTTTTGTTCTCCTTTTAGTGCAAACCAGAGGGGCAGTTCTCGTAGGTTTGGGAGCGTTCGCGTTCTGGTCTCTCGAAAAGCCTCTAAACTCTCTGCATTTTTGGCATTGATAGCTGCAGGAATGTGGCTGCGGCTTGAGTTTGAGCGTTTTATGGGTGCGTGAATTGGCCTTCTGCAGGCCAATTTTCACACATTAAGGCGTTCGGATTTGAGTCGCAGTCTTGTGCCTGCGGCATTGGAGTGTCGGAAAAGTTGGTAAACGCTATACAATTTTTGACAGATTGAGGCTGGGATGGGAGTGCGAGCGTTTTTGGGGATGCGGGAATTGCCCCTGAGATGTTTTAGTCAAATTTATAACCTCAATGTTTTACGTATTGCTGTTGTATGCTCAATTATTTTCCAGTCTATTTCTATACGTGAAGACTTGTAATTAGTTTCCTGCTACTATAGTTTCCTTGTAATTAAGTTTTTTGTAGCTGTAAGTCTTCAATAAGTAAATAAATAATGATGAGTCATATATTATTAATAAGTTTTTTTTTTTCAGATATGCGCCTGCCGATTTACCCGTTTTACCGAAATGTAAACACAATACAAAAAGCTTAAAGTGTGGATCTTTGACAATGAGCGATTTGATGAACATACACAAGCACTTTTACGCAAAAAATGATAAATTATACCAGGATAATTTTATTTTAAAGTACAGTGTGACAAAACATATTCAAAGACGTCGACCTAAAGATGGGAGTCGAAGTTCCAGAAATATGAGTACAAAATATTTCCTATATAAAAAAACAGATGGGAAAATGTTGCGTGTTTGTAAATCGGCTTTTATGTCAATTTTAAATGTCAAAAAGGACAGAATTACTGGAGTATTGCAACGATCACACCAATCATCAGGTGGATTAGCAAAGGAAACCAGAGGTGGAGATCACCGATCTCAGAAAAATGAAGAAATGCGTATTGCTATTCACAACTTCATTCAGTCGTTTGAATGCAGCGAATCACATTATTGTCGAGGAAAATCGGATGGACGAGTGTATTTGAGCGCTGATCTCAACATAAAAAAAAAATGTGGAGGCCGTATAACAATAGCACATCTCCTGAAAATAAAGTGAAGCAATTATTTTTCAGGAAGGAATTGAACATAAATTATAATATTGGTTTTGGAAACACTCGGACCGATGTGTGCTCCCGCTGTACCGAATTACTGGAGAACATAAAGGTGGCTAAAACACATGAAGAAAAGCAATCTCTAATGGTCACTAAACGAGTACATAGCTTAAAAGCTAAAGCTTTTTATAATCTACTCAAAGATGAAGACAGCAAAATAATGACACTTTCATTCGACTGCCAGAAAAATCATTGCCTACCGAAACTTCCCGACCACAACGCATATTTTAGTAGGTAATATAACTTTTATAATTTCACTATTGTCATTGGCACTTCTAAAAGTAAGTTGACTACTGAAAATGTATTGTGTTACTACTGGTATGGAACAGAGCCCCAAAGGGTCAAATGAAATCGCAAGTGCAGTTTACCATACTTTGAATACCCTAAACATACCAGAACACGTTAAAACATTGAGGTTATTTGCAGACGGCTGTGGAGGCCAAAACAAAAACACAATTTTGATTGGTATGTGCTGCAAGTGGCTATACCGGGTGTAAGGGACAGCCCTCCGCAAATTAACAGGGTGCATTCAGCTCCTTATTTAGAATCATATTCCATCGGAAATTTTCTCAGGAAAATTTTCATTTTTTTTTCGTTTTTTCGGCTAACATTCCTTTATTTCAATGTAAAATTACATTCTATGTATGCACCACTCCATTTATGTAAATAAAACAGTTGAAATAAAAAAAAACAGCAATGGATGTCGAAATACTCTAAAGAACGACGCGTGAAATCAGCTGTTCACTTTCTGCCTAGCTTTAGGCCTCATTTACGGAGACGCGGGGCGTCGCGCGTTGCGTTGAGCGGCGCGGCCCGCACTGAATTCAAATATATGGCGTTGTATGAGTGCGTTTACGGAGAAGCGATTTTAGACGCGTTTGTTTGAATTAGGGCGTTTTTTGCGGCCGAGCCCGCGGATGGCACCGACGCGTCCCACGCGGCGTTTATCGCGGCGGCGCACGCAGCGGCAATTCTCGATGAAGCTATGTCCGAGGCGGAATCTTCTGTCAGTCTTATTCAGAAATCGCGCAACACAGACGTAGTCACCGTCGCAATGGAGTATGATATGATCAACTTTTTTTTAGAAGACACGTGCACTCCCATCTCTCGCCAACATAAAACTAGTCGATTTGATCGAGGCGAGCGTGCGCCGCCGCGATGCCCGCCGCGTGCTTCGCTACACGCTAGAGGATTCGCCGCGGGCGCCGCGGCGGGCACCGCCACGCTTCCCGTCTCGCTTCTCTATGAACATGGTCGTATATTGCTATAAGTTTGTGTTTACGCGTGCGATGATGCGTGCCGCTTCACGCGCCGCCCCACCGTAAACAGAAAAAACGTCCGACGCGCCGCGAGACGCCACGCCACACGCGACGCGAGACGCCCCGCATCTCCGTAAATGAGGCCTTAGAGTTCATCAAACTCACCGCATACTACTACATACACAATAACAATAACAGACGCTCCGAGTTGCCGAATCGCAAGTGTTGCCAACTTATTAGACCTCAACTCCTTTATTGATAAATGCAAATCTTTTCGTGCACTTAATTTCTAAAGGCAAAACGCTCATAATGTGCCCTTGAGTATTCGTGGTACGTAACCTAATTAATTAATTAATTCTACTTTTCAAGCGATCACTGGATCCAGTTTCCAAGCCACCCAAGGGATTCTTAAATCGTTTTACGACAGCTACCGATTGATACTCGAGTCGGGAATCGAACCTGAGCTCTCTGCAATGGAAGCCCAGTCTTCTATCACACTGGGCTTTTTTTTGTAGAACGTTTTTGCAAGAAATTTTGGGCAAAATTTTTCGTGTAGTTGACAACACCTCAGTAGTTAGTTGGTTTGTGACTGTGTCGCATGCGCATCGCAGTTGATCGCAGTATCGCTCGCCATTGTGCCGGGCGTCCCCGCGCAGTCGCGTTGTGAAGTTTACGTACGCATTTGGATTTAATTTTTGTGTGTGTCTATGAAAAATGACTACATTTAGTGCTCGTGAGTATGGAGAAATGATAATGTGCTACGGGGAAGCTCGGGGAAATGCCAGAGAAGCAATCAGAAATTACATTGATAGGTATCGTGATCGTCGGCACCCATCAGACTCCCGGATAGTGCCAATGCCTATCAACGAGTGCTAGATAACCAGCCCATAGGCCATAGTTCCCAATCAGGAAGGCGCCGGAAGACCACTTCGCGGTGCAACTGTAGAAAGATCTGATCTGTTGGTCCGTCAAAATCCACGCCTAGGCACAAGCACTGCAGCTCGATTATTGTGGCGGAATCATGGACCCGCGTCTCGCACTGGTCCGTGCACAAAACGCTGCAAAGGGATCGGCAACGTCCTTATGTGATACATAAGTTCCAAGCTCTATTGCCTCGTGATCGTGGTCATCGAATAGCGTACTGCCGGTGGTTGCGGGCTGAACAGGATCGAAATCCAGTGCTGGCTTGGCAGACTTGGACCGCAACCGTGGCCAGCACGATCGCCAGACCTAATGCCCGGTTTACATTATTCCAGTCCAGCGATCTAGTCCAGTACTGGATTGCTTACTGGAAAAATGTAAACCGGCACTGGAATGAACTGAATCCAGTAAGCATTCCAGTCCAATAACTGGATTCGCGGTCTACTTTTGAATCCAGTGCGACCAATCCAGTGCAACTGGAATAATGTAGACGGCCAATCCAGTGCCATTCCAGTGCTGACGAAGTACACACGTTTTGGTTGTTTTTGCGGACTTTTTTGCAAAGAAAAAGGATTTAACAATGGTGAAGAAGTTATCTGAAGACGAAACTGTAAAGTTTGTCACTATATACAGAGAAAATCCGTGTTTATGGGATATAACATCAGAACATTATAAAAACAAACCTATGCGCCAAACTGCTTTGCAAAATCTGTGCATTGGTATGGAAATTGAAGGATTCACACCGGAAGATGTGAAAAACAAAATAAAAAGCATTCGTTCGACATACTACCTTGAACTAGACAAGATTAAGAAATCATCCACATCTGGTGCTAGTGGCAATGTTTACCAACCCAAAGTGAAATGGTTCGCCGAATTCAATTCATTTATTAAAAATGTGATGGTGAAGCGTAAAACACAGGTATTTATTTTAAGATTTTTATTTATTTTTATTTTAGTAGCATATTATTTGTTAAAACACACAAAGGACATCATCCACATTTCATACAGTTTTGGTCCAAAAGTAAAAGTGCCGGCCAAATAAAAAAAGTGTTTTATTCTGATAGAACTCGTCCGCCTTAGAATTTCTTTATATGACACCAAAGCTGTAGCATCACTATACTTGGTATTATTTGAGTTCTAAAAATCCGTCTTTCATACATTTCGAGTAAACTACTAACTGTAACAAATGAAGTTATCTTGCCAGAACATGATGTTATAAATATTTTTTTGAACACGATATACTTATTGTCGTATACATTGCATACCCAAAAATACCAGGAGTACCTACAACCAATAGAAAAGTAATGTTGAAACTAGACGTGGGTTATTATATATACTTTTTGGAATTAAAACAATGGCCGAGCCTACAAAAGATAAGCAGGTAGATACAAGAAAAATAGCCTTTACCCTGCCGCCATACAATGCTGTGTTACCCCTCCCCCAACCCTTGCACCGCTCGTTTCGCCGCCCGCGCCTGTTTATTTCCTTAGTACCGAGAGCAACGTTGCCGTCAACTGTCGTGCGTGTACGTTTGTGTGATTTTTCAGCTAGCTCCCGCTCGCTTTACGTTCTTTTGTTGTTTTTGTTATCACCTTTGTTAAGTTTTAATATTTTCTGTTACGTTTTGGAGTTTGTTATTGACTGTTACGTGTCCCTGTGGGTAATAAACACGACTCATGGAAGACTGTATCTTGTGTCGTGAACCGACAGAGAATCGGCGAAGATATGAATGGACTTCTCGAGAAAGGGATCATCTTGATATCGCCCAAATAGTGATTGAAGAATTGATAGATAGACAGGTAAGATCACAGTCATTTTACATACGATTATATGTAATGTTTTTGGATTAAGCATTTGAAAATACGTTCATTTGATAATGAAAACGATTTTTTTCTTTTCAGTTGGAACGTACTGAGTTCATTTGCCGACCGTGTTGGCAAAGAACAGAAAGAAGGTACCGGCGACGTATTCGAGATGTTGAAGTGTAAGTTGGCCAAGAAGATAATCAATCCGTAAATACAAATCCAATACCTACTTCGTTGGATTTGCCGGGTCTACTTCGCGCACCAAATACGTCAAATAGTTGTTTATTCCAACATTGTGTAAATGAATCTCGCCGTCGTATTCCCGAAAACATCACTCTTCGCATGCTGTGCCGATATAGTTATTTTGTACCCGAAAGTGCACGTGTATGCAGTGAACATTTGGAGCAAAATCTGTGGCATTTACTGCCATTGCAAGACAATGCATCTACGGAATTTACAGCTGCACAGATAAGTAGTATTGTTTCAATACTACAAAGACATATTACTCAAGATATTATTGATTTTGAACAATACGAAAATATGACACCAGACGAGTTTTATACCTGGATAGGTTTAAGTCATAACCAGTTTGCGGAATTACTGGAGGACTTACCAAGATTGAGATCAGTAAACAAAAGAAAATCAATATTGGCGGCAGTATTAGTTAAGTTAAGAACAGGAGACTCAAATGCAAGGCTTGCTAATATATTCAAATGTGGCGAAACAACATTCCACAGATGGTTACAAATAGGACGGAATGCTTTTTTGGAAGATTTCGTGCACTTAAATCTTGGGTTTGATCACATGACTCGTGAAGACGTAGTACAACGGAACCTGACACTGCCCAACAATCTGTTCGGGAACCCCTCGAGTCCAGAAGCAGAAAGAAAAGCAATAACTATTGTTGATGGTACATATGTGTACTTGCAAAAAAGTGGCAATTATTTTTTTCAACGTGAGTCTTATAGCCATCACAAGTACAGAAATCTCCTCAAACCGTTCCTCTTGGTTTCTTGCGATGGACATATTATCGATGTAATTGGACCATACGCTGCTGTTACATCTGACGCGGATATCATGAATGGCTTAGTAAATAATACGGACAGTGCATTCCACTGGTTTTATATGAGTGGCGATGTTTTTATT
Source organism: Eremobia ochroleuca (assembly GCA_949629135.1). NCBI lineage: Eukaryota > Metazoa > Arthropoda > Insecta > Lepidoptera > Noctuidae > Eremobia > Eremobia ochroleuca. Next base: position 1,291,472 of record OX451385.1, on the reverse strand, counting down.
TTAGACCGTGGATTTCGCGACTCAGTAGAAAATCTCGAGTCTTGCGGTTATGTAACACATATGCCAGAAACTAAGTATCCAAATGAGACCCAATTAACGACGGATCAGGCAAATAAATCAAGATTAATTACGATCTGCCGTTGGGTAGTAGAAGTGATCAACGGCAGATTCAAGAGAGATTTTCGACTACTACGGAACGTGTACAATAATAGAGCGCTGAGAAGCATGTTCGATTATTTTAAGATTGCAGCAGCAATATTAAATCATTTTCATGTTTTAATTGAGGACAATCCACATATTACAAGCATGTTGGAGATTATCCATGAAAGGATAAATATGCCAAACAGATTGGCAGCACTCGTAGAACGGCACAACTACAACCGCAGACGTGCTCAATTCAGGGCGATGACAGCGGATATGGAAGAGTTCTCTGAATTCCCAAGGATGACCGAGCACGAGCTGTTTTTATTCGCGCTTGGGGTTTACCAATTAAAACAAGCGAAAAGCTATTATGGCGAACATATCCTCGAAAACGGATCTTTTACAATTGAGCTTAGCAATGATTTGCCACGCGAGCACCTGACGGAGTCGCAGGAGCAGGGAAATGATTTGTGGATGATTCGTGGGCGATTGCAATCCCGGCATGTAAGAGCAAGACAATATTATACGTATATTGTAGTGGACAAAACGTTATCGGGAAGACAAGCCATCGCTCACTACTACTGTACGTGCGTCATAGGAAAAAGAACTATTGGGTGCTGTTCTCATATAATGTGTATTATATGGTATATGAGCTATGCTCGACATTTACAAAATATAGCTCCACCAGCTTTGGGATTAGAGAATATCATTGTTATGCCAGATGATTTTGATACAATTGTTTAATAATAATATCGATTATGTTATATTAAAATATGTTTATTGAAATAATTCAAAGCTATTATTGTAATACATTACATTAAAAATATAAAAATCTAATCTTATTTTATTACAAACCCCCAAACAAACTACGGACTAAGGTCCATAACAAAATGAAATGTTCTGTTATGGACCCTAGTCCGTAGTTTGTTAGTGTGGTAATTCATTTAAGCGAAAATATTATGGTACCTCATTGTTTTCGTTAATTCATTTGATTGAAAAATCAGGTTTTATTAACATGAATACCACCAAGTATATTGGTGCTACAGCTTTGGTGTCATATAAAAAAATGCTAAGGCGAACGAGTTCTTTCAGAATAAAGCACTTTTTTTTATTGGCCGGCACTTTGACATTTGGACCAAAATGGATGATGTCCTTTATCAATGTATCATATGATTTTGCCATGGTACTTTTCCTTCGTTCACAAAATAATTAGTAAATTGAGTTCTTTTTTCCCTGGCATGTGTTGCTGAGTTGTTACTGCCCTGCTGTATGATACTATCTAAAGAGGTTATTTCGGATCTCCATGTTCCATTAATCAAATGATGGTCGTTGTGATCGTCATGGTCTACACAAGAAGTAGTCATATAATTGCTTGACTTTTTTCTCAACCAATTGTGTAGAGAGCAAGCTGCATACACAATGTGATCCACAGTATGTAACTTAGTTGAAATAGCTTTTTCGAAAATTCTGAATCGACTTACTAATATTCCAAAAGCGTTTTCTACAATGCGTCTAGCACGGGACAGCCTGTAATTATATATTTTTTGTTCAAAAGTTAAATTAGCCCCAGGATATGGTTTCATTAAGTATGTTTTTAGTGGAAATGCTGCATCAGCCACAATCACTCCATCTTCTGGAATAAAACTGCCATTTTCTAATTCAGTAAAAATGGAACAGTTTTTGAAAATACCACCATCCGAAGCGCTTCCATTTGCGCCCACATTGATATACGTAAAACAGTAATCATGGTCAACAAGAGCCATCAATACTATGCTGTTTTCTTTTTTATAATTAAAGTTCGTACTTCCATATTCATAGGAGCCAGTAATTTTTATGTGTTTTCCGTCTAACGCTCCGTAGCACAAAGGAAAGTTCCACTTATTTCGAAAGCCTTCCTCGACTTGTTTCCATTGTTCCGCAGTGGGTATCTGCAAAAAGAAAGTAAAAATATTTTATTTTCAGGAAAATACTGATGATGCTCAAAATAAAGAAAATACTGACAATACTCAACCTAGTGACCAATGTGGGACCAACCCTACCCATACAAACCCAGAAGTAAGTCTATCAGAACCGCGAAAGAAAAGAAGTAAAAGGACTATGCAAAAAATCGTCCCATATCATCAACAGATGCCAAACATATCTCATTAAATACATCTCGACATTATGATTATTTTTTACTATGGCGACATCACTGTAGGATATGGGGTTATCGTGCAATAAAAAAAAATATGTTATACTTATACAGTTTTATTAAGTATTAAGAATCGAATTAAAAATGTACTATTTAACTAAAAAAAACTCGAGAGAGAACAGCCGTAAGACGTACTTTACCCTCCCTCCTTGCTCCGTTACCCCGACCGCACCCTTTCGACGCCTGCGCCCGCGCACCTCCCTCAGTCGTGGCTAGTACGTTCTGCTGTGTTCGCGTTGTTTATTTGTGCGTTATCGGCTTGTTTGCGACTATTACTAACCTCTGCTTGTTTATTGGACCTTTTGATTGCTACTCGATGACCCCGGCACGTTTAATGGACTGTGATTTATAAATATGGAGACTGGACGCCAATGTGTAATGTGTCCTAGATCTGTTTTAAGACAGAGACGACATATATTACAAGAAACATTGCTTCATAGTAGTCCTGAGTTAGCGGCCTACATTTTGCAAAATGGATTGACACAAGTAAGTCACAGTCATTGTATTTATTTACTGATTTATTATACATATATCGATAACTTTTAGATATTATGTAGAATACGTATAATGAATAAGAATAAGTGTCATGTAGTTAGAATATATAAGCAGATAGAACATTGCTACGATACTATATGATACATTTTAGAATTGCTTGAATAGAAATATAGCACTTAAAGTATAGCTTACGTTAGGAACGACTCAATCGTCCGGCCATAATTCCTATGAGGAATGAGATATTTTTACCTGCATAATTATTTAATCTCACCTTAATATTTTTATAGTCTAGTCCAAAAGTGAGTGTAGATTGTGTTCCGAGTTCTAGACAACTGACAAGCACACATATAACACCGATATAATCAATATAACACAGAAAAAATACTTCTGCTTATTACAAAAACACACATATGCTGATATCTTCATTTTTTCCCTTTTCAGGTAGTATTCAATAACGTAATGGCAGTATGCCATAGATGCTGGCAGAGAGCCAATAATAATGACGGTGGACAACTACGTCTTGAGAACGCTCCCATTGTAGAAGGTAATTACATCTGTGCTATTAATCCTTATCAAAATAAATTATTTCATCACTAAGTACAGTCTAGCTTCGCCGGGACAGCTAGTAATAAATAAATAAATAATTTTAGATGCTGACAATCAAGAACCCCCCAATGTTGCTGAAGCCCGCAATGTTGCTGAAGCCCCCAATGTTGCTGAAGCCCCCAATGTTGCTGAAGCCCCCAATGTTGCTGAAGCCCCCAATGATCCTCAGGACAATCCAGAGGATGATGCTCGTTTCTATGTTCGCGATTACGTACGTGCACCGAACACTTCACGGCTCTGTATGTATAGGCAATGTAGACATGAAAATCTACGACGAGTTCCTGTGTCTATCAAGCTACATTTGGTATGTCATTATCGATTATATATTCCACCGAGTTCGCGAATATGTGAAGAACATTTAAATAACTATGATTTTGAAGAGTTACTGGATAATGTAAATGTTACACATTATTTTAATGCTTCATTTTTTAGTAACATGACAAACATGTTAATTGAAGCAATCAACAATAGGACAAGATTCGATTTTGAAACATTATCTTCACTGAATAATAGTGAACTTATGTTTTGGACTGGATTCACTTTAGAGCAGTTCAACGTCATTTTGGAAGAAACGCCATCGCTCGCAGAAAAATGCAGACATCCCCGATCAGTTCTCGGAGCTTATTTAACGAAAATACGAACTGGAGAACCTAACGAGCGACTAGCTACGCTTTTCGGCGTAACACGTCAAGTGTTTGAATATCGCCTAAAAATAGCGCGACAATGCTTGACAGGTCAATATGTACCAAGACATCTTGGTATAGGTCATATTTCTAGAGATGAGCTTCTAGAGAGAAATCTATTTTTGCCCAAACATATTTTTGGAAATGAAAACAACACCAAGTTCATTATTATCGCAGATGGCACATATGTATATATTGAAAAAAGCACTAATTATTTATTTCAAAGAAAAACTTATAGCCTCCACAAGTTTCGCAATTTATTGAAACCATTTATTTTAGTAAGCAGCGATGGATATATCATAGATGTCATAGGCCCTTTTCCTGCAACAACATCAGATGCAACTATTATGCAGAACATAATGAATGACGAGGAGCACTTACTACATTGGTTACTACACAGAGAGGACGTCTTTATTTTGGACAGGGGCTTCAGGGACAGTATTAATGATATTGAGTCCCTTGGCTATGAACCTCACATGCCACCTACCAAGGACAGGAACGCGACCCAGCTATCAACAGAAAAGGCAAATGATTCTCGGTTGGTGACTGTGTGTAGATGGATTGTGGAGGCGGTTAACGGCAAATTCAAAAACCGTTTTAAGTTATTAAAACAAACTTATTTTAACCGAGCTTTGCCAAACATGTTTGTCGATTTCCGCATAGCAGCATCATTAATAAATGCTAATTACCGTGTTGCTACAGACCACAGGCTTGCGCCGGAATTCTTTGAAATAATTCAAACTAAGGTTCATCAACCTAACCTTTTGAAAAATTATGTCGAAGGCAAAAATCTTAACAGACAAAGAGTTAACTTTGTGACGATGGAGGCCACCATGCCACATCTTGAGGACTTTCCAGAACTGACTGATGATGATATCATTTTATTCGCCTTGGGGACCTACCATATAAAACTTGCAAAATCCTACTGTGCGGAACATATTCGGAATGGAATTTATTATATTGAATTATTTCGAGAAAACCAGCTAACTGATTTGCCAAGGTATAATATTCGAGAAGATAATGTCTGGTTAATTAGAGGACGAATACAATCTCGACACGTTAGATCGCGCGTTTATTATTGTTACATATTAATAAACCGAAGTGAAACTGGCAGACGTGCTATTGAACAGTGGTATTGCACATGCCTAACAGGGGCGCGTACGGTTGGAAGTTGTGCCCATATAATATCAATTATATGGTATATGGGCAAAGGTCGACATATCGACTTTAATCTACCAGCGGCAATGTTATCGACTATTATAATAGATGAATAATATAACGTTATTTTTGTCTGGATAATAGTTCTGTTGTTATTAAGTGTCTACTTGCACAATTGTTTTTGTGTTATTAATACTTAAAATGTCTAGTTGAACAATTGCTTTTTGTAATTATCGTCTAAAATGTAATGTTTTATTTTAAAATAAAAATACTTTATTTTTGTCAAAAGTCTTTTTAAAAAAAAAACCCCGTCGAATTCCGAACTAAAAATTGGTACTGACTTTTCATGGGACGTAATAATGATATTGAAACTTGTCCCATGTCTGTTGATGGGATGGGACACTGCCCATACATTTTTTTGCATGGTCCTTTCACAGCTGTCTATAATAGTCAGTAGCATGAAAGATATGCAATACGATTTATCCAAATCAGAAACAGTGGAAGATGAATTCGACATCTTCGGGAAACACATTGCGAAGCAATTAAGAACCCTTTCTACAGAACAGGCTATCCTAAGCCAAGAAGAAATAGAGAGTGTGATAACAAGATGTCGACTACACGATTTGAATAGTCCTATAAAACCGAATAGACCAAATTACAATTATGCGTCAAGACCAAGCACGAGTAGTAGTACTTATATGCCATTGAATAGTCCAGCGTCTGTAGATACACAAACCACCGAGGACTCGTTAAATGTAGTAAGCGATGACCCAGAATACATTAATATAATCATGAATGCTTTCAATAATGCTTAATTTGTCATAGATATGATACTTAATTAAAAAAATATTACCTTGATGTGGTCTTTTAATGCCCTTTTAATTTCTTGACAGACTTCTGGTATAATTTTTGAAATAGTTGGTTTTGGCAATCGAAACATACGACTGAGGCTTCTGTAACTATCTCCAGTACTTAAAAAAGAAAGAGTGACTTCTAATTTTACTTCTAATTTTACTGTTCCAGCAGTAGCGCTACAGCTGCAACAAAGATCCCAGCATGCTGACCCGCTTACACGCGGAGACCCTGTGCCGTGCCAATTTGTGTGAACGTCTCGGTGGAGGCCACTTCGAGCCGTATCTCATACGACCGGAGCTATTCTAAGGTAGGATTAATTTTTGTGCACGACGCACTATCAATTACAGCCTGATTGATACCTATTGAAATAAGACTAAGTGATTTCTATTAATTTTCTTTGTAATAATAATTGTATCTATGCTAAAAACACATAAACCTCCTTTTTTAACTTCACCGCAGTCGGGTAAAAAAGGGACTTCGAAGTTACTTTTAGCTATTGTTTGGCACAAAATTTTATTACTCTATTGTTTATTATTTTGTTATGTTTACTTGTTTTGCAAAGCGGAATTCCCGCTGTGTAATAAAAAGGCGGCTAGTGATTAGCATGAATGCATGTTTGCCAGTAGTATAAATACAAGAACGATAAAACATAGTCCGGTAGTAGTCTCAGCCTCTCATGGAGATGCTAGTTAGGAAAAAAAGACTTCAGTCTTCAGTAATGTTGCACATTCCTACTGTAATTTAAAAGTGATTGTTGTTGTGAAGAAAGTGCCATATTCGAATAGTCTCTTTTTATCTCAAATTCCCCACGCACCGCTACAGTTACTCTCGTACTATAACTGAACCAGCTCCCTGCAGTGCAAGCTCTCCGGTCTGTCGAGAACAATAATTTTCTTTAACTTCTAATTTTTTTATCTGTGAACGCGTTGCGACATGTTCTTTTGTACAAGTACGACTCAAACTTAATGGCGTCTCGGACCATCGAATGTTCCGCTGCGCAAAACGTATTGCGTTGTTAGGTATCAGCGGTTTTGTTATTGTTCCGTTAAGTTTTTTATTTTATTTTTATTGACTGTTTGTTTCATCTGTTTGTTATTTACGTTAAGTTTTAGACTGTTGTTGGTGGTGCGGAAAATAGGGGAGCGTGGGTCACAGTGGATCCTGGGTCAAAGTGGATAAATCATTGTAGGTGTGTATTTAAAGCAAACAGACGCGTACGCGTTCGCGACGTTGCCGTTCTTACACTCCCCCCGCAACCGAGCTAGTCGCCATCTTAGTATCGGAGTGGACGCACGCGGTACGGAGCATCCGTCGACAAGTAAGCCACAAACTTTTATTTTACGTGTTTTTGTAAAACGTTTTGCCTTTCCGTATATTAGAATTTTACAAGTGTTGATAATGTGATATGATCTAAAGTTACTGTAGAGAATTTTTGTTACTCTAATATGTTTATTTGACAAATAAATAATTTGGTAGGATTTTTTAATTAAGACTTCTCCAACTGGGGCACAGTGGATCGTTTTGAATTGGGGTACAGTGGATCTTGTATCCACTGTACCCCAAGTCAAAATATTTATCGTAAAATTATTTTGTTTTCAGGGATAATGCCACGAAACAGGAAAAGAAAGACCAATATTGGTCAGCACGCTGAAGAGGAGATGCGGGCAGCTTTTCATAAAATATCGGAGGGCCAAAAAATAAAAACTGTAGCTAAACTAATTAACATTCCATATACAACTCTACACCGTGTAACGGAAAGGGGGTATCAACCCTGAAGGAGGTGAATGTGCTCATGAAACTCAACAACTTTCCCTAAAGAACATAGGTCGAAATATGAAAAAAAAATTTGGCCCTCCCATAGTAAATCAATCAGCTGGTAGTCAGTTTTGTAAGGGAGGGCCAAATTTTTTTTTCATATTTCGACCTATGTTCTTTGGGGAAAGTTGTTGAGTTTCATGAGCAAATTCACCTCCTTCAGGGTTGATACCCCCCTTCCGTTACACGCTGTATACAGGTATAATGAAAAAATTAAAAAATCATTGAATGCCAATCCTATTGATACCAACAGAGTTACACCAAATTACACAGTGCGTAAAATTTTCACGGATGCTCAAGAGAAGGATTTAGTCGATTATTTAACAAGGTGTAGCAATATGTTTTATTGTCTTACCTTAATAGATACGCGCAAACTTGCCTATGAAATGGCAGTTATAAATAATATCACAGTGCCACAAAAATGGCATGATACGAAACTGGCAGGCGTTGAGTGGCTGTACAGTTTTAGAAAAAGAAATCCAGCTCTCAGCTTGCGAACACCTGAAGGGTGTAGCCTAAGCCGTGCAACGTCCTTTAATCGCCACAATGTAACGATGTTCTATGACAATTTAGAGAGGGTTATGGCTAGACATGAGTCGTTTGGGAACGGAACTAGAGTGTGGAATCTAGATGAGACGAACACCACGACCGTTCAGAAATCTGCTAAAGTTTTGGCAGTCAGAGGTCAAAAGCAGGTGTCTAAAGTTACCAGTGCGGAAAGAGGGACACTCGTTACTACGTGTTATTTTGTGAATGCTTTGGGAAACACGTTACCGCCTGTTATGATTTTTCCTAGGGTTCACTTCAAAAGTCATATGATTAATGAGGCTCCAACTGGAACTTTGGGCCTAGCAACACCAAGCGGATGGATGAATGGTGAGTTATTCATTGAGACGATGAAACATTTTATAAAACACACAAATAGTAGCAAAGAAAATCCTAGTTTGTTGATCTTAGATAATCACGAGTCTCATATGTGTATTCAAGCATTAAATTTGGCTAAGGACAATGGTGTAACTGTTTTGACAGTTCCACCTCATTCGACGGGGAAAATGCAGCCGTTAGATGTTGGAGTTTTCGGCCCATTTAAAGTGGCATACAATAGGGCAGTCGATAATTGAATGATGCGCAACCCTGGTAAAACATTTTCCATTTACGATGTGGCTAGCTATGTCAATGTAGCACATCTGGGGCCCGATTCTGTAACTTTGAGTTAAGCAACAAGCCATTGACACTATCGACACACTACAGACATTATTTTGCCACTGTTGCAAATTTGGCATTCTGCAAAAACTTCAATGGCGTTTCAGTGGTGTCTCAGTAGTGTGTCGATAGTATGTCGATAGTGTGGCAGTACAATAGTTTTCAGTGTTGCTAACAAAAATCTACCACGCGACCATAGAGGTACACCAAACCTACCACTTTTTGAAATCCTATTTTTATCAATTAAATGTTTATATCATGTGTTTTTTTAATAATATACAAACGTTTTATTATCAAAAACATCAAATTTCACTAAAAACATGCGTTTATTGTTAAAAATGATATTTTTATCACGACAATTTTTAGCTTTTGCCTTTCTGAAAACAAAAAAAAAAAACTGTCAAAATAGCAGCGGCTGTTTTCATCGGTTTTAAATTTTATTTCGCAAATTTTATTTTCGAGTAAAAGTTTCTTGATTAACAACTAAAACGACGACGATAAGGTAAGTGATGAATGTATAGTGATATAAGTTCGGCGTTCTGAAGTAGGTACCTACAATCCAAACATTTTTATTAGATTTTTACAATCCAAATTATCTCACAGAGTATGATACTACGCACGAGGCGTCTGCGAGGCTGGAGGCCATGGAATTTATAAGTGCAGAGGCTACAAGAGAACATGCACAAGCCACTCACCGACTGGCAGCTGCATTGGAAGCACTAGCAGAGAGGCTAAGAGAGCCGATAGTAATTGTGCTTCAAAACCCCCCAACAAGCTAGAGTATGTATTAAAATTTTATTTGCATTAACGTAACCAACCAAGACCATATTCGTCAGAATCATAAGGTACTGAACAGTAATCCAAGGAGTTCTACAGTGACAGTAATGTCACATTATTTTATTAGTAAATAGGGAGGCCTGGGGTTTTTAATCTTGGGGGAGGCCTATGTCCAGTAGTGGACGTATTTTGATTTATGATGATGATATTAATACATATTACAAAAAAAAAAAACTTGAAATTGTAAATCTTTTTTAATTTTCATGTTATTTTTTTTTTAAATGTGTTGTTCTCTCCACAGCCTTGAAATCAGCGACTGTTGAATTGCCCGGCGTCTTTGCAGCTCTGGATTGATACGACGGTTCCCCGAATTCTCCATGGTTCTCATCTGATGATCTGCAACCTGTGTGATTTATAAGACTGATTAGATTACTTAGAATGACAGTTGAATTAGATTTCTTAGAATTACAGATTTTACAGGGTGTTAATAAATTCAATGTGTAACTGAGAGGACTTTACCAATGATAGCTGTTGATACTGATAATTGAGACAATTTCATTTGTTTTTAACTTTGTTGATTTTATTTATTTAAAAAGAATATACTGATTTTTTTAAATTATTATTTGTGGTGTTAATTGAACGTTAAAAGAGGATTGATTTTTGTTTTTAACTTTGTTGAATTTTATATAAAAAGTACTGATTAATAATTTTTTTATTATACCAATGATACTGGTAATTAAGAGAATCTGATTTATTTTGTTTTTAACTTTGTTGATTTTTGTTTTATTTATTGTTGATTTTGTTTCATTTATTGTTGATTTTTGTTTAAAAAACAACATATTTTATTTTATTTAGGTAGGTACTTTATTTTTAACTGTATTTAAAATATATAATATTAGAATCATCTTGTTTTTTATTTCAATTAAGTAGAAAATACTTGCCTGGTGTTGCAGCTGGTTCTCCATTTCTTGTTCCTCGCTCGTGAGCAATATGATGGGTAGCCTGCTGCGGTTTGTTATGTTATGTAGCACGCAGCATGCATTTACTATTTTCCCAACAGTGATGGGGTCGTAATGCAATGCTCTTGCTGCTAACAAACATCTGAAAACAGATAACTTTTATTATTGTTTATCTATATACTTACATCATAATATCAACCCATACGCGTCTCACTTGTCGGTACGCATCTCCTCTAAGGAGCAGGTTTAGGCCATACTTCACCACACTGGCCCAAAAAACAAATAATATTGTGACTGTATGGTTGTTTATTATAGGTATTAATTAAAATAATATTAAACCTGAATCGAGCCTTCAGTACTCCTATGCAACGTTCCACTGTGTTGCGTGCAGACACATGAATTTTATAGTAATTGTGTTCAGCAGTCCCCTCCCTTGTATCCAAAACTGGTGTCATCATGGTTGGCCGTAAAGGATAACCGCTATCACCTAGAAATTGGTAGATAGTTGATTACCACTTTTTTAGATTGTTGTTACTGCTTATCTGTAATATTATAATAAATTTGGTACAAAAACACTTGCTCTCCAGCATTAGACACCTCAATTAGATGGCGGTTCAGTGGGTGTACTTGCCACACCATAGAATCATGGGCTGAACCCGGGCTGCTTGCATCAACACATAATATATTCAAATCTGCATCACAAATCTGTAACAAAATTTATTTTAAGTTAATGTTAACTTAGAATTTGATACCAACCAATCATTGATATATGTCTAAAAATAAGTAGTTGCTTACAATCATGACATTCAGGGAATGGTATCCCTTTCTATTATAATAACGCTCTTCGTGAAGTACAGGCCTCAGTAAAGCGACATGTGTGCCATCAATACAACCCAGTACACCCGGGAAATCAAAACATGAGTAAAATCTGTAAGAAATAATAATATAAACAATTATTATCTCAAAACTAAGAATTAAAGTTCAGCTTATTAATTTTGACAAATAACACTCACTTTGCCTTAATTGCATTTCTTTCTTGAGGATGCACTGGCCAAACTATATGTTTGTGATAGATTTTGTTCAATGCATCGGTGACTTGTTTCACAGCTCTTGATACTGTGGTTTGTGAGACATTATGTAATGCGCTCTGGCCAACCAGTGTTTGGTATGACCCTGTGGCGTAGAAGCTCAGCGCAATAAGTATCTGAAATGTTTCGAATTTTTTTTTATTTGAATTTTAAGGAACAACTTTGGCAATTCATAATTCTGATAGTATCATTTTATCACTTACACAATTATTCAATGTTAGTTTTATAAGTTGGTTCGTATTGTCAAGTTAGGTACCTTCACATACAAACCTTTAATTCAGCAGGGATTCCATTCTGCCGTCGCTGTCTCTGGAGAAAGGGAATGAGCTCGTCGATTAGCTCCCTTGCTTGCTCCTTACCAAGCCGAAACGTTTTGACAAACTCCGCCTCAGGAAGTTCACGAAAGGCATTTAGTGCGCGAGATTTGCGGCGCTGGCGCAACAGCAAACGTCGGCGGTCGGCACTATAAGCCAATGCCAGAATACGCCACCGCAAAGTAGGTACAGAAGGCCTCATTGTGGAGAAAAACTACGTCCACTTGCTTTCACAACACACGGACACTATTTTAAATTTAATAAATAAACAAATTTAACCAAATCAATAGTGAAAAGAGGTGTCGTTGTTCGATGGCTTCACAATGGCGGTTCGATGGCCAAAACACTATTCAAACACGATAGACACAACTGTCAAATACACTTAAAATATTTACAGACTACCGTAACTTTGGCCATCACGATGACACTGACACATTATAGTGGACCAGACTACCAATTGTTACAATAGTCTTACTATGGAGTTTCAATGGCGCCACAGTGGCAACTCAATGACCATAAATAATTTGTAGAATACCAAATGTCAATAACTATTCTATTGAGACACTACCGACACACTATTGACAAGTTAGTTATTTTACAGAATCGGGCCCCTGAAAAGTATGACCCCAAACAATATATGCAATGCCTTCAAGGCGACGGGCATTTTCCCCTATGACAGAGATGTTTTCACCGAGGTGGACTTCGCTCCTAGCGATGTCACCGACCGGCTCCCAAACAATGATAATGAGATCCCGGAAAACAGAACTGAAGAAGATCGTCAAACCCACAACAATGAAGACAGAGATAGGACGCGCACTCCATCACCTTCACTTTTACAGGAAATGTATAACATCGATTCATCAACACCGCCCCGTCGTCGTTCTAATGAAGATCTTATGTTGTTATCGGTAGAAGATACCCAAAACGAACGGCTACCTTCGACTTTGACTGAATTACCCCGGATATGCCAGCTTTCTTCTCAGGCCATCGAAACTACTTCTCAAACAACAACCACATCATTGATTAAGCCTATAGAAAGTACACCATCAACATCAAGAGCTGAACCGTCAAAACCTTTTACAAGTCCGTTTGAGTTCCGTGGAATACCAAAAGCTGGAGCAAGAAAGCACGGGAGAGCAGAAAAAAGGAAAGGTAAAAGCATGATAGCAACTGATACTCCAAATAAAAATGAAATCGAGCAAAGGACCAAAGAAAAAACTAAAGGAAAGAAAAGGAAAGAGTCGGCAGAGGCTGCCAAAAAGAAAATTTTTGAAAGTGACAGTGAAGAAACTGATACAATAAGTTTATACTCGGAAGAGGAGCCGACCTTTGATGAGGAAGAAGAAAAGGTTATCCACAAATTTATCACTTAAAATAAAAAAAATAAATAAAAAAATACTGAGTGCTTTTAGGTCTGTTTTTGTAATACAGGTTCAAATTTAAATATATTTTCTAGGACTCAGTCAACATGATAGAAAATTTGAGGTAAAAAAAGTAAAGTTACAAGTCATTGAAAGAAAATGGATCCACTGTGACCCACGTTCCCCTACTTTGGTACTTATTAATTTGTTTAAAAATGTCTCGCAGACGATTAAAAGTTTTACGTAGGCAAGCCAGAAAAAATGGTGCATAACGTCATGCAATTTATGATAAACGGAGAATGAAGACGGCGTCCAAATTCCTTTGGAGCTAGTTCAGATAAAGAAGTTTTTGAGGGGATACAGTCATTATCGTAAATACAAAATAAAAACATTATTGCTTATTTCATAAAAACCTATTTTAATTTTCATTGAACCCTTCCCGCACTTGACAAACTGACAAATAATTACCATACACCTCTTAAGACATTCAAACAACTTTCAGTTATAAAAATAATCAAATGGAGTCTAAATTATTGTCGACTTGACTGTACCTGCGCGTACTTGCACAAAACCACGTGGCGCGAGAATTGGCCCCGTGGCGAGGAGGGGCCGAAGGCTCGCCGCGATACCGTTCGCTACGTGCGTTTTGCCACGGTAGCGATACATTGCACGTGAGGTAATAAAACAAATCAGGTTTATTGGATTCCCATAACGTTCCTGAAATAATTTCATGTACCGGTCATCTTAGTATGATGTACTGAATTCACCCCTTCAGTCTGCGGAGGGCTGTTCCTTACACCCTGCATTCATTCGCGCCTGTTCAACTAAAAAAAAATCGAGATTATTTTCCCGGTAGTCGGTCACTCCTTTCTTCCAGCAGACAGAGTATTTGCTAAAATAGAAAAAGATATTCGGACCCATTTTTGCAAACAAGAACCAACCCACAGTTTGAGTGAAATTGATTTTAGTACATAGATGGCGCTCAAAACACGTATTCTATCTTCCCAAAAAAAATGGTTCCTTTTTACCGACTAACAACAGAGATACAACACTGTCACATGCGGAACCAACCCACTTTGGTCAACTTTTAAAAAACTGTTAAGAACTATACGGCATGGTTCCCTAAACACTAGTAAAACTAATTGTTAAACAGACTCATGATCCTTGGTACCTTTACAACTTTAGCATTTTAATTATGCAAACCAGAACCAATCTTATCTATATCTTTTATCAGACGACGCTAAAGATTTCTATAAAACCCTGTCAAGCACCAACATAGATGACGATATCGACGGCTATAGCGGGCCTATCGATTTTGAGTTAGAAGGCGATAGTAATAATGGTGATGATTTATTTTAAGGGTCCCGCTTCCGTTGTTAAATTAAAAAAATGTTTCGTTACTAATCAATGGCATTAAAAAGTATTTTTTATAAAGAATTACTTTTATTTTTAGAAATATCAAAACAATGAAATCTTAGATCCCTTTTGCAAGAAGGAACTAAGCAACAAAATATGTTTTTGCAAGAAAGAACCAACCAGGTTTTTAACGATTTACTATAAACTACAACTCATAAAATGTATAAATCTGATATTCCTAGATAGGTTACAGTATCCCACATAAGGTTAAGAAGTATTTATTCATTATTATACTCTGTATGCATTTTGCACACTCTGTTTACAAATGTTTCGTTTTCTCGAAACCAACCTGCTGTGGGTTGGTTCTTGTTTGCAAAAATGGGTCGATTCGAAGAAGAGAAGTCATCATGAAGCCAGAGGAATATGTGGAAATTTTAAGTCAGCATGGAAAAACATTCCATCTCTCACAGGAAGTACCAGTACTAGACTGGAAAACCGCAGACAATGCTGTATTTAAACCTCCGGGAAGTTGGCATTTTGGTTTTAACATTTCAAAAAGATTTTTTTTATATAAAGAGAAAACAAATGTTGCTGTACAAGGAGAGGAAAAATACAGGAGTGAAAGAAATGATAAAAAGCTGGTTACGAAAAAAGGGTAAATCTGTATGCATCTTATCACCTATTAACTGACTAACATGAAAAAAGAATAAGTTAATGACGTCTGCAAATTACTACAGAAGCATTACGGAGAGAATTGGCGTGAACTATCTGACTTAAACTATTACTACAGAAGCATTACGGAGAGAATTGGCGTGAACTATCTGACTTAAACTATTACTACAGAAGCATTACGGAGAGGATTGGCGTGAACTATCTGACTTAAACTATTACTACAATGCTGAACAGGCCTCTCTTAATGGAACATCGACAAATAACGAGGAGAATGAAAATGAAGATATTGTGTGTGAAAGAGTAGTGGAAAATGAACAATTTGTTTAAATTACTTGAAATTACTTTCTTTATAATATAGTTTTTTACCTCCTAATTTTGTGATTGAAATAAAAATATTAGTCTATGTAACTGACTTCTTCATTTACACATCCTTTATATGCACAAAAAAATAATTCGTTACAAAAGTCGCTAAATCCACAACTAGTTACATCCAAAATCCGCTAAATCCAATGGTTAGTTTCAAAACCAGCTAAATACATTTTTTTATATTTAAATGTATGTTTATCTTCTTTTTTATTAATCAAATTACATAAATCAGGATTATACACCGATTAGAATTACATTCCCTATTGGAATAATTACAATTCATTTAGACAGGTACTCGGGAATAATAGACACACTTTTTTTGCTTTTTCTGAAAATATGTTCCGTGTGGAGTTAGCGGATATTGGAAGTATACGACTCACATGTACGTTTTATACTAAAATGAATGAATCTGCTCATCAATACACATTTCACAACACACATAACCCCACCTACATGGTAAATCTTTAGAACGATTTTCTGTCAAAATCCCATTACAACACTTTCTTGTATATGTATCTGACGGCGCGAGCGTGGGCGTAGCGATAATAGGGCCATCATCATAATTTCTTACGGGTTCCATGAGGAAGGTGGGTACTCGGGCAACCAGTAAAACGTAGTTTGAAGCACAAATCACAGTCTCGTTTATTCGGTAACTTACAATCACTTTATGAGTAGTAAGAACCAAAGGTTTGTACGGTGAACATGACAGTTCCGATGGTATGCTCTCAACCGTCCGGCGCACATACGAGTATTTGCATAAAAAACCTGGCCATAAGTCGAATATTCAAAGTTTGGCTAAACTCATTGCAACCATCACTTTCTGATAGCCAAATAACCTTTTCATAACGTACCGCACCCCCCGCGCCCTTATCCCTTCCCGCGAGGCACACAAGTAGTCGGAACTCAGTCGTCGTCCAGTGCGGTCCATTGTTTTCTCGATAACACAATTTTTCGTGCTCCTAACATTTGCTGTTTTAGTCGTTTTGTTGATAGTTGGTGGGAAAAGCACTTCGAATATGGAAGTTCAAGGTATGTAACAACATTAACCCTTAATTTGATTATGTTCACTGTGATAAACATTCAGAAAAAATAAATATCGAGCGACTATTATCTACCTTTTTTGGTTTTTATTTTAGTTATAGCAAGCTTTAAGTATTTTTATTGGTATAAAAAATAATTCTACTAGTGGCAACATCGTTCTTCTGTCATTATCGAAGCAAAATGTCAACGAAGCGCGGGCACTCGATTCTTCTCAAGGTAATTGTTTTTATTTTGCATGTTTTTCATAATTAAACTAACTTTTTTATGGTTTATATTTACTAAACAATGTTTGTGCTTTGTTTTAAAATGGATTTTACGTAATGTTTTGTGCTTTTGGTAACAGTTTTTTGGGGGCAAACTTGTTTGTTCATCACAGTGAACACTGCCAAATACTCGAAAAAGTATTGCCATTTTAATATGTTCATTGTGATGAACAGTGCCAAATTGGGTATAACTTTTATTTGAAAATAATATGCTTTTATGTGGTGGGCTTTTACTGAGCTTGTTTTTTTTTTCTGCTTGTTAACAGAATAAAATAAAAGACCGCACGCATAGAATACTAGCACTGGTTCCTGTCGAGCATGCACCATCCGACACTAGTGATAAATCTGAAAATAACAGTGACAACGAACTACCACCACCTTCTCCAAGCCCTATTTCATCTTCTGCGCCTTCCATTAATTCTTCTTTGGAACGCTTAGACATCAATAGTAGTCCCGAACCTGAACATACTCAAAATGATGATGAACAGCCGCTAGAACTATCCGATTTATACCACTCCGAAGCTCTCCAACTAACTCCAGTTTTGCAAGAAATTTGCCCTAATACACCGTCCAGAGAACCAAACTATGATAATGTTCCATCATTATCTTCAATAATATCGCTTCCATCTGAGACACAAGCACCAACACCTGCAACACTTGGTACGTCTTATACTAGAAAAACTAGAGCAAAAAAGCAGATAGCCCCAGCTGCCAAGAAATCGAAGAAAATTCCGAAATTTGCTCTTTCTTACAAATGGAAGAAAGGTATTTTTCGTCATCGTGCCGTAATCGAAGAAAGAACCGAAACCTATGTCGATTTTCCAGATGATGACCCCCTTGATTATTTGTATTTATTTTTTTCTGAAGATATATTTACCGATTTAGTGGACCAGACTAATCTTTACTCCGTTCAACAAACCGGAAGATCTATACACACATCAGAGAATGAGATGAGGGATTTTATAAGCATTCATATTCTGATGGGAATTGTTGAAATGCCATGCTATTTGGACTATTGGAGCAATAGGTTTCGATACGGCCAGATAGCAGACATAATGACGTTAAAACGTTACCAACAAATCCGCAGATTTCTACACTTTACCGACAATAGCCTGCAAGATTCTGACAGATATTACAAAATAAGACCCATAGCCGAAAAAATCCGGAGAAATTGTCTAAAGCAAGAAAACGAGAATAAATTTAGTATAGACGAGATGATGATACCCTACAAAGCAGGAAAGCAGGAAACAGAAAACAATATATGAAAGACAAACCAAACAAATGGGGTTTTAAAAATTATGTACGTGCTGGTGTAAGTGGAATGATTTACGATTTTATTTTATATGCAGGAGAAGATACCTTTCGTTTACATAAGTTTACAGAACAGGAAGCTTCACTTGGGTTTGGGGCACAAATAGTTATAGCCTTGACTCAGACTATCCAAAAGAAACCAGCAACTATATTTTGTGATAATTTCTTCTCATCGCCAGAGCTATTTTACATATTGCAAGAAAATTATGGTGTATTTGGTCTTGGTACGATACGTAGTAACAGGATAAGAGGAGCTGAACAGTTTTTACCGGATGAAAAGTCTATGAAGAAAAAACAGAGGGGTGCGTTTTCACAAGTTGTTTGTGATGCTAACAAATTAGTTATTGTACGCTGGAATGATAATAAACCTGTTACTCTTATAAGCTCATTTGTTGGATCTGAACCAGTACAAAAAATAAAAAGGTATTGTAAAGAGAAAAAACAAAAAATAGAAGTTGATTGCCCGCAAATTGTTCGCGAGTATAATAAACATATGGGGGGTGTAGACCTGGCTGATATGTTGATATCTTTATATAAAGTTCCATTTAAAACTAGACGGTGGTACATGGGAATATTTAGTCAATTACTAGATATATGTATAAATAATGCATGGCTATTGCATAAACGTAACTGTTATAGAAATCAACTAAAATCAAAGTCGTTGAAAGTTTTTCGATATGAGATTTACTTAAGTTTAACAAAGAAAAACAGATCGATACCTCATGAAAAAATGCAGGAATGTAAAATTATAAACCCTCGATCAGCCAGGCCTACAAGCCCCATAAGATTTGATAATACAGGACATTATCCTAGCACAAAAGAAGACATGGGGCGATGCAAGTTTTGCCAAAAAAATACTACAGTATATTGTATAAAATGCAATATGAGACTTTGCTTTGTTACCGGAAAAAATCCTCGCAATTGCTTTTTACATTTTCATAATAAATAATTTTATTTTGACATACATAGTTTTTTATTTTGACCTATTTTAATGACACTAATTTGGCAAGGTTTACCACAGTGAACATTACAAATTACTTATTGTTCTCAACGTATTTCGCAGTGTTCACTGTGATAAACATTGATTTCCTGAAAACCTGTAAATACAACATTTTTTTGTCTCTTTTTCCTAAGTTGTATTTAACCCTAGGACTTCAGAAATACATCTTATTTCATAAAATAAAACAACTTAGATCTCTGCCAAATTAAGGGTTAATAATATGATTTCATTTATGTTATAGACTCACAAATGCTTATTTTTTAATTTCGCAAATGATACTAAAATAATCTCATTGTCTATTAAAAAAAAATAAAACAGAAAGGGTTTTGTATGTGTTCCGAGCATTTCCGAGTAATGATCTATTATTTTAAATAAAGTTTAGACTTTCCTAAAGAGAATCGTAAAAGAAAATATTCCGCTTTGTTCCGCCATTTTGTTTAACACTCATTCAAACAAAATGGCGAATTAATTGAAAACAAGATTATTTACGGTAAATACTCTTTTTATTTTTAGATTCAATTGGGAATGTCAAGAACATGTCTAATAAGCAATTATATGATATCGTGCAAGAATGTCCTGACAAGAAAATTGATGATAAGATGCTATTTTTGGAAAAAAAAAAATTATACAGATAACAAAATGTCCTGAAACTGAGCTGGAGACATTAAAACATACGTTGAGCCATTTCAAGTGTAAATTTAAACGAAAATGGGTAGCAGCAAACTACAAGCATGACCGTTTTATAAAAAAAAAATGAACAGTGCCTTCAAAATACCCTCAAATTCGCCCTCTGGACTATAGGAAAACCGGGTCGTCCTTCAAAGGAATTCGGGGAATCCAGTGATAGATCCAAGCGAAGAAAAACAAAAGATCTACGAGATACCGTATCGACAGATGAGTTGACTTATGCTGCTCAAATGAGTCAACGTGCCGGAGGAAATAAGGATGCATCTAAAATAATAAAAGACGTCACTTTGACTCCAACAAGAGCTACAAAGTTTCGAAAAGTAATTTCTTCAAATAGTCAAAGTAAAATAAAGAAACATTCACCATCTGAAGCCTTAGCTATTTTCGTCGAAGGAGATTTTAGTAGAAGACAGTGGGAAATTTTACAAAGCGCAAATATAAATATATACCCTTGCTACTCTTTGATAAAAAAAGCGAAAACCGATTGCTATCCAGTAGAACAGTCAATGAGAGTTACAGAGACTTGTGCGGAAGTTCTCTTACAATATTTACTCAACCATACATGTTTACGGTTGTGTAAATATTTGGAAGATGTAATATACAGCTGTAGTGAAGAAGAAAAGAAAAATTTTCTTTTAATTATAAAATGGGGTTGCGATGGATCTCAACAATCGCAATATAACCACTCAAATGTTCACGGGTACTACAGTCCCCAAAAAAAATGTTGCGTAAACTGTCCATGGGGAGTACAGTCACCGAACGACATCGTTCAGTTTAAACGTGTACAGCGATTAGTCGAGTGATATTCGTAGAGTAGAAAATTACTAAGATGGCGCTCTAAGAAATTTGTCATCTGTGAGAGTGAATTTTATCTGTGCAATGACCACCTAATATTTCAAAAAAAAATCGTGAAAGTGACAGTTCGTCTTTCTTGTCAACTAAAATTATTGTGTGTGGGAGATCCAAGCAAAATGTGGTAAGTTTTCTGTTTTTATACCTTATTTATATTGTTATTGTACATCAAATTAAACGTGAAGATATTTTCTTTACGAAATATGCATTACTACGACAATTTCAAAACGGTTACATAGAATAATTTAGTTGGAAAAGTTATACGATCACTACGCGATCATCGTCTGATGATTCTATACTGTTTACAATGTATTTTATTTGGTTATTTGTATTAAATAAATGCTAAATATAAGATAATTATTCACTCTAAGCACGTTAATAGCCATTTACAAACGAAATATATTGAGATGGGGTCTAGAAATGATTGAAATACAACTCGTTATTCATGATTTTAGTGTTGGTGAGTGGAGTCCCCATGGACAGCTCTACTTACGTCGTAAATAATGGTTTGTTCACACTAAGCGTTTGATGATAAGTTTGGGAATGTTTTGTGGTTTTATGTTTTTGGCTTTGTCTACTATACAGTGTGTCCGGACATGGACTAGCGATATTCTAAATACTTAAATATAAGCTATTTTAAAGTACTATTACACTATAGGCTTGGGTCCAATACACTTCCCCGCTATGTGGCAGCCATTTTGTTTTTTTTGTTGAAATATGCTCTATGCGAGTACAAAAAAAATCATATATCTCAAAGTTTTAGTCATACTGAGATAAAAATAGGCTTATTCGGAAGGCAATAATATTGTCTACCGTCTGCATTACAAAGCAATGTGTTCACAATTCCATAACTTTTGAAAAAAAATGTGAAAGTCGAAAAAAAAATCAAAAAATTATGCAATTCAACCAATAATGGTTAATTACTACAAAAACAACCCCGAGAACTTTTTTATTTTTTATACTAGATCGACAGTTTTTGAGCTACGCTACAATGCAACATAAAATTCACAACTGTATGTTTAATACTTTAAGAGTTATTGTTGTTTGAACATAGCGTATGCGCAAGCACAAAACGTCTTTGTTAACCGCCAGAGTGTCATTTATGGCATTCACTGTATTCCATCTGAGAGCAGGCGAGAAATACTGTTCGTTACTACCGTGAGTAAGCGAGATAGAACGTATTAGTCCACTACCTGAAACAAAATCAGTTTTAAGGACAAATTATTAGTTGGGTTAGTTTAGTTGTCCCTCGCCCTGCGTTGTGATCGCTATCGCTACTTTCACTTACCGTCCGTGCTGTTTACGTGCTGCGTTAGTGTTTTGTATTTAAAAGTGTGATAAAGTATGGCACAGCGTCAATATTCATCGCAACATATTGCTGACATACACTTTGTGTATGGCTTTTGCAATGGAAGTGCAAATTTGGCTGTACAAGAATATCGACGAAGGTACCCTAACAGGCCTACACCGAGTCGCCAAACTTTTATCGACGTGCATTCAAGATTAGCGGAAAGAGGTATTCAAAGAGCTGTTAATGAACGCAATCGCTTGGTATCGCCCGAAGATGAAGAAGAAGTGCTTAGACTAATAACCAATGATCCTAGACTAAGCGTTAGACGGATTTCAGTGCAACTTCGAATGTCTAAGTGGCATGTATGGAGAATTTTGAAAAGAGAAGGGTTACACCCTTATCATTTTCGACGGGTTCAAGACGTGATCGAACCAGATTTTGCTGCGAGATCTGTGTTTTGTTCGTGGATAAATAGAAATTTGAGACAGAACCGTAATTTTTTACAAAGAATACTGTGGACTGATGAAGCCAAATTTACAAGAGCTGGGATTACAAACCACAGAAACGACCATCTCTGGTGCTCCGCAAATCCAAGGGCGGTGCGCCCAAGCTCATTTCAACATGAATTCTCAGTAAATGTGTGGGCCGGCATAATCAACGATAGGCTGATAGGGCCATTGGAATTGCCACCTACATTAAACGGCGCTAGATTTTTAGAATTCTTACAGACACAGTTTGCGGACAGCCTCATGGACCTACCTCTATCATACCGTCGGCGTATGTGGTTCCAGCTCGATGGTGCACCCGCGCATTTTTCTCGAGCAGTGAGAGAATATTTAAATAATAATCTACAGCCGTGGATCGGTCGTGGTGGTGTAGTAGCGTGGCCGCCTCGCTCACCCGATTTGACACCCTTGGATTATTTTTTGTGGGGTCATATGAAACAAAAAGTATACGCTACAGTTCCAAATACCAGGGAAGAACTCGTCGCAAAAATTATGGCAGCCGCCGAAGAAATTAGATCCGATTTGGATTTAATTAGGCGCTCATCAACCCAGGTGGCACAGAGAGCCGTAGTGTGTCTACAAGCTGGAGGTGGCCACTTTGAGCAACTGCTTTAGATATTTTAATCTTCATTTAATATTGGAAAAAACATTAAATAAAATTCAATATGAATGTTATGTTTTTTTAATGATTTCCTGTTTAGGGTTCCGACAAAGGCCTTTTGTGCTTGCGCATACGCTATGTTCATACAACAATAACTCTTAAAGTATTAGACATACAGTTGTGAATTTTATGTTGTATTGTAGCTTAGCTCAAAAACTGTCGATCTAGTATAAAAAATAAAAAAGCTCTCGGGGTTGTTTTTGTAGTAATTAACAATTATTGGTTGAATTGCATAATTTTTTGTCTTTTTTTTCGACTTTCACATTTTTTTTCAAAAGTTATGGAATTGTGAACATATTGCTTTGTAGTGCAGACGGTAGACAATATTATTGCCTTTCGAATAAGCCTATTTTTATCTCAGTATGACTAAAACTTTGAGATATATGATTTTTTTTGTACTCGCATAGAGCATACTTCAACAAAAAAAAACAAAATGGCTGCCACATAGCGGGGAAGTATATTGGACCTAAGCCTATAGTGTAATTGTACTTTAAAATAGCTTATATTTAAGTATTTAGAATATCGCTAGTCCATGTCCGGACACACTGTATAGGTGTGGTGTTTATTTAATATGTTTTCGTTTTTCAATATCAAATAATCAAATAATACTTACCATTATTTATTTTAGATTATTTACTTTACTATGGTTTATTTACTTTTATGTTGAAACAATAATAATAATAATTTATTATATTTGACGGCAGCCATGTTGTTTAGTAGCTGCGAGAGACAGCGACTAGATGGCGCTAGTGGAACGTGCACCGGACGCATCATCATTCACTCTACCGATCATTTGGCCTAAAAGGACTTGTATCTAATCCAGTAAAATATTGTAACGGTTTCCCCCACTAGCAACGCCTTTATAAGGAGCTGCGCTGTTGAGTCGGTACGCATTTCCAACGGTTGCGTCTTGGTGCACGGACCACTGTCTCTCGACAGTCAGTACTGCCCAGTTATTGGATGTGGAACGCTGTCTCTGACAATTAGTACCATCCTTATTGCGGTGGGTGCATGGACCACTGTCCCCGACAGTCAGTACTGCCCTATGTGACCGCCCTCACTGCCATTATTATTTATTTAATTTAAGTTCTATGTTTCCTAGCTTTAAGGTAACTGATTGTTTGATT
Organism: Eremobia ochroleuca; assembly: GCA_949629135.1. Lineage (NCBI taxonomy): Eukaryota > Metazoa > Arthropoda > Insecta > Lepidoptera > Noctuidae > Eremobia > Eremobia ochroleuca. The sequence continues at coordinate 1,266,693 of OX451385.1, read as the reverse complement.
TAAATAAATTCCTGTACTGCCATACCTGAGTTTTACTTCTGATGTCTGGGCCAAATCCGACATATTAATATTGAAAGACGAACGAAAAATAGGAATACCAATAATAATAATAAAATTTCGTTCAAAACGCACTCGAAATGTGCATATGCACTAGAATACCAGAATTTACGCAAATACGCAAATGCTTACAAGCCATTTTTTACTAATGATTTTCTTACAATTGCTGTTATTTTTTTTTTGTAATTTGCTTTGTCTGCTACTGCTAGTGTACTACCACTTTTCAACATTATTACTCAGGGCATAAGGGTGAAAAGCGGTCGACCGTCATTGAGCGCGGTAGTACATTTCTTTTTGGTGTGTGTTATACTTATTATGTATGTAAAGAGCATATCAAGTATGTGTAATAACATGATGATGATTTATATAACAGTGACCAAATAGACGAAGCAGAGCCGCAGCCGTAAGTACACATAGTATTTAATGTTTTATTTACTTTCCCCTCCATTAGATATAATATATTGCAACGAAATACATTAGAAACATTGATTTTAGTTCGACAAGTCGAGGCAATGCACGCGGTAGAGGACAGGGACGTGGACGCGGTCGCGGACAAGGGTCCAATAGGCCGGAGGAGCCTCTGCCGTAAATATAATAACTATGCTTTTTAAAGTAACATTTACCATTAAATACAATGTATTGCAACGAAATACATTTAAAATATTGATTTTAGTTCGACAAGTCGAGGCAATGCACGCGGTAGAGGACGGGGACGTGGACGCGGACGCGGACGTGGATGTAATAGGCCGGAGGAGCCCTTGCCGTAAATATAATTGTGCTTTCTAAAGTTTCATTCTATGTTACATTACTGGTAACACGGTATTTATTGTTTTAATATAGTTCAACAAGAGCAGTAAATGTAAATGAAGATGTGTGTGTGTCTAGATTGAGTCTATATAGTAGGTTATTTTGTTTTTGTAGTCAAGAGTTAATTAATGTGAGGGCGGAGAAAGCGCTCACTAAGCGCCGAATGAACGCCATGTCCGCTGAAGTTCGGAAGGAGTTGGTATGTCGCAAGCGACAAGCTGAACTTCAGCGGGTTCTCCTGCCTGATGCGCCCCCGCGAAAAAAACAAACACGGTAATTATTTAATAATGATATCAATGCGTTCGATATTCTTGTTCAGTTACGAATGAGATGTTAGTTATGAATGAGATTTATATGATAAAATTATCTTGCAGGAGGCTATCCCCGGAGCGTGAGGCTTGCCCTTTAGTGGTGGAACCGAACTCTCCTACTGCAGCAGGAGAGTTCGGTTCCACTCTCTCGGCAGAAAACGAGCCCGCACTCGAGCCCGAGCCCGCACCCGAGCCCGAGCCCGCACCCGAGCCCGAGCCTGAACTCGAGCCCGAACCTGAGGTCGAGGCTATTCCCGACTACGAACAAATGGGTACGCCAGAAGCCGATACTGTCCCGAATTCCCCCTATAGTTCGCCTAGCCGACTCTCAACGACCCTAAGTTTAGGGTGGGCGTCACAGACACCTAAAAAGAGGCGACATCATTCGCCATCGTCATCCGAATAAGTAACTCACACACAATTAATTACATAATCGTTCATGCGGCTCACTTATGTACGATGATGTAATATTATAATACGTCTTATTCTTTTCTAATAGATGTCATCATCGTGGGAGAAGAAGTCGAAGTGGAGACCCAACCGAGCGCCTCACACAGAACTTCAACTAGTAAGTACTAAATGCACCCCGTGGTGGTACCCACATGAATCTCGTTCCCGTAGTAATACCGGGATAACAAGTAGTCTACGTGGTTATTCCAAGGGTTTATGTGTGAAAAAGTAACAACATCCATCCATACATCCTTACAAACTTTCGAGTTTATAATAGCAGTAGGACTGCCATGGCATAACTTGACTATTTGTTCGGATTAACTAATACGTATTCTATTTGTTTCAGATGTATCAGATAAACAGTTTGAAAACATCGTAGAAAACTGGCTACATGATGATGACAGTGACGATGACTTAGACCTTAACTTCGACGACAGCGACGGTAGTTTTCTTCCGGTCATGCGTAACGCAGCGACTGAACCAGCATGTGACGCTGACATGACTGAACTAGAGACGCAAGTGTTACACACTGAGGACGAATTAAATGACCGACTTTTACGCGACATAGTGCCTAACAACGACTACTACAGTTTTGACTGGAAGAAGGACAGGGCGAACTTTACTGGACGACGAGAGACTTTTACAGGGTTATCGGGAACGACTTTTGACATAACAGACAAGACTCCTGTTGACATTTTTTACAAAATGTTCGATATTAATTTTATTGACCGACTTTGCACAGAGACTAACCGCTATGCAGAGCAGAAGATAGCTCGCTTGAAAGCGGAGAACAAGCTGCTTCCAACATCGCGTCTGCATAGATGGACTCCGACTGACTGCAACGAAATGATTACGTTTTTAGCAGTGTTGATTCTGCAAGGCCTGCATCCGTTACCACAGGAGGAAAAATACTTCACTTTTAACGGGTTTGGGACAATGCCGTATTTTTCACGCATCATGTCCTTTAATCGTTTCTCACTGCTAAAATCGTTATATCATTTCGTCGACAGCGAGACTTTGACTGACAAGACTAAACTTTATAAAATACAACCGGTGCTTGACTACTTAAATGAAAAATTTTCCACATTATACATGCCTGCCCAAGAGATAGCCATTGACGAGTCTCTCCTCAAGTGGCACGGGCGATTGAGCTTTGCTCAAAAAATTGCCACTAAAGCCGCTCAAGTTGGCGTAAAAACATATGAGCTTTGTGAGTCTCGCACTGGCTATCTCTGGAAGTTTTTTGTATATGTTGGAAAAAATACTCAGGCTGCCCCGACCAATGATCTACCTACTGAAGACGAGACGATTGACCGACCCTATGACGAGACGGTTGACGAACCCGATGACGAGACAATTGACCATCAACCACAACCACAGGACGAGACTGTTGACCGACCAGATGATAATTTTGCACGTCCCACCAACGCCACTGCTAAAATAGTATTTGACTTGATAGAGCCACTACTTGACCGAGGACACACTGTAATAATGGATAATTTCTATAACAGTCCATTATTATTGCGATGTCTCAAAAAAAATAAAACTGACTGTTATGGAACATTACGTTTGAATCGAGAATTCGTGCCCGACTCGCTCAAGACTCTGACCAAGACTGACCTACGACAGGGTGAGGTAGTGGCAAGCTACAGTTCAGACTTGTCTGTGATGGTATGGCGAGATGCTAATTTGGTTAGCATGATCTCTACATACCATCACTTACAAGTGGGGATTCAGAACAAATACAACCGACTGACATATAAACCACAAATTGTAATTGATTACAATCAGTCCATGGGCGGAGTGGATAGAAAAGATCAATTTCTATCTGCTCAACCCGTGGAACGACTTAGAAACAAGGTCTGGTATAAGAAGGTCTTCTGCAGGTTGCTGAACAGTGCTGTGTTCAATGCCTATGTAATATTTTCATCGCAGAACCCGAAAATATCACATAGGCAGTTCCGGACCATTTTAGCGGAAGACCTTCTTAAAATACATCGACGCATCGACTTGACGACTGAACCTCGACTTTATGCGAACAAGACTAGACAAGGACAATTGACAATACGAACAAACGACCGACCGAACGTTGATCACGACCACTTTCCTGCGCGATCTGGCATTAAAAAAGCGCGTTGCTGGATGTGCACACGCCGAAAAAGGGATACGAGGACAATATGGAAATGCATTCAGTGCGATATAAGTTTGTGTATTGAGCACTGTTTTAGAGAATACCACAAACAAGTTTTATAGTTATAATCACTATATATATACAACGTGTAACGTTAAATGCGCAAAACCTCTTAAGGGGTCATTGTACTCATCATTATGAACAACTTTTACTATGGGACCAAACCGGAAATCGCGAAAAAAAAATAATGGGCTAACTTCCAAACATTTTAATAATCTAACCAGAAGAATGGAAGTAGACCCAGAAAGTCTAAAATTCGGGTTATCGATTCTCCACGCAAGAATACGTTTCTTTGAATCCTTATTACATCTCTCTTATAAACTTGGCGTTAAAAAATGGCAAATAAGGTCAACAGAAGATAAAAGAACTGTAAAAGATAGGAAAGAAGTTATACAAAAAGCATTTCGGGAGCAGATGGGCCTTTTAGTGGATATGCCGAAAGCAGGTTTCGGAAACAGTAATGATGGAAATACATCGAGAAGATTTTTTTCTGATCCCGAAACAGCTTCTCAGATAACTGGAATAGATTCCACATTGATCTACAGATTCAAAATAATCTTAGAAGCAATTTCTAGTGGTCACGCGATTGATGCAAAGAAGTTTGAAGCCTACACATATGAAACTGCTACTTTGTACGTGCAGTTGTATGAATGGCACCCAATGTCGCCTACCGTTCATAAAATTTTAATGCATGGTGCAACAGTGATATCGCAATCCATATTACCTATTGGGCAGCTCTCTGAAGAAGCTGCCGAAGCTCGAAATAAGCACTTTAGGCTTTACAAACTAAACTTCTCGCGAAAATTTGACAGAGAAAAATGTAATAGGGACATTTTAAATAGACTGTTACTAACGTCAGACCCATTTTTAAGTAGAACTAGAAAACCCCCACGGAAGAAAAGTAACCCATTCTGTTCGGAGACCATAAGTCTTTTGCTCCCTGACGCAGAAAATTCATCACTAGAAAGTAGTGACGAAGAACACAACACAACAGCAACAGATGAAAATAATGAATCTGATTTCGATGATTAATTTTTTTTTTTTTTTTTTATATAATAAACGTTTGAAAACTATCTTAATAAATTTATTTAATAGTTTCCACGTCACAAATGTCACGAAATAATATTGGCCAGGTTTTTAGTACAAATACTCCTATGTGCGGCGTGCGCTCCGCAAATCGAATCCCGGCCGCTCTCCAATCGGCTCTGTCCACGTGTAGAAAATGGCGCGAAGTTATAGCGCCACCTCACGGCGTTCACTGTACTAACCGATCAACCAATGAGAATTAAGTTCCGGTTTGACCAATATTATGAAATCAACCGGAAGTAGTATTTTGATTATTTTGTCGTCTTGATATCGCTTGCGACGACATATCTATTAACATATTATTATATCTATTACACTTTATGTTAGTAGGCCTTAGACCTATCTCTTTCGGGAGTTTTTACTAATGCACGCGAAGTATAAAGGCGACACTGAAAGTACATGGGGTTTTGCCAATCTTCTTTAATCTTTCAGGCAAAACTTTCAAGTATCTGCAGAAAAAGGCTGAAACGCAGTGTTCCAGAAAAGCAAGACAGGCGCAAAATGAAGTGAGAAGATTACGCCAAAAACTTAAAACATATAAGTTGTGCATTAAGCAACTTCAAATCAAAAGTGCCAACAGGTATTTTGAGAAATTATCTCGTAACATGTCAGAGTCCGCTAAAATGTTTTAGGGAAGACAACTTTTACTGAAAAAAATCGATACACTAAAACCGGTTACGTACCAAAAATCGATTTTTCGAAAATCAGTTTGTATTACGTATTTTTTCGCTTTTGTTATTTTAAAACAACAAAAACAAAAACTATCTATACAACAACAACTACCCATACAACACACACAACACAACTATCCATATTCGGGCTTATAATTAATACGATCCATTTAACCGAATCCGTGTTTCCATTTTTTTTAAAATAACGATTTTTCGATAAATCGATCTTATAACGTCATCCCTACGTCAATAATAATCGTAATTGACAACAGATTGACATTGATATTTCACATTTTGTTTGGTGATGTTTCCTTGCGACTTGTGATTTTATTTTCTACTGAGTTTTTCTATTTGCTATTCCGACGACTTTGATTACGATTATGGACCCTGTAACCGCGCCCGATGACGACCTTGGCTTTACATTGGATTCTGTACCCGCCTCTCACGATGTCACCGGCTTGCCAATGGATATCATACCTGTTTCTCACGAAGAATCTGACACGAATATGGAACCTGATTTACACGAACTTACCAGCTTATCACGGAGCTATTTCTGTGTTAACTGTGGCTTGGATACACGAAGACTTAAGAGATTTACCTTGAGCAGTGTGGAAGTTCGGTCTATACGAAATCGCGAAAAAAAAATGAGCTGTTCCCTACATTTATGTTCGCATAACTCCTCAAAATAGTAGTAGTAGGGAACAGCTGATTTTGTTTTTCGCGATTTCGTTTGTTTGTTTTGGACCCATAGTAAAGGTTGTTCATAATGATGAGTACAATTACCCCTTATGAGGTTGTGCGTTATTTAAGTTACAACTTGTATAATTGTTAAGAATGACAAAACAGGATTAGAAGCAATACGACAATATTGTTGCAATTGTATATCTGGTCGGAGGACAGTAGGGTGTTGTGCCCACCTGATGACAATTGTTTGGATCTTGGGCTGGGCAAGGTTTCATCAAATATAAATCACCCAGCCCAATACCTAGATGACGTGCTTGTCATTTATTTAAATGAGAATGAATAAAAATCAGAAACCTATAAGTATATCCTTTTTTAACCTTGAATTTTTATACATGATTTATAAAAGTCCAACCGAGTTCTATGTAAAAAATTGTGTTAGTTTCTTTATCTATGATGTCAACCCTAATGCCTATAGTTTGTTTCTTTCGTGGGCATCACTTGGCCAAAACCTCTTTATAAAATGGGCATTTCGCTTTACGTTATTTTCCAATAAAGAAAGTTGTAAAGAATTATCTGACGCTATGTGTAACAGCAGGAAAATTTTCAAATCACGACTTAAGTGGTGCCAAGACCATGCTGAACAAATTAAAATGGATACTTTGGCATCTCATTGTTCTGAAAAGGACTTCAAAAAATTCTGGCAATGTACTAATAAACTGAATACTAAACAGAATCGGGCTGAATGCATTAACTCTGAAAGGGATCCTTGTAATATTGGTAATATATTTAAATCACATTTTAAGGTAAGCCCACTTGTGTCTTCAGTATCGACGCATTGTAGTCTCCAGCCAGATACTTCTACCATTATACAAATAAGACCTAAAGATGTTAAGAGTATTATTGACAACATGACTCGAGGTAAATCGCCTGGACATGACAGCTTGAGTGTTGAACATTTAAGACATGCAGGCTGTCATTTGCCCAGAGTATTAGCCATGCTTTTCTCCCTATGCATAAGTCATAGGTATCTCCCTCAGGACCTCATGAGAACAATAGTCATACCAATCGTTAAATGTAAAACTGCAGATATTTGTGATAAAAGTAACTATCGTCCCATCTCTTTGGCAACAATTCTGGCTAAGGTAATGGATAGTCTACTTAATGGGCATTTAAGAAGGAACCTTAACCTGCATCACGCGCAATTTGGCTTCCAGCCTGGCCTTTCCACTGAGAGTGCTATTCTCTGTATGAAGCACACGGTTAGGTATTACTTGGATCGTAGGACACCTGTTTATGCTTGTTATTTAGATTTATCCAAAGCCTTTGATCTGGTTTGTTATGAAATCCTGTGGGATAAACTGCGTAAACAAAATGTATCTGAAGAACTAGTGGAAATCCTAAAATTTTGGTATGACAATCAATTGAATGTCGTTAAGTGGGCGGATTGCTTGTCTGAGGAGTACAAGTTAGAGTGTGGCGTGAGGCAAGGGGGAATTTACTCACCCACTCTTTTCAATGTATACATAGACAGCCTGATTGGCGAGCTCAGTAGTATGCATGTAGGTTGTCATATTGATGGAGTCGCTGTCAATAATATAAGTTATGCCGATGACATGGTGCTGCTGAGCCCGTCAATTGGGGCCCTCCGTCAGCTACTGAGAGTATGTGAGCGGTATGCTGAGAGTCATGGTCTCAAGTATAATGCTGCCAAGAGCGAGTGTATGTTTTTTGGTCTTGGTAATAAAACCCCTCATAAACCACCACCTATTTTTCTGACCGGTTCTCCTCTCACTAGAGTAAAAAAGGTTAAATATCTAGGGCATATTGTCACCGATGATCTAAGGGACAACGAGGACATTGAACGTGAACGCAGAGCGCTGGCGGTCCGAGGTAATATGTTGGCCCGCAAGTTTGCTCGTTGCTCAGCTGATGTTAAGTTAGCACTATTCAAAGCATATTGCCAATCTTTCTACACGAGCAGCCTGTGGGTAAATTATACTCAAAAGGCATACAGCGCTCTGCGGGTACAATACAATAACGTCTTCAGGATGTTGTTGCGGTTGCCGCGGTTCTGCAGTGCATCCGCGATGTTTGCCGAAGCGCGTACGGATGACTTTTACGCAATAAGACGCAAGCGTGTGTCTTCGCTGTTGGGCAGAGTACGCGGTAGCAGTAACAGCATTCTGAGGATAGTTTCTGATAAATATCAGTGTCCGATGCACTCGCTCTGGGTAAGCATCGTGGTTGGTGCGGTAAAATAGAAGAAATTAAAATTAAATTAAATTAATTAATTCACATCTTATTTATATTTAAATTCTGTACCTACTAATATAGTTTATAAGCTCCTGTTGTTACTAACCATTATGGATCATGTTATCTGACAATTGAATAAATAATAATAATAATAATAATAAAGTAACACGATGGCGACTAAAACTACAAGAATACGATTATGAGATAGTTCACAAGAAGGTAGCAACTAATCATGTAGCCGATGCCCTTTCCAGAATAGAACCTAACTGCCAATCAGATAGCGCCACGATCCACAGTAACCGTGACGACTCAGATACAGGCTTCGTTATAAAACATGAACATCCACCACGACGTATGAATCACATTTATGTAACTCAAGCACCATATAATGTTGTATTAACACAAAAATCAAATAAAACACATGATTATAAAGTAACGTTAAACGAACTGGATGAATTAAAACGATTTATTATTGAAAATTGTGGACAAAAACGATACGCTATTATATGTGAAGATAAAGCATTTTGTAATCAACTATCAGAAGTATATAGAAAAAATTTAACAAAACTTTACAAATTATTTGGTTCACTAATATTAGAAAAGAAATAACAGATCCAGAAGAAATATTAAAAATCATTAGAACAACCCATGACTACCTTCAAAGACATATTTCAAACCCTGCATTAACAAAAGAAATAACTAAGGAATATTACATTGAAAATATAAAACAACATACAATTATGTAAAAAACTAACACTTGCAATAAAGTCAAATATGACAGGAACCCTATAAAACCACCACTGGAACAAACTCCTTCTTTTAGTAAACCTATGCAAAAATGGCAAATGGATACATTAAGTTATGAATAAAAAAAAAATCTAACAGGAATAGATTTATTTTCTAAATGGGCCTTTATGATGCATCATTACAAGTAATTGATGAATTAATGAAAATATTCGCAATAATAGGAAAACCCGATATTCTATCTGTAGACAACGACTCAATTTTTATTAGTGAAGCTATAAAGCAATTCTTACAAGTCATACGAATAGAACAATATATACCAACACCACAACATCATACATCTCATGGAGATATAGAGAGACTACATTCGACTCTAATAGAAAAACTTCGAACTCAAAAAGAGATTAATAAAAAACTAGATATTCCATTATTACTATTAGGATATAATTCTACAATACATAGTACAACTAATAAAACTCCTAATGAACTACATTTCTTACGCGAAATAAATCTACCTATAGAAAACACAATCACCTGCGATTATTCGAATAAAATAAAAGACACCATACAAAAGACCAAAGATAAAGCTTTAGAACCAACTAATAAAATGAGAACTCCTATAACAGAATTAAAGATAGGAATGCAGTTTTATAGGAAGCAACATGATAGAGGAAAGAATAAAAACGCCTACACAGGACCCTTTTTAATTAAACATGTACTACCTAGAAATAATCTATTTTCATTCTAATAAGGATAGACAAATTCATATATCTGAAATGCGTCTTCCAGATGCTGGTGTGAGATCACAAAGCTCAATGGAAGAACAATAATTGTGCCAATGGGCCAAGCATGGATCCAAGATGAATGGACCCTAATACATCCAATTAAATTACAACCCTTATATCATGAATATTATAAGATAAAAACCTTGTACTCGATAGCAGTAGGCACTAAAATAGAAAAACATAGACTAGATTATTTAGAGAATAAATTAAATAATTGTATAATGAAAATACAAAGTTCGGTAAGAACTAAAAGAGGATTAATAGACGGACTTGGAACAATGATTAAAGCTGTTTCAGGGAATCTAGATAATACAGACTTAGTAAACATAGAAAATAAATTTAGTCTTACTATTGATACCCCTTGAAGCATTGAATAAAAAATTAAATAATCTTTCACTCCATATTAATGACTTATTAAACAATTAATCTCAACAAAAGAACCAAGAAAGCGCTGTTATTTCAGAATTATTGTTTAGCTATCAAAGCTTGCATAACGTATGTTTAAACATACATGAAACTTATATATTTGCACAACATGATATCCTAGATCCTGGAGTCATAGATCAAATACATCTTATTAAAAGTTTAGAAAAAATCCCAAAAGATATTAATGTACTTAGAGATCCATTCCATAAAGCCTCATGTCACGATTCAGTCAAAAGTAATGATATTCCAATTACCAATCCCTATCATATCCAAGAACACTTATAATCGAGAATTCCTAATCCCGCTAATAAAAGTAAATTCACAACATTGTATCATGTCTAACATTATACCTGGTCAATTTGTTGTACGAAACCAACAAGTGTACAAAATAAATAAATGTAGACAAAATATATGTACGTGTGCAATACACAACACAAAACGCAATTCAATCTTATTGTACAATTAAATATATTGTTCAATGTTATTGTAGGTCTAGGGGATGCCTAAGTTCAACCACTATGAACTTGTCGCTAGAAACGGTAGTACGTCTTCATCATGTCTTTCAATACAGAAGAGTTTATTAGTGCTGTTCAGGCTAGAACTCCGATTTGGCAAAGCAAACACAGGCATTTGGTGCATGTTTTCTATCTATTATACACGGTGTAATTGACAGGTTGGCAAAAACTGAAACAGTAGCTTCAGACCATGATTTATGACTGAAAAACGTTGGAATTTTCTTCAGGAAAATTGTCGAATTTTCCGACCGTTTTTCAACTAGATTTGTGTTCTATTCATTTGTTACAACAAAATCCAGCCCTAAAAAGATAATTTTAGTGAAAAAAAGCAAAAAAACTTAAACTCGGCAATGTAAATAATAATGATTTAAAAAGAAAATTCATACATACCGCGCGGAATCAGCTGTTAGCTCTAAAAGTTTACTGGCCTCCGACAGTACCTACGACAGACATACCGCTCGCTCGCTCGCTCGCTCCCTTTGTGTGCTGCGCGCCGAAAGCATACCGCTCGCTCGCTCGCTCCCTTTGTGTGCTGCGCGCCGGCGCCTTTGCTTACGCGCCGACACTGCTAGGGTTGTACCACGTATGGAATTTAATACTTGTCATTTTATTTTTATTTATGTAAAATGCTTTAATAATAATTAAATACTCAGGAGTATGATTACTTATTTATTCTTTCTTAATTCCGAAAACCTTATTTTAAATCGTTAACCTTTCGAGTATCGTAATAAGAGACACAATAGAAAGACAACAGGTGTGAGGACGCCGGCGTCCTCGCGGTGCTTAACAGTTTGATCTACAGTATCAATTACGAAGCCACCCGAACTGTACACACGCGTTGCATTACAGTAATGTAAATTGGTTTAGATAAGTGGGACATAAAACATAAAAACATCGCGTCAATATTGCCAGATTCACATTCCTTACCCTGTCAATCCCGGAGCGAAAGCTGGCGTTCAAAAAGGTTTGCTTATTTTCGTTATTTACAGACTATTTATAAGAAAAACTTCTTGTTTACGTTCTTGAACAAAGACCCTATAAAAAAAAAAACGCTTATTTTATAATCTATGCGAATGCCGGCGTTTGCTTAGTGTTTAGAAAATGGCGCAAAATCGCGCGCGTGCCGCTTGGGGATTGACAGGTACTAGGTTTAAACTTAGAAGCAGAACCATGAGTAGAAGTAACAAGAGATAGCGCTTAATAACAATCTTTATCATACGATTACGATACGATTCTTTTTCAATACCTAGTTCTACATTTTTATCTCAATGGCAGGCCGAACACGGTAACTACTGTGCCATGGGCTCCTCGACTAACGTATCTAGTAATATTACCGAAATAAAATGTTTCATTTCATATCATGTGGGCAGCCCTATGCTACACGTGTCACAAACACTCTCAAAGGTTTGCCGACAAACGAAACCGTCAGCACTCACTCAGCCGTTAGTTCAGTTTGCCGCGATTGCTGGTGCGTTCTGGACGTCTATTTCGTTTTCTTTTAACTGTCGGGAGTTCGGGACTGTGTTGTGCGTTGAGTTGAGTTGTGTGTTTTTGTGTTTTTGTGTTGTGTGGTATCATCATGAATCGGCGTAATGAAACGTTTAGTGCTCGCGAATATGGCCAGATGTTAATGTGCTTGGGTGAAGCTAGAGGAAACGCGTCGTTGGCATTAAGGCTCTATGTTCAAAGTCACCCAAATGAACGACATCCAGCTAATAGTCGTACTATTACACGGGCATATCAACGTGTTTTAGAAAATTTACCTATTGTGCCGCGGCAGGAAGGTGCTGGAAGGACAATCAGTGCTCGTTCTGAGCAGGCGATTTTAGATGTTGTCCGTCGAAATCCGCGTTTGGGAACCCGTACTGCTGCAAAACTTGTAAGGCGTAATAACGGACCCCGGGTTTCACATTGGGCTGTGCACAAAGTCCTTCGAAAGGACAAGCAACGTCCATATCGGATCCATAAAGTGCAGGCTCTGGTACCTGGCGACTCAACCCGCAGACTAGCGTACTGCAGATGGCTGATACGTCGGCAGCAGCTAAATCGCCAATTCGTTTCACGGGTGATTTGGACCGATGAATCGACGTTTACACGAAACGGTATGTGGAACCGGCGGAATGCTCACATTTGGGCACGCCACAACCCGTACGCAATGCAGCAGACGGGTCATCAGACGCGGTGGTCACTGAATGTGTGGGCTGGCGTGTATCATAACCGTATTTTGGGTCCCGTGTTTTTGCCAACTAGAATGGACGGCCGGCGTTATTGCGAATTTCTACAGCAGGATTTTGAAGCCATGATGGACACTGCGGGCTGAGCTAGATCAAGAGCGGGATCGTATGGAGAACGAACCCTTAGCTCAACTACCTACCATCTGGTTTCAGCACGACGGCGCCCCGCCGCATGTGGTACTCCCAGTCCGACAGCACCTGGACCGTACTTTTCCAAACCGATGGATTTGGAGATTCGGGCCACATGCATGGCCACCTCGCTCGCCTGACCTAACCCCATTGGACTTTTTCCTGTGGGGTTATATCAAAGAACGGGTGTATGTGACGGAGTGTGATACCGCGGCCGAAATGGAGCAGCGCATAAGAGACGCTTTCGCATCGTTAAACCAAAAAATCAATGAGGATGTGACAATGATGCCTCGTCTCCATGCCGAAACCCTGCGTCGAGCACAACTGTGCGTGCAGCTCGGAGGCAACCACTTCGAGCCATGCCTTATACGACCCGAGAGACTTTAATTTAGGTAAGTGACTAATATTTTAATTTTTGATAGGTATTGAATTTGTGTTTAAATTTTTTGATAGGTGTGTTTGTGTGTGTATTGTATTATGTATTTATTCCAAACGTCCCGAAGTACCTATTAGTATGAATGAACAACGCGCGGACATTGCAATACGCGCGCAATATAGGGTCGCGCGCGTATCGCAATGTTCGTTATACATTGCGTAGCCGAAATAAAATTGAAAATTGAAAAACGTTCACCTATCATTTCCGGGAAAATATTTCACTATCAAAATGTTAACAATACCAGTCTGAATTCATACTTTTCGTTTTTGCCAACCTGTCAATTACACGGTGTATGCATATTCAAAAAAATGGAGCTAAAACGACGCCATAAATGAAGATCCCTACCAGGAAAATTTTGAAAGGTGCCTGGGCCGGGTCACCATATGTGACTGGTATAACTATTGCCGAGAAACCATTGTGGCATATCAAATGGACAAAAATGAAGCAGTTGTAAAGATTGGTGGCCCCGGAAAAATAGTCCAGATCGATGAATCTAAAGGAGGATGGCGAGTTCACTTGCAAGTTCATATTTACTATAATTAAGAGTTTATAAGAGGATTATATAAAAAATATTGAGTCACTAGATGATGGGAATTAAAAGTTAGAAAAGAATTTTATTTACATAAAAATAAGTCATCATGCAGTAATTAAACGCACCGTGTTTCGTATTAGGAGTAGAAGTCGGTGATTATACGAGTAGTTTCATCCTATATCAATCCAGTCTATGCTTACAGTATTAATTTCATTTTCACATCTCGTTTTGACCATGTCACTATTTTCTAGTTCCTAGCTTCCAGACGTATTTTTTATTTTGAGTAGGTATGTAAGTACCTACCTATATTTTGCCAGAGAGACTGATACAGAAACACGATGGTAGTGTTGGTAAATATTTCTATTCTGTTTGATCACCTTTTTGAAACTACATAATATATAAACAAGATATTGTATTATATTATTAAATAAGCGCTATTAGATTCGTTTTAGGTTATAATCTTTTACATTGCATATCTTTTTTCTCCCAGCCTCTACGACTTACTGCCCATTTGCTTTTTTGCTAGTTTTATATAGTTCTACAACTAGTTATAAGTTTCCGTACTGCACGATACTCCTAACAGTGGGTCCCATTGTACATGCAACCTCGCCATCCTCCTTTGGAAAAAGAAAATACGAGTACAATCGAGGTAATTATATTTTATATATGATGTGTTATAAGAAATGTATAAGAACAGGATATAATTCTTGGGTAATTAATAGCAATGTATTACTCCGAGTTGGCACAATCCGACTTCATTGGGTTAGGTTCGATGGCTAAGGCGGGAGCGCAGCGCAGCGAAGCTCCCGCCATAGCCATCGTGGTTATTTTTTTTAAACCACCCAGAAATAGGAGCCCCGCGTAGCGGGACTCCGTTGACTCATAATTGAAGCCAGTTTTTGTATATATATATATATATATATATTTCTTTTGTTATAGGTCGCCATATTGAGGGCCATTGGGTTCTCGGTATGATTGAGGATGGATCTCAAGATCTGAGGTTGGAAGTGTGCCCAGACAATATACGCTCTGCTGAGGTTTCGGTGCCACTTATATTGAAGAAAGAGGAAGAATGTGGAAGTTGGCACCACCATCCACACTGATTTTTGGAGAGCATATTTGGATTGCTTGTCAGAACATGGCTACATACACAAGAAAGTCAACCACTCGGATCGTGACAACCCATTCATGGCTGAAGATGGGACTCATACTCAACGAATTGAGTCCCAGTGGAGGGCTGTTAAAAGATTTTTTAGGAAGGACAATTTTTATAACACAGAAGATTTTGCTGATGTTATTTTTGAATATTTGTGGCGGCGAAATAACGTAAAATACAGAAAAGATCCATTCATGGAATTAAAAAAGCGATAAAACATGTTTATAAGTGGAATAAACAATTTTTGTACAAATTTCTGTTTT
Source organism: Eremobia ochroleuca (assembly GCA_949629135.1). NCBI lineage: Eukaryota > Metazoa > Arthropoda > Insecta > Lepidoptera > Noctuidae > Eremobia > Eremobia ochroleuca. The sequence continues at coordinate 1,250,963 of OX451385.1, read as the reverse complement.
TTATTTTTTTCTAAAGAAACCAAGTATTTCCGGGTGAAAATGGTGAGGGGGATCCGACCCCTCCCCCCTCTCCCCAACCACTCACAACCCCTTAAAATGGCGACGTATTTCGAAATTTTTACCGAGCAGATTCTTATCACGTTGAAAACAGAGTTTTTAGTATTTGTAGTAAATTTTATTTTTGCATGTGCACTCCTTTTGTCATTAAGAATACTTGAACGCGCTTAGTATTAAATAATAAGAGTAGCTGACCAGCTCCGATCGCGTATTTTTTCTCGTTCGCGCAGCCGTTCGGCTCCGATTGCGTGCGCGCCGCCCCACGCCTACCGCCATTTTGATAGCACAATTTAAAACGGAATAGTTATGTGCACTTGTACGAAAACATGACTGACGAAAAATTAATAATACTCGTGTCAAAATATGAGTGTTTATTTGACATAACCAAGCCATCATATAGCGATCGGGTAATGAAAGACAATATGGGAGGATATTAGAATGTCTCGGCATCAGTGGTAAGTACTAATATTTTATTGCTTTACACCTACCCCTAGATACTCAAACGAATTTTAAAGTAAGGGCTTCTTAACATGCTGCGACTTGTTAAATTCAAAGTCAAAACAGGAATAACCTGACTTTAAATGTGCCCTCACTTAAAAAATCGTTTGAGTATCTGAACGTTACAATATACCTACTCAAGAAGTAGCGGACAATTTTTATTAAATATAACTTAAGAAACTCGAGTGGCCACTTGATCTTGCCAATCTAAAGCACCACTTGCTGAAAAATAGTCCTTAAAGGACATGGACATTTTTTTCCCCAAGCTGTAAATAATTAAAAGTATTACAATTAATTCAATTAAAATAAATAAAGAATTTGTAATTCCTAATAATATTTCTTAGCAGTCTCTGAATAAAGTACACTTATCCATTAAAAAGACACATATTATGTACCTACCTACTAGTAAGTAAAATTATTTTATAGTCTTACCTTTCAGAGTTTCCAGGTAATTTAAAAAAACTTATGTCTGGATGCGTTATTGACGAATTCATACAACCAAAAACGGCACAATATTTCCTACTCGTCATATTAACTGATTTTTAGAGAAAAAATCGCGCGGTTATTGTTAAAAAAACAACACAGCGACCGTTCGACACTGCGGTACAGCCGTGACTGTCTGCGCACCGAGCGCACAGCGAGATCGAGCCGCGTAGGTATAGCTCGCGTTTCGTCCGTTTGTATGAAGTTGGCAGTACTGTATTATAATATTACCGTGACGCGGGCCACGGAGCGGGGAAGCGGGAGGGTGGCTGCACGCACGGGTTGTAAATGCGCAATCGCTTACACACACTACTACACAGAAACGGTAAAAAGGATAAAAAAAAGGCTCGCTCCTCGCAAACAATGCGAGGGGAGCGAGGGGAGCGAGGGGCGCGCATAAGGGCGGGGGTGGTGCCAGGCGATCTTAACCGCGCACTGCGCAATAAACAGTACCCGACCGGTTGTGTTTCGTGCGCGTAAGTCGTCATTAGGGAATCGCGCGCAGGCACGCGCCCGTTATAAAAACTCGAAAATGTAGTCATCGGGAATACAGTGTGAGTCTTCATAAAGTACACATATTAAAAAGGGTGAAAATATAAACAATTTTATCGACGGAAAAAATGTCAAAAAAAATTCAATTTTTTATGGGCTTTTAATTTTTTTTATTCTCGTCTTGGTACCCCATGCAAACAAACTGTTACTACTTTTAAACTAAATGTGATATTAAAACAAAACAAAATTAATAATGATCTCTAATAATAGGCCGAGCTAATAAAGCCATATTTTTTTTGAAAAATAAACCTCATAAATTAATTATTAATGATTTTTTGAAGAAAATTTACCATTTTTCTACCAATTTTTGCAATAAATGTAAAATTTATCAAAAAAATGTCCCCTTTACCCTACTTTTTTCTTATTTTATGTTATTCTACATCGTATTAGCTATTTTTTGGTAAAAATCCCATGGTTGTAGCTAAAACACAACATTTGCTATCAGAGGCTAAAAAAGAGGCTCACCGGGTGTGTTATTAATTCGAAAGGATAAATTACTTTCTTATGAAGGCTATGTGATTCATAAAACAAAGAAGCGTAGGTTAGGTTAATCAAAATCATTTATTATTTCACATGAAACTTAAAACTAATGCATTAATTGCTCAAAATGTCCGCCACGCTGTTGTAAACACAAAAACGCGCGAAGGGAAATTTGTTGTGTGGCCCTTCTTATCATTTCGCGATCATTGCGAATACCATTTCGCGTGTTTATATTTTCACCCTTTTTAATATGTGCACTTTATAAAGACTCACACTGTATTATGAAATGGTGAGAGCCTACATAGAAAGTGGTGATAGTCTATGCAGCTCGAAAGCGCTACGAGTCGGAAAGTATCCCACGGTTACGTGCCCAAGGACTTCCGAATCCAACGGTTCCTCACCGTAACACAATTCTTGCGGCAAACCAACATCTCCTAGATTATGGTCAGTTTACAGTACCGACACACGCCCGCGGTTCTGGTCGTTCACCCATAATCACAATCGGACAAGAAGACGTCATCTTTAACTACTTCGAGCGAAATCCGAGAGCAAGTACCAACGATGCCGCACGTGTTTTTAATTGGAGCCAGCCGACAGTTTGGAAGATTCTGAACAGGGCTGGTCTACAGCCATACCACTATCAGAGGGTTCAACAATTAAATGAAGCCGATGCGCAACAGCGCCGTAATTTCTGTGAATGGTTGTTACAAAATCAAAACGTCAACATTTTGTGGACTGATGAAGCGCTTTTCACTAGGATTGGACTGTACAACCAACACAACGAGCACTGGTGGTCATTCCGAAACCCACATGTGATTCGCGAACACCACCATCAAGTACGATTTACTGCTAATGTGTGGGCGGGCATAATTGGTAGAACCATTATTGGACCTTATTTTATTGAAGGACACCTGACTGGAGGCACCTACCTTGATATGTTGCGGGGCGTAATATCAGTTTTTAGAAGACGTGCTTCTCCTGTATTTACGTAATTTTTTCTATCAACAAGACGGTGCACCTCCGCATTACACCCGCGTTGTGCGAGAGTACCTCGACAGTGAATACGGAGAAAGGTGGATAGGCCGCGGCGGACCCGTAGCTTGGCCTCCTAGGTCACCGGACCTCACGCCCTGTGATTTTTATTTGTGAGGAGAGATTAAACGTCTTGTGTATCGCGATGAAGTGCATAGTGTAGAGCAACTAAAACTGAAAATTATTAGTGCATTTGACACAGTTAAAAGTAACAGTGTAGTGCTCGACAGACTGCGCTCAAACCAAATTAAACGTGCAAGATTGTGTCTAGAGAGAAACGGACTCCACTTCGAGCAATTATTGCACTATGTTTAATTGACTTTTTTAGTCTCGTTTTATTTTGATTTTTATTCATTATTAATTATTGTACATAAGGTGATTACAATTTTTTAAATACGCCTGAATACAACGAAAATAATTTCGTATTTTGACGGTCCTAAGCCCGTAAAAGTATGAAGGAAAAATTGCACCTTATGACAATCATGTACGTATCATAATTGCTCGGCTTACGGCCAAAGTACGATCGGCTGCTGGGCGCTCGGTCAGCGACCGCTGTAGGTACCATTGCGAAGTGACGAGCGTTGACAATAAAGTTCGCTATTTTGTTGGATAACTTTGAGAAGTATTTATTGCTTTTTCGTTAATCATTAACCAATAAAAATGAAATGAGCAAATAATATGTTTATTTTAGAGGAGGTTCTGTTAAAATAGCTAAGGGTTTCATAATGGCCCGGTATTGATATAAAGGCTTCACTTAATTATTACTAGTAACACTCAATATATCCGTCAAACGTCAAAACTGACTGCACTCGTTGCTCATACTGTTTTCGCGGTATTCGTTTGCTTCGTGTTTGTGTTAATATTTTATTGTGTCGTAGCCCCACGCGAGTGCTCCACTAATTATAATAAACGGTGTAATAAATAAGTAAGGAAAATTGACCTTTTACAATCGTGTGTTAACTGTGGTATCGCTATTAGAGAACGCATCAGGCGGCATGAAACATCATTATTACCCCCCGATATGACTGTTCTTTTATCGGAATGGTTAACTTTTGAGGTAAGTTATCGTTTATTTTTACACTGCTACATACATCATACAACATCGAAAGGAATTATGTTGGAATCTTATATAGTTACCCAATAATCTCTCATGGGTTTAAAACCTTTGATTATTATGTTCATAATTTACCTTCACAGGTATCACCTCATAGCTGCGTTTGCGGCCCCTGCTATAACACGATGACCAGATGTCTTGCAACTAATTCAAGAGACAGACAACTTGGACATATCAATGTTTGTTACGGCTGTGGTAGATCCGTCACCAGTGCAAAGAGACACAGCATTTCGGAATCTAGACCTCTCACCTTAGTTGTATCATCATGGCATCAGCATGTAAGTAAATTATTTTTACAATAGTTAAATAGTATGTAAGTAAAACCACACGCACTGAACTGGGAGTGTTGATCTTTACATTCTAAAATATTAGAAGTTCCTGTAATAAACATAATGATACTGTATTGTTAAAATTATCATTGCATCATCATCATCATCTGCCTAGCTTTTTTCACCAACTATGTTGGGGTCGGCTTCCAGTCTAACCGGGTGCAGCCGAATACCAGTATTTTACATGGAGGGACTGCCTATCTGACCTCCACAACCCAGTTACTGGGTAATACGATACCCCTTGGTAAGACTGGTTGTCAGACTTTCGGGCTACTGATGACCCGTAACGACTGTCAAAAATCCACGAATGACAGCCGGGACCAATGGCTTAACATTATCATTAAATATTGTATAAAATCATAGTTATAGTAAAGTATTAGATTATTGTATTTATTGTGATCATATTCTCAATAATTAATCAATCAGCAGTAATGCTAAGTAAAGCTGTTTACTTTCCATAAATAATATACCATTCATCCTTACCTTGTGTATTTAAACAGCTTACCTCTTGTTTGTGTAAACAGTTTTATGGTTTTGTTTTAGGTTAGAGCAGAAAAATTTGGGTCATGGTTGTTATGTGAGAGCTAACAGAGAAATAGCCCGAAGAAATGTTATTGATGCTGCTAGATTTGAAATTGTGGAAGGAAACCAAGCTGTTCAGGAAATTCAAGCACCAGTTCCTCCACCACTCCCCCTGGCCCAGCTATAAGGAATGTTCAAGATGCATCTACAATTCGCTCATCCAATAGAACAATGACGTAATTACGTTTTAGCTATTTTTCAGGAGAACGTTTTAAAAGTTTGAAATTGAAAGTATGATATATTTCCAATGATTATGCTAAAATATTTAATATTTTTATGTATGTTACTTTACTATCAATCATAATTTGTAATAATTTCATGAGAAAACTCAAGAAAACTTAAAAAAAACATTTTCGTAATTACGTCGTAGTTCTATTGGATCAGCGAATTGTCCTACCGAATTATAAACGCTGTGCCAATACATCTAGAAGATGCATATTTGATGTATGTCAGCGTAGTGCAGGTCATTTAGTGCCTACCCTGATTAAATTAGCATTACCTACTGTTGAATAATAAACTTTATGGACCTCGAAGTGCCAGAGTATGTGAAGAACATTTACAATCTAATGAATGGGAATTATTATTGGATAATACAAGTTTAACTAATACTTTCACACCTATTCAAATTGAAAGTTTATTACATAATAAACAAGAAGAAAATGTTATTGATTTTGAAAACATGGAATCAATGCCTAGTCATATATCTCACTATTGGACAGGGCGCACTACCCAAGAATTCATAGAATTGTATAATAGCATACCAATACAGTCTGTTGTTTCCAAAAACTCGAAAACTGCATTAGCAATGCTTTTAATTAAATATAGGACTGGTGACAGCGACGCTAGGATATCTAGTCTTTTTAGGATTCCCAAATCAACTTTGCAGTACAAGATGAAACTTGTGAGGAACTGCCTAACTAATCACTTTGTTCTGCTAAATCTTGGGGTGTGTCATATAACTCGCCAAGAAGTAGCAGAAAGAAATACTACAATACCTGAGAAGTTATTTGGAAATCCTCAGTCTAATTCTGCTGACAGGTGGGCTATTATACAATGTGATGGTACCTACCTCTATGTGCAAAAAAGTTCTAATTATAAATACCAAAAAAAGACATACAGTCTGTCAAGAAAGTCATGAAAAAAAGGGAGGGCGCCACCATCATTTACATGGTATCCCTATAAATTTCGACTGAAAAGTCTTGATGCTTACTTTTTTTTTAAATAGTAGGTAATTACTGATTTATTATTATGGTCCCTTTACTGTCATGTGGATATCTGACAGATATCTGTCTGACACTCAGGGTGCAAAAAAAAGTTTTGACTTTCATTGGTAGTGGTGAACAACATTCCTCTTCCAACTAATTTCCATTCAAATGACATTAAATTTGAACTGGTGCCTAAGGTGGAGTCATTTTAATAGGTAACATTTGACAATTCATCAAATATTCAACAACGTAACCTTGTAACGGCGGGCATAAAATAACATATTTTTTCGTTTTGTTAGAACTGCACAATTGCTTACCTTTTTTCAATTACGATTACATATTTATTGTAATAATGACCGATACGAGTAATTTTACGATTTGCTTTCATTAATAAACCATTCTAAACATAATAAACAATTTCTGATCTAAAGAACTGAACGTCGTTACAAGGTTACGTCAGTTAACCATTTTTCTTTTTAAACACTAGGGATGTTACTCTAAAAATCGAAAGCTGATAAGTAGAATCGAATGCAATGATGACTTGTGAAGAAATATCACCATAAATTAATAACCACGTTGTGATTATAATAAAACATTTATTTATTATTCTTTTAACTAACTAGGTATAAAAATACAAAAAATAATGAAATAGAAAAATCATTGATGTTAGGTACAATTTAGGTGGTATTTTGCTGGCAACACCAGTGCCTGTCGATGACGCCATGTCATGTCGCCATTACATGACGCAGTCTTTTGTCGTTGTGCGAAGTGACTGTGCGTTTTTGGTGTGCTCTCTGTTATTTTCTTCTGACCCGGCTTTTTTATTGGACTGATCTTACTGACTACGTTTACCTGGCTATAAATTGGACTCCGATTGCTTAACGATTAGTAAACAAGAACAACATTACAGTCTTACCATGTCGAAACGGGGGAAAACGCTAAACAGTCAATCTCGCGAACTAGTGGTGAAATTGTACAATTATTTTGAACGTGAATCAATTAACGATGGGCCTCTTTTATCATTGACACAACCGAGAGAACGCGTTGCCGAAGCATTGGGAATAGGGAAGAGGACAGTAACTCAAATTCTGAAAGAGAAATACGGACCATCAGGCTCAGAAGATAATACTTTACGTACAACGAAAAAAAGAAAGAGGGACAAGAAAATTGTTGGCATTGATAATTTTGATGCTGCTGCAATTCGCAACCACATTTATGGATATTACTCGAGAAAAGAATATCCTACACGGGAAAAGCTAATAAGTTCGTTAAAAGACGCAGGCTTATTTTTTGGCGGTAAATCGTCTCTATCAAAGGTTTTGAAATCGATTGGCTTTAGTTTTAAAAAATCTGACAAGCGGAAAATCCTGCTAGAACGCTACGATATTATTTTGAAGAGAGTAACATTCTTACGTCAAGTAAATAAAATTACAGATTGGGACAATGTCGTGTTTATTGACGAAACATGGTTGAATGTGAACCATACGGTTTCGCGGACATGGACCGATGATACAGCGGCCTCCACCTCAAAAGTTCCACCGGGAAAAGGAGCCCGACTTATTATATGTCACGCGGGATCAGCTTCTCAAGGTTTTATTCCAGACTGCCTCCTCGCATTCGCCTCTAAAACTACAAGTGATTACCATGAGGAAATGAACTTTGAGGTTTTTAAAGAGTGGTTTGAGAAGCTGCTAGTCAGCTTAGAAAATCCATCGAAAATTATAATGGACAATGCACCGTATCATTCTGTACAAGTTGATAAACCACCAACTCAAGCAAATAAAAAGCAAGAAATTGTCTCGTGGCTGGTAAGAAATGGCGTGGATGCAAGTTCAACTTTATTAAAAGTTGAGTTGTTAAATCTAGTAAAAGCAACTAAGCCGTCCAAGCTCCGCTATGTAATCGATGAACTAGCCCTAGAGCATGGACACGAAGTTATTCGATTTCCTCCCTACCATTGCCAGTATAACGCCATCGAGCTTATTTGGGCACAAATAAAGGGTTATGCAGCGCGGAACAATACTGAACCACCCTTCAGTACTGCTAAAATGATGTCTCTGCTACAAACTGCGTGTGCAGAAGTCACTACAGAAGACTGGAAAAAAGTCGTAGAGAAAACAAAGAAAATAATTTTACAAGATTTTGAACGAGATGTGAGAATAGACAATATTATTGAAAATGAATTAATAATATCTCTGAGTGCTGACAGCAGTGATGAAGATGACAATACTTTTAACAGTTCTGATAGTTCAACTGAATAAATGAGATTTTTTTGTTAAATTGTGTACTTGTCTTATTTTGCTCCTTAAATTTACGAAAAAAAAAATAATAATGGGACAGGGATTCGCCTGATGATTTTTAAAATTCGCATATGTTTCAAGTCCGTATCGATTCATTCACTTTAATCGATGTTTATAAGCAGGTCACCTCACTATGAGGATAAAACTGACAGACGTCAAATGTTACCTATTAAAATGACTCCACTGTAATCGTTATGTATTCTGTAGTTTGTTTGTGATGTTTATTACCTGATTTTATTGAAATTTGTAAATCAGAATATAATATTATGTGTGTAATAACAATATTTGTTTTGACCAACCTTTGGCAAGATGGCACTATGGCAAGATCCACAAAACACATAAGTGTACCATTGTGCCCCCCAGCTACATCCCCAACACCTCCAGACCAAACTGTGGCAAACACTGGCAAAATTCAAAAATTCTACCCCGGTTTTAAAGAGAGTTCCCCGAGGCGCGAGGCGGTCTGTTGCACTGAATTTGACACGATGTCTCCGTCTTGCGACCCAGGAAATTCTCATTCAATTACTCAATTACATTATTACCTTCCCTTATAGGATTCTACATGTCCAGAAAAATTTAGCAACTAAAAAAACCTTAACAAACCAAATTAAAGACAACTGCAACAATTCGACCCTAATTTTAGATCCAAAATTACCTACATTTAACAACCAATCACAAAAAGACATGTTCACATGTGGAACCAAAATTAAGTGAAGGTGACATCAGGGGTGCGGCTAGGATACTATTCAGCAGCGATGTGGTGGCGCCTTACTCTCCAGAAACACTAACAGCTCTAGAGAGTAAACACCCAGCGCCTGCGGTTGGTCTCAACTTTCCCGACCCCCCTGAGTCTTCAGACCTAAATTCCACCTTCCTAAATGTTTTGGCCCCCCAGCTAATTGCAGTCGTGAGTTCTTTCCGAAGTGGTTCAGCCGGCGGCTTCGACGGCCTGACTCCACAACATCTCAAGGATTTACTGCGTTCAAGTGCCGGGGAAGCCGGTGAGTCGCTTTCGAAGGAGCTTGCGGCCCTTATTAACCTCATGCTCACTGGCGTTGTGAACGAGGCCGTCGTCGATGTCTTGTACGGGGCCAACCTATGTGCCCTGCGCAAGAAGGACGGCGGCATTCGTCCCATCGCCGTTGGTTGCACATACAGGCGTACGGCAGCCAAAATATGCTGTAAACTGTATAGCGAATCGCTTTCAGCTAAGTTTCAGCCTCTACAACTTGGGTTTGGCTCGAAAGGGGGCTGTGAGGCTACCTTTCATGCCCTTTCCACCTTCTTATACTCAAACAAAGGTGAGGTCATCCTCAAGGTTGACGTGAAGAATGCCTTTAATTCTGTAAACAGGGACACTTTGTTGGCTAAAGTCAAAAAGGAATTACCCGAAATTTATGGTTTCTTGTGGCAATGTTATAGACACCCATCCAAATTATTATATAAGGACAATGTTTTGGAATCTTCAGTAGGATGCCAACAAGGTGACCTTCTCGGGCCTGTCATTTTTAGCTTGGCTATTCATCCAATTATCCAGAAACTACATTCAAAATTCAACGTGTGGTATTTAGATGATGGAACGCTAGGAGGTGATGTAGACACCGTTTTGAAAGACCTACAATTTCTCAAACAGGAATTTAAATCTATTGGCTTGGACCTCAACCCCTCAAAATGTGAAATTTACCTTTCTGACATTACCGACAGACAGTTGACCCTAGAGAAATTTAATGCAATAGCCCCAAAAATCAAAATTTTAGAAAAAAGTTCACTGCACCTCCTAGGTTCCCCAATTTTGGAAGATAGTTTTTCCCTTTTCATCGAAGAAAAAATCAAAAAGTTCAACGAAATTTCGGATAGACTCGTCAAAATTAATTTACATTCGGCATTCACCCTCATTAGATACTGTTGTTTTGGCCCAAATTTTATGTACTTTCTACGCTCTGCCCCTTAATGGAAGCAGCCACACCTCTTGGACAAAATTGACCAAATTATTCGCAGCACACTAACATCCTTGCTAAATTTGGCCTTGGACGTCCGAGCGTGGCTGCAAGCCACACTACCTATCTATTATGGTGGCCTCGGCGTCCGCAAAATTACCAGTATTAGCTTACCGGCGTTCCTGTCCTCTGTCCACAGCACCGAAAAGTTGACCGGGAAGATTTAAGCCCCCTCCCTGGTTAACTCTGAAGTGCCGTGCTTGGCTGACGCAGTGAACGCCTTGAAAATGGCTTGCCCGGATACAGATCGGCCCGTGAACCCACGTTCCCAGAGGCAGTGGGATGAGCCGCTCTGCAGTTGGTACGGAATAATCTTATTAATACGTCCACCAATACTGCCGAGCGTTCCCGCCTACTGGCTGTGGGTGAGTGGGAGTCGGGTCTCTGGCTTCAGGCGCTACCTTCACCCAACATAAGCACTTTGCTGGGTGACACCACCTTCCGGCTCGCTACTTGTCTACGTCTGGGCGCCCCTTGCGTAGGTCCGCATCGCTGCCAATGCGGTGAAGGTGTCGACTACCTCGGACACCATGGCTTATCCTGCAGTAAAAGCGCAGGCCGGATAGCACGGCACGCTAGCATCAATGACATCATCCGTCGTGCTCTTGTCACCGCTGGGGTGCCAGCTGTTTTAGAACCCAATGGCTTGGCTCGCGACGATGGGAAGAGACCAGACGGAATGACCATAATGCCTTGGAAGGTAGGTAGGCTTTTGGTGTGGGATGCAACGTGTGTCGACACCCTTGCGCCATCCCATCTTCCAAGCACGGTGGGCTGTGCTGGTGCGGCTGCTGCAGGTGCGGAAAACCTCAAACCTCTTTGGAACTTATTTGTTCGAGCCGTTTGGGGTTGAAACACTAGGGCCATGGGGTCCGAGTGCCCACCTATTATTTCGGGATATCGCCAAGCGGATGGTCGACTCTTCACGTGACCAAAGTGCTGGCCTATTTTTTGGCCAAAGAATCAGCATTGCCATACAACGTGGTAATGCTGCCAGCCTTTTGGGCACGTTTCCTATTGACAGCGATACGGACGAATTTTTTTCTTTTTCTTTTTTTTTTTTTTTTTTTCTTTTTTTTTTTTTTTTTCTTTTTTTTTTTTTTTTGCTGGCAATACTGGTAGCCGGCCGTCAAAAATTTTCTTGTTAGAATTAAATTGTAAAACTAATGTATTTCGCGTTTATTTATGTAAAAACGTGCTTAATTTCGATAGATTAAGTTATAAATATTAAGGATCTGTGTTTGTGAATTATTTCGTTGAGAAATCAATGAATAATCAATGAATTAGTACCAGCTGTCATCCAACGGACGGATTTGAAATCACCACCTAACCCGGGGAGTATTTCTTTTAATTTAAGCTTATTTATATAAAATCTTATTAGTTCGTATTGTACCTTTTCCCCTTTAATGTGTACCTATACTGTTCGTCCCAATAAGCAACATAGTGAACAAGCCTGTATTTCTCTTTATTGTGCTGGACACTTATGTTCGTGTATTATTGGGATAAATCACATAAGTTACGTTAGAGACCCTTTAGAAATCACTGTACTTTATTACTAGACAGATATATGTTAAGTTGAATTACTAAATTAGAACCGCTATATGAAATTAACGTTAGAAACTAGATTTCCAATAACTTGACAATAGTAGTACCCCCAAATATTTTGCAAATTTAATTTTGTTGTTTTTTCCCTTTTTTCTATTAAATATCACCATCTCAATAGTTAAATTTTCAACACATAACTGTGATTACAAACTTATCATAACTTTTTTTTATTCCTTTGTTTTTTGTTCACTTCATCCTAGCACTTACTATCCACATCTCATACCTTTCTCTTATTCCTTTCACTCACTTGGCTTTCTCTTCTCTCATTCCAGGGTGCCTCTAGGGTTTGCCTGTCAATATGTTGACCCGTAGAGCTGCATCCTTGGATGAAAAACTGAGGGCTACATTGAACGAATTGGAATCTAGTAAGAAACAGAACAAACAGCTACTACAGGAAAGGGATGACAGCGAGGTGGAAATAAAGTTCATAAATGACAAGAACACTGAGTTGAGGAACCAATTGGCTGAGCTACATGTACAACATATGGACATACTTGACCAGCATCAACATCTCCGTCAACTTGTGTCAAATTTCCAGGAATGTAGTGACACCCACGAACTGGCTTTGAGACGCATATCTGAACTAGAACTAGAATTAAGCAGGGCCCACAACACAATAACCCATTTGGAATCTCTCAAAGCCCGTGAAGAGTCTGCGATCACCTGCAGTCTTTACAATGAGTTGGTTGGTAGCGGGTCCGGACCCACATGTGTTGAGCCAATTGTAACAATAGACTTAACTAATGATACTATCAATAAAACCGAATTGTTTACTAGTCATAATAAGATAAAAAAATATATTAAAATTAATAGATTAATTAAAAAAACTCAAAAATCATTAAAATGCCAAAAAGTTAACAAATCAAATATAAAACTGAGGCAAAAAAATTTAAATTTAATACAAGAATTAAAGAACTGTAATAGAGAATTAGAATTATGTAATACTAGGTATGACACTGACACTCAGCACCTGCAGGATGAGTTGTTTGTTAGGGAATATGCTCTGAAGGACATCTTCAGTAAATATGAGGCTTCTCAACAAGACCTGAGTAAGCGCATGGAAGAGGCTAATGAGTTGGCAGACCTGGTCAAGTACAATGCGGAGAGGTATGAGTCTCTGACTAATAACCTCTCTTTTAGCTGTACCTGCTCCCGGGAACCCCAGCCTCAAGTTATTCCACCCACACCCTCAGTAGCTCAGTCAGTAGGCAGCTGTATTAATAATGATAGCAATAGTATGAACACTACTTATGTATTTTCTGACAAATTTGGTCAAGGTTTTGGTAGTATATTTAATCAGTGTTCGCCACAATATGTAATTAATCGTTGTTTACCCGGTGCCAGTATTAGCCAATTAATTAGTAATATTAGATTGACAAAAATAAATCCCAATTCAACTGTTATATTATTATATGGGGATAGTTTAACTGTACGAAAAAAGGACATAATTGAATCTGTCCAGTTGATGTTACATCTCAATGAGTCCAATAATTGTAAATTTATTTTTTGTGCCTTGCCGTATTCTCATTATTTGTCTGATGAGCAAAATAGGCACATTTATAATTTAAATATGTTAATTTATAATAGGACATGTCATCACAGTGATGCTATTTTATATTTTGATTGTAATCAATTCATTACTGATTACAAACTGACAAATTATACTATGTATTTGCCACCTAGTTGTAGGAGACAAATTGCTAATCTTTTAGCATACAACATACACAGTGACACCAGTACCTGTAGGGTACCTTCGATTACTGTTAGTAGTGGTACTAACACTACTTTTGATACACCTTGTAGTTTAAACTATTAGGTGCGACAACGGGTCAGCCACATATGTTGAATGTTGTACATCAAAATATGCAGGGTCTGTCCGGCAAAGAGCTAGAGTTAAGTTTATTTATGGAGAACTATGATGTTCAGGTGTTATGTTTGACTGAACACTGGTTGAAAGAACATGAAGTAGTGTTTATCAATGATGATAACTTTACCGTACAGAGTGCATTTGTGAGAAAAAGTGCTATTCGCGGTGGCTCTTTAGTTCTTGTTTCAAACAAGTTGAAATGTAAGCAACGTTTAGATTTAGTTAATCTTTCAATCGAGCGCACTATAGAGTTGTCTTGTGTTGAACTTGAGCGATACATTATAATTTGCGTTTATCGACCCCCCTCTGGGGATTTTATTAGTTTTGAATCGGTAATGGAGGATTCTCTCAATAGGTTGAAATCAAGTAACAAAAGTATTATTTTATGCGGAGATTTCAATATTAATATTTTAGATGTTACTCCATTAAGTATTAGACTCCTCAATTTGTTTAAGTCTTATAATTTAATTAACTTGTTTTTTGAACCTACTAGAATCACGGCATCTTCGTCAACCTGTCTTGATAATATATTTAGTGTTTTTGATGCCAAAAACAAATTAGTCTTAACTGACTTAACGTCCGACCACTGTGGTTTATTAGCTAGCTTCCCCATGCCATTACATAAACAGTCGCGTAAAATTGAATGCAGGCCTTATACAGCTGCCCGTTGCAAAATGTTTAAAAATAATATAGCTCATAGAATTACACCATCTATAGTAGAACACGAGAATCCTAATGAAATTTATGGTGCCCTTTTTGATGTTGTGCAAAAAGAGTACCAATCTACTTTCAAGACAAAAACTATTAATATTAATGGATCCTCCGTTGGCTTTAACCAATGGGCTACTCCGGGTATTTATAAAAGTAGAGCGAGACTATACGAGTTATATGGTTTGAAAAAATACAGGTTTGACACTCCTTTCCTAGAGTATGTCAAAAATTATTCAAAATTATTTAAAAAGATTAGTGCTTTTGCTAAATCGAAATTTTTAAGCGATGCTATTAAAAATTCTAATAATAAAGTAAAAACGACTTGGAAAATTATTAACAATGAAACTGGTAAATCGGTTAAACAAGAAAAACTACTTGAGATTATGGTAGATAATAAATTAGTTAATAAAGCCGCTGACGTAGCTGAAGCTTTTAATGAGTTTTTTGCCAACATACCTATAACTACGACTCGCTCCTTAAATTCGTCCCCGTCTAAAGCTGAAACCCTTTTGCATAGTAGTGTACCTAAATGTATTCGTTTATTTAGTTTCGAACATGTAACCCCACATGATGTAGTTAATGTTTTTAACCTACTAAAGTCTAAAAACACCGGTGACTACTGGGGCATCTCCATTAAACTTTTAAGTAATATAATAGACATCGTAGCCCCCTATCTAGCTGTTACTTTTAATAAATGTGTTGATTTAGGAATTTTTCCTGACCTCATGAAGACTAGTAAAGTCATACCTTTATTTAAATCAGGTAATAAAAACGACGTTGGTAATTTTAGACCTATTTCCATTTTACCTGCATTTAGCAAAATATTTGAAAAATTAATACTCAAGCAGTTGCTAAGACATTTTAATTTAAATAGCCTCCTTCATAATGAACAGTATGGCTTTACAAAAGGTCGTTCGACTACAGATGCGGGTGTTGCTTTGCTGAAACACATATTTAACGCATGGGAGAGCTCGCAAAATGCTATCGGAGTTTTCTGTGATCTTTCCAAAGCCTTTGATTGCGTGCACCATGACACGCTTTTGCGTAAACTAAGTCATTACGGTGTCCAAAACGAAGCTCTCAACGTAATAAATTGTTATTTACATAATAGGTTCCAATGTGTAGATGTTAATGGTGTGAAATCTTCCGCGCTACCAGTTCAGTTAGGTGTACCGCAAGGCTCAATACTGGGTCCATTCTTGTTCTTAGTGTATATTAATGATTTACCATTCCATTTAAAGGGAATCTGTGACGTTGTACTGTTTGCTGATGATACATCTCTTATTTTTAAAGTAGATAGGAATAGACAAGATTTTGACGACGTAAACAGTGCACTCTCAATAGTTACGGATTGGTTTACGTCAAATAACCTAGTTCTCAATGCCAAGAAAACGAAATGTGTAAAGTTCGCCTTACCGAATGTTAGAAATCTAGGACCCAACATCGTCTTAGATAAAGACGCGCTTGAAACTGTGAGTTCGGCAGTTTTTCTGGGAATAACAGTAGATGCCAAACTTCAGTGGGGACCACATATATCGAGCCTAGCAGGAAGGCTCAGTTCGGCTGCCTACGCCGTCAGGAAAGTAAGACAGTACACTGACGTTGATACAGCTCGTTTAGTATATTTTAGTTATTTTCACAGCGTTATGTCCTACGGTATTCTGCTGTGGGGCAAAGCAGCTGATATACAAAATATATTTGTCCTTCAAAAACGAGCTGTTCGAGCAATTTACCAGCTAGGCGCTAGAGTTTCTCTAAGAGATTTTTTTAAAGATATTGGTATTCTCACGGTTGCATCACAATTCATCCTTGCCAACATCTTATATATTAGGCAAAATATACACTTGTATACTAAAAACAGTGATATTCACAATGTTAACACCAGAAATAAGGACAAACTACGTGCTCCCTTTCACCGGCTTCATAAGGTTCATAACTCATTTGTTGGTCTTGGTATAGCCTTTTATAACAAGCTACCCTCTTCTTTGCTAGATTTGCCTTTTAATGCATTTAAAGCTCAAGTAAAATCTAACCTTTGTTCAAAGGCATACTATTCTATCAACGACTACTTAAACGATAAGAATAGTTGGTCGCCCTGATTAACTCAAGACAATGTTTATGTTCTTTCTCCAGAATTAATTTACAAAGAATTACTGATAGGTTATATGAGCTCATTATACAATTGTTTTTTTATTGGGCTGTATAAGTCAAATCAGTTTAATTTAATTTTAATTTTATTATTGACATAATCAACCCATTGCAATGTTTTCTAATGAGTTGATTGCAATATGTGGTTAGCTAGTGACCTCGACAATTGATCATATTATTCTTACCTGAACAACTGGCAGCAAGTTCGTCATGCTCCCTTAGATGTCACTGCTTGCGGTAGCGTCGGGGGTCGGGTTGTCTCCTTCCCTCAAATATGGCGAGGGGGGTAATGGCTGACCTTTGCGTTATGCTCGTGAACGGGTGCTGCTTGTGGTGACTGGTCGTCTTGCTGACCATGGTTTTATCATTGTTATCATTATTAATAACTTGTTTATTTAGTTTCCTTATGGTCCTAGTTTATCATTTATGACTTCAAGCGACAGCTATGTAAACTGAATCCAGCATTGCATAAATATGTTAGCGGTCACGCCCTTTATACCTGGAGGCTTTTATTTAATTTCCATTTATTAATTTTTGCTTGAGTACGTATAGTTTTTTATTGTATTTCTTGGTATATTGGCGTTGCTAGCTGACATATGGCAAATCATTTAATTTAGCGTTCTGTGTCTTGTAATGTTAATTGCTTTGCATACCTTGTATTGTATTCAGTCAATTATATTTTCTAACTGAACAGACAGCTGTGCTGCTGGGGAGTTTGTTGCGCCACTTCTTCTTCCCAGCGAAAGCACTAGGAAGTGGTGAAGGGCGGGCGTTTTGGGGGACTGTCTTTTGTAATTTTGACGTTCGAAAAGTGCTGATTCTCAGCCTAGTTTGAATAAATGACTTTTGATTGATTTTGATTTTGATTTTGATGCCCTTTGATTATTTGCCCTCCTTTTTATATACTTGTACATATTATTATTATTTTAAGTTTGTTAGCTTTTTTAATTAATTTAACGACCGCTTGGAATAAACAACAAATAATAGACTTGCTAAAAAGCAAAGGGACACTCATGGACATGAGTTATTTAAAAAAGAATTGTTAAAGGAAGCCGCTGAAATCGCCCCACAATATGATAAATATTTCATCGATGAAATGGCTAGAAGCAACGGCATTGAAATTCTCTGTTTACCTCCATACCACTGCAAACTGAACCCCATTTAGTCGGTGTGGGCCCAAATAAAAAATTATATTGCTGCCAACAATACAAATTTTAAGATGTCTGACATGAAAAAAATATTTTATGACGCAATTCGCTCAGTGGACACTGATCGGTGGAAGAAATGCTGCGACCACATCTTACAAGAAGAAAATACCATGTGGAATTTAGATGACGTCATGGAACTCACTGCAGAAAATACTTTTGTTATAAATACTAACGAGGATACTAGTGATAGTGATTAAAATATGACATTAATGATTTAATTTTGATTTTAAATTTTTAAGTGTATTTTTATAAATTCATTAATCTTTTAAAATATAATTTGTTTGAATTTAACACCACTGTGAATACACCTTTATCTTGCAGTTGCACTGATGACTCACTGCATTCTTAATGCGAACGAACTATAGACCAATAGCAACCGGCAAAGATCCACGAATGACAGCCGGGACCAAAGGCGTAACGTGCTTTCCGAGGCACAGACCTTAACTTGAACAAATATAAGAATGAAATCACATCTCTTGAATATCTATGACATGCCCTGTTTCAACCAATTACAAAATTAAGATGGCTGCCATTTGCAGGGTTAGGTGTTAGAAGTACAATTAAAACCGTTTATGGCGACATCATTTAGAACAACATATCGGTTATATTGACCAAAATCAAAGGTCCCGGCTGAATGCTATATAACTGTCTTAAAAAAATATTGCTTTTTACGACATTGCTTACTACGAAATACCGCATTAAACAACCACATTTGGCTAATGTTTTCGGAGAATTATATCTATAGAACAACCAGGTGAGCCGTATTATAAACAATTTGAATAGGCACAGCGTAATGGTCAATACAGTTTCACATGCAGGGAAATTATAACGATACGCTGATTAAACTCCAACGTGAATTACAAAATGTGTATACAAGACAGAAGTGTTCCAAACAAACTAAAACTACAGATTTTATGCTTACAGGAAAATGACATTGTTCTTTCTTAATATGTATACGTTTTGATTGAAATAAACGAAATATAATTTAATTTCATACATTAATATATTTTGCCTATTAATATAGTACCCGGCACGTAACTTGGCAAGAGTTGTTAGATGCGCACAAGTCGTTTTTTAGGTCTCTTTGGTGGTCAAGCGGGACGCGGGGTATGAGGTAGCGGCAATCCGAGCGCGCGATTGGTGCGTCAGTCGACCCTTGCCTCCCGCATCGCGTCTACATTCCGTTCGCTCCCGATTACACTTGCGTGCACGAAAGTTGAACCCTTTGTTTTTATTGAGTTTATGTTATTGTTTTAAATTTAGTTGTTGTTATTGTTATTCTTAAGTTCTGAGTTGAGCTGCACGGTTACTGACGAATGCGTGCACTGACTGCACAGGTCCACTCAATCTGTGTGGTTCTTCCCTCAAAATACCACTTCAGACACCAATCTACATGGTCCTCAAAGATCAAAGATGATGTCCGGATTTTTATATACACATTGACATTGATGAATTTTATATAAACAATGACATGGATATTTACTTTGTATAGTATCTTATTTTTTATTATTATTATTGTGAGTGTGAAGACTATGTGGGTCATTTCTTTTTTCTTTTTTCCTTCTTAGTTAGTTTTAATCATGGTCTGGCAGTTTGAGTAATTTATGCGGCCTACCCAAATGTCCTTTCATTGGTATTGTTCGTCGAATCGTAAGGCTCCTCAAGTTCTGAGTAGAGCTACACAATTTTTGACAAATGCGTGCACTGACTGGACAGGTCCGCTCAATCTGTGTGGTTCTTTACTCAAAAGACCATTTCAGACACCAATCTGCATGGTCTTCACATGATCTGACCAAGATTATGTCTGGACTTTAAAAGAGACTGTGACCTCTGAGTTTGTTTCGGCCTTTCTTCTCAGAGTAGTCAGATAGGAAACGCCGACCTCATCTAGTTTAAAAAATATGATTGACATGTAAAAGTGTTTGTACAAACCTACTTACAGAAAATAAATCATTTATCATTTATCATTTATTTATTTATTTATCATTTGTTGTTGTTTTAAATTTAGTTTTTGTTACGAGTTGTTGTTATTGTTGTTGTTTTAAATTTAGTTTTTGTTACGTTGATTATAATGCCAGGACCAAATACTGTTTTACGCAGACGTGCCAGAAAAATGGTATACGATGTATACTGTTTCATGGAGAAGGAAGCTCGAACTGAAAAAGAGACGTGTGTGTGGGGGGCGACGGACGTCCCCAAGTCCGCCGCCCCTGGACCCATTTAGGGGGGCTGGAAGAGGGCGTTGTCCGCCCTCCGCCGACGCCCGGTGCGCCTGCTGCGGGCCGGGTGAGGGGACGAGATCTCTTCCGATCCCTTTCCGCAGCCTCCTTCTGCGAGACGACTGTTTCGCAGAAGGAAACCACCGCGTCCCAGGACTCCTCGCTGCCGACCATAGACTCGACCACGGCCGGCAGCGATAGGTCACTGCCTACTCCTGAGACGAGGGCACGGCGCGGCTCCTCCCAAGCGTCACACTCTGCCAGCGTGTGCCGCGCCGTGTCCTCCCGGCAGTCGACGCAGTGGTGACACCGGGCGTCCGGCTCCCTGTTTATGCGACACAGGTACTTCCCGAAGCAACCATGCCCCGAGAGCACCTGCGTCGCACGAAACGACAGGGAGCCGTGCCTCCTCCCGAGCCAGCGCTCGAGCACCGGCCGGACCGCCTCGATGGTGTCGAGGCCGGCGGTAGGGCGTGAAAGCCTGTCCCGCCATTCCGCCACCAGGACCTCGCGGAGCTGAGACCGACGCAGCTCCCAGTGTCGCTGCATCGGTCGCTCGCCCCGCGCCCTCATTTCCTCGCGCCACCGATACAGCGACGCGAGTACTTTTGCCTCGAGGTCCCAGGGCGGGGATCCGGCCAGTGCACAAGCCGCCTCGTAGGAGATCGTGCGATACCCCCCGATGACTCTGACGGCCATCGCTCTTTGCGGTTTTCGCAAAACAGCGATACTGCCGGCCGTCAGGTCCGAAGCCCACACCGGGGCCCCGTACAGGGCCATGGATCGCACGATCCCCACGTAGAGCCGCCTACAGGCGGCGCTCGGGCCCCCCAAATTGGGAAGCAGCGTTGACAGCGCCCCAGCAGCGCCCAACAACTTGGGCGCCAGCCGCCGGAAGTGGGGCTCGAAATTCCACCGGCTGTCGAGCACCAATCCCAGGTACAAGCAGTACGATCCTGCACCTACCTCGAATGCCAAGAAAGCGGACATGCAGATGTGGTTGGCGGAAAAGGGCATAGCATACGAGGAAAGTATGCTCAAACCTCAGTTATACAAATTGATAAAATTGTATAAACAACAATACAAAAAATACAGTATTGACCAAATACTTGCAGAACACAACTATAGTGTTCTGCGATTGCCGCCCTACCATCCGGACTTAAATCCTATACAAATGGCATAGGCGGCAATCAAAGGTTATGTAGCTAGCAAAAATACTACGTGGAATGTGACCAATGTAACGGACTTAGTTAAGGAGAAAGTGTCACTAATGGGCACCGATGAATGGACGAAATTATGTGGGAAAGTTAAAAAAATTGAGGCTGACTACATCAAAAGCGACCATATAGTCGACACAGTCACTGAACGTTTTATAATTTACGCCGGTGACGACAGCGATTCCTCCAGCGACGAGAGTGAAGATACTTTTGTCGAGAGTGAAGATATTTTTGTCGAGAGTGAGGGGCCAACTCCTTCCACCAGCTCAGGTGGCACTATTAATTTGATGCCAGGGGTAGCAGTTTTATTAACTGATAGTGACGACGAGATCACATAATTCTTGTTAATATTTTTTTTTAATATTAGGTCATCCCACTTCCAGTGTCATATTTTTTATTTCCAATATTTATGTATTGCGCAATGGTATGCAATAGTTAATACATGTGTTGTCTTGTACAATCATGTTATTTTAATTTGGTGTGTTGTATTGTCAAGACGTGCATTGATTTAAAATGGAAGATTTAAAAAAATCTATTAATGTAGTGGAGCAACGTATATTTCAAAATTTTTGTGCTTTACTCAACTACTCTGGAGGAGTTGCGCACGACTTACTGGTAAAGTGTGTTGGTCGTAACGCCTTAAATAAAAGAACATACATAATTATATTAAATAAATAATACCTACACCTTTACTCATACTGATAATGCTGACAGTTTTGCATAAAACCGTCCACAAGGCCAGGTCGCATGAAACCAAAACCGGCTCTATCCAACGTTTAAATGCAAAACCTAACGGCGCTGAATTGCAGTTCTGCATCATACCATTCGAACTAACAAATTCGTTCAAAGAAACAAATAAAATACTTTATAACGCAGCAATGCATATCTGCAGTAAACCATTATATCGAATTAGTAACCACATTTACCGCTAGATGGCGTTATTTGTATTTTATGGCCACTCGAAGGGACGAACCCGTCAGAACCGGTTTGTGTAGTTCGCTTCGCGCGCGATTTCAATTGCTTTTTTTAAATATTTATACTGAAAATATCGACGTGAAGTTGCTGTGGAGTAACGGTAAGATATTGATTTTCACTGATTAGATGTAATCCAAATGTTTTATATTGTATTTACAGAGATCGGTTCGAGTTTTGTTTTGATGCAGTAATGCATCACTGCGACAAACTGTTATATTTTTTTTTTTTGTAATACCTATCTTTTTTATTCCAGGCTCAATATGAGTTTGAGGCTTCCACGTTCAGGTTCTAGGCTTCCACATTTGTCGACTGACGAACTGGAAAATCTTTTAAACCTATGTGTGAGGATGGCTTAGACTATTCGGACGACGATGATGTAGCTGATCCCTCGTACATATTGGAACTGAATGATCCGTATTTACGTCAAGACTCGGATGAAGAACCCGAAGTAACAAACCCAGAAGATAAGGATACTATCATCTTGCCACCGATTTCTGAGACCAATACCAGCACTATGGTTCATCCATATGAGACACTTCCTACTGTTCCAGTACCCAGTACCAGTTCTGAACGCATTTCTCGAAGCACACGTATTCCTAAGACAAATATCATATCGTTCGTTTGGATGAACAGAGTATTAACTCAAAATTTACGATTATTAACCTAAAAATACAGTTCTACTAAAAAACATGCGATCTTTCTAATGAACATGGTTGCATAACGAAATGACGCGAGATTGGGGGGGGTGCGGGGTAGTATCTTCGTCCTTTTCGCACTTTATTGCTCACCCGTTTGAACAACACTGTCGTATTCAGTCTTACTCGCGAAGTTATGGTGAGAGCACGTCGCTCATTTGTAGTACACAGTATTAAAATTGAAAAACGCTGTATTCAGTCAAAGGTGAGTTCTGTTTGAATACTATTACTTTGTGAAATAGAGCAATATGTTCAAGATAATACCTTCTTTGCGATAAGTTGTTGCGTTTGGTTATTAACGGATGTTTCTAGACTAAAGAACTAATTTGAGATACTACTATGTTCACAAAAAGTTTTTTGAATTTAGTGTAATTCTTTCTCGATGAAAAAGTATTAATCGTGAATAATGTCATGTAAATTTAAAATAATTTTGATTTTTAGGGTTTGATTTGGTAATGATTCTTTATTATTTAGAATAAAATAAAAAATAGTAGTATTAAAACTAAAAAGTGTTATATTCAACATAATTTGTGGTGTATTTGTTTGAATTAATTATGGAAAGGAATTTTTTCTATAAAACTATTTAAAAGTTTTAATTTTACAGAATGATTTCGCAAAGATTAAAGGTAATCAGAAATGCTGTCAAACAACCTGACCCAGAATCCGTTTCAATTTCTGATGATGGGACCTTGGATATGTCTTCTCGAGGTATTGTTTTTAAATGTTATACCTATATTTAAGTAAATATTTAATATACTTAGATGTAAGGATGTTTCCTATAGAGATTATCAATATTAAATTTGCTTGTTTAGATATAAATATGTAGTGGTTTAA
The DNA here is from genome assembly GCA_949629135.1 of Eremobia ochroleuca. Lineage (NCBI taxonomy): Eukaryota > Metazoa > Arthropoda > Insecta > Lepidoptera > Noctuidae > Eremobia > Eremobia ochroleuca. Next base: position 1,226,855 of record OX451385.1, on the reverse strand, counting down.
TTTGAATTAATTTACATTATTATTTTTAGCGATTAATCAAGAATCTCCTTTAAAAGAACCTGTCTCAGTGCCCGAAGATAGTCCTGGAGAACCATCAGCTTCAACTTCTGCTTGCAATGACACATTTAAAGAGTTATCAACTGGTAAATAGTGAAGTTTTAAATAAGTACCTATTTCATATTTGTTATGTTAATTACTGTTTGGTTTTCCAGAGACAAATCAACGTACCTATGTTCAAGAGGAGATTGAAAAACCCGGAAACGACTCTGATTCGTCATCATCATCCTCCTCCAGAATAGTCGAAAATCTCGAAAACCATGGTAAAGTTGCTGAAAGTACACAAAATCTGATAATTCTAGAAACATTGTACAACAACCTACATTCTTAAATATATTTCTTGCAGAACCATGTTTTCCCGGAGTCAACTCCGATGACAGCGTTAAAGATCCCAATTATGAATCTTCTTCTACTTCGAGCGATTCGAATTCTTCTACTTCTAGCGATTCGGATTCTTCATCTAGTGACTCCGAATCTTCAAGTATGCCAACAACGACTCCGGCAGAGTTACATCCAACTCTGTCACTTAATGAGGTGCAAGGTACAAATTCATTAACTGATGTTACAAATACAGGCTCTTTAAGCAGTGACAATAGAAGAAACCTTACTCGGAAAAGGCAAAGAAACGAACATAACTGGTTACGTATAAAGGCAAAAAGACTAAGAAATTCCGGGAAATCTTATATCACAAGAACAAAAAAAGTCAAGCCAGAAAAGAAAATGGGACCAGCATGCACCGAAAAATGTCGCCAAAAATGCTCATTTAAAATATCTGAAGAGGTGAGAACTAACATTTTCCAAAACTTTTACAAGTTATGTGATGTAAATCGTCAAAGACAATTTATTGCTAATAGCATCGATGTTGTAAATCCTAAATACCGCTATACAAACGCTGCAAACCCTCGCCAAAACAATTATTCATACCATTTCTACGTTGACGAAAGCAGAATTCGCGTTTGTAAATTATTTTTCAAGTCAACATTAAGCATTAACGATAAAGTTATTAAAACTGCACTGCTAAAGAAAGATAATAATATTAATAATGTGGTAATAGAAGATTTGAGGGATAAGCATGGAAATCACCTAAAAATTCCAGAAACAATAAAATTAGAAATACGTGATCATATTAAATCTATACCTACTATAGAAAGGCATTACTGTCGTAGTACTACATCAAAAAGTTATATTGACGGCGGGAGATCGTTGGCTGAATATCATCGTGACTATGTAGATAATTGCAAAACTCTTAATAAACCGTTTGGAAACTATTTAGCCTATTATAGTATTTTTAACAATGAATTTAATATTGGTTTTCACTCACCAAAAAAAGATTTATGCGAGACTTGTGTGGCTTTTAATAACGCAATAGGTGACGCAAAAGAAAACTTACGAGGTGAGTATGACCACCATCATGCTGAAAAAGAACTTTCAAGGCGCGAAAAGGATGCAGACAAAAACGGACAGGGTAACGTAATTGTGGCGGTATACGATTTGCAAGCCGTCTTGCCTTGCCCCCGAGGTGACTTATCTACCTTCTTCTACTTATCTAAATTAAACGTTTTGAATTTTACTATTTACAATTTAAAAACTAAACAGGTAGAATGTTATGCATGGCATGAAGGCGATGGACACAGAGGTGTGAATGAAATTGCAACTTGTGTCTGGAAGTACCTAGAAAAACTGGCTAGCAATGCATCAGAGCCGTTCCACGTTGTATTTTATAGTGATAATTGCTGCGGACAGCAAAAAAACAAATTTATGTTACATACTTATCTGTATGCTTTGACAAAATTTCTTGTAATTTTATCAGTAACTCACAAATTTTTAATAAAAGGGCATAGTCAAAATGAGGGAGATACGACCCACTCTCTTATTGAAAGAAAAATAAAGGCATCACTTAAATCTGGTCCAATTTATTCAGCAGACCAATATTATTCTTTGATACGTACTGCCAAAGTAAGTGGCCAGCCCTTTGTTTTGAACGAATTGGCATTTAATTGTTTTTTTTGATATTAAAGCCATGTCTAACAAGTTAGGTAAGACATTACCACCGAAAAATACCGACAATGAGCCTGTCAAAATAACAGAAATGAAGGTCATTAAAGTATCAGCAGAAAACAAAGACTCATTTTTTTATAAAACATCATACTTTGATACTGATTTCAAAGAGGTAAAATTGTTTTCGGCAAATCGTCGAAGTAAACCAGTTCTAGAGAATATTGCTCTTGGACAACTTTACAGTGAAAAAATTAAAATATCGGAACAAAAAAAGAATGGGTTTATTAATTTAATTGAAAAAAATCTAATTCCTCAGTACTATAGAAGCTTTTATGAAAACCTTTAACTTAATTGTTTGGAAACTGTTTACTTGTTTATGATTGTTACCAATCTTTCAATTTTATTTAGAAGTACTCTTTATGTTTTTAAGTCTGATTTCCTCTTTAGTATAAGATTTTGTGAAGATTACCTAAGATTTAATTAAGTATGATTATTTTTATTCTGATTCCTTTAATCCTAGTCGAATTAAAACATAGTTGACTTTGACTTGATTCTTTTGAAACTGTTTACTTGTTTATGATTGTTATCAGTCAATAGTAACGCTTCTTTCAGTGACTGGGCCACCATTGGTATACATAAAAGTAGAGAACGACTTTATGAATTATATGATGAACGGATTTGTATAAACACTGCTGAATTTAATTTATATGTTAAAAATTATTCTAAAATATTTAAAACAGTCTGTAGTATAGCCAAGTCACGTTATTTGAGTTCAAAAATTAAAAATAGTAGTAACATTATTAAAATGACTTGGAATGTCATTAATAGCGAAACAGGAAGGTCATGCAACCGAAGTAGTGACTACAGCCTTGCTATTGATGACAATGTAATTAGATCAGATTCTCAAGTCGCCGCGGCCTTTGAAAATTTCTTTTCAGAGATTCCTGTGTCAAATACTAAATCTCTAAGCTCATCACCCACTGCTGCAGAGTCTATACTTAAAGAAAACGTTCCAGTTTGTGATTCTGAATTTCACTTCGAATATGTCACCTGTACAGATGTAATTAAAACTTTTCATATGTTAAATGTTAAAAAGACTGCAGATCTATGGGGTAATTCTGTGGATGTTGCTAAGTCAATTATAAACATTGTAGCACCTACTTTAGCTGTTATATTTAATAATTGTATTGATTGTGGTGAGTTTCCTGATCTTATGAAACATAGTAAAATCATACCATTGTTTAAATCGGGTAGTACATCAGACCCTACTAATTATAGACCTATTTCAGTACTACCCACCTTTAGTAAAATTTTTGAAAAACTTATTTTAAACCAAATGCAAAGATTTTTTAACAAAAATAAATTACTGCATAACAAACAGTTCGGGTTTACAAGGGGTCGTTCAACTACTGATGCCGGAGTTGAACTTTTAGGACATATTTATAATGCATGGGAGGACAAATGTGATGCTTTGGGCATCTTTTGCGATTTGTCCAAGGCATTCGATTGTGTTCTTCATGAAACCTTAATCAGGAAACTTCACTACTACGGAATTCGGAACGCCTCTCTGGATCTTCTTACTTCTTACTTAAGTGATAGGATTCAGAGAGTTGATGTTAACGGAAAAAGGTCACCCGGATCTGTAGTAAAAATGGGGGTCCCCCAGGGCTCAATTCTTGGCCCATTTTTATTTCTTATTTATATAAATGACTTGCCTTACCTCATAAGGGATGAACATGATATAGTGTTGTTTGCAGATGACACTTCACTTTTATTTAAACTCAAACGTCAGCAGCTGGTTACTGACAATATAAATAGTGCCCTCGCAAAAGTAGTTAACTGGTTTAATGTTAATAACCTACTTCTTAACGGGAAAAAAACGAAATGTATTAAGTTTACTATACCAAATGTTAGACAGGTAGAAACTAGTGTTCTCATAAAGGGTGAAGAGTTAAAACCCGAAAATACCACAGTATTCTTAGGCATAACTTTAGATGCCAAGCTTCAATGGGGCCCCCATATAGATAAATTGTCAAAAAAGCTTAGCTCTGCAGCATACGCTGTTAGGAAAATTCGGGACTTAACTGATTTAGAGACAGCCCGTTTAGTTTACTTTAGTTATTTTCATAGTGTGATGTCATACGGTATTCTGTTGTGGGGAAATGCCGCCGATATTCAGACAATTTTTATTTTACAAAAAAGGGCAATTCGTTCGATTTATAAATTAAGTCCCAGACACTCCCTCAGAGACAAATTTAAAGAGATTAATATAATGACTGTGCCTTCTCAGTACATTTATGATAATCTTTTGTATGCACATAAAAATATTAATCTGTTTAAAAAATACAGTGATATCCATAATATAAATACTAGGAACAAACACAAATATGTTGTTCCTACAACAAGGCTCAAGAAAATAGGTGGCTCGTTTAGATGCCAATGTATACGTTTTTATAATAAACTTCCTAGCCACATTCAAGAACTAAGCATTAATAAATTCAAATCTTTTATAAAGCTAAAACTATGCCAGAAAGCCTATTATACTGTAAAAGACTATATTGAGGACAAAAACGCTTGGGATTGAGCTGCTCCAATAGGTCTAGACAGTGAATGTTGTTTATTTTTTATTTTGCTGATTTACACTTTGGTTTTTATATCTATTTATATACAGAATGACATGAACATTTACTGTTTAAAGTCTTATATTATTTTAATTATTGTGAATGTGAGGACTATGTGGGTCATTGTTTCCGTTTTAATCATGGTCTGGCAGTTTGAGTGGTGTATGCGGTCTACACAAATGTCCTGTCCTTGGTATTGCTCGTCGAATCGTTGAGCTCCTTAAGTTCTGAGTAGAGCTGCACGGTTACTGACGAATGCGTGCACTGACTGCACAGGTCCACTCAGTGTGGTTCTTTCCTCAAAAGACCACTTCAGACACCAATCTACATGGTCCTCAAAGATTATATCTTGATTTTTTTATACACATTGACATTGATGAATTTTATATAAACAATGACATGGATATTTACTTTGTAAAGTAACTTATTTTTATTATTATTACTGTGAGTGTGAAGACTATGTGGGTCATTTCTTTTTTTCGGTTTTCCTTCTTAGTTAGTTTTAATCATGATCTGGCAGTTTGAGTCATTTATGCGGCCTACCCAAATGTCCTTTCATTGGTATTGTTCGTCGAATCGTAAGGCTCCTCAAGTTCTGAGTTGAGCTGCACGATTTTTGACAAATGCGTGCACTGACTGGACAGGCCCGCTCAATCTGTGTGGTTCTTTACTCAAAAGACCATTTCAGACACCAATCTACATGGTCTTCACATGATCTGACCAAGATTATGTCTGGACTTTAAAAGAGACTGTGACCTCTGAGTTTGTTTCGGCCTTTCTTCTCAGAGTAGTCAGATAGGAAACGCCGACCTCATCTAGTTTAAAAAATATGATTGACATGTAAAAGTGTTTGTACAAACCTACTTACAGAAAATAAATCATTTATCATTTATCATTTACCTATCTTTCAATTTAATTTAGAAGTACTCTTTATGTTTTTTAAGTCTGATTTTCTCTTTTAGTATAGGATTTTGTGAAGATTACCTAAGATTTCATTATGATTACTTTTATTCTAGTTCCTTTAATCCTAGTCGAATTTACATGAGCATCTGATTAGTAAAGTAAGTGAATTGTTGCATTTAATTATAAACGAAGTTTATTATAAGTACCTATTCCTCACAAAGACTGGTGATTTTTTTTAATAAATACACATTTAATTATTAAAATTGTGTTTTTATTTTGTATTATTTTAAAAACCTATTCTTAATATTTGTGGAACATGGTAGTATTATGAATGTTCCTCAGACATAACTAAATGAATTAACAAATTATAAAAAATAGGATGGCATAACAATTATAAACATTATGTCAAAATAATGTCTTAACAAAATAATCGAAAGATCGAACATAGACCCTCAAAATTGGATTTCAAGAAAATTTAATTTTCTAGTTAATACTTTGGTTTAAAAATATGTTTTGTGTAAAAAGGTATTATTATGTTCTTGTCTGTAGAATTTCAATTTTTTCTCATTAATAGAAAATTTGAGGAATTCATCAAATGAACAAAAACGTTATCAATAAAGTAAGCTTGAAAAATATATAGGTGAGGTTAACAAATTATTTATAGAAATGGAAATATATTGATTTGCAAACTTCAAATCGCTCTCCTGAAAAATATGCTTTTTTGAGTTAATACCCTGTTCATCTGGACCAACGATATGGAAAACTAAAAACTTAGAGCTGAACGAAGACCAGCGGAGGTTCCGGGGATCTTCCAAGTTACCAAATGAAACACTGGAATTGCAGACGCCTTATCAGGTATTTTCTTATTTATTCACTGACGATATTATAGATCTCATAAGAGACGAAACAAACATGTACAGGGTGCAAAAAGATGCCAGTAGACCTATCAATGTTACGAGCCTAGAAATAAGACAGTTCGTTGGAATTATTTACTTCATGTCAATAATTCATCTGCCTAATGTGCGAATGTACTGGTCAGAGAAGTTTGGCTGTACCCACATTCGCGAGACCATGACTCTAAAATGTTTTAAGTTGCTGAGAGAAACACTACATTTCAATGATAACTCTAAAATGATACCATACGGTCAGCCAAATTCTGACCGACTGTATAAAATCAGACCGATAATTGAAAAACTGAACCATAACTTTGCAAGAGTGCCCTTTGAACAGCATTTGTCAGTTGATGAACAAATGTGTTCAACCAAAGCGTGAAGTGCTCTAGGGCAATATTTGCCAGACAAACCCCACAAGTGGGGTTTCAAACTTTTCGTGATTTGTGGTGTGAGTGGATATGGTTACAAGTTTGAGGTTTGTGCATATATTCTCCTGGCCACTCCAGGAGAATATATGCGCAGATGGCGAGCCTCAATTAGGTGCCTCATCTAATGTAGTGGTCTGACTTGCCAGAGACATTCCTACCAACCAAAACTATAGACTGTTTTTTGACAGCTACTATACATCTTTACCCTTGATTGAGTTCTTATCACGTCGTGGTATTTTAGCTTTGGGCACCGTTAGGAGAAACCGGATCTCTAACTGCAAACTCCCAGAAGAAAAACAGCTGAAAAAGCAACCTAGAGGCACAACAGTCGAACAGGTCGCAAGCTATAACGGTATTGACCTGGAGAGATAATAAAATTGTGCACCTAGTATCCAACTTTGCTGGCAAAAACCCCACATCTGTTGTTAGTAGATTCGACAAGTCTCAAAAGACATACATCACTGTGGAACGGCCCTTTACTGTCGCAGAATACAATCGACACATGGGGATGTAGACCTAATGGACAGAGTAATGAGTCATTATAAAATTAAGACTTCGAAGCAAATGTTGGTTTATGCGACTCTTTTACCATTTTCTTGACATGACCATGTGTAATTCTTGGCTGCTATATAGAAGAATTTATGCTGACACGGCAAATACTGAGAGGGTGCTAAAGTTTGCTGATTTCCGACTAGAAATTGCTGAGACTTTAGTCAAATACAAAAGGGTGAACCGGCTGAAACGCACTAGCGATGTAGAAACACTCATCCAGGACAAAAAGAAGAAAGGGCCTTGTCAGCATATCCCGCCTAAAGACGTCAGATTGGATCAGTTAGGGCACTGGCCCGTTTGGACTGACAAAAGGCTTAGGTGCAAATATCCAGGTTGTACTGGAACAGCCCAAACAGAATGTGAAAAGTGCGGCATAGCCTTGTGTTTTAACAAAAATAACAACTGTTTTCGATCTTTTCACATTTCGTAACATTTAATATGTTTTAACACCATGATGCACATCTGCATCAGCATGTTTTTTTTTTTTAAATAAATACCTTTTCTTACATTTTATTTTTTTCATTATTTTTCGCATTATATACCTCGTCTAAATCTATTTTCAATAAAAAATACAAAAACACGTTCTTGCGCCGGAAAGGGTTAAACATTAGACTATTTATGATCAAATGAAATCTAGTTGTTAGATATAACGTTACTCTAGTAGTTGCAACAGGTATTAGGCGTATTATGAAAAAAATAAAAAACTGGACAGAGGCGCTTTTGATTCTAGACCCCTCATATACGATCGATGACAAGTTACCAGAACATTTTTTTGCCTAACCTCACTCCAAAAATATTATCAAAAATACCGTATAACAAACTATCCAAATATTAAATTAAAATCACATAAAATAGACAAAGCACCAAGCTCACTTAAAGCGCAGGACACAATTTCCCATTCTATTACACTAATACACGACGCGCAACGGCGAAACGAAGAAGAGAGAAACAAAGCAAATGGAAAAAGTAAACAACAAATAAAATAAGAATGAAGTTCGTTTGCATTTTTAGATGTTCTGAAATGTAGCCTTTTTAGACTTCAATTTGGATACGTTAAATAAATGTATGGCGCTTAGTACCTACTAAAATTGAAAAAAGCAGCTTTCTGAGCTATAATAGGCTGAAAGAGGATAATTAATGTAATTATTTTGATGTCTTTGGGCATTTATTTTTTTTACAGCCGCCTGTTTTTTTTTTTAAAACAAGTGTTGAAAAATAAAAAAATGCTTGTATCACTTTAATGCTAAAATTACCGTAGAGGCGGGTTACTTTGACTCTAGGGCATAACTTTGGCCCAAATCGAGAAAATGTTTGAATTGCCCACCGTGTCGCAACCGTGCCACCGAACGTCGTAGTTCCTTCGGTAACTAATAAATGGCGATATAGACGTGTACTTGTGGAACTTTTTTAACGACTCAAGTGCACGTCGCTACATGTTCACGCCATTTGAAATTTGTTCTTCCATTAAACCTTTCCTGGATATTCAATCTTACCGCTCTTGATGGTTTCTTTGCCCACTGATAGCTGCAAGTGCGATTTTTCACCGATAAAATTCATGGAGTTAAAGTAACCCTTTTCTAAGAACTCCTTTGGCCCAAACTTTAATTTAAAAAAAAAAACAAGTTACGCTTATCATATTTCTAGAACACACTTCGCATCTTATTGATTATATCCTTGAGCTTCTTTATAACTTAAAATAACACTAAAAAGACAATACCGATACAAACTACAGATCAAATTCGTAAATTATTTGAAAAAAATAGCTAAAGTAACACGTCTCTACGGTATTTATATTTTAGGGTTAGCAGCCCTATGGCAAATGACATGAGAATGACCATGTCAGTCAGCAGGACTGGTCAGATCACTGAGATAGGAAAATTTGAGATACTTTTTCTATGACTATGGGTCTACAACGGGCGTCACATAAAGTGACAGACATTGAACTAAAAGTTTTGTGATTTTTGCATTTTTCAACTAAACCGCTCTACTTGAGCGGTTTAGTTGAAAAATGCAAAAATCTGTGTCCAGCCAGCTTGAATTTTACGTATTAAACTTCTGGTTGGCACTTCAGAATCTCAATAACGGGAGCGTTTTCAAATAAATGGTTCCTTTACTAACATTTAGTGACGCAATATGTGACAGTAATAACGTTTGATTTATGGCGTCACATGTAAAGGTTTACGAGTAATAAATAAAAACTTAAAGTCCAGCCAGCCTGAGTTCAAGCTGGCATGCCAGCTTGAACTCAGGCTGGCTGGACTTTATGGACTCCTGCCATGGCAGGACAAATGTATCTCCGCTGCCTGATGATCTATGGCTTTCGAAATAATGATAACCTGAATTGGTGACGGAAAAACTTTGTGTAGTGTCAAATATATTGGTCATTTAAATTTTCCCATACAAACATCCATTAATATTGTGGGGTGACCATAATATTTACATAAATAAAGGATTTCTTTTTAATCGACTAATTGGCTGGTAGCAGCCACGCCTGCGTTGTATTTGGTTTTCCCGTGGCAATAAAAGGTTTCCCCGCAGTAAAAAGCGCAAGTATGTGTTAAGTCAAAAGAATAATTGACTACCAGAGCGCTGCAAAAAAGAGCCTTCTTATATTTTGCGTTTAGTTCATTATTTTAGGTAACTGAAAATGAGAACTAAACTCGACAGTCGGCATTGTATGAACTTTTCGAAGTGTAATCACTAATCAGAGTAAGACAACTATTAATTTATGTGAGGTAAAACAACCTAAATAAGAGTTAAGATTCTACCAGTTGTCCTAGTAGTACCAACTTTAAGCAATAGATGGCGACACCACATCAACTATCATAGAAGTATTACATTCCGTTCACAATTATTTTGTCCTCCGACGTTTAACTTTAAATACATTTTTAATGCAATTTATTGATTTCAAATTTTGAAACCGATATTGTTTATTTAATTATTATTCTGATAGTTAAATAAACAATACCTGTTTCAAAATTTGAAATCAATAAATTGCATAAAAATGTATTTTATGAAAAACGTCAGAGGACAAGTTACTGTGAACGGACTGTGAGTACTACGGTAGTACCTACTTAATACTTCCATGTCAGCTATTGAACCGTCGCGTTCGGTCTGCGGCAGCGCATGTTCACGTTCAGAAATTGTTAAGAGTAGGTAAAATCTTCTTCTACTGACAATATTTCTTTGTCGCAGTAAATATTGACGTGGAATAATAATGAAATGGCAACACCTATTTTGGCAAGTACATGAACCAATACATAGATGGCGCTGAGAAAACATCGTTTTCATCGATGTTAACAGTTTCAACATCGATGTTTATGAACGATACATCGATGTTTTTAAAAATCGATGTATCTTTTGCATACCTAGCTGCAACTTAATAACATTCAATCACTACTAACCCATTTCTATGAATGGGGAAGATTACCAGAAACGTATCCGCTAGATGGCAGTGGGTGTTTGTCACATCATTTTATAATGGCGGATATCGCGATATTTTTTAAAATTGGTTATCCTTTTTTAAAATTGATTATCCACTTTTTATACCTGCTTTTTGTACCTTATACAGGGTGTAACGGAAAGGGGGTATCAACCCTGAAGGAGGTGAATGTGCTCATGAAACTCAACAACTTTCCCCAAAGAACATAGGTCGAAATATGAAAAAAAAATTTGGCCCTCCCATAGTAAATCAATCAGCTGGTAGTCAGTTTTGTAAGGGAGGGCCAAATTTTTTTTTCATATTTCGACCTATGTTCTTTGGGGAAAGTTGTTGAGTTTCATGAGCACATTCACCTCCTTCAGGGTTGATACCCCCCTTCCGTTACACCCCGTATAATGTATTCTACCTGAAATGTTGCTCAATTGAAAACGGAGCTGAAGAAAAGAGCGGCTTCAGTGTGCGGAAAAAAAGCTGATCTAATAGAGAGGTATACGTAATTCTGGATATTTTAATATCTCTTGACGATATTTAATCCAGTTTTTGGATTCAAAATATTGTGATACAATTTTAATAATAAAAAATATATCATATAATATTTAATTTTTCACAAATAATGGCCTAAGAGACCTATGGCTTTAAAAATACATTATAATGATAATTTAATATTTTTTTCAGATTAGAGGCATATGACAGATAATTTTAATTTTGGAAATGTCTGTTTGGATAATCCATTCGAACCTTCAATGCAATTGCCAGAGAACAATATGTTTAGAAATGTTAATAGTAACACTTGCACAAACTCTCTAACTTTTATAGTAATTATTTCAAAGAAGCATTAATATGTAAAACGAACTTTCTCTGAAGTGGAAACCCTGTCAAGATAGATTTATAACAATAATAAACGTAATAATGCAAATATTAACATAAAGATAAAATTTTAAAAATTAGTGCAACTTTAACATACCAGCACCCTAATTGCGTAACACAATATTACTCTCAATTTGAATCATTTTGAAGCAAATTGCTAATCCATTGCTCCATAAATGTTCGAAAAACGTGTCTGCTCAACAACGTAAATAACGCAATGAATGTTGTTGAACTGTCAAAATGAAACCCATTGCTACTAATAGTCTGTTACGCAATTAGCCTGCTGTTTCCTTTGAAGTAGTTTGGAAATCAGTATTTTTGAAATGTTTACCTAGAATGATCAGTCGCTTTAAACTTTACCATTCTAATTTTCATCGCTTTTTCCCATTTTTTTCTTATCACAGAGTTCTTAGGGAATTTACATACTTCCATTTCTTGGCAGTGAAAATAAGCAAAACGACCCATTTTTTTATAAAAAATTATAAAATAATTATTTTTCCCATATAAGCTAATACCTTCCTTGGTGACAAACACTCAGCGCCATCTAGTTTCAGTTTGGAACCCCATTAGCAGCATGAGCGATTTTAGCGCTCATGAGTTTGAGTGGGACTCGGAACGCTGCCATGATGATGAGACTTGCTTTGTGTGTAATCTGTGTGTGTGACTTGTGTGTAACTGATCGTTATAAACTTTCAGTTATCTAGGTAGGTACTGTGTTTTTATACAACTTTTGGTTTGTGTTTTGTTTGTGCAAAAGTATTCGTACATTAATTATATTTCATGTTAAATTGTGTATGTTTTTTTATCCAACTTCTTTTTTCGTATGTTTCAAATATCAAGGTTATTCGTAAGGCGTAATATTTAGTTTTATTTACACTTGTGACATATATATATGTTTAGTAGCAAAAATGGGCCGTAAAGGAAAAGAAACGAGTGAAGAGGAAAGAAAATTAATTATCAACTTACATAATCAGTGCAAATCATTAAGTGAAATTGCAAAACTTGTCAATAGACCACGCTTAACTGTACAGACTATAATTGATCGATTTGGTGTTAATAAAACTATAAAAACAAAATTTAAAGGTGGACGTCCGTCAAAAATCACGCCGCGTTTGGGAAGAAAAATTGTTAATGGTGTGAAAAGAAAAACCACAAATTAGTGTTCCTCAAATATTACAGGAAATTAATAATAACAATGATTGTAAATTGGTTCTACCTTTTATAGCAGAACTTTTTACGTCATAATATTGTTTTGCATAACAACGGATAGCATAAACTTCATTTCGCAGAAAATCATTTCGCATACACTCAGTTGTCATACATTCAAAACTCATAATTTTGTTAGTCAGAATCATCTTTAGGCATAATGTTTATATCCATAATAATTAAAAAGCAGAACCATCATATCGCAGAAAATTCACAGTCAGAATCGTCTTTTGGCATACATTTTATATCGATAGTCATTAAACATGGCATACAACAGGCATACAACATGCAAGCAGGCATGCAACATGCAGCATGCATGCAGCATGCATGTAGCATGCAAGCAGGCATGCAACATGCAGCAAGCATTGTTTCTGTCACGGCTCCGGCGCTGCGGGGTTTGGGCGGCGCCACGCGAGCTTATCGTCACAGATGGTTTTAACGCTCACCACCGCAGCTTCGGCTTGCTGGCCGGCTTCGCCGGCCAGCCTCAGCCGCGGTGGCGGGCCTTCAAACCACCTGCTCCTCAGCTCGCGGGCCGCCCTACCCCTCCGCGCCTACGCGGGTTTAAATTACACTCTAGGGGTAGGGCAGACAAGACTGCGTAAAGTCGGTTTCGCAGCGATTCGTTTCTGTCACAAAATTTTGCAGCACAACGTATTGACTTTTTATGACACAAATTTAATTTAATATTGAAAATGCTACCAATACATGCTATATTTAGAACATTCTATGTCACTTTTGCAGACCATTCGATTTTAAATACATTGCACGTAGGTTATCTAACCATTCGACAGCATAAATTTACTTTATTTAAATTATCAGTTTTATTCCATATATTATAAGTTTTTGATGTTTTGAACACTAATTTTTACAAGAAGATACATCTATTTTAATTTTTGATGTTCAAATATGCACCCATACCAAATAATCGTATCTCTAAATAAATGTTATGCTAAACAAAATTATGCATAATATTAATTATGGCAAAGGAAATTATGCGAAACAAAATTCTGCCAAGATAAAAGTATGCCATTGTAAATTCGGACACGTAAATATTCTGCCAAACAAAAGTTATGCTAAATAATTTTTATGCCTTAAAAATATTCGATTAAATAAGATTATGCCATGTGAGTTATGCCAAATAAAAATCGGAGTATCAAGATTCTGCCAAATAGAAGGAACCCTTGTAAATTATCATCAGTCAGTACTGTTCGAAATGTATTACGTAGTAATGATTATCATGGTAGATCTGCGCGCAAAAAGTGTTGGGTGAGTGATATTAATAGAAAAAAAAAGATTCGTTCGCGAAAAAATATATTCATGAAAAAAAGAATTTTTGGCAATGTGTTATTTTCACAGATGAATCAAACTTTAATATTTTAAAGTTTGATTAAATCGGACGGACATTACAAGGCATGGAGAAAACCTAATATGGACTTTAAAAAAGAAAATTTATGTCCGACAGCAAAACACGGTGGCGGATCTGTTTTAGTATGAGGTTGTATTAGTGTTACTGGGGTGGGAAAGCTTGCATTTATTGATGGAATTATGGATCACAAAACATATATAAACATCCTAAAAGAGCATCTTCATTCAAGTGCGGCAGCAATGGGTTTTAAAAATAATTGGATATTTTTACAAGATAACGATCCTAAACATAAAGCATGTAATACTAAAGCATGGGTCCTATTTAATACACCAAGTTACCTTGAAATTCCTTCCCAATCACCTGATATTAATGTCATAGAGCATGCGTGGGATTATCTATTAGACAAAATTCGAAAAAGAACAATTTCAAGTAAAGAAACGCAAAAAATTGCACTTCGTGAAGAATGGGAACTGATACCGTCTTCTTATGTCTCGAAACTAGTTGATTCGATGCCGCGGAGACTCCAAGCTATTATTCATAATAATGGTAGACCAACAAAGTATTAATTATGACTTTTTTTCATTTTTTAAATAAGTTTTGAAGTGTACGAATACTTTTTGCTAGCGAATTTTCGTAAATTCGCTAGCAAAAAGTATTCGTGGATACATTTTTTTTTACTGCTTAGATTTTTTTTTTAATTTTTTTTTTTTGGCATAAACAAAGTACAACGACCTGGAGCTGCTTGTTGGTAGTCTTCTAAATTAAATAAATTAAAAGAAATACATATCTATCAAATTTGTATTTTTTTTATTACAACCGATCCTTGGTGTAGGTACGAATACTTTTAACACTCAATCGGAATAGGCTGAGTATATTTACCTAAACTTTAAAGAACAGAGACAGAAATCGGAGACTCCCTTATGACAATTTTTTTTTACCGGTATAATTACTGGAACTTTAATCATGTAACTTTCAATATCTTATTTTATCATTAACATTATGAATGCTTTAATAAATCATAATCAATGTTTTGATAAATAAAATAAACAATATTAAAAATTTCTGGATATATATGTATATATGTATAATATATATATATATATATATATATATATATGATGACATCAAATATTTCGGGACATCGCCAAACGGTTGGTTGATTCTTCACGTGACCAGAGGGCTGGCCTATTTTTTGGCCAAAGAATCAGCATTGCCATCCAACCTGGTAATGCTGCCAGCCTTTTGGGCACTTACCCCATTGACAGCGATGCGGATGAATTTTTTGATGCCCAATGAGCTCCTGCCTTTTTCTTTATATTTTTTTTTTTTTTTTTGGTTTTTTGTTATATACTTGTATATAATATTTGTACATTTTTTAGTATTAATTAGGTATTAGTTGTTCTTTATTATTATTAAAATAAATATTAAAAATATATATATTTTTATTTTTTTTTATGTTGGTTGAACATTTCAATATAACAAGAATGTATTAATGACTTTGAAATCCTTTTTATATATTTACTAGCTGCGAAACCCGGCGTTGCCCGGGTTATGATACATCCCATGTTTAATGGCATGAAAAATTTATGCACACCAATATTTTTTTAACTTACATATTACAGATTCTTATCTCCGATATGTAGATATCTATTTCGGCGAGTTCAGATTCCGTAATAAAATAGTTGGCGAGCCAACTTTTAATTTAAGGCAGTGTAATGACATTCCTGGAACATTCAACGAATTTAAAAATTCAGTAGGAAAATTCACGCTTTCATCTTGGTCAGTCATTGTATCAATTGACATGTAAACTTTTTCTTCTCCTGGAATCATTTCTTGGACGATCCTGTTGATGTTGTTGACAACGTCGTTCTTTGTCGCTAGGATAATTCGCTCTCGTAACCATTCTGAATTGGTATGATTTTCGAGAATATTCGGGTATACTTCATTTATGACTTGTTCAGGTGTTTCAACAATATTACATAAGTTATTAGTCAATACGATTTGGCAAGTATTTTCATCTACTGGATAGGTGCCTTCTGCTTTTTGTAAAAGTTTTTCAGAAAATTCTTGTGCCCTTTCATCTCCTGAAATGTACGCTCTCATGTTGTCCTGCAGTTAGTAATGCTAAAGTTCATTGCCCCCATAGATGTGACTCCAAAATTTCTACATATATAGTGTCTGTATTCATTTAATAAGCATGAAGTTTCACTTCTATCGGGCGTGGTTCCCACGCACAACCTTTTTTTATAAATAATCTAGATCATTCTGGAATTTTAGAGAACATTCTAGAACGTTTGGGAGCATTCTGGTGAATAATAGACCGCTCTGAATCATTTTAACATCTCTGAATTATTTTTTGAATAATCTAGATCATTTTGGAATTTTCGAGAACATTCTGGAACGTTTGGGAGCATTCTGGTCAATAATAGACCACTGTGAATCATTTTAACGTCTCTGAATTATTTTTTGAATAATCTAGATCATTTTGGAATTTTCGAGAACATTCTGGAACGTTTGGGAGCATTCTGGTCAATAATAGACCACTGTGAATCATTTTAACGTCTCTGAATTATTTTTGAATAATCTAGTTCATTTTGGATTTTCCTAGAACATTCTACATAGAACGTTTACGAACATTTTGGACGATGACAGACTATGCTATATCATTTTACAATTTTTGGCTAATAGACGATCATTTTAGAGCATTCTACAAAATTCTGGCAAATAGAAAAGTTTCTATGTGTTACAAAAGGACAACAATATATTATTCCAAATTTTCGCCACTCACAACCATACACTTTTACCTACCGCGACCAAACTCCCTTATTCACAGCAGGAGACCACAACGTATTCACCACCACAACGGGGAGTAGATTGCCGTTGGTGGTGATAGAGAAAACTCCGGACGTACATTCGCACACTTGCTTTTTATATATATATATATATTATGATATGTATAGATTCGTCTTTTAACGTAAATATGCACTCATTTTGAAACTTTCTAGATCATTCCAGAAGTTTCTAGAACGTTCTCGAAGATTCCAGATTGATTATAATAGTTTGCACTCATTTCGGAACCTTCTAGATCATTCCAAAAGCTTCTAGAACTTTCTAAAACATTTGAAACTTCCTAGATAATTCCCACGGACTAGAAAAAAAAGAAGGACTCCGCGCCACGCATATCGAAAGTGAAGCACAGTAAGGGTGCCGGACCGTTTGTACAAACTTGCTTCACGCACACATTTACATCACAGAAAGCCGGCCGGCCGCCATTACGCGTCAAGACGGCGTCTTTGTAAGTACTATTTACGTGAAGTAATAAAATAAAATAATGCCATCTTGTGTTTTGAAAACGTGTAAAAATAATTCTACATCCCAGAAAAACTGTCAAGGAATAACATATCACAGTTAAGGCACAATTTTATTTGTTGATTTATTGTATTTTTGACATTAAGACATTAAGACATTTGACATAAGTGTTGTCAGAAAATAAATAGTTAAGTGTCCCGAGAGATTGGGTAATTTTTTTTTTTGAGTTCTTTGTCATTTTTTTGCAAGTATTGACTATGATTCTTTTTATAGATTTCCTACAGCAAATCATTCATGGAACAATGATTGGATTATAATAATAAGAAACTACAGATGTGAAGACCATTGCGTTCCGTCGAAAACAAGCGTGATATGCTGTATACATTTTGATACAAATCATCAATTGGCGAGGGTTCTTAGATTGGAACGGATTAGCGTGCTTTTGTAATGTTTCTTGGATCGATAAAGAATGCAGTGCGAGTTAGTGAGTGTATGTATGTGTTGTGAAGATTCTGATTAAATCATTTGAATAAATATTTCAGTTTTATTTTCTACAGAACGTTAAATAGTTTTCTTATTATAGGTAAAATACACCTTGTGTGTTTTAGGTAAGTAAGCTTTAATACACATCCCCCTATCTTCCTAATCGGTAATTCAAGACAATCAATTGAATTACGTATTCTACAGCAGCGTTTTTCTAGTCATCCATACAAAATAAAAACTTAATTTTGAGTTTTCACTAGTATATTTTTGTAATTTCAGTTAAGTGGACTTCTTATATCGCTTTATTGTAATAAATGAATACACTGTCCAAATATTTAAAACATGGGGAAATTTTCATTCATCTGGTATACCTCAAATCACGCACACATAGACCGGTAGGGTGCTTCACTTTCGATACGCGTGGCGCGGAGTCCTTCTTTTTTTTCTAGTCCGTGATAATTCCATATATTTCTAGATCTTTCTTGAACATTCTAAATCGATTATAATAGTTTGCACTCATTTTCGAACTTTCTAGATTATTCCAGAAATTTGTAGATCATTCTCGAACATTAATCGATTATAACGATTTTACTCATCACTCATCTTAAAACTTTCTAGATCATTCCAGAAGTTTCTAGAACTTTCTAAATCATTTCAGAAATTCGAATCTTCGAGAACATTCTCGAAGGTTCTAGATTGATTATAATAGTTTGCACTCATTTTAAAATTTCTTAGATTACTCCAGAAATTTGGAGATCTTTTCAGAAGTCCTTATGAGTTAGAAAAGGACAGATATATATTTATTCACATTTTTGCCACCCACGTCCACCCACTTTCACCCACCGCGACCAAACTCCCTTACTTTCACTGTGAGACCAAGGGGTGTTTACCACCCCAACAGGAAGTTAATTCAAGTTGGTGGTGATAGCGAAAATCCTGTCTTTACAAACGAACATTAGCATTTTATATATATATATAGATTTTAAAGTTACAAATATGTACTAACAAAAGAATACAAACCTTTAGGAACAAATAAGTTATAAATTAAAGCGTTTACATTTATTTATTATGCAACATATGTGTATTTTTAATTTAGTTGAAAATAAAAAATATATGTGCAAAATGTTCTAAGGAAGAATGTTTAGCTAATATGTAGAAGCTTTAATTGTATTAATTTGATGTAAAAATTTACAAGGTTCCAGCAATTTTACCGGTAAAAACAATTTAGTCATAAGGAAGTCTCCGATTTCCGTCTCTGTTCTTCTTTAAACATCAGGTATATACTCACCCTATTCCGATCACTGCAAATATACCATAAGTAGGCCATATTGCAGTGCGACCCGTCCTAAGAAAGAAATGGATGACTTCAACGTATATTATGTGCACTTCGACAAAAGATTCAATTCTTTTACTCGGCAAAGAAAGAGGTATCAACCTTAAGGAAACTACAGGTAGTCGATAACGACAAAACAGATCTGGATTTTGAATGTAGCCTAGAAGTACTGCGGAAAATTTTGAAATCGATTTGGGTTTTCTTACAAGAAATGTCAAAATATCAGAAAGGCTCTAATCAAACAAGCACATATTGCAGCAAACCGAGAAGAATACTTGGCAATTATTAAAAAAATAGAGATTTGCCCGAAGAATTGCAAAAAGATGTAATTTATCTCGACGAGACCTACATTCACTCTTCATATAAGGTAAAACTTTATGTTTTTGTGTTATTAATAATATTATAGTTTTTACTTTATAATTAAGTACCATTTTTTTCACCAGGTTCGAAAATGTTCACAATCTTTAAGCGTGGAAGGCGTCAAGGAAAATATATCGAACGGAAAGCGTTTCATAATTGTCCACGCTGGAAGCGAAAAGGGGTTTGTGCCAAACTGCCTGCTTATATTTAGTGGAACAAACAAGCTCGAAGACTACCATTTTGAGATGAATGCCCACAATTTTACCAAGTGGATCACAGAGAAGCTTATCCCGAACCTGCATGAGCCATCGATCATTGTCATGGACAACGCCCCCTACCACTCCGTCGTGACAAATAAGGCGCCTACCTCAAGCTCTCCCGTGGATGAAATAAAACTTTGGCTATTTATATTATTTATTATTTATATTGTAGGGACGTTTATTTATTTATATTATTTATTATTTATATCGTAGGGACGTTCTCTCACCCAGAACCACCAAAATAAATAATACTAGCATCCGCCCGCAACTTCGTTTACGTAGAATTCGGAATTCCCGCCGTTTAAAAATATGTTGCTTAAATAATGTGGTTAATGTAATTGGTTTATTTATATATGTATAGAAAGATAGATTAGGTAGGCTTAGTACATTCGTGTCTGTGAAACCATGGAAATACACATACAAAATTTCAACCCAATCGGTCAAGCCGTTTAGTAGTTGACATACCGACAGCAGCGCCACCTAGCGGGTTCAATTGTATTTTTAAAATAATCCAGGAAACCATCGAAATACCCATACAAAATTTCAATACAATCGGTTCAACCGTTTAGAAGTTATGTGAAAAAGATAAGTACGGAAGGATAATTCATACTACCCGTTGTCCTATTACCCGTTTTCCCGCAGGAATTACGCATTTTCCCGCGATAAAAAGTAGCCTATGTTCATCAGGGATAATGTCGGCTTCTAATGTGTAATTTGCAATTTGTTTGTATTATTATTATTATTATTTTTTATTTGTACTTGTACTGTTTTGCTTTACCTTTTAATTTTGTTTTACTTTCTTTAATGTTCGTGTATTGTACAGACGCCAGCACATCAAGCTACCCGAAACTGTCAGATTTTCCCAATCAACTTTGAACCTTATGCTTTAGCGCTAAAGTTGAAAATCTATTAAACAAATCTGACAGATTGTAGTAGCTTGATGTGCTGGCGTCTGTACATACATACCTATTGTGATTTATTTTAATGTGTCCGTCCTTGTCAAACTTGTTGTACTTTCCTGTATGTTATGTGAATGATGTGGTCGCCTATAATTGGAAGCGCACACTTGTACTTGTCCCTCTTCATGTTAACATGCATGTAACTGTGTAGCCTCTGTTGGCGATCCAAAAAATAAATAAATAATGGTAAAACAATTTTTCAAATCGGTCCGGGAGTTTCGGAGCCTATTCAATACAAACAAACCATCAAATCTTTCCTCTTTATAAGATTAGTTTAGATTTACCTTTACAATAATACTTCCAACACAATTCATCTTTTTTCTCTTGGCAGAAAACCAATAAGTGGATCTATTAACATATGTTTTCAGGGTTCCGTACCAAAATGGTAAAAAGGAACCCTTATGGTGCGACTCAGTCTGTTTGTCTGTCACAGCTGGATATCTCTAGAACTGATGATGATACTGTGATGCTATAAACTTGAGTTTTAGATGACGTTTGCCCAACTATTTTGCATATGGTGTATCATATGAAAGAGCGCTGTTTGCACATTCTCAAACATTTTTTTTATTTTTTTTAGGGCGCATAATTTTTGACTTGATGAAAAATGTAAAAAGTGATGGGTGCTACTCTGCAAAGTTACGCTAATCGTAAAGGGTGCGACTTTGCAATGTCGCAAAAAAATAATAGGTGCTAGCCCTATTATATCAACCTCCTGATTAAGACCGAAAAATTTGTTCACATACATGCATACATAAATATACCCACCCACACAGATTCATCAACTTAAACGTTATCTGGCTTTACTTAGAACCCCTCACAACGTAAAGATATCACAGAAATCCGATTTCGAAAATCCGGGTGATCAGGAAGTTGAAATTAATTAATACGTAATCGATTAGACTTATTAAATATAATCGAAATTAAATTGACCATATAATGGCAACCCTAAACTTCGCGTGTGAAACTCGCAATGATAATACGATAAAATACTTATTTATTTGTTATGATCACGGCGTCTTAGTTAGAGATAGAACATAAACTGATAATTCCTGTTTCAAAAACTTATATTTTTTTATTAACTTTCAAAATGTGTTCGCGGTGGGCCATATTCGGGCATTCACCTTTCACGAAAATAACACACCTATTCAATTTTGACATTTTCTTGAAAAACTTTTGAAATCGCGAATTCGCGATTTTCACATTTTTTTTGAAAAACTAAAAAACTTCTGGGCCGATTTCGCTACAAAACTAATCAGTTCTAAGTTACGTCCATACGCATCGATTGACACAAAAACGAAATCAATTGCATAATTACCTCGCGAGGAATCGTTGACGAAAAATGTGTTCACATACATACACACACACACACACACACAAGGATTTTGCTTAGCAATTGAATACAATTGAAATACTTTTAAAAATAAGACTTAACGCGAAGCTATTTCTAACCGGTCCCGCCACCAATGAGTGAGTCGAACTTGTAGAACATTCTAGAAGCTTCCTTTAAAAGACATTCGACGCGCGCCCCTTTTTTGACCAGTCGTCGTGTGACGTCCGTCAACTGGGCTGCGCACCGAAAGTGTACAATATGTTTACGAATCTTTATCTTCAACACAAACTCTATTGTTTTATATAAATATATGTCGTCGCAAGCGATATCAAGACGACCAAATAATCAAAATACTACTTCCGGTTGATTTCATAATATTGGTCAAACCGGAACATAATTCTCATTGGTTGATCGGTTAGTACAGTGAATGCCGTGAAGTGGCGCTATAACTTCGCGCCATTTGCCGATTGGAGAGCAGGCGGCATTCGTCTTGCGGAGCGGACGCCGGATGGTTGAGTGCATACAATCGGAACTGTCATGTTCACCGTACAAACCTTTGTTTCTTATTACTCATAAAGTGATTGTAAATTACCTAATAAAAGTGACTGTGATTTGTGCTTCAAACTACGTTTTACTGGTTGCCCGAGTACCCACCTTGCTCATGGAACCCGTACCAAGAAATTATGATGATGGCCTTGTTATCGCTACGCCCACACTCGCGCCGTCATATATATTGTTAGGAAGAAGCACATGACAATTTCCAATATGGTATAAAAGGAGCGCGCGTACCGTCATTCGGTCATTTTGTCGGGTGTCACTCGTGGCGGTAACATCGCTCAAAGGGCTGTAAGTCTTATCGTTATTCGCTTATTGTTGTTATTTTCTGTTATTCTTGATGATTGGATTTTAACTGATGTATTCTTGTTTGATCATTATAATTTGGTTCCTTGCGTATGATAATTAATGGTTGTAATAATCTTAAAAACGTGTGTATTTAAAATAAATTATTTATACTTGTGATTTCGATCGCTGTGTTGTTTTTTTTTAAACATTTCCACTTCTGATTGCTAAAATCAGAAGTGGGATAAAGAACTTAAAAGCCCACTAAAGCATAAACATTCAAGGAACAAAATTATAATTTCGTTTCTACCCTCAAATCTACTTGTCGATTAGTGTGTCATCGTTGTTATTCTGTGTGTTCGTTTAAATTTAAAACACCGTGATACAATATGCCTAGAAGGCATGACCGACGTCGATCCCATAACCGTTCACGAGACGTTCCGCGAGACAGGTCCACTAGTAGTGAAACCGTGCGTAACTCGCGTCATATATCAAGGCAGAGCCGCCGTCGTGAACGTAGTAGTTCAAAGGATAGCTCGTACTATCGTCGCCGTGACGGTCGTGATCGCCGCCGTTCTAGGTCCAGATCATCGTTGACACACTCGCGCAGAACTCCCTCGCGCTCCAGGTACCCACCTACTACGCCTAATGACGATAACTCGTTACAAAACACCTTGGGTAACATCATGACGAGGCTGAGTGCTATCGAGCGCACCAGTACAAGTGTGGTTCCCACAGCTAATATTTTGAAAGCTTCACGAAGTAATATTCATACTGTAGCCAGTCCTGAAGACCCGGTTTGCGATATCACTTCGCGTCCTCGTAGCCCAGTAGACTTGAGCGATGTTCCGCAACGAGTTCGTGCAACCAATTCCGAGGGCTTTTCAACAACCACTTCTACAAACGAACCAATCGTTCGCGGTTCAGACGCCCCGTCGACTGTAACCATGCTCGCGGAAGCTATTAGATCTTTGCAACCTACGAGGTCACATAGCTACTATGTTTCTAATTTCGATCCAAACATAAACGACATCGACATGTGGTGCGATGAGGTAGACCGTGCGGTAACCGCGAATGGTTGGGGCGACTACGAGTGCTTATCGCGAGTAGCTTCCTGTCTCAAAGGTGATGCTAAAGTTTGGCTAAATGAGTGGGTCACCAATGACCGCACCTGGTCAAACTTTAAGCTTGAATTTAAGCCCCTCTGCCCTCGGAAGTTAGATTATGCTAACATTTTATTTGACACCATGAACACGACATCCGACAAATCGCCACATACGCCGAGTACGCCCGGCGTACCTTGTTACATTTACGAATCGTTAAGGGCCTTACTGATGAATTGCGAACCCTTATAGTTATACGCGGTATAGACAACCCTCAGATAAGGGCAGCCGCAGCAAACGCAAACTTGGCAACCGAAGACTTAGTCTCCTTCCTTTCGATTTATGTAAAACCAAATCGCGCTAAGCCTGAGTCTCGTGGTGGGTTGACTAAGAAGCATACACTTTCGAACTCAACCTTCGACCGCGGAGCTAAGTGCTACTTATGCAATCAGCGCGGACATTTAGGTCGTAACTGTCCTAAAAAGACTCGTACAGAATCAACTACTGCTTCTGTTGCCAAGTCCGGTACACCAGATCCAACCACCGGCAATACTACTGCCAAGTCTGGAACACAGTGTTCATTTTGTAAGAAAAAGGGACACACTGAAGAAACGTGCTTTGCAAAAAGTCGATCAGAGGCCAGAAATCAGCGAAACGTTAATTTGTGCACAGATCACTCAAGTAATAAAAGTGACGTCGTAACAGCTGTAGTTCAAGGCATTCCTATGGATGTACTCATAGATAGTGGAGCTCAAAACGTATCGCTGATTTCTTCCGACGTTTTAAAACACCTTTCTTGCCAAGTTAAACCGACACACTGTGTCTTAAAGGGTATAAGCGAACGGGAAATTATAGCTTCGTCTTTTGTGACCGTAACCATCGAGCTTAGCGATATTTCCATAGAGGTAGACTTAGTTGTAGTACCGAATTCATGCATGAATACTTCGATCGTAATTGGAACTGACGTTCTTAATCGCGACGGCGTCATGTATGTGCGTACAAAAGATAGACAGTACATCACCCGAACTGGTGATACTCACGTCAAAATTAATGAAGTTCATAAGTTTGATCAAACATTAGTTAACACCTCATTACAAGGTGCTCTGCGTGATTCTTTGATGTCTGTGGTTCATAGTTTCTCGGACTTTCTCATCTCTGGTACAGCGACCAGTACCGTCACAACTGGTGAAATGGAAATTAAGCTCACTAGCACTTCTCCCATTGTATACCGACCGTACAAACTCTCTTATGACGAAAAACTCAAAGTACGCGAGATAATTAAAGACCTGCTAGGCAAAGGTATCATCAGAGAATCACGATCAGAGTATGCCAGTCCCATAATTCTTGTAAAGAAGAAAGACGGGACCGACCGAATGTGTGTCGATTATAGAGCACTTAACCGCGTTACTGAGAAAGAAAGATATCCCTTGCCCTTGATAGACGACCACATTGATCGGTTAGGACGATACGCCTTCTTCACTAGTTTAGACATGGCAACAGGATTCCACCAAATAAAAATTAAAGAAAGCTCTATACACGTGACAGGGTTCGTCACACCAGAAGGCCACTACGAATATTTGAAAATGCCGTATGGTTTGACGAACTCTCCGATAGTTTACCAGCGCATCATTAATCAAACCCTTCGCGAATATATTGACGCTGGAAACGCTTTAGTCTACATCGGTGATGTTCTCCTTTTGAGCAATACCGTAGAAGACGGAATTTCTTTACTCAGAAGTGTTTTACAAACTCTTACTAAAGCAGGCTTTTCAATAAACTTAAAGAAATGCTCTTTTTTAACAACGGAAGTCGAGTACTTAGGTAGAGTAGTAAGCTTTGGTCAGGTGCGGCCGAGCCCGCGTAAAATAGAGGCTTTAAAAAATTCACCGGTGCCCGGAAATGTTAGACAGGTTCGTCAATTATTAGGGCTTGCGGGATATTTCCGCAAGTACATCAAGGGGTACGCGACAAAGACTGCGTGCATCGCCCATTTAACCAGAAAAGGGGTTGAGTTTCGTTGGGGTGAGGAACAGGAACAGGTCCGCCAAGACTTGATACGTTGCTTAACTAGCGAACCTGTTCTTACAATATTTAAGCCTGAACTCCCCACCGAAGTTCACACAGATGCAAGTTCCGCTGGCTACGGAGCCGTGCTCTTGCAGACGCCCGCTGATGGTGGAAAGCATGTGGTGGCATACTTTAGTAAAGTTACGCAGGGAGCGGAGAGCAAATATCATAGCTATGAGTTGGAGACGTTAGCGGTCGTGAAGGCTTTGCAACAATTCCGCCATTATTTGGTAGGCCTGCAGTTCAAGGTCGTCACGGACTGCAATGCTCTCAAGTCCACTGAGCGCAAGAAAGATCTGCTCCCTCGCGTCGCCCGTTGGTGGATCTATTTACAAGATTTCCACTTTTCCATCGAATATCGAAAAGGAGTTATGCTGCCACATGCCGACTATCTCAGTCGGAACCCGGCTGTCTCGGTTAATCAAATATCGAAACCTCGTAACTGGGCACAAATAGCACAAGCTGCAGATCATGAAACGAGAGATTTGATACAAAAACTCTGGGAGGGACAGCTCGATTCTAATCGCTACTCCTTAAGAAACGATTTGTTGTGCTATAAATACACGCCGGTCGGTGAAGAACCGCGTTTTCTTTGCTTCATACCCAAGGGCCATCGACTGAGCCTACTACGGATCTTTCATGACGAGCACGAGCATATTGGTCCCGATAAAACTTTGCACCTTATTCTAAAACATTTTTGGTTTCCTGGCCTCCGTCAATTTGTCTCTAAATATATTTCGCATTGTTTAGTCTGTATTTCTAAAAAGCGGGTTCCTCGAGCCCCACTACAGAATATTTCATCTTGGCCAAAACCTAATACACCGTTTGACACTATACACGTCGATGCCCTGGGACCATTACCTGAATCAGAGGGCTACAAATTCGTCTTAGTATTGGTTGACGCCTTTACAAAATTTTGTCTCCTGTATCCAATTTACCGCCAGGATACCGGTGAATTAAAACGAATAATGTTCCAGGCTGTTTCTCTATTCGGCGTTCCTAAAATGCTAGTCACTGACAGGGGTAGAATGTTCGAGTCGACGGACTTTGTCCAGTGGATATCTGAACTTGGCTCTGACCTGCATTATATCACTCCTGAAATGCACAGCTCGAACGGCCAAGTAGAGCGCTACATAAGAACCGTGCTCAACATGCTTCGCATCGAAGTAGGACACAAGAACGCATCGTGGTCTACTACGCTCTGGAAACTGCAGTTGGTGCTGAATATCAGCAAGCAGAAGACCACGCAAACATCAGCAATCAAGTTAATGATTGGTACTGACGCCTCTACTCCAGCCATACGCTCGCTAGTGCGAGACCTAGCCGCAGACACTGTAGACACCAACCGAGAAGCTCTGCGGGAGGTATGCCGAAGCCGTGCCAGCGAACTCCTGAAAAAAAATCAAGATGACCAGGACGCCTCAGTCAACCGGTCCAGACGCCCGCCACGCGAATACCAGGTCGACGATCTTGCATTCGTGATAAAGTACTCGCAATCAACGGGGAAATTAGACCCTGGAATGCGAGGACCATACAAAGTAACCAAAGTTCTACCTAATGGTAGGTATGAACTAAAACTGCTTAGTGGGGGCCGTGGGAAAACTACCCAAGCGGCCTCCCAATACATGGTACCATGGAAAGGAGAATGGTGCCCTGAGACGTGTGCCGTCTTTTTTGAGAGTGAGTACCTACACTTACTGTTTTTGCTAACATGTCTGGTTTCAGAAGTAGATCAGCGCTGGGATGTGTTCCCCCTCGAAGGCGTGTGTCGCCCAACATGTGGGATGTGTTCCCCTCAAAGGCGTGTGTCACCCAACATGCGGGATGTGTTCCCCCTCAAAGGCGTGTGTCGCCCAACATGTGGGTGTGTTCCCAAAGGCGTGTGTCGCCCAACGTTTGGGTTTGTTCCCCCCTCAAAGGCGTTTGTCGCCCAACGTTTGGGTTTGTTCCCCCCTCAAAGGCGTGTGTCGCCCAACGTTGGCGTTTGTCGCCTAAACAGCGTTAGTCGCTGTGGTAAAGTATTCGGCAATAATATAGGATGGCTGGGACGCTGACCATCTTATATTCTTGCTACATTGAGTTATTATGTCGAATCTCATATGAAGTCTTCCTCAGACGATAACCATTGTGTACCCTTTCAGATGACGAAACTGATAACGCTGACAGCGACTTAGATCAATCAGAGAGCAACGAATCTGTGGCGGTTGGGCTTTCCATGCCTGATCTTGATGCAGAAGTAGGAGCTGTGATGCAGCAAAATCATTTCGTTGAAGACGAATCCCAGAATATTCAAGTCGAGGACGACTTGGTGTCAGGAGAAGCCGTGTTAGGAAGAAGCACATGACAATTTCCAATATGGTATAAAAGGAGCGCGCGTACCGTCATTCGGTCATTTTGTCGGGTGTCACTCGTGGCGGTAACATCGCTCAAAGGGCTGTAAGTCTTATCGTTATTCCCTTATTGTTGTTATTTTCTGTTATTCTTGATGATTGGATTTTAACTGATGTATTCTTGTTTGATCATTATAATTTGGTTCCTTGCGTATGATAATTAATGGTTGTAATAATCTTAAAAACGTGTGTATTTAAAATAAATTATTTATACTTGTGATTTCGATCGCTGTGTTGTTTTTTTTTTAAACATTTCCACTTCTGATTGCTAAAAATATATATATTGTTTCTATGTTAAAGACTGATAATGTTTGTTTTTTCTTTTGAACGAACTTTGTACCGTTGCATATGCGTGACAGCGTGACTGTGTGACGATGCGCCTTTATCATTCCTTTCCCACTTCCTTCCTTCCTTATCATTATCAATCCACGCCAGTGAGAGCCAGAATAAAATGTATCATAATACCTAAAGGTGTAAAATAAATGGGTTGGAATTTGTCCTTATCCGTTGCATGTGTCGCGTCCATTGAAGAGTATCTTATAGTAAAATAAAATACAATGTATCAACTCAAACTTCAATAATGCACAAAAAAAAATTCTTCCCACAGAAAATTCCTTCAAAATTTATTCTTGCGATTTTTTTTCCCACGTTTTAAATCTGGAACAATTGAAGCGAAGATTAAGAGGAGACCATTCAGGCGTCGCTGTCGGATCGGTTTTCTTACGAAAAAATCTCATCATCCTGAATTTTGTTTACTGTTCCTAGTGACATAGGTACTGCATGATATTGACTTTTCTACTCCTTTCAGACGCAAACGTGAATCTGCTTTTAGCTAATTTGTGCGCACAGCGCGCACGGCGCAGCAGTTTGATGACGACCCTGTTCAGTTAATCCAAGCACACTCTACAGCGTCAACGCATATTCTAAGTGCGGTGTGGGCTGCGGCCCGCTTGTATTGTGCGTTGGTTCATAGAAAATGTGTCCCATATCACGTGGATTCTTGCGATGCGGGGCGGCCCGCCCAAGTCTGCTTCAGCCTTAATACTTACCTCGTTATACACGGTCCTGTGTCGTCTATATGATCCGCCGGCTTGTACACACACTTGGTGCCTGGAAATCCGAGCAGCTCGGCGAGCGTGTTGATCTCTAGGTATGATGGCTTCGCACGAAGCAGCTGCGGACAAATAAAAAACAAGATTGTTAACGAGTAATTTTTAAACCAAAGGCAGTATATATGTTCATCTGTTGCCTCACAACTCCTAACTAGCTACGTTGTCGCATTTGTATGTTACTAACACAATATGGATACTTGTGTCCGAAATAAAGTTTATTATTATTATTATTATTTTGACAAACGAGATATCGTTGGGAGCGTCTTGTTGTTCCGCGGCTCTTGTTGTTGTCCGACTAGTTGCGGTCGAACTTTGCGTACCTTATTATGACCTCATCCTAGGGGCTTCATTCACAGACCACATGCTGACTTTACTAAGTTATCGTTTCATAGGAATATGAATCGCGTACAATATATCAATATTCGTATAAAACGGTCGTTCAAATTCGCTTATAAAAATATGAACATTATTTTCAGAAAAATAAGGATTAGGTATATTCGAAACACTTACTTTGCTTCGCAGAGTAAATCTAGCCATAAGTGGGTATTGGGTAAGTATACTTACCTCAGCACACACTTGCTTGCGATCTTCAATGGGCGGCATGTTCCAGAACACGAAGCCGACCACGACCTCGTCTCGCAGGTAGAACAGCATGCCGCGCTTGTAGCGGTTGAAGTACTCCGTACCCCTGGGGCTGCGACACAACCGACAAGCAATTCAAACCCTTGTTCCAATACATTAATACCCGGTCTGAGAACTTGTCCAACTCTACATTACTTGAGGTTATTCAAAATCAAAAATCATTTATTCAAAGTAGGCTGAGAATCAGCATTTTTTCAACTACAAGAAACGTTTTGTTTCGGCGTCGTGTGCGAGCCCGACTCGCACTGTGCAGTTCTTTATTCATACTTCAGGTTGGTTCCACGGTGAAAGTTAATATACATGACGCCTATGGTCTATCTTACAAAATTATGGAAATTATTGAGAATATTAAAGTTGCAGCGGAAACTAAACCTTAATTGCAAGTAATAAACTTACTTTGTTTTAAATAACTTTAATTGGACACTAAAGACGCAGTTCACCAATGAAACTGATCGCGGTTAGCACATCTAGACCGGCGGGGTAATTGCCTAACATACTAATACTGCCGCAGTAAGCGAAAAAGACGCATATCGGCCAAAAATTTAAAGAAAAATAAACCTTACTAAACAAAAAAGACGCATCCATTAAGGCTCATTTTTCTCCATTCCCTTTCGGCAGATGCGCCCCTTTTACTTAGGGCGGCAGAATAGTAGAATTGGCTTTCATTTTGACAGTTCAACAACATACATTTCGTTATTTACGTTGTTGAGCAGACACCTTTTCCGAATATATGAAGCAATGGATTAGCAATATCCTTGAAAATGATTCAGCTTGTGATTGATAGTGTAACGCAGTTAGGGCGCGTGTTCAAAATTTATATGTTTTATGTGTTTGTATGTATTTGTATTTATACGTTCTCTGTTGTAGAATATTAACACTGACAGCTCTCGAACGCAGCTTAAATGTGATCGCGTTCAGTTTCAATAGTAAAATTCGTCCTTAATAGGCGAACAGTGAGCTCAAAATTAATAGTACTTCTTTCTGTAGCAAATCCTTTTGTCCTTTTCTTTAGCGATTAGACTATCAGCGTCCTTGATGGATTCCTCATCATCGCACTCCTTGAACAGAGCTACGATGGGCATGCAGGCTCCTACTTCACCGAACACCTGCGGATAGAATAGGCCACATTAATAAAATAGATTAACCATCTTTTTGACCTGGGTTTCGATATTTGAAAAGCTCGCAAGTATTTCGTGTTCGTCAAGCAATTTTGATCGTTTGGAAATGCAGTCCTTTGACAGTTATTTTAGCCTGACAACAGCGACCTTATTGTATCGACAGTAAAGATCTCTGTGATTTTGACAGATTCGTCGGGCTATTAGTTTCACACGAATTTACTCGCCCGAATCGGGTTAAACAAACATTACGCGCTTTTTATAATATTCTAAGGTCTACCCTTTATAGCAAAAGTTTTATGTCATAATATTATTTTACATAACAGCGGATAGCATAAACTTCATTTCGCAGAAAATCGTTTGGCAAACACTCATTTATCATACATTCAAAACTCATAATTTTGTAAGTCAGAATCATCTTTAGGCATAAAGGTCAATGGGCAAATTGTATGGGAGAAAAACCCACGGCGGACAGAAATGAAATTGTGAGGATATATAGATAAATGTCTCTAGTTTAACATGGTTAGGGTCGCTTTCTTGTGGGTTGTGGGAATTTCGAAAAAAAAAAGGGGGATTCTTCACTTTGTAACAGATGACACAGGATTGAGGCATCTGATGTTGTCGATATGGCCCCACAACGTCTAATATTAGTAATCGGTGCAAACAACCAAAAAAGGCAAAGTTTCAGAATTTGTTATGACTATAGGTTTTTCTTTGAAATAAAAAATTCGCACTTTTGGACATATAAGTATGTTCCGTCCATCACAAAAATTCCATTTGAATTTTGGGTTGCCACCACAAAATATGGCTTGGGATCGAAACGTTTCTGGCTACTGCATCATCTCGAGTTAAATACCGCGGCATAAAATCTTCAGTTAAGCAATGCCTAGCTATTTGTCTACCTTTCTCTCAAATGTTCTTCTAGACATATTGAATTTTGATGCTAAGCGCTCATCTGATTCGCAGGTTCTTATTTTTACCAAATAAACCCATAAAACGGTGGCAGAATATTCAGATCTGACAAGAGATGGCGTTTGTTGTAAAATGCTGTTAAATTGAATTTTAGTTAAAGACGTCCAAAAATGCAGCTCGTCATCATCAGTGTGGTATTATTTGTTGTAACAATAACACTGCGTGATTCCGATATCTTTCTAGAAACAGTTCTGTAAGAATGTGTTTTCTGCGACGTAACACGGATCTGTTACACACCACACAATTATTACATCTATCCATATCCAAAAAAATCCAGACAAACAGTAAATAATCAGGTCCAGCAAACGTGTTTAGGCAGTCGATAAAAACAGAAGATAACCAGTAAACGCATATATCACAACGAAAGACATCGAAGGACTGCGATGACATGAACGAAACAATGCGCCAGCGCAACGAGCGAGACTTGACTAATGTGTGAGAGAGAGGTATCGAACGTATACCTGCCGATTTTTATCACAAGGGACGCACTTGCACTCGCCTAAACGCTTTAGTAGCTATAACAGAACGATAACTTAATTACTTAAATAAAGTGTTAGATTTTTTTAATAAACATATTTTTGGTTCAAACTTTGTTCTCCCATGGATTTCAAATAAAATAACCATAAATAATGTTAAGTGAATTTACACTCTTTCATTTTATACCATTTTCATTAATGTCCGCGACCGGGTCGGATTACGCCCAATGACCTTTCATATCCTTAATAATTAAAAAGTAGAACCATCATATCGCAGAAAGTTCACAGTCAGAATCGTCTTTTGGTATACAGTTCATATCGATAGTCATTAAAAGGCAGAACTATCATATTACAGAAAGTTTACAGTTAGAATCATCTTTTGGCATACCTACATTTCATATCCATAATACCTACTTGAAAGACTCATCTATCACATTACAGAAAATTCATAGTTAGAATAATTTTGTATTTATATTTCTTACCATAATTATAAAATTGATTAAACACTTATTTAAACTGTCAGAAGCATGCAAACAAGCACACACCATGCACGCAGCCAGCATGCAGCATGCAAGCGAGCATGCAACATGTTGCATATTATAATAATAACATTGATTGAACACTTATTTAAACTGTAAGAAGCATGCAAACAAGCATACACCATGCACGCAGCCAGCATGCAGCATGCAAGCGAGCATGCAACATGTTGCATATTATAATAATAACATTGATTTAACACTTATTTAAACTGTAAGAAGCATGCAAACAAGCACACACCATGCACGCAGCCAGCATGCAGCATGCAAGCGAGCATGCAACATGTTGCATATTATAATAATAACATTGATTGAACACTTATTTAAACTGTAAGAAGCATGCAAACAAGCATACACCATGCACGCAGCCAGCATGCAGCATCCAAGCGAGCATGCAACATGTTGCATATTATAATAATAACATTGATTGCACACTTATTTAAACTGTAAGAAGCATGCAAACAAGCACACACCATGCACGCAGCCAGCATGCAGCATGCAAGCGAGCATGCAACATGTTGCATATTATAATAATAACATTGATTGAACACTTATTTAAACTGTAAGAAGCATGCAAACAAGCATACACCATGCACGCAGCCAGCATGCAGCATGCAAGCAAGCATGCAGCAGGCATGGGTTTCTGTCACGGCTCCGGCGCTGGGTAGGACAGACACACTCTAAACTTAACAACCAAGCTAAAAAGAGATTGTAAACATATTGTTAAAAGGTGCTTGAAGGTGCTTGTGTAGAGCGTGGCATACCTACTGTCGCGCTATTTATTATTATTTTATTTTTTTCAAAATGCCAGCTACGCGTTAAACCTATAATAAATCGATAGGCAAAATGAGTACAAACGGAAAATATACTGGGCCAAACCCCGTAAAGGGTCACGTTTCCGATATATTAACGTTCAAAGTTGATCACGTGACATCCATATTTTATTTTGACAAAATGTCGCGACAGTAGTTATGTCACGGACCTTCAAAGCCCTTTTACAATGAAGTGGTCTAAAATCAGAGTTAAAAACAATTGTAAGATGATATAGCAGCACTTATCCAGTTATTTCAAACGGTTGGTTAACGTTACATACGTACCTACGTCACATAATAACAATTACGGACTCGTTACTATTTGATAAGTAACCATAATTTTCTAATTGTAATTTGAAACAAGGCTTATTAACCGACTTCAAAAAAAGGAGGAGGTTATCAATTCGACTGTATTTTTTTTTTTTTTTATGTTTGTTACCTCATAATAACCGACTGAGAGAACCGATTTTCATGATTCTTTTTTTATTTGAAAGCTGGTGCTTCCCGTGTGGTCCCATTGTCACCATTTTAATATCTGATGATGGGATCTTGTAGAAATCGGGGGAACTCTTCAATAAATAACAGCAGATTAACCGCGATTGTTGCTATAGCATATCTAAGCATTGTTTACACCATCACACAACATAATATCACGCCTGTACTCACTACAAAGGTTATAATTTTTTTAATACCAGTAAAACAACCGCGATTGCTGCTATCGCATATGTATGCATTGTTTACGCAATCGCACAACATAACATCACGTCTGTACCCTATAAACGCAGATGCAGCTTCCTGTCATTGATATTTACATAGCAAGTAGTGTTTATATGAATTTGATTGGGGAAGATATAACTAAAAAGTGAAAAATAAAAAATTTTATATAAAAAAAAAACAACCGACTTCCAAAAAAACACTACAAAGTGAAAAATAATTTTTATTTCGGAAGTCGGTGTCAAAAAACCAAAATACGGAACCAACGACACCGACTTCCAAAATTAAAATTATTTTTCACTTTGTAGTGTTTTTTTGGAAGTCGGTTGTTTTTTTTTTTATATAAATTTTTTTTTGGTTTGACGATATTTAGCGCTATATTTGACGTATACGCGTGCGTCAAGCGGACGTGAAACAACCCGTCCTTATAGTTTATCGTTTATAGTAAAGTAGTATTTTCTTATTGAAAATTGTTTTAGTTACATTACCTCCATCTGGAAGGCTTCTCCCAGCTGCACCCAATAGTTGGGTTCCATGTTGCAGGGCAGCCAGAAGCCCGTCATATTGGCGCCGGCGACGAAGCCCTGTTCCTCCGCGTTGATGTAGTGCTCCACGCGCAGCCGCGTGTCCCGCCACTGCGAGTAGTAACTGGCTGCGTCGCCCGCCTGACACAAACAAAGATAATAAATAATAATAGCAGCCTGTTACTGTCCCACTGCAGGGCACAGGCTTCTTCTCGTTCTGCTCATTATTCTGATCAAACTATTTTCAGGTTTTGCGCATTTAATGTTACACATTGTATTAACTAAGTCCAGGTTTCCTCACGTTGTTTTTCTCCAAGATAAACTCAGAGAGTATCTACATAATTATTATGAATTAGAAATACTATTGTTACTTACCCGGATTTGAACCCACAACCTCGTGGATGGATAAATGATTTATTTTCTATAAGTAGGTTTGAACAAACACTTTTATACGTCAATCATATTTTTTTAAACTAGATGAGGTCACCGTTTCCTATCTGACTACTCTGAGAAGAAAGGCTGCAACAAACTCAGACGTCTCTTTTAAAGTCCAGACATAATCTTGGTCAGATCATGTAAAGACGTGTCTGAAATGGTCTTTTGAGGAAAGAACCACACAGATTTAGTGGACCTGTCCAGTCAGTGTACGCATTTGTCAATAATCGTACAGCTCAAGTCTGAACTTGAGGACCTCAACGATTCGACGAACGATAGGTACCAAAGAAAGGACATTTGGGTAGGTCGCGTAAATTACTCATACTGCCAGATCATGATTAAAACTAAGGTCATGATTAAAAGAAGGTTAAAAAAAAAAGGAAAACAGACAAACTTTTTACCAACTTCCGAAATTAAAGTTATTTTTCATTTTGTAGTGTTTTTTTGGAAGTCGGTTATTTTTATTTTTTAACAAATTCATATACTTAACACTATAAATAATTCATCATATTGAAATTACCAATATCGGAATTACCGGAATACCGGTATTGGTGATTTTATTTTCTTTTCAGTAGAAATTATAGTAGTATTGACAAATTCAATACTGGTATTGAAAAAAAACAAAAAATTTCGTAATCCCGGTATTGGCCAATACCGGGGTCCCGGTATTGGACGCCCTAGCTATAACTTATCGAATCTAATTTTTAAGACAACAAACAGGTAAAGCGAACACTGCTTACAATGTATAGGTGTGTCCTGGCTTCCAGCTCCGTGTTCACGAGGTACCCTCCGTTTACATAGTCCCTCTCTAGGGTTGAGTCTTCGGCGATATCGACTCGCGGCTCCGCTCCTATCGCCAAAAACGCCTGGACAACAGACAACATATCTTATGTATATTAAGATTATTATACACTGGTTTTTGCCCATGGCACGGGAACGTACTACCTGTATGAACAGTATCCTATGTCCTAACCTAGGTCATGGTCTGCCCGTGTGCCAAAGGGCTTTGAAGATCCTTGGCATACCTACCGATCCGCCATTTTGATTGTTTTTCAAAATGGCAGCCACTTAATATCCCGGACATACTTAACATTTCGGAAACGTGTCACTTTACGGGCTTTTTTTCCTATTATGTTTTCTGTTTGCATTGATGTCAGCTATCAATTTATATAGGTTTCATGCGTGGGAGAATTTTGAAAAAAAAAAAAAAATGGCGGACAAGTAGGTATGCCACGGATCTTCAAACCCCTTTCAGAACTAACTAATCATCACCACTGAATTATATCTTATGTGTTGAGATTGTGCATCGGCTTTAAAATAAAGTCTGCTGTTTCACATTTTGATCGTCTAGGTAGTTATTGTATGAAAGTGAAATATTCAATGCTGGGGATTTCTTGAATCATGTACTGAATACATGGAGTTCTTGTCAAGACATCCCTGCCACCGCGTATAACTAATGACTAATTATCCAAATAATATAAAATAGAAAGCTAATAATTAAAAAAAATAAAACAATTACATAATCTGTGACGAGGGACTTTCCATTTGATAAAGTCAATTCCAGTCTTTTATCTTTTGTTTCGAAGACATCGTACACTTGAGCTGTAAACGTAAATTATTAATTATTAAGGGCGGGTTGTTTCACGCCACGCTTTTATTTAGGTAGTAAATTTTTGTTTCCATTTTCAATTTTGATTTATTATTTTTTTGCTTGACTACGTATAGTTTTTGTTGTATTTGTTGGTATATTGGCTTGGCTTGGCTGACATATGGCAAATAATTTAATTTAATGTTCTGCGTCTTATAATATTAATTACTTTGCATCCCTAGTATTGTATACAATCAAGTATTTACTAACAGAACAGACAGCTGGGCTGCTGGGGAATTTGTTGCACCACTTCTTCTCCCCAGCGAAAGCACTGGGAAGTGGTGAAGGGCAGGCGTTTTGGGGGACTGTCTTTTGTAATTTTGGTGTTCGAAAAGTGCTGATTCTCAGCCTTTAATTTTGATTTCTAGCGAAACTCCGTAGACGTGATGGGTATCGATATCTAAACATGATAAAACAAAAAAAAAATTAATTTGATGTGTTTTTTTGCTGGGTCATCTTCCGCAGTTAGTAAATATCAACACCGACGTAACGGGTTTCGATACCTAAACACGATAAAACAAAAGAAAACAGA
Source organism: Eremobia ochroleuca (assembly GCA_949629135.1). Lineage (NCBI taxonomy): Eukaryota > Metazoa > Arthropoda > Insecta > Lepidoptera > Noctuidae > Eremobia > Eremobia ochroleuca. Next base: position 1,188,567 of record OX451385.1, on the reverse strand, counting down.
TGTTCTCAATTCAAACTTCAAGTAACAAAACTACCAGCGGTCATTGACACTGAAAAAAAAATTAGTTTTATTTTTCTTGTATCGTGTTTAGATATCGACACCATATTGAATTTCGTTAGCTAATTTAATTTGACCCTGTATATTGAAAAACCAAGATGGCGGCGTTCGTTCTAATTTTGATCACGCGCCTAAAGACTCTTGTATTCCTATAGCTCGTAGAACGGTAAGACCCACGTACCTTTAGGAATCTGTGTGACCCCTGCACACTTGATTTGTTCCGCCGCATACTCTCCGAGGTACTCTGGCAGGATGCCGGAGAGGACCCCCTTGTCTTTGTACAGGTGGACGATCTCTACTGGGGGATCATCTTCTTTCCTTTCTACCATAGTATCTGGAAAAATACGGTTAGAAAACATGGGTTACTCTTGCACCTTAATTCTGTGTAATTATTATAATTCCGTCATAGACCAATTTATTCAGTCTAGCGACACATCTACGGAAAAAACGCGACGGAAGTTTAATGGTTTTTTTTTAAACAAGAGACTTATCTGGCTAAACATTGGTCGGGCTTGGGCGGAAGTCGGACAATAGCGCCTTCTTTGCATACTGAATGAGAACTGCGTCACGTAATCTTGGACATAGAGCGTCATAGCAACGCTAAACTCTAAAGCGTACTTGCCTACAGTTAAGGCGAAATTCACTGAAGCTATAATAATAATAATAATAATAATAAATCCCTGGACATTTCACACAGCACCATCTGTCCCAAGCTAAGCAACCTAATGCTTGTGTTATGGTAACAAGATGGCTGATAAACTACTTATATACAATTTTTTTTTTGTAAATACATACATATTATAGATAGAAAAACACCCAGACTCGGAACAAATACATGTAGGTCATACAAATATTTGTTCCGTGCGGGAATCGAACCCGCGACACGCAGCGCAGCAGTCAATCGCTTAACCACTGCGCCAACCGTGCCGTCAAAGCTGGATTCATGAGCTGCCAGTGTTTTCTACAATAATGATGGCACTGACAGCTTCAGACGTGTTGATAGCGTTCAACTTCATTCGTGAAATTCGCCCTTAGCCGAGTTACAACGACGTAATTTCGGCAGGTGTGTCGCTACCCTGGCGCTCTGAAGTGCTAACTTACTCATCCTGCCCAAAGACCACGCGAGCTCACAGCCCAAGGGGCCCGCGCCGATCACTGTGACATGACTCGCCTCTTTTACTTTCCTGCGAACACATCAAACTCGAAGTACAACAAAAAGGCAGAATGCCTTTTTCTTGTTTTTGGGGGAAATCTGGGTCAACATTAGGTTTAAATAACGAGCTATGTGTATTATTACATACAATTCATGAGTATGTCTCACCAAAACTCGCTTGTTGATATGAGGGATATTGTACTAAGTACTAGCATCCATTTGTCGTAGTAGGTACGTTAAGATTTTTACAAAGTTGATTTATTGTTATTTAACTTTCTCTTCAGCTAACTTATCAATCTGACATCTGTCAAGCAGGACGAGATATCAAAATTTTCCGTTTTTACAATTTTAATGTATTTATTTTGAAAAATTAATTGTGTCTCAAAAATCACAAAGAATGTACGCAATTTGGATGGAGTAATGGCACTATGGAGCTGACGCTGTATGAGCGTGCGTGTTCCATCGCCGCCCGTTCGATGTCCACCGCGCACAGGATGGATGGGAAGCAGCACATGAAGTATTTTTTGCTCCGTTGGTGTAATTGCTGTATGGCGTTCCAGTAGGAGGATAAATAAATAAATAATCTAATCTAATAAATAATAACTTATTGGTACTCCGCTATGCTGTGATGTGTGTGGCATATCGTGTTGTGTGTAAAAAAACTGCTGTTTCATACAAACGTGTATTTAATACACAGATGAACAAAATGAACGGAACAGCGGTTTTTTTTAATTATTCAACGAAATATTTCAACGCTGTTGGACCCAGAATCATGTAATAAATTAATGGTAACAGCTTGCACGTCCATATTAGTTACACTCTGTAAATTGGCAAAAACAAAAAGACATTTTCGTACCTAAATGCAATTTCAAAGTCCCTAATTGTTCGCAATTTGCAAATCTTGTCACGTACTGCCTTAGGCGCAGCCTGGACGATGGCCAAGTTCTTGGATTTTACACCTGCACAGAAAGTAAAAGAAAACAATGTCTTCATTGCAACACAAGGTTAATGCATCTACATATTCAGGGTGGCATGGGATATCATGACCCTAGAGCACCTGGCGTTGAATTTTTCGTCAGTTATTTAAAACAAAAATTAGCTGTTCCATACATTTTGACTGCATAGGTATTGCACTTTTGTACAAAATGGCAGATGAAAAAAAAAATAACCAACGAGATTTTTCAACGCAGTGGGGTCCAGACTCGTGTGCTGAAACCATGGGAGCAGGTCGTGCGTCGATGTCCCCGCTAGCCTGTATACAACTGGGTTCCTTGAGGGACCTTCTGCTCTGGCTCCACGTACGTCAGAGCATGCTGCGGATGAAATTTGAATTGCCCAGAGACCGGAATGCCCTAACTCCTACCTCTGATGGTATTTTTAAGCGATCTGGACGTCTGCAAGTCGTCGGCTCGTCTGATGGAAAGTGGTCTACACCGTAGGACACCGCCGAAGGGTGTTAGAAGCATCACAGACGCCTTGTTAACCTTGAGACTACACAAGCAGCGATGCCTCATAAGTCTGTAACTACACCGGCACCCAATACTCTTCAAACCGGAACGCAGCAGCGCTACTCAGCTGCAGAAATCCATAGGTATGATGATACTGCTGGTAGAACTTGTAAGCGGAAGAGCTCCTTTACAAATACCTCTACTGCTAAGCGCTACGTGTATGTAAACAGTCTGCACTCTAGTTGGGTAACACACTATCACAATCTGAATCATTTAGAAGGATATTGATAATCCATTGCTTCATATGTTCGAGAAATCAACTTACTAACGCAATGAATGTTGTTGAACTGTCAAAATGAAAGACATTGCTACTGTTAGTGTTACGCAATTACTTCGCAGGTTAGCTCACCAGGTGCGAGAAGACATCGCTCGTAGTAGATCGGACGCTCCCCACATAATGTCTTCACCCACACCACATGGTCGTCAGGGTCGATCCTCAGGACACACCAGCCGGTTGCTATGGACACCGCCGGACCCCTCTTTTTTCGATTAAACTTAATGGGGTCCATAAAATCTATACATTCTGCATTAAACATCCTGAAGTTGTACAAAAAAATATATCAGTAGGACCACGTCGAACATCAAGGGAGACGCCAAAACATTCGAGTTATAGTTTTCGACTTATGGAGGATTTGGACTTATGCGGATTTTGATTCGACATAAAGAGGTTGAGATACATTCTTATAAATTTTGAGTTAGATAGGTAAAATAAATAAAAACTCAAGTTACAGAGGTGACAAACATATTTTTATTTATTATAAATCAACACTATTTCAAAATGTCAGATTAAAACAGTCGTTTTTTTTTTCTTTAGATAATTCGGTTGTTCTTCATCTATAGCATTGTCTAAGCTTCTAAAATTCTTCTAAAGTTCGAAAATTCTTGTTCTTCAGATTTGCTGGTTTGCTCTATAAAATTCCGTAAAGTATTCAATGCGGTTCTTGCCTCTTTGATGGAAACCCATGGAGCGCATTTAGTATTATTCGAGTCTTCTACGTCATCTAAATCATTAGTATCGGTTTTCTGAGCTAAAGAATCGATAATTTCGTCATCAGATAATGTCCCAGCAGTCCATCATAGCACGTAACAAAGTCCTCAAAGGATATTCCTGATTCAGACACCACTTTATTCCATTCTGCAGGAGGTGAAATAGAAATATCTTCGGTTTCAGCTTCTACTGTTGACGACGGTGAAAAACCACAATGTACAGACGCCAGCACATCAAGCTACCCGAAACTGTCAGATTTTCCCAATCAACTTTGAACCTTATGCTTTAGCGCTAAAGTTGAAAATCTATTAAAGAAATCTGACACATTGTAGTAGCTTGATGTGCTGGCGTCTGTACATAACAGCCGGTCGATTCTGTAAAAATCTCACCATGAAATTATAAGTGAAGTGAGCACTTAATAGTGTCAATAGCAATACCTACCATTACGGAATGATAGAGCTCACTTCCCGCTCACTTCACCTAAGTTCTCACGATGAGATTTTTACAGAATAGCACTGCAGTTTTTTATAGTAGTCGCAGTTACACTTCGACAAGCTTTATCAGCCATTCTCATGGCTTGCAATATAATAGTTAGAATTCTTTTTTTCTTCCATATCATCCAACATGTTCCTGACAACTTCTTTTCGATATAATGACTTGAAGTTTTTAATGATACCTTGATACATAGGCTGTAATTTTGATGTGGTATTGGCGGGCAGATATTGGATTTTAACAGCTTTCATTTGTGGAATATAATTATGGGCTGTAAAATTATCAAGGAATAACAAGATTTTTCTTTTTTCTTTGGCCATTTTCTTATCAATTTTTATGAGCCAGTTTTTGAAAATTGCAGAAGTCATCCATGCTTTTGTATTTGCTTTATATAGAAAAGAGTTTTTGGTGTTTGAAGGGAAGGGAACAAAACATTGTTTCGAGATTTGGAGGTTTTCAACTTATCGAGGTTCGACTTAACGAGGTTCTACTGTATTATTTTTGATGCTTCAAGCTACTAAGATTTTACTTTGTGACTAGTTTTCGTAAGACTTGTAATGGCAGCAAGTCCATTCAAATAAAACTATTGGCAGAAGTTCGCGGACGTTAGTATGGCGCACACAAACAACTATCCAAGGTATATATAAGTACTCGTAGATTCAGCAGGCAGCGTATCTAAACTAATATACAGGCTCAAAATAAATTAGCTAGCAAAACTCTGCAGACGTGATGGGCATCGATATATAGACCATCGCGTCTGCGGAGTTTAGCTAGCCAATTTAAAATAAAATGTAAAAAGTTTAAAAACATATTTGGCTTAAGTAACGGCCTTAAGTAAAGGCCTTTCTAACGGCTGAGTGCTGTAGAAGAAGATAAAACTATTCTCGATCGTAAGATAATACTATCAAGGAAAACCAGGCGTTCGAAATTGCTAGAAAAAATAGGATGACTAACGTTTTTCTTCTCTCATCTTCTATGTAATGGAGTTTCTGTACGTCGGGCGGGTCCATATTCCACCACATGTGTTTACTGAGAGGCGGCCGTCTATATGGTACTGAGTCTTCTTTGGTTATGAAGAATACCTGAATAATTAATAGATTATGGAGAAGACCCGTTTAATAAATGTTTTAACATGGTCCCTAAGATGACGAGTGCTAGTATGCTCATCTCCGCGGGTACCATCAGGCCCGCGGCCGGATATCCAGTATCCGGCTGTAGTAACTATCCGTTTTGTCAGTTAAATAATTATACAAAAATGTATTTTCTTATATCATGTAGTGTACCTTAGCGTATTTGTCGTGCTGCATGATGGCCCGGTATGCGGCCCAGCCCGCCGCGCCTGTGCCTATGATCAGATATTGAACGCAATCAGGTAGATCCCGTTCTGAATATGGCCATTTATTCTTCCTTCGAGGTCGCCCTAAACCACAAATACGATAGTTATGATATATTACATAACCTCACGCCTGTATTCTTCATGGGTACGAAGAAGAGTATGGTACAAGTGTCCTCTAAAACTACCACTTTGGGTTATGTAAGAGCAACTCCGATGAGCCCCAGTTCGGGCAAAATGGGGTTTATCCATAAGGAATTTCATACAAGCCCGGAGTCTGGTTTGTGATAACAAAAGGCGCGCCTTCTATGAAATGGTTCTTAAGCGTCAGCGTAACTGGTGAAATGTGGGTTTGTTAGGAGTACATCCCTCCTTGTGAAATACAGGCATGATATGTTAAAATATCAATTAAAAGCATTGAAAATATTTTACTTACATATTGCTTTTTCACTCGTTTTTCGCTTCAATTCCCTCCATAAATACAACTTATACATCTGAAAGAACATGAAAATTAGAGATGCAGCAGATAATAGCTTTGACAAACACAAAAAAAAAACCTGGTTTTGGCGTGTTAGGTGGATATGATATCCGCCAGCTGAATATTCGGCATACTCAGGAAAAAAGTCAAAACTTAACTTTAAAGACTTGCAAGGACTTTTTAATGCCAAAAAAGCGTATAAAACATACTTCTTTTTACTTTCTCACCAACACGAATTTCATCAATCAAAATGTTTTATGATTTTATCATGTCTGACACGCAAACGTTTTACTATCTACAAAATAATATTACTTAATATTAAGAGAAGATTACATATCGTTAAGTAGAAAAACTTAGATACTAATAATATTATGCTATGTGAAACTATTGTTTTCTATACATACATAAACGCACGCTTTTTTCCCATGGAGGTAGGCAGAAACTACATAGTATTTTCTATCTTGGGCAAATATATTTGGACAAGATTGCCAAAAAGCAGTCTCCTGTCTGACTGTATGACAAAATCTAAAGAACCGGCCGGGTACAGACTGCCGGATATTGAACGGATATCCGTTGCATCTTTAATGAAAATTAAATTGATCCCAACTAGCAAAGTAATGAATGTCATATAACTACTTAATGGTTTTCCAACATTTTTTTCTGGTAGGTTGGTCGCTTAAGCATAAGAAAATATTTTAAAATAATAATTTAAATGGTAGTAAAAAAAATTATGCGGTGGTGTGTAAGAGCCAGGCTACCTATTTCAAATCAGATTTTAAACTAATTTTCTACATCGATATTTAAGAGCTGGGTTTCTTATCACATAGTGTATCGACTGAGGCCTTCGTTTATAAAAAAATATCTAGACAAAGCCTCGCTGAACGATTGAAGTAGGGGCGTGAAAATGTGTGTGACATTGTGCGCTTTTATAATTATCAACATGACGATATCATCATAGACGTCCCCGTCCATAAAATATATGGAAATACATGCACGTTATAACGTTACGGACGGATATTTCAAAGCAGTTTCATTACTTCCATACATTTTACTTCCCTGTGTTATCGTGATGCCGTGACTTGGACGTGGTCGTCTCACGTCCCACGCGGGATTGCTAGAGACGACTGCTTTTAGTCGACGTTCTCTTAGTTAAGTAAATCAAATGTATCAGACGAGGTCAATTCGGTAGAATCCATTTTATATATATATAAAAAAAAACCCTTACATTTACACAACAAAACAAAATAAAAAAACGTGTGCAGTTCACACGCGATAGAAGTGATACCTACAAAAATGTTATTAGATTTCTGCTTGAAGGCGCCCAGAGCAGCCGTGCGATTCTGTAACCATCTCATCGTGAAAGCTTGGGTGAAGTGAGCGTGGAGTGAGCTGTCATTCGCTAGAGATTAACACTATTAAGTGCTCACTTCACTTATGATTTCACGGTCAGATTTTTACAGAATCGACCGGCAGTACCGACAATCTACGAAGACTTACGAATATTCCCGAACGTGGAAAGGGTACGGACAGCGCACAAAGAGCAATATCTGAACAATAAACAAAGTCAGCAACTGCAGAAAAGAATGAAAGCCACTCTTTCTCTCTGTTACGATAGCACGAAGTTCTTGTTTCTTGGGATAACATTTGTCTTTGCTTTAAACGTGAAGCGGTGCTTTTTTAGAAAGGCCAAGGTCTCTGACTAATGCGCTGAGCTTTTCCTGATTAAAGGGCCGGGGCTCAGAAAAAATATCTGGATTAAAATTAGCTGTCCTACTTTCATCAATTGATAATGAGATTTTTTCTTAATAAGTCATGATCATTTTGTGTAGTTGAAGATGCTTGTGGTTCTCACGCATCGCCGGAGTACAGGACTGGTCGAGTAATAGATAACAAGTTAGGGTAAAACCATTTGGACCGGTTTCTTTTGTTAATCCCGTTTATATCAACCACGCAAAAATAACAATCATCCGGATCATTTGAAGGTTCCCCTGATCATTGGTGTTTGATACTTGAAATGGGGTCTTTTCTTATTCGCCCATAATCTCAAAGACTCCACGCATGTTTTACATACCATATAAGGCACCCAGTACCTACTTGTCGCGGGTGTTCAAAAGAAATCCAAAGTAATCAAAATACACCCTATTACGAACTCTGACACATTTAGTCTACAATTTTTCAATGTATATTGATAACAAATGATACAAAAATTGTTCGGATCGTTTTTACAGATATTTCTCGACGTGGACATTGTAAAACAAAGACTTAAAAAAAAAACAGCGAGGTTTTATGAAAGCTAAGTGTAACTAGCACAAAAATATAGCCAATAGCGGTATCTCAAAAACTAGAGCTGTTAGAGAAAAATCATAGTAGATTTTAATTCAGTAACCTCGAATTAGTATTTAAAATTATTTAAAATTCATCAAAGATCAAAGATGATGTCCGGATTTTTATATACACATTGACATTGATGAATTTTATATAAACAATGACATGGATATTTACTTTGTATAGTATCTTATTTTTTATTATTATTATTGAGAGTGTGAAGACTATGTGGGTCATTTCTTTTTTCTTTTTTCCTTCTTAGTTAGTTTTAATCATGGTCTGGCAGTTTGAGTAATTTATGCGGCCTACCCAAATGTCCTTTCATTGGTATTGTTCGTCGAATCGTAAGGCTCCTCAAGTTCGAGTTGAGCTACACAATTTTTGACAAATGCGTGCACTGACTGGACAGGTCCGCTCAATCTGTGTGGTTCTTTACTCAAAAGACCATTTCAGACACCAATCTGCATGGTCTTCACATGATCTGACCAAGATTATGTCTGGACTTTAAAAGAGACTGTGACCTCTGAGTTTGTTTCGGCCTTTCTTCTCAGAGTAGTCAGATAGGAAACGCCGACCTCATCTAGTTTAAAAAATATGATTGACATGTAAAAGTGTTTGTACAAACCTACTTACAGAAAATAAATCATTTATCATTTATCATTTAGTAAATAGATGCCATAAAATTCCATGCAAAAAAAAAAAGTCTTATTTTTTTCTCTTGTGTTATGATAGATACGGGCCAAAGCTAAAGTTAAAATTAATGCAGATACTGACCGCACCGAATGTACCGAAGAAGGACAACACAGCCCACACATAGATCCAGGGGAAGGGCGGGGGAGGCGGCGGTGGGGGCGGCGGAGGGTCCAATAGAGGCTTCAGTGAACAGGGCCCGCGCTGCCTCGTGCAGTCGATCATAGGCTAGAAGGGCAAATCAAAACACATTATCAAAATGAACTAGTATAAGCAGTGTCATCGTTACTAAAGACAGACCCAAACGTCCCTCACCTTTTACAGCTGTCTAGTTTACTTAAGCTGGAAAGAAAGCGCAAAACAAGTCCCCAGTGACAACAGCAGTTTTCTGATAGCTTCAGAATTTCGGGTGTATCCGGCCACCTGACATCAGGATTCCTTAGTGTACTTCTACCAGAGTTCACTGTTGCCACTGCAAGCCCGAATTCGCAAGGCTGACTGGATCAAAAAGGTTCCGATACCGAATTCGGGTTGACGACGAATTACAATTGCGTAGACAGGTCTTTTCAAAGAAAAAGTGCCGGCAGAAGTGAAAACTTGAATATTAATGTTGTGCATTTTTGATATTTTGGAATGGTTAGGGAATAATTTTGCACGAATTGCTTTAATTATCAGTATAAAAGTACTATCATTTATGTGGTAGAATACAATATTTATTTATTGCGCTATCGTACACAAACATGACAATTTATATTACATTAAAAAAAAAAATCTCTCAGAAAAATCAACTTCCATCCACATTCGCGCAAGCGCCCTGCGCCGCCTAAACGAAACAGCAGGCGCAGGCATACATTTTCGCCGCACCGTAGAAAGAGAGGGGGATACTTCCTGTCCTACGCCGCGCCGGCTGTCTACTCTCCATCCGTCTTAGCAATTTTCGATCAGGTCACGTGTCCTGTCGCGAGTTTAACATTTTTTACCCATTACAAAAAAACGTGTACAACGCCGCTAAAGAAGTTTTCACTTCAATAAACCTATAAATGTTATGCCTAAAAAGTGTGTAACAGCTGTCAACTCAACGTCGCTAGAAAACTTGTCCGTACTTTAAAAGTGATCGGGCATTAAAAATCGAGCTCAGTAAGACTGCCACACAAAAACGAACTTTTTCGTAAAGGACTCAAAATAAAGTCGCCAACATAGATACAATGGCTCGTCAAGCAACAGTCGGCACAGCGCGTGCGCATGTTATTACACTACATAGTAAATCTTCATGTCTCATTCATTGGACGTGTTACATGCGTGTAGAGTATATCAAAGATATTAATTAGTAAAAGCCCCAAGTAAATAATCAAACAAGCACTAATAATTTATTAGAAACTATGCGACATTTTAAGAAAGGTAAGTTCAAGATTTATTCTATTTTTTTTTTTCGAATGAGAAATCAGAGCCCTTGTGATTACGTTTCTGCTTTCAGACTTGTCCTGGACTTGTCCCCTATCAGGTCGAGCTCCTGCTGCTCCGCCTCCTGCAGCAAGGCGATGCGGTCCAGTGGCTTCCAGGGCTCGTGGAACGCATACTTGTACTTGCTCTTGCCGTGGTAGCCCAGGTTCGGCAGCACCTCCTTCACTACTTCAGCCAGTCTGTTCGATGGCTTATCTTTCCAGTAGTCTGGGTGCACAATAGGCGAATTGTGAAACAAATCTTGAACACTAGAATCCGATTGCAAACTAAATGTTGGATTTTGGAACAGCTCCGTAGAATCCTCAGTCGGAATTTCCTGTCAAAAAATGTTACTATTCACTTCAGGACTATCGACAGGGAGGTGTTATAGTGCGTTGGACGAAATTCAGTGCCGTCGATAACTTTATATAATAATAAAAATGAAACCATTTGATTGTATTGTAAAAGGTCTATTTCAGTATGCTCTTTGGGTGTGTATATTATAATTATAAAGTTCCGTTTCCGAGTACAATTAAGCACTGCTCAAACTGTGGCTTGAGCCGCGCGGTACGCGAACGCGTATTATTTTAAAGATTAGTAAGTCACGCCACTATTAGCGTCAGTTTGAACAGCTCCGTACAAGTTAGTTGACACAATCGGCGCGAGGGAATTTCGGCCCGCGTTCCGCGCGGTTCGCCTCAGTTTGACCAGAGCTTTAAGTCGAGTCAACAATGTGTTGTGTTAATAACGGTACAGCCAGTTGATGTTTTGGCTGCCGGTCATCATGGTATCTCCATCTTGCTTCCCTTTGCGTCTCAGTCTGCCGAAGAAGCCTTTGAGTCGTCCAAGGAAGCTCGAGTCTTTGGGTTCCTCGTCCTCGTAGCTCTGCGGGTAACCTTGCTGGTATCCTTGGTGATGGTATCCAGTTGAGCTATGTTGGCGGTGGAAGGCAGCTTGCTGGTCTTGATGTTGCTCGTCAGAGGTCGTGTTCAGCACGTCGATCGGCTGATGAACAAAGCACAAGCTGGATTTCATTAGATACTTAATTTCACGGCGCGGGGCTCTGCTTTCGTCAAACGCACTATTCAAACACCGTTTCAAGAATGTCGCAAAGGTTCCATTAAACTTTGTATCCATAAATGCATGTAACAAAGGGTAGGTGTACCTTGACATTACTAGGAGGGAGCGGTGGAACGACAGTTTCGGGGACCTTGATTCTGTACGGGTCGCAGTTCTGGGGCTCCCGCGGACACTCGGCGCGCCACGGCTGCGGCGACGTGTCGGGCTTGGGCCATGGCTCCACTTTCACGCCAGCGGTCTGCGAAAGGTCTTTACAGCACCCATGTCCTTTGTTGTCTGCGTAGTTGTGACGACCCGCTGCAACAATATACCGATCATTAGATTCGGTACTGTAGTTTTTTTGTACTGTTAATATATAGTACAGTGTAATAATATGTATTGAATATTTGTAACTTTAATAATAATAAGTAATTTGCAGTAGCATGATAGGTACTTTTTAAGGGCAATAGACAATTATTTACAACTAAAATAGCTACTTGCCTAAATAATTGTCCCTAACTGTGGCAAACACGCTGTCCAGTCTCTTGAAGACAATGAGTAGGTATTGCTGAAGAAATTTTTATATGTTATCTACACGGAGAGAAAAATCTTAGAAAAATTACTGTGCTGTCTCACAATCTGAGTGCATTTGAGTGGTAATGGAAAAATTACTATACAGTAAAATTTATTGGAGAAATAGTGAATTTTCCCAATCTCACTCAGAAAATTTTCTGTAGATGTCACTTACACTCACTTTTCAGTGACGAGCATAGTAATTTTTCGAAGAATTTTCTCTCCGTGTAGTTTTAATCTATTAGTAGGTAGGATCCATAATGTTTCAAGCCAGTAATGTTCTAAGAGTAGGTGTACTGGTTCTCCCCAGACGCGGTCCTAGGGAGACGGGGATCATCACGGTGATCATGGCCCCCAAATCATCTGAACTGGCGACATTCTACATAAAAATGATTTTACTTGTTTGTACTTGGAAACTGTTCTTGAGGCAAGTTGATCCCCAAAATTTACGACCTAGTCTTGTCCTAAGATTTTGAGGGTTCAAGTTATCTCCAACTACCCAAAATCTAGGACTGCGACCGCGCCTGATACCCTCCCAGGGAGGAGGTCCAGTCATGGTAGCAAATTGTGCTCGCTACTCTTTGGAAGACATCCCTTTAAGCTTGACGCAATGACCTCCAGTGCCGTCATGTAAATGGCGGCTCTGGAAGCGAAGACATTACAAAGAAATGAAAAAGTGTCTTACCTAGACCGTTGATAGCATGCCCGAGATTATTATTGGTAAGGGCTAGCGCAGCATGGTTCAAGTGCTTAATAGGAGGGCAATGACGAAATGGACTCAGCATCTTGACTCCCGACACAAAATTTATCATCAATATAATAAAATATAAACACACCCAATTTAAACTTTATTATTTTAAAAATTACATTGTTTTTGTGAAAAACGGTTTATGTTAGGTTTTGAGAGAATTGTTTTCTGACAGCATTTGGAAATAAGTGAAGAAGTTGAAATTTTCAATTTTTAAGCTTTTGGAAAAATAAATGTTATGTTGCCGGTTTTTCTGTCAAATAACATTCTACCTCCTTAGAGATTCAATAAGTCCTTCTGATTATGTAAGAAGGTTGAATGTTTTTCAAATTGAGGGCGCTTGCATTCGCCGCTAGAGGCGCTATAAATATATAAAGTAAGGGAGAGACACTACTTACTTTACAAAAGCGCCTCACAGAAACAAACAGTGAATATTCAGTTATATTGACATTTCGTCAGAGAATTTTAACACTGCGGTGTAGAATATTACAGTTTTAGGCCAGCGCCATCTCTTGACCGATATGGGAACGAATGTCATTTTTGTTGATGATTTCTGAAAAAGTGTGCTATTTAGAGACACCGTTTTATTTTTCGGCCTGTAATCTTTACATAAACTTCTATCACATAGAATTATTTCAGATTTTTCTCTATGCAAACTTCGCAGATAAAGGGAGGGGGACGGTATCTTTCTTTACATTTTCCTCAAAAGTCGAAAACTATGTGGCCTAAAAGAGAAAAGAAAAAATGCTTGAGAATGTGCAAACAGCGCCCTTCCACATGATTCTCTATTCTACTTCGAATATTTAAGGCCCCCTTTCAGTCCCTGTTGCAAAAAAAAATGTTTGTTTTTTTATTATATCTTTCTTTTTTGCAAAATTGTTGGGCAAATGTCATCTAAAGCTATGCCAAATTTCAAGTTGATAGCATTAGTAGTTCTTGAGATATCCAGCTGTGACAGACGGACAGACAGACCGACCGAGTCGCACCACAAGGGTCCCTTTGTTTAGCAATCCCGAAATCCCGAAAGAAAACCCGAGTTCTAAAGACTTCTTGTCGCCACCGAGCGTCTGCGAACCTGTAGGACACCTGTTATATATTGGCATCTGCAGTGGTACGCCCTCATAGGGGTAAGCACAAGCATTTGTAACTTGGCGCCTTCGTCTGAAGCGAACTGGGCACTCTTATTACATACCCTGGGGCCTTCATCTGCAGCATATTATACTCTACTAGCTCCTGCCCGCGACTTTCTCTACGTGAAATACTGGTGATGTTAACGTGTGTAAGCACGGTTACACACAAATGCTCAGACACATGCTCAAATAGACGTCCTAGGTTATCTTATGTAAGCACATGCCATTTTATGCCTCATAATATACTATTTATATTACGTTATTTATTGTTAAATAATTACAGATTATTAATGACCTAAAATCGTAATTTAGCTGCAAAACAATATTATAATAAGTTTAACTGTCAAGCTCGCAATCATGGCGCCATCCCCACTTTTACTGTATAAAAGAGCGTGTCGCCATCATTGCGAGCTCGCTCAGTTTGTGTGCAACGTTCGTTGAGTTATCATCACCCGATATTGAAGTAAGTTGAAACTTGTAATATTTATTTTTGATGATATTTACTTGTGTAAATTTATGCTGATAAATATTGATTATGTTGTCATAAGTTTTGATAATAAATAAAACATACTTTATATGAACCACTCTTTTATTATACACGTGTATGTTAATAACCTTCCTCAAGAATTGGGTTATTAAATGCAAAAAGGATTTCCAAATCAAGTGGTAGTTCTAGAGATTAGCGCGTTCAAACAAACAAACTCTTAAGCTTGATTATTAGTATAGATAGAGATAAAGTAACCATCTGTGCTATTTTTCTCGTGAAATGTATTGAAAAAAAAAGTGTTATTTTTTTTTTCAATTTCGCGGCGTTAGTTCCGATTTTCGCCACACGCCAAAAGATCCTTGTACAGTACTTTCACAATTATTTTACATATGACCTTATCGTAACGGGAACAAAGATCACTGTGATTTTGACAGTGATGCAAAATCAGAGGTTAAAGGATATTGAATGGACTGTAGAGCGATACTACTGAACCGGCCGCCGCGTGTGAGCGCCCAGGAACACTGGTAGAACGCGGAACAATCCAACATGTTGTGACGAAAAGAAACACAACAATACATTCCAAACAATTTATTTTTGTACAAAATAACATAAGAATTATTTTAATAAATATTTTACTTAATTGATCGTTTTTTTACAAAAATACTTTTATAAATTCACATAAATAGTTGTTTCAACGTGGAATGGCGTAGCACAAATATTATTAGGAAGAACGCATAACATACCTATAAGTATTTATTTTTTAAATACTGCTATTTTTTATTTTAACAAAAACATGAAAGGGTTCGAGACATGCAGTCAGCTACTTTATGCCGTTGGCTTACGGTTTATATATTCTCTATCACTGTGAACATTTTAGGGTGTATACTGTAATAGTATTCAGTAAACTAAACTTATACTGCATTCGCGATTTATTTGCCAAAAATGTAAACAAATATGAGTTTATGGAAAAATAAATTGAAATCATACACAATAAAGTTCAGTTTACTCTACAACTTTAAATATTTTTATAAAATTTTCAATAGTGCTAGTAACTCTGAAATCAACTTGATTACCATTAAAATAAAATTGATACTTAGATATTTATTTAACTTGAAACAATATTAATTTGAAACATTACTTTGAATTGACTTTAGATATCTAAGGAACGCAGAAGGTTCGGTTTCTTTGAAAGGTATAAATGTATAGGCACCTTATTTTGGAACACATTATTCGTAAGAAACAAGGTAGGAACAGCGACTCCTTATAACAACCTGCCTCGGATAGGTTCCACAAAACAACTTCTCGCCTGTATTCACCGATGGGTGAGGCAGAGGTGTAGCTATAGTACACCCACATTTCGCCAGATATGTTGAAGTCCCATGTAATAGGGGCCGTCCTATGTACAGCAGTGGACGTCTTTCGGCGGAAATGATGATGATGATGAACAGGACTAGGACCTCATGCTCAGGAGTAGCGCTTGCGACCACTAGAACTAATTCTGAATTTCGAAGGCTACATTGAAGGCGTCGCCGGAGTAGGGTTTGACAATTTTTTATCATCAAATTAATCTACGTTTATGTAATTCTAATTCACCTCTAAATAAAACGTACTCTGTGTACAAGTTACGGCCTAATTACCTCCGATCTATTCTGTAAGAATCTCACCGTGAAAACTTAGGTAAAGTGAGCTTGAAGTAAGCTGTCAATATTGTCAGTCCCTATCATCTAATGGAATGACAGCTCACTTCACTTATGTTTTCACGCTGCTGAAGTAGTAGCTAGTATTTTAGTTGTCAAAACCCATGTTTAATCCCAAATAGTTTGTGTGGCGTGATCACGTCTTTGCCAGATTCGCGAAATGTCGTCATTCGAGTGATCATGCCGACTCGTCAGGACTAGTCTAGGGAAAAAAGAAAAAAAAAAGACATTATTGAGATTTTGACTTGAGTCTGAGTTTCTGTTTTGATATTTTATTTTAAAATCCCACAAAATAGTAATATTTTGACAACTCAAATTATATAAAATGATCAATAGAATTAGCATAAAAATATGATTAAAATCTCGATTATGATTGTAAATGTTTGCTTGGTCAATCCCTAGTATCAGGTGGGATGACACTGACAGCTCACTCCACGCTCACTTCACCTAAATTTTCATGGTGAGATGGTTCCAGAATCGCATTGCAGGTTACTGGAGATTAATTATGGATTCATTACGAGAACGATACACGTCATACTTTTTGGCTGCCTCGAGACGAAACGCCACCAACTCAACCGAAGCTGAGTAAAAAGAATCGATTAAAAGTTCTGCTTTGTCGTTTCTGGGACGCGCAAGGCGAACTACCTATTACACAATGAAACTATAAACGTTGACAAATATTCAACCTAGCGCACCAAACTATCTGCTGCTATCAAGAAAAAAACGACAAGGAGGAGTCAATGTACAGACGCCAGCACATCAAGCTACTACAATCTGTCAAATGTCTTTAATAGATTTTCAACTTTATCGCTAAAGCATTAGGCTCAAAGTTGATTGGGAAAATTTGTCAGTTTCGGATAGCTTGATGTGCTGGCGTCCGTACTACACGATAACGCTCGACCTCACGTCGCATCTGCCGTTCGCCAACAGTTGGAGAACTTGGGCTGGGAGACGATACCCCACCCACCTTATTCCCCAGACCTCGACCCATCAGACTGTCATTTGTTTAGAGCCCTGAAACAACATTTGCGGGGTAAACAATTTAATGATTTCTCTGATGTAGAGGCGGAGTTGAACAACTTTTTCGAGGCACAGCCATCAGAGTTCTGGGCGAAAGGCATCCAAACTTTGCCGGTTCGTTGGCAAGAAGTATTAGTTGCTAATGGTGACTACATCATTGACTAAGCTTTTTGTATTGAAATAATAGGTAATATAAAACGTAAACCAACTGTTTCATTAATTTTGCGCCAACCTGATACATGCCTAATGTAACGTGCCAGATATAATGCAACAGTTATATTTGTATACTCTGTTCCAATAGTATCTGTTATAAATGTCAACGAATGGATCAGAGTAGAAAACGAACCTGTGATGCAATTGGCTGTTAATAATCCATTCAACCAATCACAGCAATTTACGCACCCTTAGCAATTTGTTAGCTAATTTTTCGTTCCAGAAACCGGGCGTTACTGAGTGATAGCTCAAGAATTTAACCTGAAAAGGGTTTGTTTACACTTTTATGAGTTACTTTTGGAACAGACTATACTAATTTAGGTGAACATAGAACTTGTCATCAGTGCCGTCTGATACCTAACAATTTATAAGTGAATACAACCGATATTATCTTAGCGGAAGCTAAATAAATAATATGGGCATTTTTAATAAAAATGATAATAGTTGAATATTCTAAACAAAGATCGCAATAAAGGCCATTATCGCTGTAGCGACACTGGTCCGCCTACTGGTTCTGAATAGGCCTTAGCTTTATTTACCAAAACTTCAAAGAACTTAGTAACATAGAGAATACTCCTTTAAAACCCGGAATGATAGCTGATGCGCCGCTACAATAGGTGCGTGTGAGCGGGCAGCGAGCGCCGCGCCGACGCGCAGAGACCGTCTACACCGCCGCGGTGTGCGCACGCACTACAGTAACGTGCTAACCTACCTACATTGTCTATTTTTAAATTTGGTAGAATAGGGCATCATTCTCATTTATAACGTAAAGTACGAAATTCGTTTCATTTGAATAAGCACCCATAAAGAAACCCAACAATAGCTATGACGTTTTGATCTTGGGATTGAAGAAATTACATATTATTTATCGCACTTTGAATACAATATAGCAAATTCTAGCAATTGTATTACGTTTTTAAGGTTCCGGAATAAAACTGTTAATTGAAAGTGCCTTGTATTACACATTAGCATTGCACATAAGCACGAAACAATAATTTGTGATTAATGTATTCAAACTCGAATAAATTATTCGTGATTCTTAAATCCCGGAATGGAAAGACCATGATAATTATTATTCCAGGTCTCAGAAGGTATTATCCACTCTATATTACTTACTTTCTCGAAGTTTAGGCAAATATACTCTACCTATTCCAATCTCTGCATATAAGACTCTTTGCACACAAGCGTACAAATATCGCGGTTTTTTCGCGCACTGGATTTTCAACTATCGGTGTTGAGCCGAGCGTTAAGAATCCAACAGAGCGCGTACCAGCGCGTCAAAAAAAAAACTCACTGTTGGATTTTCAACTCTCGGCGCTAAACAGAGCGTTGAAAACGGAGTGCTCGAAGAAAAAAAACAACGAGAAAAAATCACCCGTGCGAATTAGGGCTAAATAGTCACGATTACTTGAAGTTTATGTAGAGTAATCATACCGACGGCGACGCTCTCAAATCGTTCGCTCGGTATTGCTTACTACATTATTATACCTAAACACGTCAAAAATAATAATTTGCATTATAATATTTACATAATTTAACATACAACTTTCCGTAAGATTAGAATTATGTACAAAGACAATCATGTGTCGAAAGATGTAGCTATACAGAACACGGAGACGGCTCGGCGGCCGCTGCTATGCGTGTCACCGTTCTACTCGCACTATATGAGAAAGTATATGAAGAAACTGACGGCTTTGAGAGCACTCCGTGACAGTTGTTGTGCGCTCAACGCACTTTTGACGCCACAAATTTTATTGTCACTACCGTGTTTATAAGCCCCCGTGACGATTCCGTGCTCTTTGAGGTATACATTTCACGTTCATCTAATGAACCCTCTGTTTTATACATCATACAAACCATGCATGTGTTTCTAGACTTCGCAAAAGTTTAACATCTCTTTACGCATGACTGTACATACAACACTGTTGTATAAAATTACAATTAATCTTCTAAAAACTATTTAATCATTGCCATTTCAATAAATATTCAATAACTTCGAGGCACTGGCAATGAACAGTTTGTTTATTTTACAATATCCCTTTCCCTTACTGAACCCATGTCAACTATAAGTCGAAAAGACTCTTGGATAGTTTTATTATTACGATTTATACTATACTACATAAACTTAATCCAGGTACGCACGAACGTTTTTTAATTCGCGCACGTGTTTTTTTGACGCGCTGGGATGGATGGATACTCTGTTGGATTCTTAATGCTTGGCTCAACATTGAGGGTTGAAAATCCAGTGCGCCAAAAAAAACGTCGCGTCAAAAAATCACCCACGCGCACAGTTCAACAAAGTTTATGGCGGCTCTGAACTTCTAAAGTGCGCTACTCCAGCCGCTGACACGTGAATTTGTTACTGCGAAGCGGACCCGCCACATGTTCTGAGCCGCCATAAAGTTTTAAGCTACATTATTTTTCTCACTAATTTAAAATTGTTTACATTATTCGCCTGATAGCTGACATAGGTGGACTCCTAGTAACTAGTTGCATAAAACATGTATCAGAAAGGTGTGGTCATATTTAAGGGTATCGTACAGACCATCAAACTGTCTCCATGGGACCAACAACGTGATCGCGAAAAAATAATCAGCTGTCTCGTAAATTTGGGTTGAGTAGGTATTGAAGCTTTGTATGGGACAGTTGATAATTTTTTCGCGATTACTATGTAAATATGACCATACATTTCTGAGACCCGCTGTATAGTATATTCTTATACAGCGTGTAACGTTAAATGCGCAAAACCTGAAAATAGTTTGATCAGAATAACGAGCAGAATCAATTGAACCACTTTTTAATATAGGTCACATTTTTCAAAAATCTTCAATTAAAACGTTGCCGTGTCTATTTATTAATAGGTCAAGCAAGCCATCACAGGCGCAAACCCGCCAAAATAGGTAAACAAACACAAATTGTTGTAGACCAATATAATTTTGTCATATGCGGGATAATAATAGCTTTTATTTCAATGCAAATACGAATCTTCCATACAGTACCGTGAATAAGACAATTTAAAGTAAACAATAACGCTACCTATCTTTTTTTAACTTAAACGTAACCTAAGGGTTAGAAAGAGAAATGTCGATTTGCACGAAGACGGGGAGTGCGAAAAACGTGACAGTAGCCATGTTTACTTCAGTCTGAGCGGCGCCGGCACATGCGTCACAGGTGTAATTGTTTTATCCCGTTACAATCAGAATTGCCAGTAAAACTAAAACAGCACATAAAACCTTTAGATTTTTTTTCTCTCTGAAATAGGTCAATTGAATTAAAAATCTGTTGGGGTATCTGAGGTTTTGCGCATTTAACGTTACACGTTGTTTATATACAATTTGGTGTACTCATATTGTTCCGGCTAGTAACGAATTACATTATTATGTTGCGTTAATTTAATAAAATTTAATCAATAAAATATTAATAAATTTTGGACAAGAGATCAAATCATTTTAAATACATAAAGGTAAATCTTGAAGGATAAAATAAAAGGAGACTAATTATTTAAGAGGTAATTTTAAATTGTAGAAATATATCTTCATTTTGACGTGAAAAATATATAATTAAAAGGGAAATTTAGGAATATTAAATTACTGATTCTCATCCACTTATCTGTGAAACAGGAAACTACTGCGTTCATTTTCAATTTCTATGAAACATGTTTATTGCTATAGAACAATTTAACATACTATATTATTATTTCTGGCATACGAACGAGCGACACGCATCGACGACAGAGGCAACTGTAACCGTCGACGAGTGTTGCTCGCGTGTATGCACACTTGTATGACATGCCATATCAATTCGGAAACATTACATGATTCAACCAAATGGAACTAATTCGAAAACAAAACAACCGGCTAAGTGCGTGTCGGACCACAAACTGTGAAGGGTTCCATAGTTGCCTAGTTGGGATGAATATTACATAATGACGAAATTCCGGGTTCCGTTTTTGACTTTTGGTGACAGAACCCTTAAAAGTCCGCTCGCACACCCTGGTCTTCTCAACACCACCTCGTAGACCGGCTAATATTTGTACCGCGGCATTAATGATTGTTACATCGTGTCTATAGGAGTTGGAATTCACTATTGTTCCAATGTATTGTGTTCAACCGACAAGAAAATCGTTCGGCGTGACCATTTAATGACAAATGTGTAGTCAATGGACGTTTTTATAATTTCGATGATACGATATTATCGTGGACGTCCACGGCATAACGATAACACAGGGAAGTAAAGTGTAAGTATGGAAATATACGAAGACGCTTTTAAATGAACGTCTACGATAACGTATTCTCATACGCTTTTTGGACGTGGACGTCCACGAAAATATAGTCACGTTATTAATTATAAAAGCGAACACTGGCGTGCCATAAGTACGATTTTGGAGCTATGCTTATGGAACAAGATCCGGCCCTAGTGTGCATACACACGAGCGACACGCGTCGGCGATAGAGGCAGCTGCAGCCGTCGACGCGTCGCTCGTGTGAATGCACATTTAGATCGACCCGACCCAATCGATTATTATTAGTAGGACTTGTCTCTAAACGGGGTCAAAATAAATTAGGTAGCGAAACGCTGCAGGCGTGAGGGGTATCGATATCTGAATACGATAAAAAAAATATCATCAATTTCCTTTTGTTTCATGATGTTTAGATATTGATACCTATTATGTCTGTGGAGTTTCGTTAGCTAATTTATTTTGACCCTGTATTGGGCCAACTAGGCGGGTTGATTTCACTTATTTTAATTTGATTGATTGCCACTCAATCAGGCAGGCTGAAAGGAATAACATCCAATTCCTTTCAGCTTGTTGGATTTTTTATTTCTTATCGAAATAACAGGCGAGGGTAGATCGATCTTAGACCAAATCTCAGACTACTTCGACATAACTATTTTATACTGTAAAGGTTTACAAACCACTGCGTTGATATAAAGAATGCTTTCACTTCACACACAAATGTCCTCAAACACCACAGTTCACTAAGTAAGCGCGAAGGTCCTGTGTGGACGGCGCTGTCCTCATTCGAGGCCAAACAGCCAGTTGATGCCCTGAGCGAGGAACAGGATGAGAGGCTGCCAAGCGACCAGCCAGCGGATCCAGTCCAGGAGCTGGCCGTAGAGGATGTGCGGCCGGTCCCAACTGAGGACGCGTTAAGGAACTGCTTGGTCTATAGAATCGTTATCAAAGTACAGTACATTAAGTTTTAGAAAGAGTTCGGTTCTTCGGGTCCACTCTCTAAATCCGTCATCGAAGATAGTATAAACAAGTGTCTAATTAAATTTTTCGTGCGGGCAAAAACAAATCAGGAGTAGAGACAACTGTGAAATCGTGTTCTCATTCATTATTACTTCGAGACCCGAACTAATCTTAAATAAATAAATTATCTTATATCCGTAAGAGGCATAAATTAGAAAACACCGTAATTTCGACCGGAGCAATGAAATTCGTGCTTAGGGAGTAGATTTATTTCACCCAATCGCGTAAAAAGATGGTCGCGTTTCTGTTTTCTTTTGAAACCTCTGACACAAATAATGACGCAGTGAGTTGCTTAGCTATCATGGAAACCCCATTATTATTGCGAGCATAAAAATCATCAATACATCTAGAGAGATGAAATTTAGAATTGCCCCAAAATGATTGGAGAAACATTTTGGGGCAATTCTAACTTAAGGAGTTTTATGGCTGATTCTAATTCTGTAGACCCATATTTGTTTAAGAGCGGGCCATTCAGCAATAAAAAAGTCATATTTTATGACACTGCCCAGCAAATTGCAAAAAAACTTAAGTAAGTTGGAATTTCAGGACTACCTTAGTTAAGTAATAATATAAAATACTAGATGTATCAAAGGATACGGGTTGGTGAACATCCGCTTGAGATCCACCTTCTCCTTGCAGTAGGGACAGGTCTGCTTCTTGCCGACGATGCACCAGCCTCGGATGCAGAACTCGTGGAAAACGTGCCCGCACGTCAACTTGTAAGTGTTCTCTGCAAACAGTTGTATACAGCCAATGTAAAAATCTTAAATTCACTGACAGACAATGCACAGCGTAAGGTCGGTGTCTTCTAAACCCACCTTAGGGGAGACAGCTGCAGCAACGGTTTGTTGCGCCACTTCTTCTCAGCAAAAGCACAGGAAGTGGCGTTTTGCGGAACTGTCTTATGTAATGTTGACGTTCAAAAAGTAAAGATTCTCAGCCTAATTTGAATAATTGACTTTTGATTTTGATTTTTGAACCTTTCGGCCCTATCGGCCACCTGTTGTGCGAGTGAGCTGGATGCGAGAAGCACAGAAGAGGTCGAAGTGAAGGAAATTATTAATCTGTGTGTACATACCTAGCACGCCCTCTACGTTGACGTCCACTAGCAGCTGGTTGCCGCAGACTGCGCACACGTTGCTATCGAGCTGACGAGTCGGCATGCCCTCTTGAGTGTAGTACTGAAATAACAAACGTAATTCAATGAGGTGCATAAGTTATGGCAATCACAAAGTTTGGATCAGCCGGTCGATTCTGGAAAAATCTCACCGTGATAACTAAGGTGAAGTGAGCTTACGAGTGAGCTGTGAGTCATGCTGATGCTAGGGATTGACACTATTAACGACTCACTCCACGCTCACCTCACCCAAGTTTTCACAGTGAGATGGTTACAGAATCGCATGGCGGGCCCTATTTAATATAACTGACAGTGCGACATATGGTTGTGTTCCTATTTTCATTTAATTGTTAGTTTGAAAACCACGTAATACATATATTCCGAACAGACGTGCACGGCTCTCTTGATAATTCAACATATTTATTCAGTAAAAAATTCACATTGTGCCTCTGAAAGCACGTTAAGCCGTTGGTCCCACCTGTCATTCGTGGATCTTTGACAGTCGTTACGGGTAGTCAGAAGCCCGAAAGTCTGACAACCAGTCTTATCAAGGGGTATCGTATTACCCAGTAACTGGGTTGTGGAGGTCAGATAGGCAGTCGCTCCATGTAAAATACTGGTATTCAGCTGCGTCTGGTTAGACTGGAAGCCAACCCCAACACAGTTGGGAACAGTCTAGGCAGATGAGTAGCAATTTATACATTGTGTTCGAATATAATCCAGCATGATGCATAAGTATTAGATGTACAATTTTAGACGCATACATTAAATTAAATTAAAATGATACAATATTGTACAGATTAAGAAAATAATAACGAGAAGCTCGGGATACGTCAATAGCGGCCATTTCTTAGACAGTTTTTATCATCCCCTGTAAAATAACGTTCATCACGGCATTGCAATCACGCGCGTTTCACTGCACGGCGACAATACTCAGAAGTGAACTAAACAAACGTTTCAACAATTAAATACTCCGCACCCCAATAGAAGCCGCCATTTTATCCGTACAGTACTCAGCGACGTCTCTTCCTAGGACTCCGAAGTACAGGCCATAGAACAGCAACATGAGGGCCACGTCCATCCACTGCTGCGGCTTGTGGCCGAACGCCAGGTTGAGGCCGAAGAACGTCAGCATCATCAGGATGTAGCCCACCACGCCGAGGAAGCAACTCACTTTGTATATTAGGTAGAACCATTTGTATACTAGCCTGGAATTGTAAAGTACTAAAATTAGCCCTTTTTTGTACACAGGTTTAACACTCAACAGGGTGTTTCAATTATATGGGTCAGAGCAGAAAAGTTGTAATTAGTAGGGGTAGAGAAATGCGTTTTAGGAACTACGTCGGTTAAAGCAGTTACATTTCAAAAATCCCATACAATCTTGACACCATATACTTCATCTTCGCGTGTCGATGGCAATCTAAATGGACTCTGCCAAAAATTCGGCGACATGTTTGCCGCTATTACTAGCGTCCATCAGTTCCTGCGCCGCGCAGCTGACAGGACACGTAGGACATGATATTAAGTGTCCCATCGCTTGTGGAACAGCACCACATTTACACTCCAAGGCGGGTTCGTCTATGAGTCTTCATCTGAACAGGTTTTCCTTGCTTCGGCCAACCTAGTTCCAGTCTGGTTACACACGCAACAGGTAGTTCCGCATGCCTCACACTGTATGCCTTTACATTTTATATTTATATAGGTAGTTATCGTATACGAGTGGGTAAAGCTTTGATTGCCACGGAAAGCAGTTCCCTCATATTATATCGGCCGTCATGAGAATCTGTGATTTTCACCAGTATTTGACATTAAGGTGTCAAAAAACGCTCTGTATTTGGACAGCCGTTATTATGAGACCGTTCACCGTTTTCTTAGGAGAGCAAAGCTTTAGACAAAAATAAAATCAACTTACCGAGGTGTGGTAACAGACATGGGTCTATTGGTAGACTTCCTTATGACTAGAGCGGTGAGCATGGTGAATATACTCCAGATGATGATGAACCTCCACCACTGGTTCTTGACGCTCATCAGCACAGGTATCGACCACATCGCCACCATCGTGAAGAACTGCAAGTAAAATAGCATATCATCACGCCTGCATTCACCGAAAGGTTGGTGATAGCGTTGAAAATGGGACGCAACTTTAGGTTTTTAATGTCAGGGTTTTAATGTTCCCACTGCTGGGAGACAGGCCTCTTCTCTGTGAGAGAGAGCGGGCCATAATCAACCACACGGGCTCAGTGTGGGTTGGCGGATGTCACATGTCTTCGAATTTATGGTTCTAGGACATGCCGGTTTTCTCACGTTTTCCTTTCCCATTTTGAGAGCAGTGGTGGTGAAATCGGCATCAGCCTGAGTCCGAACCCACGTCTACTACTCGTAAGCCGGGGTCGTTACCACTGGGCCACCACTGCTCTACAGCCAGTACACCTACGTTAGAACATATAGTCCTCCAGACCGTATTTCAGTCATGGCGGCTAGTCTCAACGGAGAGACACACAGAGACTTCGGCGCGGGAGATACTGATACAGAGGTGCGGCACGAGTGTGTGCAGAGACACAGATGCACTCTCCCTTCTCTCACACTCATAGTTCGATGGGATGGCACGTCCGGAGAGAGATCAGGCGCAGGACCAACGGCTTAACGTGCGCACCGAGGCGCGGGGGTGTCACACCGCCAAGTTCCAAACTCTGGGCTGTTAGTAAGAAACTTCTAATGAAAAACCCCAATAACACTGCCCGACCTGGGAAATTCGACGCTATAATAATAACTAGGTAAACCGCTAAACAATAAGCCATGGTGCCGTGGTTTGGAGGAGGTAAAAAAATAAGTTAAATGGCGTGGCCAAATTCGATTTTTGTTCCTAAACCACCCGAGTTGAGGCTAACAAAACAAAAAAAAGTCATATTGGTCAAGCCATTTGGAGTTGTGCGAGACTAACACACGGCAGTTGATTTTTATATCCATCCATATACAAGGTGTTGCTTAAATAACGCACAACTTCTTAAGGTGTCATTGTACTTGTAGGGTTTGCTACAGGATATAGAGTCCAATGCCAAGGGTTTATTGATACTAATGTGTCACTTATATATCCTCCCTGCAATTACCATAGTGTGCTACAGTATTACACTAGTGTGTTTACAATATTACAGTAATGGTTCCCACATACTCATCATTATGAACGACTTTTACTATGGGGACAAACCTGAATAGATAGCACCAGTGCAAATCAGCGGCTGGTCGCTATATTTCCAAATAAAAGCCTGAAAAATAACATCTACTCACAGCATATGACCTGTAATGCCTCTTCTTCCACTCCATGACTACGATCTGTGCTACGATGAGGGTTACGATGAGGATCATCACCATGGTCGTGTGCATCGACTCATGGCCCTTGTGCAGCTCATGCAGCTTCTGATGATCATATCTGGAAATTTTACCTTTATGTTGTAATAATTTTGAAAAGACGAAAAAAGGAGGTTTTAATTCTATGCGTATACAGGTTCAAATTAAATTAGCTAGCGAAACTCTGCAGACGTGACGGATATCGATATCTAAAAATGATAAAACTAAAATTAAAAAAAAAAAATTTTAGGGGTCAACAACAGCGGGGGTTTTTTGGATACTTGAAGTATGAGTTGAGAAAATGTGTTTTATCGTGTTTAAATATCGATACCAATCGTCAAATGTCTGTGAAGTTTAAAAATAAAAAACTTTTTTTAAAAAGGTATTTCACGAAAATACACTAACAGTGGTTGAAAACCCCACAAAAAAATCATGAAATTAATTAATTTTGTTTTTTCGTGTTTAGATATTGATACCATCACATCTGCGGAGTTTCGCTGGTTAATCTAATTTGACCCGGTATTTCATAGTTTTTTTTTTTTTGTATGACTACTATACCTTTATCATAGCAGACTGATTTTGACGATTCTTTGTTATGAGTGATTGATAAGACATGTTTGTCTTTAATTAAAAATATTAATTAACTTATTGCGTGTATTTCCCGAAGGGTGTGGCACAGGTGTACCTAAAGTACACCCACATTTCGCTAGATATTAACTTGATAGAAAATATTATATGTATTACAGTTTGTTGATGTCAACCTAGAACATATGTTCCGAACAGTTGAATAACTGCATGCACAATGTTAGCTTATTACAATAACCATTT
Source organism: Eremobia ochroleuca (assembly GCA_949629135.1). Taxonomy (NCBI): domain Eukaryota; kingdom Metazoa; phylum Arthropoda; class Insecta; order Lepidoptera; family Noctuidae; genus Eremobia; species Eremobia ochroleuca. The sequence continues at coordinate 1,160,629 of OX451385.1, read as the reverse complement.
GACAGGGACATCGACTTGCAACCTGTTACCATGGACTCAGTACATAATTCTGGAACCCCTGGGGTTGAAAATTATAAATAAAAAAAACAATTGCTGTTACAAATATTGACGTGTAAGTATTGCAGTTTTGTAGGAAACTTAATAACCAATGAAAAACAGGGTGCTCCAGAATCATGTGCTGAATCCATGGTAACAGGTTGTGCGTTAATGTCCCTACAGCCAGCAATCCCAGCAGTGTTTGTATTAACAGAATATTTGAATATCTTCAACAGGTGGTGATTATGGTTAACCCTGTTCTATTGGCATAGCCATAATCACCAACTATTGAAGATATTCAAATGTATGGAAGAAGACATGTTTGCGCTATCCTCAAATATATTGGTATACAGGCAGGAGAGTGATGAAGGGAAGTATCATATCTTTTCATGAGGAAACTAATTTGGTAAACATCAGAGTTTTAGACAGAAATGATATTGTAATAATTTTAACTGGAGTTTTGGTGTGAAAATGTGAAAATTATAAACTTTATGGTATCAGTTGCAAACGTTTAGGTGTGCAGGAAAATTGAATTAGGCTAGGACTGTCACTTTGGGTATGCTGAATAACATAGTCATAAAACATATCTTGAACAAAAACCCAATGTTTACTTTGACGAAGACAATTTATTTTAATATACACGGAGAGGTCATGCTTTCACGGAGAATCTTGCCACCGCGATTCAGCGGAGAGTGCTAAATGAACAACGCCATCTATCGAAACATGAGGTAGTATAAACGTTTGAAGTATTAACCTAAACGTAAGATTGTACATTCCGCCCACTATGGACAGAATGTCCATTGTTTCCGCCCACCATGAACCAACCGCATTTGAAAAAATGGACTGTATTATAGCTAAAAATAAACAAAGTTTTAGGTCAGTAAGACATGGTGGTTAAGAACAAAATACACTTAAACAAACAAAAAAATAAACAGCTTACAACAGTTTAAAATAATTAACAAAATCTTTAACAATGGTACACATATCAGTTCACTGAGCGACAGGTAACACACACAGTTTAGTTACAGGTCGTTTAAATGTGCTACCTTTACATTTTAGAGTGACTACCCTCGTAATATTGTCCAAGCCAGGATGTTTTAAAGTGATGTTACCTAAAAGCCATTTGGCTGGAGGGAGATCATCCTCCTTCACTAAAACTAAATCTCCGATCTCGGGTTCAGGAGTTTTATTTGCCCACTTATAACGATGTAAAAATTGACTTAAATACTCACTTGACCATCTACGCCAAAAATGTTGCAGCATTTTTTGTGTTAATTGCCAACGTTTTAATGATGAAATAGACGATGTTTCGTAATTACGGTCAGGTACTAGAATTAATGATTCACCTATTAAAAAGTGCCCTGGAGTGAGAGGTGTTTGGTCTTGTGGATTTGTGCTAATTTTTGATAGTGGTCGAGAGTTAAGGCAAGCTTCTATTTGGTACAATAGCGTCGAAATCTCTTCGAAGGTAAGAGTAGCACTACCAATTGCGCGTCTTAGATGATGTTTGGTGGACTTTATTCCAGCCTCCCATAGCCCGCCGAAATGCGGGGCATGGGGTGGAATAAAGTGCCATGTAGTGCCGTTGTTTGCCAAACACTCGGCGATTTCCATCGTCAAGGTTGACGTTTCTTGTGCGAATAAGTTTCGGAGTTCGCGGGCGGCACCAACAAAATTCGTTCCGTTATCGCTGAATAAGTCAGCGCAATGGCCACGTCTAGCAACGAATCGTTTAAAAGCAGCAATGAACCCTTGAGATGTGAGATCACTCACTGCTTCCAAATGTACGGCTCTTGTAGCCATACATACAAAAAGGCATATGTAACCTTTATAGGCCCGGTGGCCTCTACCCTTAGAAGTTCGAATATGTATGGGACCTGCGTAATCCACACCACTTCGATAAAACGCTCGAATTGGTGTAACTCGAGCTGAAGGTAGTTGTCCCATCAGTTGGACCCTAGTCTGTGCAGCATAGCGTACACAAACAACGCATTTCCGGACAACCAGTTTTGCTTGGTTCTTAGCATCAATGAGCCAGTATTTAGTTCGCAGATAATTAATCATGAGCTGTGGTCCGCCGTGCAACGTGTTATGGTGAGTTTCATTTAAGACTAAATCAGTAAGGTGAGATTTTGACGGTAATATTATTGGGTGTTTTATTTCAGTTTTTATTTCTGCTTTCTCTAAACGACCACCAACTCTCAAGATGCCCGAGTCATCTAGAAATGGATTTAAAGAAGTAAGTTTGCTTTTCTTTTGTACTATCCCCTTTTCTTTAATATCTTTCATCTCTTGCTGAAAACTCACTGTTTGACACTGTTTCACACAAATATGAAGAGCTTCATTCAATTCTATACTAGTTAACCATACAGGTAAGTTATGATCATGTACTTTTTTCAACTTTTTGATGAATCTTTTACAGTATGCTACAACTCTAACTAATTTACGAAGAGACGAGAACTTGGTCCACAACTGGAATTGATCACTATGCGTTACATGACAAACCTTTTTTGTCTTTTCTTCTAAATTAGTGTCTGGTATTTGACTTTTATCATGAGTTTCAGGTCTATGTTTCAACCATAATGGTCCTGTTTTCCACAGTTCAATCATCGGTAACTCTGACGGGTTAGTTCCTCGCGACGCACAATCTGCCGGGTTATCAGGAGATGATACGTGTGACCATTGGTTCCTGTCTAATATATTTAAAATCTCCGACACTCGATTGGCTATAAACGTTTTCCAACGCGTTGGGTGGCTGCTTAACAAAGCCAGTACCACGGTTGAGTCGGTCCAAGCACGTAGGTTAGTTTTTGGAACGTTTAACACTACTGAGACTTCCTGTAACAATTTAGCTAATAAGACAGCTGCACACAACTCGAGCCTTGGAATAGATACTTGCTTAATTGGAGCTACTTTGGTTTTGGAAGTTACCAGATGAACGTAGATGTTACCTGAATCGTCAACAACACGTATATAGACTACAGCAGCATAAGCCTCACTAGATGCGTCGCTAAACCCATGAAGTTCCATGGTACTGTTTTCGTTGACATTGATCCATCGTGGGAGTCGACATTTGGTAAGTTCAACTAATCCTGCACGGTAATTAGTCCATTCATTTAATAATATATGTGGTAGTTCATCATCCCATTCTATTCCCGCAAGCCAAAGCTTTTGAATCATAATTTTAGCTTTTATGATTGCTGGTGATATCCAACCCATTGGGTCAAACAACTTTGCAATATCAGATATTACTTTCCTTTTTGTTACAGGTTCCAAGATGGGTGGTAGCTGAACGGAGTACTCGAAGTCATCGGTTCGTCGATTCCAGGTAAGTCCCAGTATTTTTATTGTTTCACTTTCTTTAAGTTCTAGGTTGTTTGTTATTACTTTGCTATCTTTGCTTATTTCCTTATGTAATTGATCATCATTGCTTGCCCATTTTTGTAGTTCGAAGCCTCCTTTGCTTAGTAGTTTAGTCATTTCTGAGAATATTTGTTTTCCTTCTGTTACGCTTTTACAGCCAGTAATGAGATCATCCATGTAGAAATCATTTAATACTTTTTTAGATGCTAGTGGAAATTGGGCTCCTTCATCATATGCGACTTGGCGAAGAGCTCTTACCGCCAGATATGGAGCTGAAGCAGTCCCAAATGTTACTCGTACTAAACGCAAATGTTGTATGTGTTTTGAAGAGTCAGATCTCCACACTAAACGTTGATAATCTGCATCTTGGTCAGTCACCTTCACCTGTCGATACATCTTTACGATGTCAGCTACCAAGCAAATAGGGTGAAGCCTCCACCTCATAAGAATGTGCCTAAGGTTATCTTGCAATGTCGGTCCTACCATAAGGTTACTGTTCAGTGAAACACCATTGTTATCGCGACTAGAAGCATTAAATACGATCCTGAATTTGGTCGTGGTTTTATCGTCTCTAACTACTTCATGATAAGGCAAGTAAACTGCTTCAGGATTATCAATTTCTTTTGAAGGTATTATTTGCATATGGCCGAGCTTCAAATATTCTGAAAAAAACATCCGAGTATTTAGTTTTTAAATCCGGTGATTTTAAGAAACGTCTTTCTAAGGATAACATTCGTTTTACAGCAATATTGCGCGAATTGCCATACTTACTGCTCGGGTCATTATCTTTAAAAGGCAACTTTACAATATACCTACCAGAACTATCGCGCTTGGTCGTTTTCTCAAAGATTTCTTCGCAACGCCTTTCTTCTGGAGTGAATTGATTTTTGCTCAGAATGAAGTTATCAGATTCGAGCTCCCAGAATTGTTTAAGATTAAATTCTTCATTGCAAATGTTAGTATGCATGGTGATGATAGTACTATTGCAGCTCAAAGTATTGGTTTCACTATCACTCACTTTACCAGACAAAATCCAACCCAAACTGGTGTTCTGTGCTATCGGTGTTCCTGGTGGACCTCTAATCAATCCTTGGGTTATAATTTGGCAATAGACTTCTGCACCAAGCAATAGATCGATTTTGTTTGGTATGTTAAACTTCGGATCTGCTAACTTCATTACTGGTAAGTTGGGCCACATCTGAACGACAATTTTTCTTTCAGGTAGAAATGAAGTTAATTTCCGAAGAACGTATGTTTTGACTTTTACAGTAAAGTTAGGATCCTGGAGAGATTGTAGTTTAACATAAACCACATGTTTACAATTGAGTGAAGCGTTGTCTTCACCCCCCACTCCTGATATAACACTGTTGCATTTAATTCTGTTAAGCCCAAGTAATTGGACTGCAGACTCCGTTATAAAGGATGCCTGTGATCCCTGGTCCACTAGAGACCTCAGTGTTATATAAGACCCTGTGTTAGTTTCTGCCTTTACCAAGGCTGTTGCTAATACAACCTGACAATTTGTGTTAGACATACAACTCGTAATGTTCCTTACCTCGGTCTCGTCTTTTGATGTTGTTGTAGTTTCAACAACATTGGTACTATCAACTGATGGTTTGTTTGGCTCATCGGGTGATTGGTTATTATTATTCGAATGCAGCAACGAATGGTGTTTCTTTTTGCAAATTCTACATCTTGTGGGCAAACGACACGAAGTTATCATGTGATTTGCGCCTAAGCAATTGAAACACAAACCTGAATTTTGGACAAAATTACGACGTGCTGACAACTCTTCCTTAGCAAAATCTTTACAGTTTCCTATCTTATGATTATTATTTGAACAAAAGGTACATAAAGATGGTTTATTCTCATTTGCATTTTTTACTAAATGATGTGACATTGTGTTAGTGCTCTTTACTGTTTTAGTACATAAAAACTCAAGTGACCTGAATCTGTGCTCAACAAAATTTAAAAAATCTTCTAATGTAGGCAATTCCTTAGTTGAACTACAAATCTTAGCTTCCCATTGTTTGCGAGACTCATTATCTAATTTAGAACACAATATGTAAATAACAATAAGATCCCAATTTTCGATATTAATACCTTCATTTTTTAAAGCATTAAGACATTCGTTAGTTGTATCAAAAAGTTCTTTTAAAGAATTTGATGATTCAGTAGTTATAGATTTTTGATTGAAAAATCTTTTGAAAATACAATCGGTTATGAACTTCTTATTATTAAATCTATGTTCTAAAAGGTTCCAACTAGTCAAATAGTTATCACTAGTAATAGGTAGGTGTCGCAACAGTTGTTCAGCTTCGCCGGTGAGATAAGTTTTTAAGTAATGTAGTTTTTGCACGTTATCTAATGATTGGTTCTTGTGTATTAATGTTTGAAAGAGATCCCGAAATGTTGTCCACTGAGAATAGTGGCCTGAAAATGTAGGTATCGCTATTCTAGGCAATTTCACGCCAGTCTGAGTTATCAGGTTGCTGTTTTCCGCACAATCAGAAGTAGTTTTCTTATTAAGACGTTCTTTTAATGCGACTTTGTAATCCATGTATAACTCTTCCGCCTGAATATACATATCAGCTAAATTATACTCTGACTTTTCATATTCTTCCCTTTTAACCTCGGATATTATTTTACTATGAGTCTCTTCAAACACCGACCACTGTTTCTCTAAACATTCCAACCTTGTTTCCACGTAGCTAACTGTAACCCTTTCTTTAGGAGACTTTTTGAAGTTGATGTATCCTCTCTGCATCGTTGTAATGATATCTACTTGCAATCTTAGTAATGAATCCATTTTTATAAAGTTTTTGTATTCCAAAACTAGTTTAAATTACAAGTCCTAAATTCTGCAGAAATGTTGATGTTTCTTAATTTGATAAGTTCAAAATGTTAGTGATTTCTTCTAAGTGTTTGTAAACACTACCGAAATTGGGCATGGATTCCCCGTCTAAACACACTTTTGCATGAAAATTTTACAAGTCCATGCAAAGTTTATTAGCTATTTATCTAAGTTCATTTCCACTTTATTAACTTGAATGAATCACTAACTTTTTTAATTTTTAAAAGTACTCACAGTTTGTCCAAATGATTTGCACTGTCACAACACTTCTCACATTTTTTTTTTTTTTATCCAAAACTCACGGTGCATTAGTCACGGCTGCATCCGATAATCCAACTCGAAAGACCATGAACAAAAACCCAATGTTTACTTTGACGAAGACAATTTATTTTAATATACACGGAGAGGTCATGCTTTCACGGAGAATCTTGCCACCGCGATTCAGCGGAGAGTGCTAAATGAACAACGCCATCTATCGAAACATGAGGTAGTATAAACGTTTGAAGTATTAACCTAAACGTAAGATTGTACATATCTAATTAAGTTAATGTCAATGTTTCTTATTAAAAATGAAATGAGATGCAGTTTACAAGGTTAAAATAATTATTAACTTAATACAAATGTTAAGTGTGAGAAGGTATAATCAGAAGATTTTTAAGGTAATTTTAACATTAATAAGCCACCGCTCAGTGGATACCAAATGGCAGGAAACAACTGCCCGGCAGGCCCAGTTTGAGATAGCGGGACGAGCTGAACTCCATCTCATCTCACTCCATTTCTCCAAGGATTGGCCCACAATCGCAGTAGACCAGGAAAAGTGGAAAGAGGGAAGGGAGGCCTTTGCCCTACAGTGGGACAACACAGGCTTTTATAAAATGTGGTACACAATTTAACAATGATTAAAAGCTGACTAAAGTTATAGCTTTAAAGAAATTTAATACTGAAAAACTAATTGATAATCGACATTTTCATGACAGCAACAATGATTAAATAAATAGCTGTCATAAACAATGAACTATGTTATCTTCATTGCAAAGGCTGTGCCGGTGCAAATATTTAATTTATTACTGCAGTACCTAAGAAGGTCTTATTTGAAGGGACCTTAAGCATTTAAAGACCACTGGGAGGGTCTAGTTTTATCTACCATATGGATTTTTATCAAAATTTTACCTAATCTCAATTAGTGTTTTTATTGCTTAATTAAAGTGGATAGTGATGTGAACATAATATTCATAACAAGTTATTAACCGTTGGCGTATTGAAATGCCTAAGGAAACTGTAATCATGTGTCAATGGGCTTATCACTATATGAACCGACCAAATGCTCATGACCATGAAAACAATACGAAACACTTAAATGAGTGAAAACCTTACCTCAACTTTTCTTCTGAAGTCAATTCCTCGTAAGTCTACACAGAAAACACAGTTGAATTAACATTAACACGTTAATATATTACCAAAACCTTTTATCAGAATCCAATATGTTTTACCTTATTAGGATCGACTGGTCTGTGGAGATCCATGGCTAATTTTTTCACACAACACTATCAAGAAATTAAAGTATCCTAATAAACAACCATACGAGAAATAATTCAATTATAATATTAAATTAATCGAAAATCCCCGTGCTGCATAACTGATGCCGGAGACCTACACGTTTCAAAGCCCACGAATGGGGATTCGTAAACCTTTTAATCGTTGGAAATGTGCTCTCTCTGTTTCGCTTAATGGTTTTGCTATTCTTATCTTTGTTTAGCATGCTACTATCTGGCAAGTGGCCTGAGTTTTTCTGATAATTTTGTCAAAGTGACAGTTGTAGAGTTGGCACATCACGTTCTCAACCCGATTACAATCATAGTTACGACACAATTTAGTCGACTGCATTCATTGCTTTTTTTTTTTAAATGTAAGTATAGTATAAAATGAGTATAAATAAATAGTCCAACATGAGTCCAACATAATATTTATTTTTGACAATAAATGACATTGCACGTCAAAAGTTACGGGAAAATAAATGTCGACAGTGCTATGTTTTTATTTTCGTTATGGTTAATGTTTTGTTTATTACAAAATAATTACAAAACAGGCAATCAAATGTAACTGACTGATATCTTTCGGTGATTGCTTTCAGCACAATGCCGAATAAAGGTAAATACTGTAATATTGGCTCTGTAAAAGCTACTCAAGATACCAGCAGTATAATAGTTTTAGCCGTTCTTGAGCAAAATAGTTGTAAAAGCCAGTAAGATGCTTTTAATAATCCTATGAATGCTGGATAGGCAAACTATTTGTTTCATCTCATTCAATCAGAAATATATTCTCGAATTGCGCCTTTACACCCGGCAATCCGCCATTCCTACCTTTCGAACTTTCACAAACAAATGAATGACGTTCACAGTTCATAATCCTTACCCTAAGGATTTATTTTAATTGTAGAGACCCTACCTCTACCATTGGCAATCGCTTCCCACCCATATTCCAACTTAGTAGGGAATTAGGGATCGGCGCAAGACGTCTTTTTCTTCCAGAAAACTTTAGTAGCCGTCATCTTATTCAATTCCTTCCTTCCATATCATCTGTCACACCAAATCACAACCCATTCTTTTGTTTGGTCTGCCTCTTGTTATAGCCATCCACAATCATAGATATTCATCTGTATTTATTGTGTTCCACAATGTCTATACGATGATACACTTACACATCTTACTCATTCATAATTAACCATTTACTTGTCACATGCTACTCATTCCTGTGCATCACTTTTATAGCTGGACAACCCCTTTTCCAAGACATATACAAGTTGTCATTAAAATAAGTGAAATGGGCTCATTGTACCTACTCATAATAATGAACCACTTTCACTAAGGGAGCAACACAGAAATCAACAAAAAAAAAAATCTGCTGTCTTGTATTTTTTTCTATTTATGTGAACAAAAAATTTGCTGCAGCAGGATGGGTCTCATATTAAAAGTTGCCTTCCATATTGAATTAGTCCCATGTTACAAATTGTTCATCATCATCATCAGCCTACAACAGTGAGCAGTCCACTGTTGGACATAGGCCTCTCCAATTGCATGTCATTCAGCCTGATTCTTGGCAACTCTCATCCAATTGGCCAGTTTATATTAATACCATTTTTTCTTGATAAATATTTTGTTTATTCTTTGACACATTTACTTAAAAATATATCAAAGTATAAACAAAAACAAGGTAGCATTTTTTATTGCCAAACTGGGCATACAAATAGAGTCCTAAGCAAATCTTCCCTGTGATAGCTACTTCCATATGGGAGGGTCTACTATGCAAAGCTATGAGGTCTTTGCTTCATTATTGCTACAGATACAAGAGTCTTAATTTTAACCAATATCATCATCTGCCTAGCCTTTTCCCAACTATGTTGGGGTCGGCTTCCAGTCTAACCGGATCCAGCTGAATACCAGAACTGAGCTGATTTTACATGGAGCGACTGCCTATCTGACTTCCACAACCCAGTTACTGGGCAATACGATGAGACTGGTGATCAGATTTTCGGGCGTCTGACTACCCATAACGACTTAAAGATCTACGAATGACAGCTGGGACCAACGGCTTAACGTGCTTTCCGAGGCACAGAGGGGGCTCGGTATGTAAAGATGGTCACCCATCCACAGACCAACCGCGGCAAGCGTAGCTTAACCTGATCAATCGACCTGTGCGGCTCTTATTATTTAGCCACGGGCCCCTCTCTTAATTTTAACCAATAACAGTCTGTAAATTATAAGAATCGGCCATTAGTCATCCTCAATTAACTACACCTTTTCATGTTTTCAGTTATTTCAATTACATCTTGTGTACTTATCCCTTTACATGACATCCTCCACTGGATGTAATAGGCAGTAGCATAATTATTATGATAGTTTCATTCATTTTTCAGAAATGAATCGCAGTCTACCAGTGGACAACAAGGTGCTAACACCAACACCACAGCATGGGGTAGCTGTCAAAGTAGCACCGGCTGTCACTAAACCTGTACTTGTCAAGGTAAGTGGTGGGTATAGACTGTCTGTGATATTATAACTATGTTATGGTAAATGATCATAAAAACAAGAAATGGAACAAAAAGTGATCTTATGGTACCCTAGGGAGGGGAAGAGAAATAAAGGAAAACCCTTGAAAAAATATCAGGATGTCTTGGTGAGGACGGCTGGAAAGACACGGAATGGTTGTAGGAGGTCTTTGCCAAAGGGCAGACAGAGACTAAGAACTGATATTAATTAATGTGTATCTATTGTCAGTATATATATATAGTATTCGTATTACACTACTACCATTGTATCTGTACTACAACTATTGTTCTGAAATCAGGTTATAAATAAAATAAAATGAAATGCTTGTAATGTGATGGACTTATTTGAACAGGTTGACTGTCAAAAATCATCACAGCCTGGGTAATGGGACTGTGGACGGGTCAACTGTTAACCGAACAGCCCCCAGATTGACACTTCTATATTTTATAATTAATAGGAATAAGAAAATTGGAATTCAACGCCTGACTAAACATAATGTTTATTTAAAATAAATGGTATTTCACTATGGTCATTTGACAGTTGTGACGGACTGCTAATATGATAAATCTGCTCTGAGCAAGTCTTAAGAACTTCCAAGAAGTCACAAAGTTACTAGCAATAGACATTGCAATAGCATAGTAAATTCATCTGTATGGTGCTACTGAAATTTCTTCAATTGCTTATTTATTTATTTAGGAGTGACTGAAATATAGGTGTGTCTTAAGTAACTGTAACAATTCAAGCACCGTTTTCCTTTTCTAAAGGTCATCGTCACCAGCCTAGCCTTTTCAAACTAGGCTGGGGTCGGCTTCCAGTCTAACGAGATGCAGCTGAATACCAGTAGTTTACATGGAGCAACTGCCTATGTAACTGCCACAAATTAGTTACTGGGTTATACAACAGCACTTTTCTGAAGGCATTTTAATTAATGTCCTAAAAATACTTATGTGTACACAAGGTGTAATTGAAATTACTGGATAAGGTAAAAGTAGTATGTAGGGAGTAGGGATCATAATCATAGCAAGTCGCATTCTGTAGTTTCTGTTCCTAGTATACGAAAAATAGTCTACAATACATATCCTTCTTGATTTTGTTTGTATTAAGGTAAAAAGAAAGAAGGAGAGGGAGAGCAAGGCCAAAAATTAGGTGGATGGATTTTGTGAGGAAATTTTTTATTTTATTTTATTTATTTAGGTAACCAACAGCGATACATAAAAAGGTTTTACAAAATATGCGTGTTACAGTTATTATGGCCAATTATAGGTTTCCCTGTATAACTGGGATATATGTATAATACATGCGAACGGACTAATGCCAGATATTTCCAATTTAAGAAGAAAATAAAATTGCAATAGTATTGTATTGCAATTTTATTTTCTTCTATAATATGAAATGATTTGAAAGAGAAGGGCGTCAATGATAGTGTGACGGTTAACAGGGGAGAATGGAAGAAGAAAACGTGTTCCGTCGACCGCAAGTGACATGGCCTAAGGGCTGGAAGATGGTGATGAGATAAAAAAAAGAAATGGTCATACTGTACTATATTTATTATAGATTTGGTCTATGTGCTTGATGAGTGGTTTGTTGAATAGCTTCCCTACGTCCTTCGCGAACACAAAGTCTAAGTGGTTGAATTTGGGCCATGAGCAGCCTGGCCTGACTTCCTCTAGGACACCATTGGCTTTCAGCTCCTCTGCAAGCCGCATTATTTGCTGTAAAAAACAAATAAAAAATAAAAAATACTGGTATTCAGCTGCATCCGGTTAGACAGGAAGCCGAACCGACTTAGTTCGAAAAAGCCTAGGCGAATGAAGATGATTTAAATATTCCTAATCCAATTTCTCACTTTGTTGGTCTAATGGTCATAGCACGACTTGTCAGCCCATTTTGGGTGGGAAATTTTCAAATAACTTGGACGTGTCAGACTTCACCCGTGTTCCTTCAGTTGCCTGTGCCAAGGAGCACGGTAACTTTCGAACCACCCGCGACTGCTCAGCCCATCCTCAACAGCTATTTCTTGCGATCTTTCCATTAGGAATTACTCAGTAGCAACCAGGAGGCTTGATTTGTGGCCTGTCAATGCTAAAAGCTCGCCCCCTTATTACATGTGACGAATTGCAATTGCAAGTGCTCCTCTGCCGTACCCGCCGGGGAATACTACAGGTGTTTGTTTGATGCTGATGGTTTGCTGCTTAAGTAAATGAAGGCAGGCACTTACAAGTTTCTCAGTGAGCTGATCATTCTCCCCATACAGCAATGAGACGGGAATTTTTACATTGCTTATGTTGTACGGTTTTACGGGGCCGGACAAACCGCCGCTGAATGTTGTGAACACGCCTGAAAGTGGAAATAAATATATTTTAATCTTTCGTTATAACTGGGCAAAGTCTGGGCGCAAAGTGACTTTGCTAAGTAAGCGTTTCATAAGAATTTGAACATTTTTGCTCTGCATTTAATATTCATATATTCGTATAAGCAAATGTGAGTAAGCATATGAACGCTTCTTATGAACATATTCGTATGAAAGAATATGTCTGTATATGATGTTTAATATTTATTCTTTGTACAATCATTTTGTAAGCTAATATAGCTCCAATTATAATTCTAGTTTAATATAGCTCCAATTCATCAGTTTACTCTCGTCCTGGCGCTCGGCAGTCTTGAGCTGTTGCAGTCCCTAGAAACAGTTATGCCCAGTTTCACTAACCCTAAGCGACACCTAATAAATGCCTGCATAAAAGCGCGCTGTTGGGTGTTTTACACTCGGCTCAGCGCCAAAAGTTGAAAATCCAACAGCGAGCTTTAGTGATTTATTTGCAAACTTGCCCAGCTTCAAGATGTTATATAGATAGTAGAGTAGTTACCTGTCATGGCAATTTTTCCGTAATGCTCTAAAGTGCGCCACGACGCCGGCTGTGCTCTGTACAGAAACATAGGAAACATTTCCTGAAAACAAAAAAAAAATTACATTAATAACTTAGGAGAATGAACTAGGGTACAGTAAGAATTTTAGTTGAAGTTCAGCTTTGTAGAGCGCCGTCTCTGTCACTTATATCTGTGGTGGGAGTCTAATTAGTGTCAGCTGGCCATATAAATGGTCTAGACTTAATTCCGTATTAGGTATTACAAATGGGTATAAAATCCCTTTTGGAGGGATATAGAAGTGTATTTTAATCGCCAAATAAATATGATTGTAATACATAACATAACGCCTGTCATCCCCAAAATGTCAGACCGAAGTGAACCCACAGTACGAGTACACCCACATTGCGCCAGCTATGTTTAAGTCCCATGTAATGTTCGAGCTTATTGCCAACAACCATAAACGTTTGTCCGGTTGTAATAAAAAAATAAGTTTATTGACACAAAATACCTTTGTATACAATACCAATACATTTCACATAGCCAAATTTTACATAACGCGAATATTTTAAACAGGCTTTTACGCTGTTTTGCTTCCGTGGTCGCTATTTCACAGGGACTATAATTTTTGATCTCTCAAAACAGTAAAGCAAAACATCGTAAGGAAACAAGTATGTCCTAGAACTAACAATTCGAAGACACCAATCCGCACTGGCCCCGCGTAGAGTATTACGGAGGAATTATTGGGATCGGAAACGGATTCGTGGATTATTGAAATCCAGGAAGCCATTGGTTCCAGCAGTGGGAACATTTTTGGCTAATCATGTTATTTATAATATTTAATTTATTTACAGTATTGTAACTCTTCCATACCAAGTCATTTTGTTCGTAATCTTCACCGACTACGGCGTAGATGAAGGTCGTGCAGATGTCGGTCTTAGGTTGCTTCAGGTTGCACAAGTTCGCTATGAGGCTATGCAGAAGTTCTGGCTGGATTGCCAACATGCCTCTCGCTTTAAACACAGTCTGTAACATTATTAAAAATGAATCAAAGTCTAAACTCCAAAAAATGGTTTAATGAAACCATTTACAGGCACTTTTAAATTGTCAAAGGAGTCGGTCAGTCAGAAAGATGAAGCTCATTGCCCATTCCAAAGCGAAGAGGGTTTCTATGGACAAGAGCGCGCAACAAACTACAAGCACATGAATCATCCGCCTAGCCGGTTAATATTATTTTAGTTTTTTTTTGGTTTTTCCAGTTAATAATAATAACTGGAAAAACAAAAATATAGCTATTATTTCAACCGATTTGGTCCTTGTGTTCATGAAAACGGGCAGGGGCTAGGAGCACATGTTTTCGCAGTGTTACTATTCAGCAAGCAAAACAAAATAATTTAATTCTAATTTGCCAATGTCCTTTCTATGGAGCGGCATCAAAAAAAGCAAAACCAAAATTCTATCAAGGATGCTACTGTTTGCTATGTTACTGATAATCCTAATTAGGGGTTCGTGGCTAAATAATAACAGCCACACGGGTCGATCGAAGGTTAAGATACGCTTGCCGCGATCGGTTCATGGATGGGTGACCATCTATTACATATCGAGACCCCTCCTTGCCTCGGAAAGCACAGTAAGCCGTTGGTCCCGCCTGTCGTTCGTAGATTTTTGGCACTCGTTACGGGTAGAAGCCCAAAAGTCTGACAACTAGTCTAACCAAGGTGTACTTATCGTGTCACTTAGTAACAGGGTTGTGAAGATCGGCGAAGCAGTCGCTCCATGTAAAATACTGATATGCAGTTTAGACAGGAAGCCAACCTGCTCCATGTAAAATACTGGTATGCAGCTTAGACAGGAAGCCAACCTCAACATAGTTGGCAAAAAGGCTAGGCAGATTGGTAGATTGATTAAGAAACCGGCATATAGCTGTATCAAATACATCTTCATTCACTTACCGGTATATCCAAAGTATTCAACGCCAAGTTCGCCACCGGTTTTACATTGTTCAGGTACACTGCTGGTCCGAGAGCCACGAATGCTATCAGCTTCTCATTATACTCTGGTCTCTGAGACATCATGGTGAAGAAGCTGGTGGTTCCCATGGAGTAGCCCAAGTACGTGATCTTGTTCAGGCCTGTAACCTTCAAGATCTTGTCGATCATCGTTGGCACGTCGTACGTGCCGTGTTCGTGGAAACTGAAAAAGGGAAAAGCTTGTATTAGTATGACAAGACGAATTAATATCGTATTCAGCATTTATTTCAATTAAATCATTTACAGGCAATTTTGAGTTGCCAACGAGTCGGTCAGTTAGAAAGTTGGGAAGTAGTAGCAGTTAGGAAGTAGCACATTAGCACATAGGTACCTGTAGTCCCAGAACTTCTTGTCATTCCTGGTGAGGTTCGTGTGAGCTGTGTACACGTTGCCTCGTAGGTTGGCTAGCCATACGTCGTACCCTGCATCAGCTAGCAGGTACGCTGGAAACATAAACATGGCCGTTGAGTACTTTAGTGTTCTATCTCATGCATGCGATTTTGGAAGGTAACATGAAAGCCTGTATGGTTAGTTAGTTTCAAAAATGGCGGCTGAACTGATTAGTTTCTGGTGGTATATGTTTCTAGCAAGATTGACGGATCGATCGATTGACCACCTTAAAGTATACGTCGCTGCCTGCTTATGTCTACAAAGTTTTGTATAAGTATTCAACAGACTTATCGGTGGGATACCTTGAATTAAATGTATGTAGTACTAGCTGCTGCCCGCGACATCGCTCACGTGGATGTCGGCAATTATCCCACGGGAACGTGCTACTGGGACAAAAAGCCTTAGTTACCTATTTGCCTATTTTACTCCTTATAACATCAGCTATCTGCCAGTGAAAGTTCCGTCAAAATCGATCCAGCCGTTTCAGAGATTAGCCGGAACAGACACAGACATACACAAATTTAAAAAAAAAATTGTTATTAGTACCGTATACTTTCCTATTTCTGATTATATGGTTAGACTGAATGAATATACAACATTATTTTTAGTAAATTGCAAACCTGAATATAGTTTGTTCACAATAAGTAACTGAATCGATTCCAATAACTTTTACACCATGTTATATTTTGTCGGAAAACTATTTAGAAAATGTTACAAATTGGACACCGAGCGACTCTAAGTACACATATCCGCAATCATATGCGCACAACATAGGTCACGGTCACGGCCGTTCGGCCGGCGGCGCGTGGTAAGTGGTAACCATCTTTTTGTACGGACAAGCAGGTAACATAACATGCTTATATCTTTGTGTTTTTTCATGATACAGTTTTGAAATTTTGTACATAGATTCTTTACATAAAACTATTACATAATAAAACTAATTTTGTATATATATATATTTTGAGAATGGTACACTACCGAGATGACAACTAATATAGGAGTATGGAAGAAAAAGACACGTTACGCCGACTCCAAACAAATTGGGATAAAGGCAGGAGAATGATGATATACCTTCCTACACATTTAGTAAAAAGCTGTTCTTTTGATGTTACAAACAGACACTTCAATTTTATTTATTTGTATAGATGTATAGATAGCATTGTTTGATCGCGTACGTATCAAAATCAGCTTCAGCTACGCTTACCAAGGCTTCTCTCGGGCCCCATGATCACGAAGTCCCCACTGCTGCCGAGGAGACCGTGTACGATTAGGATGGCCTTCTTCCCTTTAGCGTTGAGGTCCCCGGTCCTTCTAGCAGAGCGCCTGCCAGCCGGGATCCTGTGCATCTGCAGGACGTAGCCATCCGGCGTGGTCGCGCGGTGCTTCTCTATGGGGTAACCTGCTGCTTTGATGAGGCTTGGCTGTGGATGATGACGATAGTTTTAGAAGTGTGAAGGAAAGATTTAGGTAAAAAGAGCAGAATTTTGTGATAAGTACTCCAAATAAGAGCAAGATTCAAACAGCTTTTACTTGAATCGCCTACCAATAGTAGCTAATGGCTTATTTGTGTTAAGATTCAAAGGATAAGTATAGGTGATGTGGGCTTTTAAAGAATTAACATTACTTTCGAGGAACTTAATGTCAAACTACTGACAAGCGTCTCAAACTCAAAGTATTTATTTCAATTAAACCATTTACAGTCAATTTTCAATTGACAAGGGGTCGGTCAGTCAGAAATACGAACCTAGTTGCCCATTACAAAGCGTAGTAGGTACCGTCAACTGTGGCATCTTTACCTTCCATGAGCAACATTACCCATGAATACTGTATGTACATACTTAAATATCTCTCGATTAAATCGATTATAAAAATTATTTATCTACTATTGTTTCGCTTTGATATTATATGGCGGCAACACATTTTTAGTAATCGAGAGATATATAAGTACAGTACTCATGGGTAAAGTTGCTCAAGGAAGGTAAAGATGCCACAGTTGACCCTATGGAGAAGAACGGGAAAGAAACTCCACGGACACTGTGTGTGCAACCTAACCACATATCAAATGATTCCTTCGTATTTACGTCATTTGTTCTTTACAGTATTTTTATCTCACGAAGTGACGCGTGCTTTACTTGTGGTTACCAAATGTATAAACATGCTGTGAATGTGTGTGTAAGCGCAGGAGCTATCGGTACCGTCCGAGACAATAGCGAAGTCAATAGTGTGTGTGTATGTGTGTTAAGTACTGACGCTACTCTTCTTCACGCTTACATTCACAGCGTGTTCGTACACTTGGTTACCATAAGTAAAGCGCGCGTTCCTTCGTGATATAATAATGCTGTACCTACGAAGTTTTCCCCTTGAATAGTTAACGTAATTGATAGGACAATCTATTTTCCACCTAATAATGCTATAAATCGATCTTCATTAAGTCTAATGATCTCATGCACGTGATTCTACGATTACCAGCTGTTCTCTGTAAGTCTGTCTAGGAAAAGAAATTGCTTTATTTAATGAGATCGTTTATTTTTTTATTACATTGGTAGTTATTAATGCGGTGGCGTCCTATTGTTCTCTTCTACCTTTGGTCTCATGTTATTTGAGTTCGACACCATGTTTTTCTCTTCCATTTTTCCCTGACAGCAATCGCATTATCATTCACTCCTTTTTTTTTACAGGATGAAATATACAGCGTGTAACGGAAGGGGGGTATCAACCCTGAAGGAGGTGAATGTGCTCATGAAACTCAACAACTTTCCCCAAAGAACATAGGTCGAAATATGAAAAAAAAATTTGGCCCTCCCATAGTAATTCAATCAGCTGGTAGTCAGTTTTGTAAGGGAGGGCCTTTTTTCATATTTCAACCTATGTTCTTTGGGGAAAGTTGTTGAGTTTCATGAGCACATTCACCTCCTTCAGGGTTGATACCCCCCTTCCGTTACACGCTGTATATATATTTTTTTTACTTTATTTTTTCAAGAATTTAGATTTGGGACAATTTATAATGATTTTATGTAACAGTTACTGCATCTCCTATTTCGATTTGGTACAAGGTTTCAATTTCATTCTGTACCTATATGTTTTCTTCTTCGGTTGGTCTTCCTCTTGCACTCTTCTCGTTCAACATATTATATTCATCACTCTCTTAGTCACATAAGTTTCAACCCTTCCTATCACGTACCACCGTGTCACGGTAAGATTTAATGCTTCCCTTGTAACTGTTACATAACATAACATCACACTTATAACCCCTGATGTGTCAGGCAGTGGTATACCTATAGTACACCCACATTTCGCCAGATCTGTTTAAGTCTAAGTTAACTGTGCACAAATCGAGTCTCCGGGCTGTTACTGAGAAATTCCTGATAGTAAAAACCCAATAACACTTAGACCAACGAGGCGGTCCCTTGTAACTTTTCAGTCTAAAAACTAGTCATTTCTTAATTTACCCATTGTCGCCACTTATACCAATTTAGTCATTCTATTGTTTAATTTTGTAACATTAAAGAGCTGTTTGTTATGAATAAGTGCTTATTAGCGATATAAAAACATGTGTACACGGAGAGAAACTTCTTAGTAAAATTACTGTGCTCGTCACTGTAAAGTGAGTGCAAGTGACATCTACAGAAAATTTTCTGAGTGAGATTGGCAAAATTCACTATTTGTCCAATAAATTTTATTGTACAGACGCCAGCACATCAAGGTACCCGAAACTGTCAGATTTTCCCAATCAACTTTGAACCTTATGCTTTAGCGATAAAGTTGAAAATCTATTAAAGAAATCTGACAGATTGTAGTAGCTTGATGTGCTGGCGTCTGTACAGCATAAGAATTTTTACTGTGCTAGCATGGTAATTTTTCCATTACCACTCAAATGCACTCAGATTTTGAGACAGCACAGTAATTTTTCTAAGATTTTTTCTCTCCGTGTAGGTAATGTAGGATTCACTGTAAGATGCAACATTTTACGGGTACAACGAATTTAGTACATGCGTTACTGGCGATCCGCTCCTATGTTGCGCGGCTTTTACGACTTGGCAATACATCGAAAAATGTGTACTACGGATAAACCTACCTGAATAAATTCTATACATGATGTTAAAAACTGCGTCAGAATCCGTTTCCGAATTAAGAATCTAGTCTCGGCTCGGCTGACCTTCACATGTATACGAGGGTTAGTTAGTTTCTTTCGTATTTTCAGTAAATTGGTCCTTTTACAAATCCTTCCGCGTGAAGTGAAATCTAGAACCACCATTAAACAAAAATACTCTATTTGTAACAAAACCTACGTTTATTAAGAAACTAGCAACCTGTCTCTGCTTCGCACGGTGTTTACGAGTCTAACCAGATGCAGCTGAATACCAGTATTTTACATGGAGCGACTGCCTATCTGACCACAACACAGTTACTGGGTAATACGATACCCTTTGGTAAGACTGGATGTCAGACTATCGGGCTTATCGGGAGGACCCGTAACGACTGTCTCGAAGATCCACGAATGACAGCCGCAGCCGGTACCAACGGCTTACAAATGTAGGTACAGATGGTCACCCATCCACGGACCTACCGCGGCAAGCGTAGCTTAACCTGATCGATCGACCCGTGCGGCTGTTATTACATAGCCACAAGCTCCTCGGATTTTTCTTTATATTATGTTATTATAATATTAGTTTATAAATCTTCTCAAAATCCGTTGCAGTTTATAAGAAGAACAATGCGGTCACTCAAAAAAATACGAAAAGCGACTTTATTTTATATAATATATAGATTGGTACTAAATCTATTGATTCTGCGCATGTGGGGTGTGTAAACATACAAAATGTATGATCTTAATTTTATAGGCTTTTATTTTGTCATGCAGAGAAGTGCGTTTTAATTGCGTAGTTAAGGACCATTTACGATCAACTAAGTGGAACTAGCTACCTGTTTGACAGTCATAGCGCCATAAAATATTACTTAGTAAGTGTTAATTCGACAAAGGCTGTTTCTGATTTACGCACATTGGTAGCAGTCGTGGCCACTGGGCCTGACAGTTGAATTACATTGTGTAATATTATAATTTCATCACCACCGTTCTCAAAACGGTGAAGAAAAATATCTTGTAGAAACTGGCATACCCTAGAACCAAAAATTCGAAGACATGTGACATCTACCAACCCGCTCTGGGCCCGCGTGGTGGATTACAGCCCACTCCCCCTCTCACAGAGAGGAGGCCTGTGTCGCAGCAGTGGGAACGTTACGAGTATAATATGGTGATTATGTGTATATCCATTTATTAAGTATCGGTATTACCTAACGATCAACCGAAGACTTCGACATCACTAAACGTTGTCGTTTTTGCATGAAGTCATTAAAGCTCTATGTTAAGTGCGAATTGATTTGCAAATACCGACGCTGACATTAAGTACAGTAGCTCGCTTACTTGTTTGAGGTTTTAATGTTATTGAATACGCTATTATTTTCTAGGTAACTGGACCATTGACGCGCAACATGTTAACATAGATTCAGTACATGATTCTGAACGGCGTTGAAAACTTCAGCTCAGCTATTAAAAAGAAAGGACCTCGCACAAAATGTAAGGCAAAAGCCGTTCGGTGAATTTGGCTGAAATTTTGGTACAATATAGCCTGTAATTGAAAGTTAATACGGGCGTAAAAAAATTATTATGACCAGCTTTAGAGATACATATTATGTCCATTTTTATGTTCAAATCAACAAGATGATTTTTATATACACAAAAAGCATTCACATCAACTACAAGTACAAGTTTCAATTCAGATGTTATAGTTTAAAAACATATTGCTACGCCTAATATAACCTGAGGGCGTATACAAACATGTTTAATACACATTTTGAATAGTAGGCAAGTCGTCCGTCCGATTTTTTCTGGATGTATGTTCCGGATTGGTGCAAAAACTCCTTACTAAACCTTCGCCCGTCCGCAATATTATGGGGGATATATAGGGTGACTGGTAATTAGTGACCGATACTTAAACACATGATTCTACTCATGACAACAAACAAGTTTTATAATGGGACAAAAAGTGAAATGACGAAAAAAAAATCAGCTGTTCCCTACATTTTGACGACTCGTACGAACATAATTAATTAATAATAGAATTTCATAAAGTTTTCATCTTCCGATGCGTGCGAATAAACTGAGTTTTCATATTCTATTATACAGTTTATGTTCGATCTATGGTTTTATATGTCATCTTGACTTGGAAAATAAACGTCAGTGTGCTACCAACTATCCGTCAGTTCATTACTCCTTACTAAACCTTCGCCCGTCCGCAATATTATGGGGGATATACAGGGTTACTGGTAACTCGACGTATTCCTTGCAGGACATCATAGTAGGGTTAAAATGCAACAAATTAAGCCACCAAATGTTCTACCGAAGTTCAGTAGTTTTTGAGTTAGTAAGGGTTTTAGATTTTTTGTGAAAAATCCCAGACTAAATTATTTGAACCCGATTTGAAAATTATTCACGAGGCGGCTGTACTGAAATTGGAGTTATTATCATAGTTGACGCCGTAGCGGATCGTTTTTAATAATTAAAAGTTCAAAATGACTAAAACTTTGGTGAAGATCACTAATCAAACATTTTTTTTTTTGTAATTTTTGCTATTACTTCATACAAAATGTTGTCTTAGCACAAAAAAAAATACTACACCAGGTTCACAAATTATTAGTAAAATATCCTTGTCTTATCAGCTATCCAAAAAGGTATGAAAATTAATACAAAGTCTTGGACTGCATTATGAAAATCGTTTTTGATTTAGTACAAGAAGGTGTTTATTCGGAAAATCAAATTAAACAATTTCGTGAAAATTATTATTATTTTTAATCAAAATCAATTTGTGATCTTTAATAACATGTATTTCACACGTCTTGTTCGAAGTGCTGCCCTCGGTTTCGAATACATGCTCTTATTCGCTTCCTCACTTCGGTTTTTGTGATTCTTGATGTGATTGTGGTCCTCATCTGGTCCACCGCATCTGTTATTCTCTCCCTTAGTTCTTCAATTGAATTTACGGGGGTCACATAAACTAGGTCTTTCATATGACCCCAGACGTAAAAGTCTAGCGGCGTCAGATCAGGGCTTCGTGCAGGCCACGGAATCGGCCCACCGCGCCCAATCCATCGGTTTGGATAGTTTTCATCCAGCAATTGTCGAATTGTGATGCGGAAGTGGGCTGGACATCCGTCATGTTGGTATATCATGTTTGCCCTTCTTTCTTCGGGTACATCCGTGAGCAGTGCTGCTAAATAATTTCTTAGGAAATCTTCATAAAGTTCCCCATTTAATGTTCGGGGTAAAATATGTGGGCCTATTAACTTATCGTCGATAATACCCATCCAAACATTAAGCGAGAACTTACGCTGCGATGCGGTTGGTTTCAGTTTCTTAGGGTTTCCTTCTCCCTTCGGTGCCCAGTAATGTAAATTGTGGTAATTTGTGATACCATCACGGTCAAAACATGACTCATCGGTCCACAGAATGTTTTTCAAAAAGTTTTCACTTTCGGCATCGGCATTTAGCATGAAACGACAAAATTCAAGCCGTCTCTGCGGATCTCCCTCTTCTAATGACTGCACGGGTTGGTAGTGGTATGGATGTCGGCCTGACAAGTGAACTACAGACCAGACTTTTCACTGTGACATACCAAGCTCACGCGCTACGATGTTTGTAGATATGTTGGGCTCGTCAATAAAACGTTGAAGAATCAGCTCCTCGTCCTCAGCCGTGTATCTCCGAGAACGACCAGTGTCAATTTGCCTGCTTCTTTGAACACTGCCAGTTTCAGATAATCGCCGATAAGTCGATCCGAAGACACTAACGTGGGGGAGTCGACGGTTTGGAAAGCGCAGTTGATATGATCTTCGCGCCTCAGCAGCGTTACCGTGACAAAGTCCGTAACAGTACAATATGTCAGCGTATTCTTGATTAGAATATGCAGCCATAGTCAGCACTTATGAACGCACAGCACAACACAAGAGCAAGATATGGGGCAACAGTCAGGGATATAGCCAGATAACAAAACACGAACTTGCGCAACGTAGAGTTGTAACTAACTAACGCTGACGACCAGATTTTGTGAAGTCGCACCCTGTCTCGTACCGAGGGAACAATAGTGACCAATCATAAAGCTTGCCGAGTGTTTGGAATTCAAACGCAGGTAAAAACTACGAATAATACGACGGTCGACCTATTGTTCTAGAACAATAGGTCGACCGTCTCGCAATTTTACCTGCTCCCCATAAAACTTCTATCTTTCCCTGTCACACACGCAAAAGTATTGACAATCATACCTTTTTGGATAGCTGATAAGACAAGGATATTTTACTAATAATTTGTACACCTGGTGTAGTATTTTTTTTTGTGCTAAGACAACATTTTGTATGAAGTAATAGCAAAAATTACAAAAAAAAAATGTTTGATTAGTGATCTTCACCAAAGTTTTAGTCATTTTGAACTTTTAATTATTAAAAACGATCCGCTACGGCGTCAACTATGATAATAACTCCAATTTCAGTACAGCCGCCCCGTGAATAATTTTCAAATTGGCTTCAAATAATTTAATCTGGGATTTTTCACAAAAAATCTAAAACCCTTACTAACTCAAAAACTACTGAACTTCGGTAGAACATTTGGTGGCTTAATTTGTTGCATTTTAACCCTACCATGATGTCCTGCAAGGAATACGTCGAGTTACCAGTAACCCTGTATAGGGTGACTGGTAATTAGTGACCGATACTTAAACACATGATTCTACTCATGACAACAAACAAGTTTTATAATGGGACAAAAAGTGAAATGACGAAAAAAAAAATCAGCTATTCCCTACATTTTGACGACTCGTACGAACATAAATGTAGGGAACAGCTGATTTTTTTTTCGCGATTTCGGATTTGGTCCGATAGTAAAAGTTGTTCATAATGATGAGTACAATGACCTCTTAAGAGGTTGTTGGTGTTTTACAAATAACCCTGTATAATATGGCTAGAATGGGGTGACTACCGAGATGACGACTTAGAGAAGTATGGAAGAAAAATACATGTTGCGCCGACCTCAAATAAATTGGGATAAGAACAGGAGAATTATTATGATGATGATAAGCTTACATTTGGCCTTTATCTCAACTGATGGTGGACCAAGATTCTCCAAATGTTTAGGGTTTCGAAAAATACAGGCGAAATATTATGTTTTGTCATGCCTGGTGCCATTTATAATACCAGCCTGCTACTGTCCCACTGCAGGGCACAGGCCTCTTCTCGTACAGAGAAGGCACGAGCATTGATCACCGCGCGCGCTCACGACGGGTTGGCGATTACAGACATATCATAAGTGCAGGTTTCCTCACGATGTTTTCCTTCAACGATGTAAGTAATTTTAAAGGTAAACCGAGAGAAAGTAAGTACATAGGAATTGAAAACGTCGCATTGGTATCTGCCCGGATTTGAATCCAACCTAGTGCATAAGAAGTGAGGCCTTAACCATTGGGGCATTAAAATATTTTACACCATTTAATGTGGAAAAATAAATATCATTTATTATTTATATAAATGATATTTATTTATAATAATATAATTTTTAGAAATGTCAAGGTATTTAGTAGATAATCTTTATCACTACATAGTATAAAACAAAGTCGCTTCCCTGTCTGTCTGTCCCTATATATGCTTAGATCTTTAAAACTCCGCAACGGATTTTGATGCGGTTTTTTTTAATAGATAGAGTGATTCAAAGGGAAGGTTTATATGTATAATACATGCATAATATAGTAGAGAAACACTGATAATTTTAGAGGTTTCTAATGTGATGTCGTAAATAAACACATTTTTTTGCGCTTACATTGTAAACGCTGGCTGAACCCGTCGAGATAGATCAAAATAATGTACTACAGTATTGTACACCTTAAAAAGGTCTACAAAAAAGTCCGCGATGGTATATGTCTATCTCTTAGGGATAACCCACAATTACCATTTTTATCCTATACTTTTACGAAAAAAAATATCAGTGTTTCTCCATTGCACCCGTGCGAAGCCGGGGCGGGTCGCTAGTTTTTTATATTTTAATGTAGTCGGAATCAGATCAGTTATTTTTTTTTTGTCGTATTGAATCCCGGGTTGGTAAATGTCACATGTCTTCGAAATTTGGTTCTAGGACATGTCGGTTTCCGCACTATGTTTTCCTTTATCGTTTTGCAGGGAACGCACTGTTGGGCAGAGAACGCACATGTCTTTTTGGGGGGGTAACCACTTAATGGAGCTGTGTGTACAACGGTTGACGTTTATTTTTCTTTATCTTAAATGATAATCCACAACTGAGAGCCATTTCATAAAGTTGTTTACCTTTTTAATAACTGCCAACCATATCTCTGTCTTGCATTGATATCAACTAAATCTTTGGTATCTGTTCACGTTCAAGGAAATAAAAATATAAGACTCATACATAAAAATGGGCGCGTGATACAAATTTGAATGCGGAATTCGCAGGGCTTGCGCGCGCATCTTTATGACATAATCGGTGTAAACGTGACGCGAATCCTGCGTAGCCATTGTTGTCGTTTTTGTTGCAAGCCTTTGTGATATTGGACAATTATACTGTTTGCGTGTAAACATATGATTACAGTGTGATGGGTAAATTGGATCCACCCTTTAGTAATAAATTGGAGACATGGAAAATCAATTACAATGTCTAGTTTCAGACACATAGATCAGATAACATTTGAAATCTTACAATGCAAAGTCCGTGTATATACTGGCTGATTTAATAATCCTACGATTATTAAACAGAAATCAGAATGTTTAAGCCCTCGCGCTCTCATGCACGAGGTTTTGATTTTAAATCTCGGCAAGTACTTACCAATGTGACATTTTCAATTCATATACAGCGTGTAACGGAAGGGGGGTATCAACCCTGAAGGAGGTGAATGTGCTCATGAAACTCAACAACTTTCCCCAAAGAACATAGGTCGAAATATGAAAAAAAAATTTGGCCCTCCCTTACAAAACTGACTACCAGCTGATTGATTTACTATGGGAGGGCCAAATTTTTTTTTCATATTTCGACCTATGTTCTTTGGGGAAAGTTGTTGAGTTTCATGAGCACATCCACCTCCTTCAGGGTTGATACCCCCTTTCCGTTACACGTTGTATACTTTCTGAGTTTATCTTGGACATAACCGACATCGGTGCAGGAAAAACATCGTGAGGAAACCTGGACTTATAATATAAGTCTGTAATCGCCAACCCGTCTTGAGCAAGCGTGGTGATCAATGCTCGCGCCTTCTCTGTATGAGAAAAGGCGTTTGCCCTGCAGTAGGACAGTAACAGGCTGATATTATTTAATGGTAGGTAATATTGTACAATCTTCTTTTGTGTCAATAATTCGTTTTATATGTTTTGGGAGTCAAATTTGGACACTTATTTGTGTCCCTGTCCTCCTTAAGATCGACCCTCGTAGGACTTCGGCACAGTATAAATATGGACAGTACAGAAACTACGAACAAACGATCGAAACGGCAGACTCACACAGCCGCGCGCATCTACGAGACCCTTAAGCGATAGTCGCGGGGCTGTGACTTTGGGCACAGTGGACAAACCAGGAAGTACGACATATCACACTTCCTTGTGGTCTTCGGTACCGCAGTCACATTTAGTTTAGCCAGTCCATTCTGTAAAAATCTTACCGCGAAAACTTTGTTGAAGTGACCTTCGAGTGACCTGTCATTCCACATGATGCTAGGGATTGATAGTCGTCAGAAGCCAGAAAGTCTGACAACCAGTCTTACCCAGTCACTGGGTTGTGGAGATCAGATAGGCAGTCGCATCATGTAAAATACTGGTATTCTGCTGCATCCGGTTAGACTGGAAGCCGACCCCAACATAGTTGGGAAAAAGCTAGGCAGATGATGATGATTACTGGCTACCTCAACTAAGTTTTAAAGGTGACATTTTTACAGAATTGATCCAGGCATTTATTTATATAACGATACTTATTCATCAATGCGCGGTACCACATAATTTTGCGATAAAATCAGTATTTACTCTTGTGAATGTTGCATGTTTTGAAGTAATTATTGTACTGTATTGTGTTCAGTATACAGCATTTAATGTGAAATTAATTTGAATTTTATTGCCTGAACTGTCGTGTAAATATTTTGTATGTTTGCGAAGGCACACATATTTTAGTACCTCTGTCGTCAGCAGGTGGTACTTGCAAAGATAATATTTGAACTGAAGTGACCTGGCGGTACAGGAGCGTGGGGATTGGCGCAAGAAAAGAGAGGTCTGTGCACAGTAGCAGGTGAAGTCGGGCTGATGAGGATGATGAGGACCTGCTGGGGGTGTTATGACAAAATCGGTACAGAGCGCAATAAACAAGGAACAGCTTTATTAATTATTATTTACCGCGACTTTGTCGGCAATCCAGGATGAAAAGTAGTACTAGTAGCAGCCTAAGTCCTACTCCAGCACCCTAATTGCGTAAAACACTATTACTCTCAATTTGAATAATTTTGAAGCATATTGCTAATCCTTTGCTCCATATGTTGGAAATATGTGTCTGCTCAACAACGTAAATAATGCAATGAATGTTGTTGAGCTTTCAAAATGAAACCATTGCTACTGATAGTGTGCAATACATTCTTTAGTCTGACTACAAATTAAATCTAACATTCCATTCAATACAGGCACGGATACAATTCGGATACAGACCTCCTCTCTGCAAGAGGTTTGGTCATTTGGTGGATGACGTGCATGTGACATATCTTCGTATTATTAGCTCTAGTCTAGGACATGCCGGTTACCTCACAATGTTTTCCTTCACAATTTTGAATACATATAAAGACGAGAATTTCGTAACAGCTGCTTCATACAAGTCAATTAACATAAAATGAAGAAGTTAACAATGACAGGTACTTAACCATTATTAGTATCAGGTCATCATTCATTAGGCCCCGAGCGAGTAATTATGGACCATATAAAGTGATAAATATAATTGGTTTAGTTGCAACACACAGTTTATCCTATTAGCACTTTGCGTGTATTCCCTCAGGGTTCATCATCATCATTCAGTTGAAAAACGTCCATAGCATCACAGAGGCCTCTCCCAAACATTGCCAAAACGACCGGTTCTGTGCTTCTAGCAAGAGCGGTTCCCCCGACCTTTACCAGCAGCGCTATTATGTAAAAATCTCACCGTGAGAACTTAGGTGAAGTGAGCGGGAAGTGAGCTCTGTCATTCCCTAGTGCTCACTTCACTTATGATTTCACGGTGAGATTTTTACAGAATCGACCTGCAGGCTAGGTTGTTTGTGGAGCCTACCATATTTACCTTTTTACCGAAAGGCCGATAGGTTAGTGGGGCTAACTACTAGCATCTTGGTGATGATGTAGAATGCCAAATGATCGAAGGACAAAATGAATATAGAAACGCTTGAGGACAAGAAACAAATTGGAAAGCCCTAAACAAAGAACGGGATAAAGTAGGCTTTAATGATGATGGAGATATAGCCGTAAGAGATCGAAAGGATGGGAACTGGGGAACCTTTGCTAAACTGGGGCACATCATGAATTAATACAATCATTTAATATGTGACTTGTAACGATGGAAGCGAGCCAGACTTCACAACTTCCCCATTGCCACGACCCACAATGGATACCGAGCATTAGGAAAGAACATCGTTTTTAGGGTTCCGTACCAAAATGGTAAAACCGGGACCCTATTACTCCCGCTCCGCTGTCCATCCGTCCGTCCGTCCGTCCGTCCGTCTGTCACCAGGCTGTATCTCATGAACCGTGATAGACAGTTGAAATTTTCACAGATGATCTATTTCTGTTGCCGCTATAACAACAAATACTAAAAAAACAGAATAAAATAAATATTTAAGGGGGCTCCCATACACCAGACATGATTTTTCTGCCGTTTTTATAGATAATGGTACGGAACCCTTCGTGCGCGAATCCGACTCGCGCTTGGCCGGTTTTTAAAGGCGTGAAATGCCTTCATTATCTGTATCTGTATCTGTTCACAATCTGCTCCCACTTAGAATAACATAATTATTTGCAAGTAATAATTACTAATAGTTTGTCGCACTTCTGCCGTGCGATTCTGTAACCATCTCACCGTGAATACTTGGGTGAAGTGAGCGTGGAGTGAGTCGTCAATAGTGTCAATCCCTAGCATCAGCATGACTCACAGCTCACTTCACCTTAGTTTTCACGGTGTGATTTTTCCAGAATCGACCGGCTGGGAGTTTTGAAAGATATTGCTAATCCATTGCTTCATATGTTTGAAAAATTCGTCTGCTCATCAACGTAAATAACTCAATGAATCTGGATGAACTGTCAAAATGAAACCCATTGCGATCAATTGACATTTTATGTGTCTTACGGAAGTACCCCGCAGGCATTTTTAGCTTAGATATTTGTTAATACTTATATAATAGTAACATATCTTGCACACTGTTGTAACCTATATAAAGCCTATTGTTTGGTTAGCTGTAAAAGAAAATCGGTTAACATGCCCATGGGAAGTTAAGTAGCCCTTTCGTAGTTAAACAAATGATGGGCCGGTGTTTTGTCTCCCGAGACTCGGTGCACCGTTGTGCGGGCTTGTTTGATATCTATTATTTTAATATAAGGCGCACGTGCCGCGGGCATTGTCTACCGTCTCTTGTTGGTCTTTTATGTAGAGACAATATACGCGGAACTAACTAGTATTGTTGTTATTTTATACGTGATTAATATAATTTGCGTATGAGGTAGGTATCTAACTAGCCCCTATGGTAGCAGTATGGGAATGTGAATCTCTCCTTTGAATGTTATGAATGTTTATTATAAATGTAAATTCAAATCGGAAGATGTTTACACAATTTTCATATACAATCGAGTTCGAAAAGTTTGCAGGTATGTATACAAACAATTTCACCGAAGAAAGATATAGGGCATCTTATTTGGGATCGGCGCAACATGTCTTTTTCTTCCATACTTCTCTATTAGTCGTCACCGTTCTAACCACGACATCTTTCACACAGTTCATTCATCGGTTCATTGTGTTCCCCTACTCTTAAAGTAATCCACGTTCATGCTCAGAACGTTCCTCTCACGAGATTTTCCACACTCCTCCGTATTACATGCCTACACCATGACAACCGAAATTGAATTATGAATACAATTATAAAAATAACCTTCAAGCGATAGCGAGGCATTTGACTCCCCTCAGTGTATTACCCCTATTCTCCCGCGTCAGTTTCGCAACAATTTTCTACATAATTTTCATCATCATCATCATATCATATTTTTAGAGTCGGCTTCCAATCTAACCGGATTCCGTTGAATACCAGTATTTTACCTATATTAATATCATAACTTAATGTTTTTTTTTCTTTTATAAATCTGCAATTATTTGTTAAAAAGTCTCCGTCAAACTCAGAGGGATTCAAGTTATTCACATCTAAGATGTCAATATTATTTTACATTTAGTTAGCTTGTTTAATAAACCTAATAATTATATTTTAAGGAAAATAAATAGTCTTAAGTAATGTGAACAATGAAATGAAATGAAATGAAATTTACCTAAAAAAAAACCTTGAGTAATGGGGTGGGCCCATCTTACAGTATTTTGAGGCCCTTTCTTCATCTATATAAACTAATATAACAAATTGAACAGATTTGATGTTCTGTATGTTTGTTTGTTACGCTAAAACGCCTGAACAGATTTGAATGAAATTAGTCACATGGGTAGACCATGACCTGGAAGAGGACATAGGCTACTTTTCATCCTGGATCGCAGACGAAGTTGCGGGCAAACTCCACTGACGAAAACCGACTTAAATAATAATACTAGTTAACCCTGTCTTGCGGTCGTTTATATATTTTTTTGCAAATATCAAAGACTAGCAGCGCCCCGCGGTTTCACCCGCATAACTTTCGATCCCGAATCCCGAATTTCGATCGATTTCGATACGAATAAATCCTGATCCCTCGGCAGTTTTGGTAATATATAGACATATGATTATTAGCCATTAATGAAATGATTAAATTTAATAGTATTAACTAAAAGCGATATATAATCGATTATAAAACAACGGCACATTATAAATCGGGCATCTGTAAGGGCAAAAAAGGCATAGATATAATTATATTAGGTCATTGGGATCAAATCCGTCCACAATAAAATTCAAATAAAATAAAAAGTGGTTTTGTTTCATTTTATATTTATAGCAACATAAGCTAGAGATAATCGCCTTTAGAATTTATAACTGCTTGCCAGCGCTCAGGTAATTTTCTAATGGACTGGTATCTTCCATCTTGGTTGCCAGCCTTTATCTCCTTGTCTAGGGCAGCGCGTAAGGATCCGAGGTCAGAATAAGCAAAGCCGCCTATGTTGCGTTTTAACTGATGGAAACACCCATAGTCACACGGACTGATGTCTGGAGAATAGGGCGGCTGAACCCAACGTTCAGTGCGGCGTGCACTCATCCACTCGTCCACAGCGTAGTGACGGTGAGGCCGAGCATTGTCATCCAACAGCCACACTGATTGCTTACGGTTCGGAGCCCAACTGTTCATCAAATTGTTTAAAAATTGAATATAGCGTTGGTGATTCATTTTTTCGTTGTGACCCAATATTTCATAATAGCAGATGCCGTTGTAATCCAACGCTAGCACCATCAGGAACTTAGGTCCAAACTTTTCTGCTCGTGCCTCTGTTGGTGGTGTTTCGTTTCCTGGTAAAGCCATTGTTTGGCTTGGTCCTTCTCAGGTTGTCGGTATGGGCTGATCCAGGTTTCGTCAATAGTTAATGTATGCTTTAAACGGCTTGGTTCCTGGTTATATGCACGTAAATTAATTTTTGCGTAGTCCACACGCTGATCCATCTGGTATTGAGTCAATTCGCGCGGTACCCACTTTTTGTTAATTTTGCGCATTTTGAGTATTTTCGTCATAATTTCATAACAAGTGGTTCTAGGTGTGCCAGTGTGAGCCGACAGTGAGGTAATTGACCAAGCTCGAGACTCTTGGTAAACAATTTGGATTACCTTCAAGCGTTCCTTATTTTCAGGTCCAGATTTACGGTCACCTCTACGATGTTCCGAAACATCATAGTTGCCAGCCCTGAAGCGCCGGCACCACTCTTTCACTGTAGTTGGAGAGAGTGCATTAGACGTCATCCACCTGACCAATCTTCGATGGGCTTCGGCCGCTGTGAGGCCCTCCAGAAATATAAACTTCACAATTTGACGCTGCGCGACGATTTCGATGGAGTTTCTTCCTTCTGTATTTACGTTCGAAGCCATAACAACAGTGATCACTGCAAATTCTGCCGGTCGATTCTGTAAAAATCTCACCGTGAAATCATAAGTGAAGTGAGCACTTAATAGTGTTAATCCCTAGCGAATGACAGCTCACTCCACGCTCACTTCACCCAAGCTTTCACGGTGTGATGGTTACAGAATCGCACGGCTGAACAACAAATGACCACGCTACTAGCCGGACAAATAATTATGAAGCAATGATTATTAACAATTGCATAATATATTTTTTTGAGCGGGCGGGTTTGATCCGAATGACATAGTAACACAGCAACAATTTATGGATCGGCAGAAGCACCATAAAACAATTAGCGGACATTTTTTTTTAGCATAGGACATATTGTTTGGTAATAGTGATACTTTTATATAATTACGTACGAGACAAATAAAATAAAGAAAAGGTGAACCTGCAGAAGACAACATATTTAGATTAACTTTTTTATTAATAACAGAACATGCTTCCGTAATAATAGGGGAGGCTTAATTATCAGCGATATTCTCGGAATGGTTTTTAGTGTGATTTTGCTAGATATGTCGGCCTCCGTACGAATAGCAAAAGTGGCCGAATCATCCGCTTCCTTGACCAAGACGGTCGCATTTCTGATCCATACGTATCTAAATTTATTGGCTTCGCGTCGCATCCCATCGCGTCTCATTGCGTCGCATCCCATCGCATCGCGTCGCATCATATCCTATTGCGTCGGTTCGCATCCCATCTCATCGCGTCGCGTCTCATTGCATCGAATCGCATCCCATACCAGCTCATCGCGTCGCATCCCATCGCGTCTCATCCCATGTTTCATCGCAATCGGTTCAATAGTTTTTGCGTAAAGAAGTAACAAACGTGTTATTTATTTTCCGCTGCGCTGCGTGGGGCCACACCGGCCAGTTTTGTTTAGATTGACATTTTTAACCCTTAAATGGATAGTTATAGTAGTGATTTGCATCAACCAATCCAATGCCATATTTTCGTTTCCACAGAGCACGGGGATTCCCCAATTGTTAGAGATATTCAACTCATTTTGTTCCCAGTAGATTCGTTCTGATTACATAAAGATGTAAATTTCCACCAGGCCATTTAAAAAATTAAAAAGTATTTTTATGAATATATTTTTTTTAATATTTATCCTTACTATAGAGCTAATGTTAAGTCCAAATAAATTTAATTTGCTTAAAAAGTAAAAATCATACATTTAAGGGTTAAATTCGTAATATCGTTTGAATGGAATGACCGATTTGAATTATTCAAAAAGTAATCTACTGGTATTGAAACACGTCTAAACAGCCGTGCGATTCTGTAACCATCTCACCGTGAAAGCTTGGGTGAAGTGAGCGAGGAGTGAGCTGTCATTCGCTAGGGATTAACACTATTAAGTGCTCACTTCACTTATGATTTCACGGTGAGATTTTTACAGAATCGACCGGCAGGTCTTGAATACGAAATGATTTACTTGGATAAGGATTAATACAAAGGTATGGATAACATGGTCTGATTTTGGTCGGCATTTCTATCAACTTTTAAAATGTAAAAAAATATTTATAGTGACATAACTACAATAGTTGGACGTATGGAATCGGGAAGTTTTTTGTAGATATCGATATGTTCTTTAATATTGTGGAACATTTTTTTTTTGTTCTATTATCAATAGTTTCCGCAGCGCATGCGATGAAAGACATTTTATGCCAATTTTTTTACACATTGGGTTGAACTATTGAAGTTTTAGTAGGGACCCCTATTTTTTTCTATTAATAAATATAGCCTATGTTAATGTTACTCAGGGATAGTTTAGCATTCTAATGGTGAAAAAAATTTTGAAATTGTCCAGTAATTTTTGAGTTTATTCGTTACACATACAAAAATACAAATCTTTTCTCTTTATAATATTAGTGTAGATAATACTAACGATTAACTTATCTAACCTATGTAAGCAGCGAATAAGAAAACCAGAAGTAAAAACGTATAAAAAGTGGTAAATAAGAATAAAAAGCAGAAGCACGCACCTTAAAGTTCTTTTAAGGATCTTACCTTGTTTATTGAGATTCGTAGAAAATGTATACATAATCTTATGTATTCTAATTGGGTACCTATTTATAAAAGTCGTGTGTTTGCATACGATTCTATCTGAATTTAGGTATACAGTGCATCAGTGTATGAACATGGCGGAGTAAATAAAGAAAAATAATATGATATTTTCAGGCCTTTGCCCAAAAGTGGGAAAAAAATATATACATTTTCAGGAAACGTCCTTTATTTGCATTATCAGCCTATAATGTTCCCGCTGCTGGGACACAGGTCTCCTCTCTGTGAGAGGGAATGGGCTGTAATCTACCACGCGGGCCCGGTGCGGGTTGGTACATCCTTTATTAAGTTATTATTAAATGAAGAAAAAATTACTTAACAAAAATAATTCATACACCTAATAAAGTACTGGTATTCAGCTTCAGCCGCTTCCGAGCCGATCCCAACATAGCCTAACTAGGAAAGTGCTAGGCAGATGATGATCAGCTTCGGAGATTTACGGATAGTGCGACATTTTCGCGGACGAGAAGGAGTAAACTTTCTTTACTTTTTTTTTTGTCCATCATGCCGACATAGTAAGTAAACAACACACTGTACCGCGGTTTGCGAATGAATAACAACGTATAGTTGCACATTAATACAATCTTGAAAACGAATCGGACATCATTAACTTTACAAAGTATTATTTAATACATTGTCGGTGAGTTGATAATGTCCTTGATTTACTGTATTTATACAATGTTTATTTATATGTTTATTTTTATAATGTTATTGAAATCTGAACTATAAATGTTATCGATTCTTTGTTGTTCATGCCCGCATCTAACATTTCCGCATTCCAAGGGTTCTTTTTTCGGTAATTAAGTGAAGTTTGCTTATTTTTATGTGTCGCGCATAAATGTGCAAGAACAGTGGCCCAGTGGTAACGGCCCTGACTTACGGGTCGTGGGTTCCAACCCAGACAGGCACTTTACTTTGTGTAAATAATTTCATCACCACTGCTCTCAAAACGGTGAAGGAAAACATCGTAAAGAAACCGGCATGTCTTAGAACCAAAAATTCGAAGACATATGACATGTACCAACCCGCACTGGGCCCGCGTGGTGCCCCCTCCCTCTTTAAGAAAGGAGGCCTGTGTCCCAGCAGTGGGAATATTATAGGCTAATTATGCATAAATGTGGTTATTAATACATTACTAATTGTTAGTCCTGACTCCATCATGGGCCTTCAGTGTTAAGATACTGATATTTTGAATTCCTTTTATTTATCTATAAAAATGTTTTGTACTCACAACTGTCATATAAGCCTCCTTTCTCATCGTCTGTGCCTCGCAGTAAACACCGATTAACAAAATCAAACATAATTTATTTAATAAACCCATTTTTAACTATCAACACTGAATCACGTTCCGAAAAAAAATGTGATTATTTAAAAATATCCTCTTTTGTCTTTAGCCTATTTTATTTAAAAAAAAAACTAATGTTCCAATTTCAAATGCCGCGCGGTCGCATCGCGTTCTCATACTCAAAAGTCGGCCGCCCATGCAGGGGTTTTTATCATTCAGCTTTTTGCACGCATCCTACGTCAGCGCTCGTGTCGAGAATACGATGCGTATGGCGGAAAATAGCAGCACGATATTAATTCATTGATCGCTGTTTGAAAAAACCGGCCATGTGCATATCGGACTCCTGGCTTGAGGATTCTACCTATTAGGATTAACAACAAACATTGTAATACATTCTTAGAAGTCAATGTTAACCTACGTATAAAATTGTCGTATCGAAATG
The DNA here is from genome assembly GCA_949629135.1 of Eremobia ochroleuca. Classification (NCBI taxonomy): domain Eukaryota; kingdom Metazoa; phylum Arthropoda; class Insecta; order Lepidoptera; family Noctuidae; genus Eremobia; species Eremobia ochroleuca. The sequence goes on along the minus strand of OX451385.1, from coordinate 1,123,914 downwards.
AAACTTTGTATCAATTTGTATGTATACCTAGTCCGGATGATAAAACTATAATTAGGTATCTTGGAGGTGATCTGACGATGGAGCCAGGAGGTGGATAGTGGAACTCTTCAGTGGCTACTAGTAAACCCCTCGAGTTTGAGCTCACATGATTTGTTTTGACGAGTCCGCCGAGGTAACGAGGGTCTGGTAATGGAGCCAGGGAATGGATGGTAGAACTCTTTAGTGACTACTAGTAAACCACTCGAGTTTGTTTGACTGGTTTTAAAGCGTGTTTTTTTCAAACTACACATTTTAATTATTTCTATCAAAAACGTTCAAAATTAATATTTGTGTGTCTGTCTGTTAGTGTTCGGATCTGGTTTTTAGAATAGAATAGAATACTCTTTATTATGTACACCATACAAATTACAGACATAAATATAGAATTTTTACATTGGTGACATAATGAGCGGTCTTGTCGCTAAGAGCGATCTTTTAAACAGACAGCCTTTGGATGGATTGAAAAGGGAAGGAGAGACAAATACTGTAATTAGTCTGTGGTGTACCTTTTACACGATACAATGAATACATACATAAAGTATAATAACACACACACACAAAACACAATGTACTAATCTAAAGAAATATACACATATAACAATAGACATGAAACAGGAGTAAAGAAAATATAATGATGCTGTTTAAGGAGAGAAGTGCTTTTTTATCATAATTTTAAAAGTGAACAAAGATTGAGCACGCCTTCCCGACACGGGCAAGGCATTCCACAACCGTACTGCTTGAACTGTAAAGATTTGTCATAGAAACTGGTGGAATTCACCGGCATATCTAGTCTCAGGTTTTTCGATGACCTCAATCTATTATGTCATGAAGGAACTTAAAACGTTCGTTAAGATAAGAGTTCACTAGGGGTTTAAACATTTAATGGTTATTAAAGTTAATGATTCTATTAACTGGAAACAAGGTGTGATGTATGTTATATGTACTTTTTATGATAATATGGTTTATTTTCATTATTAAAATCGTATCGGTTCCCGAATTGACCGTACTTTACAGTGGACTGACTTACATACCTAGTTCACCGAACAGCGGGTTCATCCAGCCAGATATAGGCTACAGGGACAAATCTAAGCACGGAGTAATTTCGGCCACAATATTCCACTGATCGTGATGGGCACTTTGAGAACTTTATAACCGCAGCGGGAATATGCGTCTAATTAAATGCTAGCAACACTTTTGCTTATAATTTCGTGCGGAAGAATGAGTCGGGATCGGGAAAGGCCCGCTTGCATGGCTCTCAAGACTGCCAAACAGCTGCTGGTCCTAAGATTCATTCCACCTTTAAGTTAGTTTATTGGATTTTTATGATGAAGGAGGAAACGCAGGTGACTAAAATAGTGATGAATATACATAAATGTTGATGGATGGAAGGGAGACGCAGACCATAGATGGATGGATTATGTGAGGGTGAGGAATGATATGAAAGAGGAGGGAGTGAATAATCTCGTGACGGTTGACAGGGGAGAATGGAAAAAGAAAACTTGTTGCACCGACCCCAAGTGACATGGGACAAGGGTAGGAAGATGTATAATCCGATCCAGTCTGTCCCTTGCTGCCCTTCCCCAGCGACGTTCTAAGCCGAAGTCCGTGCCCCGTAGTGGGTGCTCTTAGCGTGTAGTCGCTTAGTTTGTTTAAGTTTATATGCTGTGACTGGAAGCCCTAATTGATTGAGGCACCCACAGGCGAAGCCGGTTCAGCTAGATGCTTAGAAGGCTGTTGATGCTATGATGATGGTTGGGTTTTTATTCTTATGTTTTTCGTAATTGTCAATACTAGCCTGAAATTGAAGCTTAGATACCAATGACATGGGAATTAATACCGTCACTGGACGAATAAGGTGACTTCGGCATTAAAATTTTGTTATGATTAAAAGTTGCATTGCAAAGTTCTCAGGATAGACACAGAAGACTATTGTTATCCAGCATCAAGTCTTTATTTTAATACTTATTGTATGTAATAGTTAACGTTTTCTTTGTGAGTCCATTCAAACAATTATGGTAATAAGGTCTGCCATGTGCACAGTCAAACGCGTTCGGACTGTAAATGCGTCTCATTGTTGTACTTAACATGTTTTACGGTTGTAAATATTTGTGGGGTTTCAAAGTAAACATAGATTGTGGCTTGGGTGGTCCTTTATAGCACGTGGTCTTTGAGTACAAAATATACTTAGAACAGGTACATCAGAAAGTAGATTTATTTTTTAAGAAATAATTTTACGCCCTGTGGCTGTAAGAGTCGTGGAGGATCAAAGAAACGATGAATTGACTGTGTGAAAGTTGATACGGTTAGAAATCGAGATGACGACTAATAGAGAAGTATGGAATGAAGAGACATGATGATGTAGAACTTTATGCTGGCCCAAAGTACACCTTAATCGCGGTTCGTCGTCATCGACACATTCTTGGTAATTATCCTATTTTGAGTCAAGCGGATAAAGATGAAACCCCATTATAATTTAATTAAAATTCAATTAATGCCACTAATCTTCTAAAAATAAACCTATGGAAAATTCAAAGTAAACACCAGTCGTTCACCTATAATTAGTGAGTCATCAATCACTTAAATTGATGTACCTATTGTTTCTCTATTTTTACTTCAGATACAGGCTATCCCTAGTTTAGGAGACAGGATTTAATTTTTTATGTTAATATAGACAAATGTTTTTCTCCCCTTGTGTCCATTGTTAGTTGATTAAGTCTTAGCATGTAACTTCTATACAACCTGTGTGTATGTCTTTGAATCAATAAACTTATTATTATTACTATTATTATTATTTTTATTATTACTTAACTGACCCTTTTGCCTTCTCAGGTCGTGCTGGATACAAAGTAAACAAAACAGATTTTAGAATAGTACCTGTAGTTTACAGAGTCGTGCTGGTCTATGATTGTACATTTTATTTATATCAAACTAGCTGAGCCGGCGAACTTCGTACCGCTTCAGAATCAATAAGAACGAATGTATGAGAAAATTAATTATGTTCATTATATTTTTTCGTGCATTTTTCTCATGTTTTAATAGTTATTCTGCTATTCGGGGCGGAGACAAATCCTTCAAATCAATGATCATAAAAATCGGTCCAGTCTTTCTTGAGTTATACATTGTTTACCGACATTGTTTTATTTATGTTTTGTTTTCTGCTACTTTGAACCTTTATTAACAAGTTGTTGTTAGATTTCTCTTATCAATTATTATTACACTCTAAATTAAGGTTACTACCATTAATTTTGATTTTATGAGATTAATACTGTCCATATTGCGTTCATCTCGCCATTTTAAACCGACTTAAAAAAAGGAGGTTCTCAGTTCGTCGGTATCCTTTTTTTTATGTATGTTCCCCGATTACTCGAAGACGGCTAAACCTATTTTAAAAATTCTTTTTTTGTTTGAAAGGGTATACTTTCCAGGTGGTCCAATTGTCATCAAGTCAGGATCTGATGATGGGATCCTGGAGAAATCGAAGGAAATCTTCAAATATTATAGGCACACCTATAGAGATTTGGGTATTTTTATAGGAACTCGTGCATTTGCTCTCGGAAGGCACCATTTGGTGAAGTGGAACTGATGATGAAGACCACAGATGGCCACCGGAACTACTCAATAATAAGTATTTCACGGGTTGCGATTCGATTACTTTAATATGGTTGGTAAGCAATTTATGCTTGTCACAAAGCGAATGGTGAAATGGAGCTGATGGTGAAATACCAGGAGAACTCCTCAACAATTAACATCCCTGCATCGGGAAAAGCAATATTTTTAAAAGGCTATGAGCAAGTTGACATTAGGCTATTGTAACTTAGATAAATTATAAACAGAACCATTAAAAAGCGAGAAATAAAAAAATTAAATGACATTTTACTGTAGGGAGTTTAAGCTAGGTAGCGGTCTACCTTCCGTCAGAAATGAGATTTCTTAATCGTTGCATTTCTGCTAATGCTCGTTCATCGTGGGGTTTATTTAATAGTTTAAACGGTTCTAAATCAGATAGAGCTATACCTTCTAAAGTCTTCACTCTGCTGAGAGGTGCGTATATTTGTCCCTTCTCTCCTAAACGCTCAACATCACCATATCCTCTAGTTGCTTGGAATGGTTGAATAAAATGGAAACGAAGCCATCAGCATCTTTTAATCCGCTACCTATTGTCTCGTCATCAAACTTAATAAGAACAGCGTCTGGCATTTGCATGCGCTCCCTCGGAACATCAGGACGGCAACCAGTCGGTTATCTTTTAAAGTGAAAGCACGTGAACATATCCGTCAGAAGTTGGCCGTAACATCCCAGCTCTGATTTGCTGGATTCGTTTACTCCTCTACCGATATTTTTTCTACTGACAGTTCATTTTGTTTATATGTATGTATATAAGGTCCCATTAAAATAGTTGGACAAATTTTAATACAGCGTTCAGTACGTCTAACCAAAGATATCCAAGCAAAAAAAACAATGATTAAAGTGATTTTATTTTGATCGAAAATAATAAATTGTTCGGCACCACAGCCGGCACTCTAGAATAAACCCATCCTTATGGGTAAGTACTTGCACTCGGGCGGCCAGTACTGTTAGGGCCGACACATATGGCGAGGTGTCAAACAAAAATCAACATTGTGAGCCTTAAAATAAAGTCGAAAATAAATAACCTAAGACGCGCAATTTGAAAACAGGCTAATATTGGGGGTGAATAAACTTTCCTTGAACACATGATTATGAACCGTCTAGGTACGAAAAGAAAAGATTCTAATTTCCCATCACACTTTACCAGGCTTTGGACTGTCTAATTGCGTGCTGAACTGTTATCAAAGTATTAAAGCAAATGCAGAAAGTTGTAAACAAACAAGCGCGCAGTGGATACAATGTAGTGTTATGAATCTTTTTTATTTATTTAAAGTTCGATAACAGTAAAACACTGAATCAGTCATGGTTAAAAATTAGAATCAGCCCTATTTACAATAATTAATATAAATACTACTTACTCTACGACGATAGGTGGATAGGTACGTAATTACATTCATTGTTGAACGTGCCTACCGTTTTGAGCGATGCACTTGCGAGCGCGTTTAATTTCTTTGCACTATTAAAAGAGTGTCACTTTCACTTTTTATTGTTTCAAATGCGAGGGTGATTCGCGTACATAGCTCATTCACGCTGGCTATTAAGTGTCCATTTTCACCGTACAATAAATCTTTAGCACGACCCCAGAAATAAAAATCAAGCGGAGTCAAGTCCAGGCTCCTAGCAGGCCACGGGACAGGACCACCCCGACCAATCCACCGGTCTCCGAACCGAGAATTGAGATAGTCTCTTACGTTTCCAGCGAAGTGTGCTGGCGCGCCATCATGCTGGAAGTAGAGGTCACGCCAGACTACCAGGGGTACATCTTCTAACATTGTTTCAACATCGTTACGTAACAAGTCTATGTACGTATTATTGTTTAAACGGTTAAGAAACAGGCCCTAAAACTTTATTGTCTAGCACTCCTACCCACACATTTACACTAAACCGTGTTTGGTAATAATCCGGTCTCACTTTATTTGGGTTAATAGTTGTCCAGTAATGGGAATTATGTATGTTAAATAACCCAACACGTGTAAAAGTACATTCATCAGTCCAGAGAATGTGACGTTGGGGTTGTTGCAGTAGCCACCTACAAAATGTTAATTTGTTCAGTTCTTGCACACGAGTGCAATGATATGGGTGGTGGCCTTTATCACGAAGGAGCTTCTTCCACACGTAAAAATCGCTGACGTTGAATACACGACCGGCATCGGCAGTGCTCGCCGTGGGGTGTATTCTAAAGAAATCTAAAACGTCTTCTTCAAGGCGCACCGGATAGCGCGGTCTTCCTGCGTCAACCGCTGGTGGCATGAAGGTGCCACATTCACGATGGCGCTGTACTGCTCTCAGGATTATGGTGAGGCTCGGCCGCCTTCCAAATCTTTCTTGATAAAGGATTTGGGCTTGTCGTAAGCTTTCGTTGCACTCACGATAACACAGGACCATTTCCAAGTATTCTTGGTTGCTGTACGCGTAATAAGGCATTGTTGTCGATTGTGATAACTACGTAACAACACACACGCAGACTTTCATGTAACATGTTCTGTTGGCTCGGTTGCGCGACGAAAACTGAAATGGCTTCATTGTCAATTTGTCATATTTTACGTCAGCGGCCCTTCGCCCCGGGCATCCCCGCGGTGAAGGGCTATGTTAAAGTGAGATGGCATGAGTTGAACAATGAAACCGGCGGGTGGTGACATGGCCACGTGCGCCTGGACCATTATTTCGTAGAATCAGAATTTATGAGATAGCAGACATGGATGTGTTTATGCATTGGGTAACCAAAATGTTTAGTGCATTTTCGCTAACTGATTTTTTTTTTTTTTAAAGTATCTAATGCATTTTTCTTATTTTTTTTTTACCATTGTCCTTATTTTGGTGGTCTGAATGATTTGTAAAAGTTTGTCCACCTATTTTAATGGGACCTTATATATCTATCTATCTATGCATTATTATTCATTCTTGTATTTTATAGTAATATCCTAGCTATTTATCCCGTATGTGGCACCTGCCATATTTTGTCTTGGCATCACCCTAAGGTTGACTGGTAGAAAATGCCTCAGGCATTAAGTTCGCCTTTGTACGGTATTTTTTTTTTATTGTGCATAAAATTTTAATAAATAAATAAATGTCACCTTCTTCCGACTGATCTCTTCGTAACGCCGGCCATTTGAATCCTTTCACAACACCCATAGTCCCATTCACGAGCCCATCCGAAAGTGCGATATTTCGTCTTAACATAACGCGAGATTCGACAGCTAATAGTATCATCGGTAACAAACCACCGCAGTCATTAACGTCACTGGAAATAATGTTATCCGGAGGTTTTTGCCGTAGGTTGCTGCTTCACGTGATTCATCAGTCGCGTGTATCTTGAACATTCGGTTGAAAGATACTTTATGCCATCTAATGCACCACTGCTGAACTAATAAACGAAGCACTTTGAAAACCTTAAACAGTAACTAATGTTACGTCGTGGTTTCTCGTCGAACAGTCCAGCGTTGGTTCAATCGTTTTAAATCTGGAGACACAAGTTTTGAAGATAAGGAACGTTCCGGACGACCCTTGAGCATCGACGACGACGCATTACTCTGCTACATCAAAGCAAATCCGGAAGCAAGTACGCACGAGCTAGCCAGAGAACTTGGCTGCACCCAAGCATCAATAGTAAATCACTTACTCAACTTGGGATACAGGACAGTTCTAGCTCAATGGATACCACACCGTCTCACCGACGATAATAAGAACTGCCGCGTGACCATTTGTCAGTCTCTGCTACTTCGTCATCATCGCAAAGAGTTTTTAGAGGATCTTGTGACGGGGGATGAAAGCTGGATCTTGTATGATAACAGAAAGCGTCTAGGCTATTGGCTTCCAGTCGGAGAAAAACCGCCACAGCATCCGATTGATCCTCACCCACAAAACATTTTGTTGTGCTGTTTCTGGGACGCAAAGGGAATGCTGTTTCACAATTTTCTCCCTGCAGGCACACGATCTCCTCTACATAATACATTGAGAATCTCCAGGAATTATCAAAAGCTATAAGAGAAAAACTGCCAAGACGCGCAACTGTCCACCTTCTCCACGACAACGCGAGACCCCATGTCGCAAAGCCAACCCACAAAACCATCACCGAACTTCACTGGAATACCGTTTCTCATCCACCATACTCTCCCGACATGGCGCCATCTGACTACCATTTGTTGAAACATTTAAAGGCATATTTGAGAAACAAAACTTTTAAAAACGTCGACGGTCTCAAGAAGGATGTGTTCATATTCTTCGAGTCACAGCCGCCGTAGTTTTGGGCAAAAGGAATAAACGACTTGCCGGCTAGATGGTCCAGTGTCATAGAATTAGATGGCGAATATATTGTTGATTAGAAATTTTGTGTATAAGATATATGAATAAATTAATTCTACTGAAATTATTGCTACAAAACTTTTTTATCAACCTTATATTTGTGACGGCTTGTTGAGGTTTGGCAAGCGTGTGGATCCGGCTTAACATAACATTCTACGAGTACAATACTATTGCGTAATTTAGAACTTTATGGAAAAAACATTATGAAATAAAAGATGTTGAATTTTTTTTTGTCATAACTTTTGCGCCAACCAGATATTTTCTTTGTTTGTATCCTTGCCCCTATTTTTATTAATTACATATTCGAGATAAAAAATATAATCACGATTGTGGGAGGAACGACACAGGTCCGTTACTGACAAAGCCCGCAGGCGATCTGGGCGGGCATAAGAAAGTGACAGAGTCAATTACTTCCACATGCGAAAAAAGAGATCGCAACAATGCGCTGGAACCAAAATAAAACAACGTAAGCGCCAAACCAAATAAAAATTGTTTAAAAATAAATTAAGCTACAGCCTTGGCCAAAAGTATTAGGCACCCCCATAAAACACGTGCTACTAATAAAGTATAGCAAAAACAAAGCTATCTGTTAAACAATAGCCCATGAGGTGAATACAAATGTTATTTAAAACCATAAATAAGGAATTTTGACGTGCCATAAAACACCTGGTCCGCAATTAGTGGGAAATGGCATTTAATGACAAATATTTCTTTTTTTTTCTCAGTCTTCTTTCGCTGTTCATGGTGTCAAGAAGCTAGTGTGTGTTATTTATTTGTCAAGTAGAGGCTGTCTATTTTACGAAATGCCTAAACAAAATGAACTTTGTATAGAAAAACGGATAAAAATCCAGATTCTACACGAAGAGGGCAAATCCCAGGTAGAGATCGCCAAGTTGGTAAAATGTTCTCGATGTGCGGTGCAATCTGCTCTTAAAAGGTTCGCGGAGACTGGTTCTCACACAAACAGAGTGAAAACGGGCAGAAAACGTGTCACTACTGAGCGTCAGGACAGAAAACTGATTCGTGACTCTCTCAAGGACCGCAAAAAAACTTCTTCTGAACTTGCTGCGGCTCTATCGGAGAACATTGGAAAGCCGATTAGTTCTCGAACGGCAAGAAGAAGACTCACAGAAGCGGGCTTAAGAGGCTGTAAAGCCAGGAAGAAGCCTCTGCTATCCGAGAATAACAAAAAGATCCGCTTAGAATGGGCTCTACGACACCAACATTATACCGAAGAAGATTGGTCCAATGTTGTATGGTCCGACGAATCGAACTTTGAGGTAAGTTTTTATATCATCGGTATAAAACAACAACAACAATTACTAATTAGTTCATTAACTTTTGTAAGAATTACAACCAATCTAACATGGGTGTTTTTTTTTTAATGTTTTTAGGTATTCGGAACGCCGGGTGTGACGTTTGTGAGGCGACGTGTCGGCGAGGAATACCATCCAGATTATGTGGTACCTACCGTCAAACACGGAGGCGGCAGCATTATGATCTGGGGCTGCATGGCTGCCGATGGGGATGGCGAAATGTTTGTTTGCGAAGGCCGCATGAACAGTGAAAAGTACATCAATGTGCTAGAAACTGTGTTGATGCCTTCGTTGGTGCGTATTTTCGGTGGCACCAACTTAGACGGCGTCAAATTCCAGCAAGATAATGCTCCATGTCATAAATCGGCGACCACGATGGCTTGGTTTAGAAATAACAGCATTGTCTTGCTGGACTGGCCGACGCAGTCTCCAGATCTGAACCCCATCGAGCATCTTTGGGGTATACTGAAGCGCAAGATACGGGAGCATAGCATTACATCAAAGGCAGCGTTAAAAAATGCCTTAACAAGTGAGTGGGATGCCATAAGTCCTGATGAGTGCACAAAGCTCGTACGCAGTATGCTCCAAAGGATTGCTGCGGTGATAAAAGCGAAGGGTGGATCCACTAAATATTAATATTTTTTATTGTTTTAATAATATATATAAACATAGACAGCAAAATTAGTTTTATTTTTCATCCCAAATGTGTGTAATGCAATCATTTGTAGGGTGCCTAATACTTTTGGCCAAGGCTGTATGTATCAAAAATTTGTTCAGTCAGAGTTTTCAATTACCTATTACGCATATTTTGAATGCAATTTCGCAATGAAATTAATTAGGATTTTAGAATTACAGGAGAAAATATAAAAAAGTAGACGTCTTTTCGGAATTAAATTCTATCGAGGAAATTTGAAGCAATTGCGTTTTCCTTCAGTCAGAGTCTTAATCAAATAGTCAATAAACATATAACCAAAAATCAAATCCAAACATGCTGTAATAGTGAAATAAATGGATTCGAAAAAACACCCAATTTATTTTGATATCGCCTTAAGAAGTTGGTGGTGTGAAGCCCCCCTTGCCTCGGATAGCACGTAAAGCCGTTGGTCCTACTCCTGATCTCTCTCCGGTTGTGTCGGATTGCCGTCCCATCGGACTATGAGACTAAAGGAACAGAGAGTGCACCTGTGTTTACGCACACTTGTGCACCTTAATATCTCTTGCGTACCTGGCTAATTTCCGTTGAGATTGGCCACCGTGACTGATATCGGCCGGGAGGCGAACACATTAAAAAAAAAAAAAAAACTAAACAAAAACTTTTCAATTTAAATGCCTAAACGAGAGCAATTATTGTAAAAATCGCAATTTCCTGTAAATTACCATCAGCTCAAGGGGGCTCTTTTGTAACTCGACATAACGTGGCCTCTGCTTATTATTTCCAATTGGACAAGCTTATTTCAGTGTCTAGCCTATAGTACTTATTTAAATCTGTTATACTTCCGCTGTCCATTGTCCTTTATCGTTAGGTCTAAATGAATTGGGGCTTTGTTTATGAACACCGTTGTTATATTGTTTCTTATCCGATTATAGTAAAGACAAATGAAGGTTATGGTTTTAACAGGCTATGTAAAATTCGCAGTCATGCGTAATCTGTTCGATTTATCTTTAGTCATTAATTCGGTACATCACGTGTGACTCCGGATTTTTGTATTGTTTATAGATTTTTAGCTATCGTTTTAGTTTTTAACTTATTTTTTATCTGGGACTTGCCCTCGGTATGTGCGAGAAATCAAGGACATGGTGTCTTGATCTGAGAATTAAAATAATTTAGGGGATGCGCTAAGGTAACCCGCGAAATCACTGTTTTGACGTAATTTTTTATCGTATTATTTATTTTTGTTTCGGCCGCCATTATGTTGCTAAGACACACAGAGCCACGAGCGACAAAATTTAGAACTAAAATCTACAATCTGACTTTTCATTTCACGCTGTTTTACAAAATCGCTAATCGTTGACCCGCTGCATTGATCAATACAAAACTTTTGTGCGATCCTGCCTGTTCAAGTTCAGTAATTACGGAACGTTTTACCTATTGGACTTCCTCCTTTTTTGAAGTAGGTTAAAAATAAAACCCTTCATCTTGTTCCAGGTTGTGAAAGATGCGAGCATGTCCCCTGGAGCGCCGTCCAGCTTGGAAGCTGAACGGACGGAACTCCTGGGCTCCCTGACCACGCAGCAGCAGCAGAGGACCAGCGCCAGGGTCATCAAAAAGCTCCGACTGGAACCGCCTGTCGAAAGGGATAAGAGATGTGGGAAGAAAGATGGGTGTGATGGTGAGTTTGGCAATAGGCGCTGACAACACACAGGGTGGCAGGAATATGTGGGTGGCGTGCAAACTGTTACTACGAATTCAATGATTTTAGCACCCATAATCAGCCTATAACGTTACCAATGCTAGGACACAGGCCTCCTCTCTGCGAGAGGGAGTGGGCCGTAATCCACGACGCAGGCCCAGTGCGGGTTGCCGAATGTCGCTTGTCTTGGAATTTTTGGTTCTAAGACAAGCCGGTTTCCTTACGATGATTTCCGTTTTGAGAGCAATGGTGATGAAAATACATAAAGTAAGTGCCTGTCTGGGTTCGAGCTCACGACCTACAACTCGTAAGTCGGCCGAAACTCTAGTTCTAGACCCACTAGCGTTGAAATTTTCCGGCAGTATTAAAAAAAACCCGCCCAAGTAATTGGTTTATTTATATGTGTATAGAAAGATAGATTAGGTAGGCTTAATACATTCGTGTCTGTGAAACCATGGAAATACACATACAACATTTCAACCCAATCGATCAAGGCGTTTAGTAGTTGACATACCTACAGCAGCGCCACCTACCGGGTCCAATTGTATTTTTAAAATAATTCAGGAAACCATCGAAATACCTATATAAAATTTGAAGCCGTTCAGAAGTTATGTGAAAAAGATAAGTACGGAAGGATAATTCATACTACCTGTTGTCCTATTACCCGTTTTCCCGTAGGAATGAAGCATTTTCCCGCAGTAAAAAGTAGCCTATGTTCATCAGGGATAATGTCGGCTTCTAATTGTAAAACAATTTTTAAAATCGGTCCAGTAGTTTCGGAGCCTATTCAATACAAACAAAAAATATTTCCTCTTTATATTAGGTTGTCTCATGAGTTCTTGCCATATTTTATTTTACTCGAATTTTCTCGTATTTAAACTAAAACGAATTCAAGAAAGTTCTAGATCTTTCTAGTAAGGATGAGTATCTTTCATGGTGAGGGTATAAATAGGCGCGAACGCAACGCAATAATTAGTCTTTAGTGAAAATGGATCAGCGTCAACTGCGAGCTATTATGCTATTATGAGCATCGACTTAGTCTCTTCAACAGAAACGGCTAAACAGATTAACACTGCATTTGGACCGGGTATTACTAGCGATCGGACTGTTCGTTTCTGGTACAAGCGTTTTGACACCGCTGATATAAGCTGCGAAGATCAACCTCGCCCAGGCCGACCAACCAGCTTCGATGAAGATGCTTTGCGTCACGAACTTGAGCTACATCCAGACTATAGTACGCGTGATTTAGAGAAGGCGCTTGGACAATCCCACGCGACGATAGATCGTTATCTCAAATCGATGGAATATCGCAAAGTGATGTCATGCGTTAGCGGACCATGACCGGGCCGTTCGTGTGGCCATTTGTCAAAGTTTGTTACTTCGTCCGCACAGACGAGACTTTCTCAAGGACATTATTACATGTGACGAGAGCTGGATACATTATGAAACTAACACGCATCCTGCCTATTGGTTTCCTCGCGGGCAAAACCCACCAGCCCAGCCTAAACTTAATGAACACGGTCGTATTGTCTGTTTTCTGGGATTGGCAAGGAATTATTTTCTGGGCACTCCTCGAATCTCATCAGACTATTAACGCCAATCTGTATACGCAGCAGCTTCGCAAACTAGCAGATACGTTAAAAATTAAGCGGCCAAAACGACTTGGAGTCCAACTTTTGCATGACAACGCACGACCTCATTGCGCCAAGTTCGAGGAACATACACAGGCACAAACAGTTCGAGGAGCTAGGATGGCTGACTGTTCCACATCCACCGTATAGCCCGGATCTTGCGCCTTCAGACTTTCATTTATTTCGAGCTCTTAAATTTCATTTACTAGGAAAAAAATTCGAAAAATCTGGAAGTATTAAAATTGAACTTGAAAATTGTTTCGAGTCCCAGCCTGCCTCATTTTGGGAGAACGGTATTCAAATTTTGCCCAGTAGATGGCTGACTGTTGTTGATAACGAGGGAGACTATACACCGTGTAACGTTAAATGCGCAAAGCAAAACCTCAGACATCCCAACTGATTTTTAATTCAAATGACCTATTTCAGAGAGAAAATAAGTCATTAAAAAATTGTAAAGGTTTTATGTGCTGTTTTAGTTTTACTGGCCATTCTGATCGTTTCTTGCGTTTGTGACGACGCTTTGTCGAGGGAGGAGTCGTCACCGGGCCGCTGCGCCGCGCTGACATTGGGTTGCTTGACCTATTGATAAATAGACACGGCAACGTTTTTAATGAAGATTTTTCGAAACATTTGACCTATATTAAAAAGTGGTTCAATTAATTCTGCTCGTTACTCTGATCAAACTATTTTCAGGTTTTGCGCATTTAACGTTACACGTTGTATAACGTTACACGTTGTATTATTAAATGTGTTTTTATTAATAAAAAAATATTAATAATAATTTGTTTTTTAACTGGCAATAATTTATGAGACAACCTAATAATATTAGTGTAGATTTTCCGCATGTAAAGTTGTTAACCCACCTGGAATAATAATAATAATACCAGCCTACTACTGTCCCACTGCAGGGCACAGGCCTCTTCTCGTACAGAGAAGGCACGAGCATTGATCACCGCGCGCGCTCACGACGCGTTAAAATAAGTCTGTAATCGCCAACCCGTCGTGACGGGTTGGCGATTACCTACAGACTTATTTTAACTGTACGTCCAGGTTTTCTCACGATGTTTTTCCTTCACCGATGTCAATAATGTCCAAGAAACTCAGAAAGTACATATCAATTGAAAAAGTCACTTTGGTACGTGCCCAGATTTGAACTCACCTAGAATACCTACCAAAAATAGGTAACCTAGAATATTTTCTTTCTTATTTCCAGACATCCCAGAATGCGAGACCCCGAGCAAGATAGACGAAAAAGAGCTGAAGTTCCCAACCGTGAAGCAACGAATGCCCAAAGCGCTCTGGTCCACTGACGAGAAAAACTTATTTTTCGAAGCACTCAACGAGTATGGGAAGGACTTCGACGCTATAACTGCCTACATCTGCGCCAAGATGAAGAAGAAAGGCATGCCGGATGTCAACCTGAAGACCAAGACACAAGTCAGCCATTTTTACTACAGGACCTGGCATAAGCTGTCGAAACATGTGCATTTTGATGAGAGTAAGTTTCGTTTTTTTTTGCGTTACTTGGGTGTCTGCCTCGTTAGTCCAGGTTCGCACGGTCACGTTTTTCCCGCGGTAATTGTTTTTCACGCACTGGATTTTCATTGCTCTGCTTAGCGCCGTGAGTTGAAAATCCAACATTGTGTTTTTGACGTCATCGCATTCCAGCACGTCAACGTGTTGTCGTGATGGGATGCACTCTGTTGGATTCTGAATGCTCGAATCAACACCGAGAGTTGCAAATCCAGTGCGCGATAAAATCTCGCAGCGATTTTTTACGTCCGTGCGAACGTGGGCTTGGCATAGCAGTAAAATGGTCACTCACAGCAGCAGTCACTTTGAGTGCGGCACCGGAACCGGCGGGCCAGCTACCGCGAGCCGACCATGCACTGCGTTCCCTCTCCATATCTGCATCATCCTTCAAAGTACGCCTACATCTCGCCTCTGTCCTCCGCCTTCCGCATCCAGTCTGTACCAGCCACCTTTTTGAGGTCGTCTTTCCATCCAGCTGGAGGGCGCACAGTGGGCTGAAAATCGACTTTCATAGTCATGTAATACTTTTCCCCAAATGTCCACTTTTAAGACTGGAAAAGGTTTTGGAGTACTAAATAAAAAAAATTGGCATACTCCCCGAAACGGCAAGTAGCTCGATTCTTTTTTTTTTAATTGCTTAAGATTTAATAGTTTCAAAAATATTTTTGATCAAATGTTTAACTTGATTTAAGCTTTAAATCTACACAGACTACTTAAACGATGAACCCGATCACTATTTTGTATAAACACGCCACATGATAAAAAAAAATAAGTTTTATCAATTTCGTAATAACAAAGTACACGGTGGAAGAGTCTAGAGGTGAGTATAATGATATAATAATTTATATGTTTAAATCAAAGATTCTAATTTAAAAAAAAAAAAACTAAAAAACTAAGCGAAAGCCTTTGAATTTTACAATATTTACATGTTCTCCTGATGTTATTGTTTGTACAGCAAATCTTCTGATTAGTTCTTCAAGTAGTCCTGTCTTTTAGCCGTTTTGCCATCGTTGGTAGTTCCATGACCCTGCTTCACCATGTCAATTAGCAGGCCGAGTTCGATCTTGAATTAATTTCTTCCTTGCGTCCATTACATCTTGGTCTTCCATCTTCCATCAACTTGGTAACAGTTACATGAATAAGCTGACTGCAATCACTGTTCAAATGATCACCACTCCGTCTCTTCTTTTGCTTTGTCGCCAAGTCTTCAAAAAATTTCCTAGGGCGTTTCCTTTTCGTCATAGTACCAACTAATGATGTTAATGGCTCTTCTTCATAATAAGCGATAGATGTCGAAGCTTTCTGAACATTTTCTTTGATGCAACTAGGCCAGTCGACATTATTCTCAAGCCAGCTTCCATATACCTACCTTTCCATATGCCTCCATTTTTCGGTTGACAGAATTCCAACGCTTGTCCATTGCTCTTGTAAATTTCCGACAAAATTCTTTAAAAGTCACGCGATCTTCTTCAGATAAACTACACCCCAATCAAAATAACACAGTCTCGAATAAAAACTGATAATCGTTCATTTTTGCTAATTTACTTACTACCCTCACTAGCTTATTAATAATATTGCAACGATGTTAATTTAGTGTGATCATTAAACGAATTTACTTATTACACTCATTCTTTTATTAATAGCATTGCAACCATGTTAATTTAGCGTGATTGCACTGATTTACTCACTACCGTCATTAACTAATTGATTATTATATTACTTAAAATCGTCAAAATCAAAATCAAATTCAATATGTATTATTCATTAATTTAATTATTTTGCTCAGACAACAACGATGCACAGGTTAGTTAGGTACAAAAAAAAAAACTTAAAACTATGTTAGTGTCTTATAATTATAATTAATTGGCACATACAGTCACTGGCTGTAATGAGTCACTGCTGCCTAAAAAAAACCCGGGGTCCCATGGAAAAAACAGGGTGCAAAACTATAACCAACAACCGGCCACAAGTCCAGAGACCAGGCTGCTACTGAGAAGTTCTTTGTCATGACTCTCTACCACGCTAGTAAAGTCCGTTTCACGAAAGAAGTCCCGCGGCAATAAGTGAAACTAATTATCATTATCTAGTTACCAACATTCCTACAACCACCCTCCTACCTCGTACACCTTTCTTTATTTAAGATTGTGCATTTTAATAACCAGTGCCTGTAATACGATGTCGAGATACATAAACAAATCAATATTTATGATTCCGTCACGCGACAGTGGCGCCGCGTCTGCGAGACTTCTTTCGTGAGACGGACTCTAGTATAAACAGCCTGTAATGTCCCCACTGCTGGGACACCGGCCTCCTCGCTATGAGAGGGAGTGGGCCGTAATCCACCACGCGGGCCCAGTGCGGGACACAAGTTTTCGATTTTTTTGGTTCTAGGACATGCCGGTTTCCTCACGATAATTTCCTTCATCGTTTTGAGAGCAGTGGTAATGAAATAATTTACACAAAATAAAGTGGAAATATATGGGGAAGACCTGTAACGGCGGCGACACACCCATTTCAAATGGGTGTGTCGCGACCGGTACCACTGGGCCACAACTAATAATAATAAATAAATCATTTATTATGGACCAAACATTTTATAAAGTTTCATAAACCCACCAAACTGCGTAACAGTTTGTCGGTGGGATTAGCGCTCGTCTTGTTGTATTTATTTAGTTCAAATAGACACACAACAACTTAAAAAGTAAAAGCTATATACATCTACACTAATATTATAAAGAGGAAAGATTTGTATCTTTGTATGTGTATGCTTGTAACGAATAAACTTAAAAACTACTAGACCGATTACAAAAAAAAAAAAAAACTTTCATCCTTAGCACCCCACCCACACTACCACACTATCCCTGAGCACCACAGGCTATATTTATTACGAGATATTAAGGCTCCCACGATAGTAATAACTCAAACATTGTCGCTGTAACACTAACGTGAGACATGCACGTCGTCAGTTCAAAGTATCTAATAGTATCCATATTATTAAATAAATTATAATAGCTATATCCATGACTATACGGTACTTAAGCTATAAATTATATTCAATGTGACAAGCCTTGCTAATGGGACATCGGTATGATTACATGAGATGCAACGTCTTAATAACATTAAATTAATTTATTTTTTCACTATAATGCCGGCTTGACTGACATGTGAATGCCATCCGCTGACTACATAGTTAGACGTCTGTTTATTATGGGATGAAAATTACCTACGATATACAGGGTCCATTTTTGATATGGGGCAGTGAGAGCAAGTCCCTCCGTAGTAGGTGTCCTTGTTTCAGATAAATGCACCAGGTTTTTACAAGACAGATGTGAGTGGAAACGTCGGCAAGGACGCCCTAGAAAGACATACAGGGTCAAATTAAATTAGCTAGCGAAACTCCGCAGACGTGACGGGTATCGATGTGTGAATGCCGCCAAGTAAAAAAACTTTTTTATAAAAAAAAAACAACCAACTTCAAAAAAAATCACTAAAAAGTGAAAAATAACTTTAAGGAAGTCGGTCGGTGTCGTTGGTTCCGCATTTTAGTTTTTTGTCACCGACTTCCGAAATTAAAGTTATTTTTCACTTTTTAGTTATATCTACTCCAAACAAATTCATATAACACTACTTGCTATGTAAATATCAGTGACAGGAAGCTATTAAAACATCATCAATGTAAACTAAGTGGAAAAAATCGTACTATTGAAGCTTACTTAAAAACTACCCAAGCAAAGTTAATAATCTTTTAATTAATACGGGACCACCCCTGAGCATACCTTATCTATTAAAAAATGACAGTATTTTGCAAATCCGTCTATGACGGAGTTATACATGAAAAAAAATATATAAACCAAATTAAAAACCTCCTCCTTTTTTTGAAGTCGGTTAATTAAATCAACTCTTAAACAAAAAAGTCATGCCAGAATTTACTTGCAAGATTAGAGATACCTCAATAACAACTTTGACAGAAATGAGGGTGTACGGTGGTAAACTGAACACGTCTGCGTACTGCATCTGCGTTTATAGGGTACAGACGTGATGTTATGTTGTGCGATTGCGTAAACAATTCATACGAGTACATTTATGCGATAGCATCAATCGCGGTTGTTTTACTGGTATTTATTGAAGAGTTCCGTTGTCTGTCTCCGAAACTCATCACCAGATCTTTACGAAATTTAAATGGAACCATTTCGGAATAAACCTCTATCGAACAAAAAAATAATTTTACAAATCCATCCATATATGACGGAGTTATGCCCGAACATACATAAAAAAAAAAATTGATAACCTCCTCCTTTTTGAATTTGGTTAAAAATAAAAAGATTTCACAATTTTTTTGGGGGCAGCGACCGCTGGTAGGTTTTTTAACTGAAGTAGTTTTTTTTTTATCGTGTTTAGATATCGATATCCATCACGTCTGTGAAGTCTACACAAAAAACATTTTTTATTTACTGATATTTCATGTGACTACACACACCTGTAGGTGAAAAAAAAACATCACATGAATTTCTTTTGTTTTATCATGTTAAGATGTCGATACCCATCACGTCAGTGGAGTTTCGCTAGCTAATTTAATTTAACCCTGTATAGTGCCTTATTGGTGATGTTCTTTAGAAAGGTCAGGTGCATAGTACCCGCAACCGGCGTGCGCGTTTTACCACATCTATGAATGTAAACGAGGCAAAAGGAATATGTTAACATCGTAGCAGGTGGCGTTCTGTAGCTTCTGTACCCCGATGAGAAGAAGGCGTGAGTTTGTTATGTTTATGTAAGCTCACAGCATTCTCAAATTTTTTGGAAAATGGTACAGTCAGCTAGAAAACCGTCAAACCGCACGATTCATTTTAAATGTTGCCAATCGATGCAGTTTCGTATAATGATTAAACTCTTGTGGTTGTACGACCAGTGTTACCTCAGCACGTGTTACTAGCATGACCAATTCTATCTCTATTCTACCAAGAATAGACAAAGTTCTTCCTATCCAACCTGACATTTCTTCTGGCCGAGCACGGGGCTATGAAGACAAAGACATTTATTCTTTTCATAGCAACGGGGAGCAAATTTTAAAATCACTTGTTTCTTGTGATGTCGTGTAGACTATT